>CM075852.1:62468401-63140020 GCA_037975125.1 Latrodectus hesperus
TTAAATTTAACTTAATTTGAATGTGTGGGAAGGGAAAAAAATCTTTGGTATTAGTTCATTTGTGTGTGTGCAATGTTTGGGATCAGACATTGGGAGCGAACTTTATACAGCAATTCGCGATGATTGTAAAATATTATTTTATACATATAAATTATATTGATACATAATAAATTACCTAAGTTTGATATGCATTCTGTAAAGTTTTAAACAGTATATCATTTTATGTTCGCGATGTTTAAAAACAAAATGTGCAGCCATTTAAATGCTTCTGTTACATTAAATTGAATTTAATTTAAAAATTGACTTGAATATATAAAGAAAAAGGAAAGAATAAATGGGAAACTGATAAAAACATCAACACAGTTAGCTTGTGCCGCTACATTTTTGATGGGAAGAGACAACTGACCTGTTGGATAGCTGATAGATCTTCTCTGATCTCCGCTGCATCTGAGACCTCAGGTGGATGAGCTCCCACAGGAAGTGGGAGTCACTCTCCTTCACGCAGTTCGTCCGTACTTGCACCTCCGTCACGGGGATAAGCACCTGGTAGCGAATGATCTCCACTTCCGTCGCACCCGCCTTGCTCGAACCACCCTGCAAACCACCAGAAACACTCTTAGAAAAGTTACTGGACGAATGCTTTGACATTATAACGGAATGAACATTTCATAGTTGAAATTATGAATATTTTTTGGTACGTTCCCGACGAAAAATGATTTTATCAGAAATTGTTTCATGTCGCAATTTTTACTATTAATCAGAGAGATATAAAATTTGGTAAAATGAAGAATGGAGTCACTAATGTGAGGCAACAATTTGTTCCAACTTACCATGAGCTTCTTCTTTTGACGAATTCTCTCTTTACACAAAAAAACAACGGCAGCCTTAAAGACAAAGCACATGGCGTGAAGTTCGAGACCTTTTTTGATTTTCCCTAGGAATTCTGAAATATTGAGCCATTCCACACCACCATAATACAGCAGTTCTCCAGGACTCAAATCTACATGCTGCAGGGAGATAAAAATAGTGCGTTAAATAATAATAGGGTGAATTTTGCCTATAAAACGAGTGTCGAAGTTGGAAACACAGTAGATGCTCAATTTTATGAACTTGTAGATATAAGTAAAATCTAAAGTTTGTGTGTGTGTCACACACACAAATAAAAAACTATTATAGATCTTAAAACTAATTTTTTTTATTAAATTACTTTCTTTATAAATAAAGTGCTGTTAGAAAAAATTATTAGTATGCATTATGTAAAAATATATGCAAAATAAAGTCCATATTAAAAAATAATTTTTTTTTTCATTTTATCGATGTTTGTGGATGTAGAAATGTTTTTCTATATTCAATGTATAGAAAAGCATCAGTGTCTAAAACTTGTATTTCTCAAAAAAAAAAAAAAAAAAAAAAAAAAACATTAATCTATAGTTTTTTCTTAAAAAGAACTTCAACTTGTTAGTCATTCATCTTCTTCGCATCATTACGTCGTTTTCTACCTGTTTGAAATTTAAAAATTCATTTTTATTCTCATTTATTACATTCCTAATCATGAAATCATTCAATATTTCTTACGAACAAATTGCATACAAATCAAAATTCAAAAAGTCCCGAAAATTAATTTCTGGCAACAGTAGATTTATTTCTCGAAATTCATGGAAGAGTAACTGATCTTCTCTGAAGTAGTCAAGTAAATGACTTTCTTCAGTCATGATACTTTTTTTACAAAGCCTGGATGTAACTATGATCTAGTTATCATTTTTTTCTATAACGTCATTCTAAATATAATTTGACAAGTGCGTTGCGTGCAGAATGTCAAATTCAAAGGACGGTTCCAAAGCATGATCACTCCTTGCAAAAATATCCAACGCAATTGGCATTTGTATTCATTGATTAGACTTAAATGCCTGGTCTGTAAGTTGGAGGTTAAATTAGGCGGGATAATTTTCACACGAATCATTTAAAAAATCCGGAATTTCAACATCAGTAATGCTGTTATAAACATTAAAGTAAAATATAGGAACGTGAATTCGTAAAAAAAGAGATTTTTTTTAAAAAATTCAACTCGTAAATGAAAATTAAATTGGTTGGTTCTATGAGACCAAGTTAGGGACACAAACTGCTTGTTCATAAAATCATGAACGTTAGTAAATGAGAGGTTGTAAAAACGAGCTTGCCTACAGTAGAATTAAGTAAATATAATGCCTAGGGTGTAGGACACGTCTACAATTTTTGAAATTACACTGAAAAAAGTTACAAAGGAGTGAAGTGTCACCTGTTTGGAGCTCTTGTAGTGTTGCCTGGAGAGGTGATCAAAAATGGCGCCATACTCTTCGTGAATTCGCTGCATTTCATTGATATGCTCTGCAACTCTTTCCATGCCTTTTAGTGCCTCTGCAATCAATGTTAATAATTACTACATTAAATAGCAGATTATTTTATAACATTAATGCTTTTACTTTTTCTTCTGCAAAAAAGTGTTGAAAAAAATCTAATAAAATTATGATGTTTTTAGATAAATTAATTTTTTGGAAAACACAAAAAACATGTAGACAAGTATGCAAGCACGTAGTAATTATTTTTAGAAAAGTTGTTAATGTTTATATAATTTAATCGAGGAGAATTAATGGTACATATATAATTTTGTTTAACATTTGCGTAATATAAATTAAAAGATTAAGCAAAAGACAAAAATCAAACATCAAATTCGAATGAAGCACGAAAACAAATGCAACCATAAGTAATAAATGTTCAAAGAAAAGATAGTAAATACAAAAACAAATAAATGAACAAATAATTGATAATAAAATAAAAGTAAAAATGTAAAATATCAAAATTTTAAAACATAGTAAAAATATAAAATACAAATGAGGGAAGTGCGAAAACGAATAAACATAAATTTCAAAATACAAATTACATTTTTTAAAGCATTGAGTACTAGAAAAATAAAACTTAGATAAAAGGATGTACTATTGTTAAATAATTTCATAATTATTTTTCAGTATTAGATATTTTCATCCTGTTTAGATTAATAACAAACTATTATGGAAATATTCTTAATATTCCCGAGCATTCCTAGTCAGTTTAAAGTCCGTGTTGGCTGGAAAATGGAAACGTGGAAAATAAAACTACTATAAAATTCACCAAATCCTAAAATCGCGCCGAAAAGATTATGTAACAGCAGTGTCTATTTATAGATTATTTGATAAGGGAAAATGTATATTGAACTAAAGCAAAACGGAAAAGCGTTTTACCGATAAAAAAAAAAAGAAATCCAGTGACTTACCGGCGAGATGCAAGTGCTCCTGAGAACTGGGATCTGTGAGGTGTTTGAGCTGTTGCAGAAGCAGCGGATATTTGAGTATCCTTTGAATGGGCTTGATGAGGTAGGACTCTAGCGAGAAAGAGTGCTGACCCTTCGGATTCCTTGACTGTAGGAATTCCAGAAGAGCAGAGTTGCCCTCCCCCGCAGCCGGACACACGTGGTCTTTACTGCGCACACCTATGCACAAAACGAATGCATCACACACACAATCTTCATTAAGAGTACATTCATTTATAGTCAAGGAATATGATTTTCAAACTTCTGCACTTTTTATTTAATGCTGAAAAACTAGAAAAGGGTATTTCCAATTTGCGCAAAAGACGAGTACAATGCACCCCTAAAAAATTCTGCAGCCTACAGAGTATTAAAAGGTATTGTACTCCACTATAGAAACGGAAAAAATATAACCTGAACGTCATAAATTAACCTCTTACAAACAAAAGATTCTGTATAAAACAGGATAAAAAAGTTACCGAGAATCAATAGTTAAAATTTTATTAGAAATTCATAGTGTATTATAATTCACATAAGTCAATATTGTTGCAAGTTTACAGGATCACGGATTGAACGAACTCTCGTAGATAAAACAATAGAAATTCAGTGAAATATATAGGTAAACAGTAATGCACAATCAGTATTCCTAATAAAGAAATATTCCTTGCTCCACAAACGCCCATAGTATGTTGCAATACAACAGTCGTAGATATTATCTTTGACTAGAGAGTTCTTAATACACGTCAATTCGACACAAGTCTTTGAGTGATCTTGATTGCCAAAATTGTAGTTTTTTATAGTATTGAAGAAAGTTCTAGCATTTTCCAAATATGAAAACGATTTCCAGATTTAGATTGGTACTCAGTGCGGAACTTGGAATTTCTTTTTTAAAGTGTCTAAGAACGTTCTAACAATTCTAGGTATAGAAAGTAAACCTGCAACTCACCAAATGTCGCCAAACATCGCCAACCTGGAAACCTTGACGACGAAAACTAACCTTTAAAAATACCAGCAACGAGACAATATCTCAGAAGATTGGCGAGATATCATTGAAACTATAAGTAAATACTAGGTCTACTAGAACCCTTAGTTGAAGTACATTCTAACACGAATTCACAGCAATATAATGCATCAAGTGTAAATGCGTTTTGAGTTTAGCAATTCTAATAAATGATTATGATAGCTGAAAAGTTTATTAGTTTTAAAAGAAAGGAATAAATATTCAGAACGTCAATTTTTATACAGGCACAAACTAAATATACTTGAATATTATTACAACTGACTTACCTTTGCATTTACTTGGATGCAGTACTTTCTGGGCCTTCGAATGACTAGCACAAAAGGAACTATATAATTTGAACTGATCGGCATAGTACAGAAATGAATTTCCTAGCGAAAATAGAACACTCTAGAGGAAGAAAAAATATATTACCTTTTAATTCGTAAATTTATTACAATCACAACAAACAAAAGTACACTTTGTTGTAAATAAATTTATAAGAATCTATGACAAATCAGTAACCCTAATAAATATATGAAAAAAATAATGATGCTTTATTTCTTGAGAGTAGTAAATATTTTTTAATTTTTCGGTATCAGACTCAGTTGAGATGTGATTGCTATTAACATACAAGGTACCTAAGGAGTAAGCAAATTTTTATGAATAGAAAATGGTTGTTATAAAGCAAAAAGTTTATAAAACTGAAAATTTCCTTCTATTCAAATTAAATACTTTGCAACGAACGATACTGTGTGGTTGTAAAAAATTTTTTTTAGAATTACTTTTAGCAATAGAGTTTTAAGGAGGCATTTGTTTTAGCGTAATTTTAACAAGCAAAATAAATACATGAAAAATAAGTTTTTATAATAAATATTATATATATATATATATATATATATATATATATATATATATATATATATATATATATATATATATATATATATATATATATATATATATAATATAAACATAAAATTATTAGTAACTTAACTTTACAACTAAATAAAGTAATATGTTGCTAATCCAAATAATTTGAAATGAGTTTATTAATCTAACAAGACTATACAAAATATTTAAGCATACTTTTTTCACCCTAAGGGCAAAGCTTTATCTGATTAAACAATGAGGCATAATAGTGTTAATGATAATAATATGCTTACATATATACTTATTTAATGGCCATTAAATGCGCAATATCTTCATAATTATAATAATTTCAAAAATATTAAAATTCTGTCATTTACTATTATTCACTATTATTCAAAAACATTAAAATTCATTTTGCTTTTATACTTTCATTTAGAAATTTATCTCGATATTTAAATATTTCTTTTAAATATCGAGATAAATTTCTAAATGAAAGTATAAAAGCAAAATGTCCTAATGAATTCTGATGCTAAGGACGATTTCCGTTTTGATACACATCTAAATTTAGCAACATGCTTACTAGATTTCTGCAATCAGTTACAGTAGATAGAGCAATAAGAGGCATTGCTTAAGTGTTGTTCACGAAAATTCTACCAGACAAAATTGAAAGAGGAAGTGTGAAAAATGCTTTTTCAAAACATTTTTTTTTGTATTTCCAATCGCAGGGTGAATACAAGGAATAACACAAATAAAATAGACATGAGACGAAAGCAGGACAGGTGAATAGGTACATAAACGGATTCACAATTTACTAATAATCGTATTCAATTCGTACAAAAAAAGTTACTTACTATTTCATACAATTTATTTGTAAGTAAAACATGGATGAACAATAAAGATGGGGCTGTATTGGGTTTCATTTATTTAATACTTTGATTATTTGATATACTTTCATATTTCTAAAAATTCCAGATAAATTATAATAGAAAATATACTTACTTTGTAATATTTATTATAATATTTATACACATTAAAGTTAGTCGACGTTGCTTTAATTAAATAAATTAAATTTTTTAGAGTACAACAAATTGGTTCACGAAGCTGATAATATTAGCTTTCAATTTTACAATGCTTACACGAAACTTTTATTGATACTACTAAAAAATGATTAATCATGCAAATGATATTTTAAAATAGATTTTCAGAATTCAATAGAGTAAATAAATTGGTATCAATTCCATTAATGTATCATATTAGGGGATTTATTTGCGTGAGATTTAGTAACAAGTAAGTAAAAATAGATTTATCTAGATGATGGGTGACGTAGAAAGCATATTTTTGGTGTGCTTAATGCGATCTGGATTCGAAACTAATTGAGATGCTGAAGAGGACTCAGAGTTGTCTTTGAGAAACCTTTAAATATCTAGAACCGATTATTGTTTCCTGATAGCATTCTCGCCTATGCAAATAACATCATTTTGTAGCGACACTTAAACTGTCATTTCAGATAAATATCGGTTATTTCTAATGCTGTTTAGCTCTTGTGTGCATTACACAAGTCTCTGCTACATATTGTATTGAAATGTTGTTTTACTTTATTAAATCCTGATTTTTATGTTTTGCTCCTTAGTTTTGAATTTCTGACTTGCGAAATGTTGATAATCTTTTATAAGTATATATGACAAAGCAATATTTTTTTTATCGATAATCAATCCCTTTCCTTTTTAAGTTAAAAAAAAAAGTAATAGCAAAGGAAAATTCTTTTAATTTGCATAATAAAGACAAAGAGGAATTAGATGCAGGTAAAAATGTTATTTATTAAAAACATCCTTCAACTGAATTATACTCATAAAGTGTTGTTAAATATACACTGGAAAAGTAACTTCTTTAAAATAGTGTTCTTAAAACAATAACAGAGTATTTATATATCTAAAATTTTCCTTTTTTGAAAAATGCCGAATGCATGTGGTAAGCATGCTTCGTCAAATGCATGCGTTATGGGAAAAATGAAAGTATTTCTTCATCAAATAAAAGTTTTCAACGAAGCCGGCTATATTCGAAAATACTATTCTCACAGTGGGTTACGCCAGAACATTATCATGGCTTACATTGTGATCATTTAATAATCATAAGAAGACAAGCAGAGGGAAATCTGATCATGGATTGTACTGATATTTAAAGAAACCATTGTAAATTTGGTAAAATCTTAGTTAATTTTCTTAATTCCATGAAATTTTTGATAAAGTTTTATATGGTGGAACTGGAAGCGCACAGGATTTATTCATACTAGTCAGCTTCATAGTGCTTTCTTATGATTTTCTCTGATTATGGATTGTTCTATAAATTAATAAATTTTAATTTGTTCCCTAAATTAAAAATGCAGAGATATATTTTGACAAATGAAGCTCCAAATTAAATGCATCCTCTTACGAGAAAAGGTTTTACGGCAAGATATGGTAAAAGCATTTTAATATGAAAGGCTGGATTTTTTGTGACAGTGACGGGAAATACAAACAAATTATTATGCTTGTAATCAACATTTTCTTTTCATACCCGAGGAAAGATTGATAAAAAAATTTACATTAATTATTTCAACACTGAGTTAAGGACCAAACTTAGGATTTTTTAAAACTTTAAAAACATAAAAATGAGGTATTTTTCCATTATCCTCTGCTTTAAATCCTCAAGAAATATCGTGTTTCTTACAGAGAAGCGAAAATAATTTGACATAGGTATGATGATTTTAATGGCTCCAAATTTTATTTTAAATCTAATATTCCAATCGAATCTTTTTTCTGTGCAAAGATGACTAAAGAGTGATAAATAATGCTAAGCAAAACTTGCCTAGTGATAATTTTGTTGGTTAAAAAGGAGAATTACGGTCATAAATCACCGAAGGTAAATAGCAGCCAAATACAGAAAAATTTAATTCTGTTTCGAAGAAAAAAAAAGTACTATTAGACTGTATTTATGCAATCGATCACCGACCCGATTGCAGAGCAGTTTTATCCAAAAATAACAATAACGTTTAAATGCGTTTTATCAATAAGTGATAATAATTTAGTTTATAAAATGTTTGTTTATTTTTAGTGCTTTCTAAAAACGTAAAACTTTTTAAACAATACACTATGCATGCAAATGGAATATTTACGACAGTAATTTACGATTGTCATCTTTCTCGTTACGGCGACTATCGTACGTGGATGCATTGGAAAAATACCAAAAGTGATGAAGAAAATGTATATTTTAACGGTGAAGAGTAGAAATACAGTAAGTAGTGAGACCTTGAATTGGGCGGGGTGGTCGAAGCGATGGAAGTCCGGTTCGGAAGCGATGGCCTCTTCCAGACTTTGCAGGAATACTCTCTGGAACTGGACGATCTCCTGTATGTTGCCGAACAGAGCATTCACTTCAGAGTTGGAGAGGAAGGTCTCCTTCTTCATAGGCTCCAGGTAGTGCTCCAACAGGCTGTTCAAATGCTGCGGCATACACAATCATATTTCTTAGAATAAATATCTTACACTAAAGCCCCTTTATATACTTTAATGAATAAAATTTTTTTTAACCAGAAACAGAATAAAATATTTTTTTCAAGTTGCTGAATTATTATTTAATTAAAAATATATTACCCTATTTCGGATTTGATTATATTAATTTAATTCCTTTTTAAAAGGGAAAGAAATTAAGTGATTTATATAGAATGTTTTGGGATATATAAACTTCGCAAGATGTTACAAATATATACTAATTCATGTAAAATACGTTATATTTGCTGCACAAACTATTTTATAAGTTGTACTATGTCTATTTTTATGTTTTAATGAAATGATAAGAAAATATCCTGAGTCTAAAAAACCAAACCAATTATTACATGATTTGCATTGACTCACTTTTACAGTAATCTATAAATTTATACATTTTTATGTAAAAGAGCAAAGAAATTTTTCAATTATTTATTTAAAGTTTTGCTAATAGAAATTTATAAATTTATGAAAATAAATAAAGATATTTTACGCTGCTTGTTTTAGATTTGGAGTCGGGATAAATAATTTTAGAGTCACATAATAGAGTAACAAAGCTATGTCGAATAAAGTCAAATTTAAATGTAAGCAATCAGAAATTTGAACATTACGTAGATGAAGTTAAGCGTTGTTTGATGTGCTTTTAAAAGATTTACAATTCATTAAGCGTGATTAATGATATAATTTTAGATGTAGAGAATTACAATTGGAATGAGAGTCATTACTTTCATTGAGTGCAATTCGAATAGAGTGGGGATTTTAGCGAAGCGTGGTGCAGTAATAATTGCATTACTAACCTCGACATGATGCAAGCGTCCATCACAGCACAAACTCTGAAAACAGTAAAATGATGTATAAACCAGTGACCCCCATTTAAGAGAGAAACAAATTTCATGCAGTTTTTTTTTTCAAATCACGAACACATCATGCCACATGCACAAAAAGATTCACGTAAAAATATACAAAGTTATTCCAAATGAAATTGTAGGTTTTTTTTATATACATGCGAAAACTTACTGCGGTTTCTTCCTATAAGGTTTGGTTAAATACATATGACGCTGATTAAGTTTGTTGCTTCTTTAAATTCATTGCTTCAAATTGCTTCAAAAAATTTATATAAAGTTTTAGATATTGAACGACTGAAAATGAGAAATAGTAAATTGAGCTTTCTCAAATCAGATTTTTTTTTAATCTGCACAGAGCAAGTGTTTAAGAAAAATGTAAAGAATATATATGTTTCTCAGTTCAGTTTTTTTCTTCTCAGTTTTTTTCTTATAAATAGAGAAAGGAATACATTTCGGGATTAACAATCTGTAAAGCGTTAACATGAGCGCATAGAAATTTTCCATCTAAAGAAACATTTTCCAAGAAAATATTTTTTTGGTATAAATTTTTACGAACATTGTAACTGAAAAGGTTTTTTAGTTAGCTTTAGATAGAGGATAATGTGATTAATGATATAATTTTAGATGTAGAGAATTATTAAATGTAGAGAATCTCAAGTAAATTCAGTCCCTTTAACAGTGCCCATTTTATAAAATTAATTTGAATAATATTTTGGAAATTGTGAAAGAAACATTTGCCAAGCAAATAATAAAAACATTCGATTCATTCAAGGAAACAGCTTTCAATACATACTAATCAAGAACTCTTAGATATACTTGTCAATCTGAAGATATTTCCAATCAAATTAAATTTGTCTTTTTTAAATGTCATTAAGAAGCCTTAGTTCAGCCTAAATCTTATTGTGAAGTGTGAATTAAGCATGGTTACTAAATCAATTATCTTTTTTATACTCTATTAGAATAGCACACAGGCAAGCAACAAAGGTATGGGCTCATCATGGTTTAGTGGTAGGACATGGCCCTTTAGATGGAAAGATTCTGGGTTCATTCCCAGCCCCTTTTGAATATTAGATGTTGCGTTTTCAGCTTCTGTAAACACATCTGTTGGATTGAAAGCATTGAATTATTCAGGGTTTCCTCCCATAAGATACGTGAATACGACCCACTACCTCTGAAAAAGTCTTCCCGAATGGAAAACTATGTGGTGAACGTTAAAATGTTTTATAACAGCCTTAGGTCATTACCCAATCCACAACGTGGTATCAAAAATATCTGAGGTATGCAGAACTACGTTTTAAATAATTACCGTACAAGTTTCGCTACGTTTCAAAGATCCTATAAGTGTGAAAGATCATTGTTTTATGATTTCTAAGCAGAAACCTTAGAAGAAAATATTCCTTAGTTGTGAAACGAAAACCCCGTTAAGCATCTTCATTTCTAATCACAAACAATAATTGCGGAAGATATATGAGTAACCATTATTATAATGAAGTGATATTAGTTAATCTGTAGTAGCAATTAAACAATAAATTAAAGCAAAACAGACGTGTTCGGGATTATCATTTCATCTCAGATAATAATTGGTATTTCTTAACAAGACTTCGTTAATCATAATGATTGTTGAATACGTATTAGGAGTGTTGAATTAAGTACATGAAAATATCAACATTTTATTTTGAGGAGGGAAAAATATAACTGCTTCTTTAACTGCATCCATTTGGGTCAAAACACACTATCAATAGAGATAGTTTCAGAAGAATCGTTCCCGCATCTACATTGATTTTGGACATTGACTGCTTCGAAGAAAGAGCAGAAAACGTTATATCGTTGATAAGAAAGTGATAGCTATAACGATCGAACAGTGCATTGGAAATGCATTAACTAAAGGAATACCGCTTTCCATTTTTGATGAGGAGATATTACTTTTCAAACTGAACTAAAATAAATTTTGTCTAGACCGTTCATATTGGGCTTTACCGCTATGCTGATAACAGAGAAGGCAACAAAGGACTTATTAGAGGAATGAAAGTTAAGGACGATCAGTCTACTGACAGATGAATTGGCCTGAAGAGGTCAATATAGAGCAATTTTTGTTTCCGTGCTATGAAGTACCACAACTCTTCATTTAGTTTACAGTGCCAGGGACTTTTTTGAAGTCACTCGTAGCTGAATCATGAAAGTAATCTGATGCACCATCAGCAACTGCTTCCATAATGTAACCTTCAGTGACAAATTATACTTCCATATAGGAGTCAATATTGGATGTGTGACGTGCTAAATGCAATCCAGGTTATAAACTAAATCGGTCAAACTTTCCTGTATAATACACATGCTTCATGCTGTGTAATTTGAATGACTGGAACCAATGATTTCATGTTTTCCTGGATTTCCATGCTCTAGGTAAAATAGAGTAGAATGTAATATTGTAATTTAAAGAAATAAATGCTAAATATTTGTAAGATGTAGTTCAACTTTGATTTTATTTCTCAGAAACATCCATCATGATTGCATAACCGTAAAATTAGATTATATCTTGAAGTGATAGTACTACTTGGGGCGAATCATTGCAACCTACTGTTCTGCAGTTTTGTAATCATTTCTTACAATAAGAATAAGGTATATACGCTTTAACTTCAATAAAATTCTTTTTACATTTTTTATCAAAGCAATTCATTCTTCAATTTTTTGTCGTTGCAAATTTTTTAAAAATAAGCTCATTGCAATAAAATATAGATCAATCTATTGTTTTAATAAGCATTGAAAATGAAAAATCTGATAAATTTTGAAAAAGTCCATGAAAAACACTTTTTATAACAAGGAAATCTTTATTAGGTCAAAAAATATCAATACCCATCAAAATACTGAAAAGTGAAGTTTCTAATTAGAATACTTTCATGCTCGAAACAGATTTTATTCTTCTCTTCAGTAAATACGAAGCAATTTTCTTTCAGAAATTACGCAAATTGTAAACAAATTTCCTTTTTCATTAAATAGTATCATACAATAATTACAAAAAAATGGTATCAGAAACTTTTCAAAGACAGATGTAAACATTAATACTTGCAATTTCTTACCAACATCAATAATTTTATCATAGTATGTAGAGTAAGATTTTCGTCAGATTTCATCAATATTTACTTTTCAATCTCATCTTTTTACTTTTCATTTATACATGCATAGTTTGAAAATTTTTTCCCATTTTAAAATCATAATAGGATTTGTTAATTTCAAATTACTGGCGAATTTTTGAAGAAAGTTACTGTTTTTTTTAATACACAGTACATTAGAAAACAAATGATAATGGAGAAATATAATCAAAAATCGGTTACTTGTTAAAATTCAAAGCACAATTTTAACGATAACTTTGGGTTTGAGCTGTTTCTTCTGAAAAGGAATAAAATCATTTTGATTTAAAATTTAGAACTTTTTGTTGTTAGTGATGTATATGTACTATGTAATACTCTTTATTATAAGTGATTTATATTAAGTTCCACGAATATTTCCTCAGTAAAACAGGTATGTTTTCGATGATTTTTGGTATGAATACAAATTTCTTAATTTTACATTTGTAAATTTATCAGTTAATTCTGCTTTTAAAGTAATTAATTCATTTTATAATATTTGTAAATCAGTTATATTTGAAAATTGGAATATTATTTATGATAATTTCAATTATTATGGTTCAAATAAACAGAAGATAAAATCCTTAAAAATATGTAAATTTTTGTCGATAAATAACATTTTTAGTTTAGGAACAGATATATATATATATACAAATCAAAATAAAAATTTCGTGTTCAATTTAACTTTCGTTGAAGAGAAATTTTTTTCAATAAATTGAATGATTTCATATTGAGATAAGCGCGAAAAGCATAAGCAAACTTTAAAGTAAATATACATATTTTTGTAGTTCTCCTTTATTATTTTAGCATTATTATTTGAAAGGATATTTAAATTTCAAAATGACATTTTAATGACATTTGATGCAAAAAAAAGAGCAATCTATTTATTTCTCCCTTTTTGATTTCTTCAGAGGTAAATTTACGCTGAACACCATTTCTTTTAAAAGTATATCTTTTTTTTTTAAAATTCATGGATGATTATAGTTTTTTTATAATTTAAAATTATTTTGAACAACTATTACATCATTAACCATGCAAGGATCCTTTGTGTAACAACAATAAATAACGTTTCCTATAATTTGACTACAACATATATCCACAGTATACAGAAAGAAAGACAAAAGAACAATGACATTGGGACTAATAAGACACATAAAGAAAAAATTCAGACTTTTGTTCTAAAGTGCTACGAAATCGTAAAATATTAGTTCTGATCTTTGCTGAGTTACCTTTTGCATAGCATCCTCATACCATTCTACCACTTCGCTCATGTGCTGCATTGGGACAAGGAACCAGGAGTCAAAACACGCAACAATATAACAAATTAGTCAGAGAACAGAAGGAGGGACATTTTTCTTATTTCTCACGAATTTAGAACATTTTTAAAGAATGTACATATGCAGCAATGAAAAGAAAAAAAAGTGTCCCCTCTTCATGTTTCTAACCAAAAGTATATACAGAATAGAAAAGAATGAAAATTATCTACCTAAATAAAAGCAATTTAAAACATTTCAAATAATCGGTGTATTGAAATAAATATTTAAAAATAAATAGACATCACATATTATCATAGAGTTTAAAATTATTTCAAATGTTTTTTTTTTTCTAAAATTTTAATATACTGGGATCCTAAAAAATTTACAAGTTGTAGTATTTGAAAATTAGCTATTGATAGGAAATTTTTTCAAACAGAAGATAGATGGAATTTGTTGCTATGTCAGTAATTGAATGATTTAGTAGTGTAAGTTCACAGAGACGAAAGAGGGCTGCTGAAACGGCAAGACACATTTATATGAGTTTTCGCTTGGCATAGTTTCGAATTAAGGTAATTCATTTTGCACGCAAGGATTGATTAGGCCGAGATATTCTGTTTATATTTAATTCTGTACCACTACAAACATTTTTGCCTGAAGTGGGAAAAGTTTCTATGAAACTCTTAAACCGGATACTAGGGGGCGCTAATCATTTAGCTGTCAGCTCTTTCCATCATCCTTGTAAATCTTTTTTGGATCCACCTACGTATACATATATTACCAAAAATAATTAATACTTTACACACTTACTTAATAAAATGTCATTATAAAATCTTTTTATGTAAATGAATATAAACAAATCAAATACAAAGACTTTTCAATTGATTTCACATCATTTGATCAAAATGCTAATCAATGGATGAACAATATATGATCTTGAATACGAAGCAAACGTTCTATTGTGTTTCTTACGCATAAAGAAGATACATGAAGTGTTTCACTTGCAAAACCATACATTTAAAAGAACTTATAGCCCATTTCTGAGTTGCAATTTTAAATAACTAAAGGGAAAAAATGCTATTGGTGTCCACTAAAAAAGAAAGCCTGTTTTTATATTGCATTCTACAAACAAGTATTTTAATCTGAGTTGTGAAAAATGTGTTTCCATTTTTGTACCATTTGCCTGATAATTTGATGAGTGCCTCTGCAAGTTAATTTATTTCAAAAGAATTTACTGAAATGAATATCTTGATAAGCAAATCAAGAATGTTCATATGTCTACATTTTAAATATGCAGATTTAAGGAGTTAGTGCAGTAAGTTTCAAAAATGTGCAAATATCTATAGTTGAGTAAAAATGTATGCTGTATATCCTTAAAATTTACAAATAAAATTAAAAAACACAAATTTAAAATCATAGCCACTTTTATTTAGTAGCATCATTAATGCATTTTAAAACCAGAGTTGCTTAAAATTCACCTGCTTTGGTAATATTAAATATTTCTCTTATATCTGAAATGGTTGTTTAAGAAATCACATTAAGAATGTTTTTTATATTGTGTGTTGCGTGATATTTTTTACAATTGCTGAGAGTTTTCTGCTCAAGATAATCAGAAAACATATTCAATATTCATATATTCAAAATCTAGTGTCAAATATTCTTCAGTTATTGCATATTCTACTGAAAAATTTGTAGCAAAAGCTATTATCCTTCATTGGTATGCAAACTTTTTATATTGAAATGAACAAAAAAGGTACAAGAACAAATGTTATTAAAATTGCGGTAAAGTAAATGAGATTATGAGATTTATTTGAAAATAGTTTAAAATTTCATCTCTAATGCAGAATAGTTATGAATGAAATATTGTTAAATATAAACATTGAGAACACTTTTAATTTAAATTTAATGCTTAAGTGATAACATAAATGAAATGGTGTTAACAAGTAACATTAAAATAAGTATTACGAAAGAAGTTAATTCGGTCTTTACACTTTTAACAGTAGCTTTTTCATATTTGGATAAAATAGATACGGCCGTTGGTGTGTATTGCAGCTTTTAAATTGTTTGTTATTACCATAACAATGTAATTAAGACAACAATTCATGTTATCTCAATCTTATAACGAATTTTCAGGTCTCATTAATTTAACAAAAGAATTTACTTTTGATTTTCGAAATTTGTTTCAAGAAAATAAGATTTTATAATATCTTGTATTACCTAGTTTCATATGATTTAAATCAATACCTTCCATCTTTATCAGCTATTTCGACGGATGACTTTAATTATAGAGATATCGTACACTCTGATTGCGTTAGAAAAGTAGCATCACTTTGTGAATCGTCTTTTATGTAGCATGTGTGTCATATCATTCATTGATTCAAATTACATTGCAGTATTTTCAACATTTCCAGTAATTTCATTAAAAATAGCATTCATTTTACATACGCACATAAGTACAAGCAAATGTATAAAAATGTATAATATATATAAATACATATAATTTATAAACATATGTTATAACTTTTGAATTTAAATTTAGAAAAGTTAATTCGTACTCGATTTAAAATATTTCTGACCAACAAATACTATTTCGATCTGTTTTCTACATCGTAAAATTGGTATTTAAACATTGCACGTATACACTGGCCTAGAAATGTCTTGTTTTTCAAAACTCATTATAATAAAAATGATACTAACAATAAAATTTATCGGTTATAGAAATGGTAAAAATACTCTTAGGTAAATTTATGCAAAAACGCTAGTTTCCGCTTTTTTTGCTAGAAAAGAGCATGTATATATGAGTGAGAGAAAATATGTACAAACACCAGGTTTTCATAGTTCAGCGTTTTCAACTTTTGCAGGCTGATTCATTGACAATAGTCAGTAGAGTCACGCAGTGTCTGAGAAAAGCCATTTGCCCTATTTGTTAAGGCGGTTGGATGGACGGAAATGTGTATATCACAGGCGAACGCTGCTGGGTGCCTTGGTGTGTCTCACACCATCTCTGGAATCAATATCAAATCAAAGTTTCTGTGTCCAAAAAACATGTTCAAAAAACATATCATGAGCTACAATGCGCGTAGAAGACCGTTTTATAGCTCTTTCGACCCGAAGGAGAAGAAGCATTTCTGTGTTGCAACTTTGTTGCAGATCACTCTATAGCATCAGCAAGAGGAATACCCGCTAGTTCGGTGCGAAGGTGCCTTAATTACACATGTATATGCAAGGCGACTAGTTGTATGTGTCCCCATCATCGGATGACAGAGAAGGGTCCACTTATCTTGGACAAGAGAGCATGTTTCCTGGACCAGACAATGATGGGGTTCGGTACTTTTACAGACGAGTCCAGATTCACACCAAACAGCGATTCAGGACGTGTGCTGATTTTAAGGGAGCAAATCATTAGATAACATCAATTAAACACTGTGAAAAGACAGTTACCACGGTGGTGAAATAATGTTTTGAGCAAAGATCTCAGTTGGTGGTCACATTGACCTGCATGACTTATGTGAGATATCAGGAAGAGATCCTTAGTACAGATGTTTTACCCTATGTCGGTGTAATTGGCAATAATGTCATTCTAATGGATGATAACGCACGAACTCATCGAGCTGTAATTGTTGAGGAATATCTTGACGATCTTCATTTGGAGCGAATGTGGAATAGCCAGCTTGATTTTTAGACGTGGATCCCATAGAACATCTGTATGACTATTTGGATAGATAAGTTTTTGCTTTGAATCTCCCTTCAAGGTCTGTAGGAGAGATGGAAAACACTTTACTCCGTGTCTGGACTTTGTTTCCCATTTCGGTAACCGAGAACTTAATTGACATCATGGAAAATTGATGCCACCAATATATTCAGGCTATGGGTGTATACATATCCCTAATTAAATCTAGTTTTTGTTATGTTTCTATATTTTACCACATAAAACTATGATTATTCTTTTCTCCAAGAATGAACTTTTCCAGCGAGATTGCTTTTTTAGTTGTAAATTATTTATGCGTTTTTCTTATGTAAACTTCAACGTTGCAATCAATACGTATTTGTTTTACACATATCGTGCAAATTTGATATTTCTAAATTCATTCATTTGCAAATTAAGCTATAAAAACCAGTTGTTTCTGGAGGCCAGTGTATTTTTTACAAAATTAAGATCTGAATTTTTCTCGCTTATCCTTGCTGAATTAGGAGTGTTGGAAACATCTACTTATTCGAGTAATATGAATTGAAATTCTTTTTCATTGTTGTATTCAACTCACTTCACCAAAATCCCAGAGTTAACCTGGAAGTGCCAAAATTAGTCATTAAAAAATGCAAAAAATATAGTTCTAAACACTCAAAAATATAAATTTTGCTATTCTGTAAAAACTAACAGCCTTCTAAATCAAATGATATTTAACTTTTCACTACTATTTCTTCCACAGAGATATTGCATTTTCTGTCAATATAATTATTAGATATTTTCATAACAAATAACAATACACAGAGCAATTTTAATTCTGCTTCACACAGCTATTTCTCAATTATAATTTCCAAGAAACAAAAATTTTGAAACACTTATGCAGTTAAAAGTCGCTGCGAACGAAGAAGATATTCTCACAGCTCCCAATGCTTTACACCTTGTGCTTTCTTATCAATAGAATTGCGTTGAAATTGAATAAAGCATTGGACTGTGTGAATAGAAAAATTACAACCATAGCAACCACAAAATGAAAGGAAGCAAAATGTGGAAAATTAGAATAAGTGCGGGATATAGTAAGAAGTATGCGTATGCAAATTTTTTTCCACGTCTGTTCACCACGTGATAGCGTTCAGAAGAGCTTTAAAGGTTTTGACGCGTGTGGACAGTTGTTGTTTCAAGTCAAAGTTTTACAGGAAAGATTTAATAGACGAACTTGAAATTTTTGGCATGTCTTCCCGATATCACTTAGATGATTTTATGTGTGGCCGAATTATTGGAAAAATCGAAGAAGGGCGAAAAGTAACAGATGTTGCCAGGGAGTACGACATCGCTCACAGCGTTGTTTCACGGCTGTGGAAGTCATTTAAAACTACTGGAATGTATAGTAGGCGGCACGGGGGAGGTCGTGTTAGAAGTTAGACGCCTACAGAAGACAGATATATCGTCCTATCAGTAAAAAGGAACAGGCGCACCATAGCTCAGCAGGCGGTAAATCAGTTTCTTGCTACTTCAGGAAAGCAGATCTCCCGAAAAACTGTTGCTAGACGTTTGAGGGGAGGAGGACTATACGCCCGCAGACCTGTTGTGTGTGTCCCATTGACCAGACAGCACCGTACTGCCCGTTTGCAATGGTGTCGTGAGCATCGCAATTGGACTGAACAGGACTGGGCATGCGTACTAATCTCAGATGAGAGTTTGTTCAATCTGTCATTGGATTGTAGACGCCAACTGATCTGGCGCGAGAGTGGTACTGCTTATCGTCCAGAAAATATCCAGGAAAAGGACCGATATCCGACATGCAGTGTCATGGTGTGGGCCGGCATCATGATCAATGGCCGCATGCCCCTACATGTGGTTGGGAATGAGACTATGACGGGCCAACGATACATTAATGTAGTTCTACTTCCTCATGTTCGTCTTTTCCGTGATGCTGTCGGTGATAAATTTGTTTTTATGGACGACAACGCAACATGTCATCGAACACTCGCTGTTCAGGATTGTCTAAGCAGCGAGGGTATTCAACTCCTCCAATGGCCATCACGTTCTCCAGATCTAAACCCCATTGAAAATGTGTGGGATGCCTTAGGGAGGCAAGTTGCTGGTCGAAACTATCATCCGACAAACAAGAACACCCTCCTCCGTACACTTCCAGAGGAATGGGATAAATTGCCTCAACAGCTGCTGGATAATGTTGTGCAAAGTATGATACGGCGTGTGGAATGTTGCATCACACTCCACGGTGGACATATCCCGTACTGATACCTTTCTTCAAGGTGCCTGCTGACTTTTAGATGCATTGTTCCATTTTTCCATATGCAGCATCAAATGAACATATTTTTCTTTCAGATGTTTCACAGCTTTTGTACTTTCCAGAACAATAAATATTCTTTATTCTAATGTCTGAACAGTGTGGCAACTATATTTTATCCTACTAGGCCTCACGTCTCGCTTAATGTTATGCTATATTGCAATTTGTGATCTGTCCTTAGCAAATGTCCAGCAGTGTACTATTTAAATTTAAATTATTTATCTTTGTGTGTATGTTCAATGAATTACTATCACAATATTCGATTAGCTTATTCTGGAAAACATATTTATATTTGAGTTTGAAGATATTAAATACGAAATTTGAGGTAACCGTAGAGTTTCTTTGAGTATTTTAGCAATTCTTTGTTGAAATTACAAGCAGATAGTATTAAAAAGCCTTGAATTTTCTACATATTTTTTTATACAATTAAATTTAATTATGGATTGCTTTGGACTGGATTAAGAGGATATCCATAATTGTCCACTTCTTGTATCGGACTTCATTAATGTCAACGGTTCCATTGATCTGAGCTGACTCAGTAAGAGCAGATGGGAGAATGGAAGCAACAACAAATTTAATTACAAAATATTAAGTAAATTTACATTGATATCATTTAAACGAAGAATTTTTTTAGTGATAAATTTTTGCAGTGGGAATCTCATTGATATTCTAGTAGTTGTACAACCACAAACAAAAATCATTCATTAGTTACAAGTAAATGGGAAACCTTAAAAGAGCAAGTTTTAGACATATAATAAAATCACTAAGAATAAACAAAGTCCTCCAAATTCCATAGTAATCTTGAAAGATTGCTAAGTGGCTTAAAATGATCATTGCACTGAAATATGGCTTTCTGTTGATTGTTTCAAGATCTCTTTGTCGGACCTGAAACAATGATACCGAAATGAACTTGAATAGACAGCTGACTCAGATAGGTCTTCGTCCGGAGACTAGTGATATGTTCAGTGTTTGTAATTTGCTAGAGATGCTATCTTAGAACTGTGAACACTACAATTTCACAGATCAAGATTGATACCATGTCTTTTTCAATGATGAGTCAATATTTAACACATGAAATGCTTCTTGACAATTTATTTTGGAGAATCGGAAAGATAGTATAATCCTGCAAGCATTGAAAAATCGATTGCTTATATGGAGGCTTATATATGGCTTATATATCGCTTATATCGATATCCTTATATGGAGAAGGATTGTGTCATGATCATACACTGTTCCATATCTTTTCTCATATAGTGAGAACAGAATGCAATAGGGATGTGATTTTCGAGGAACTGCATCGAGACCTATATACTTTTTGGATGATAATAGCCGACTATATAAAGCTGCATTTGTCGATTATTATCTATAAGAAAAAGGGCATTCAATGAATGATGAGGCCAGCAAGGTCTTCAAACTTGAATCCCTCAGATCACTTGTGGGATACTCTAGGAAAATCCCGTTAATGTTGAAATAATTCTTCTCAAAATATTTTAAGTGTAAAAAACATAGCTTTTGGAAGAATGTTACATTCATTGATCAATAACCTTAATAATATAAGAGATCATTGAAACATTTCTATAGCTGTACAAAAGGCTATACCTCTCATTAGAAAAAACAATAGAAAGCCCATTAAAGGGAAAACAATACAAAATGAGTCATATGAGACATCCCATTTTGTGTAAATTTGATCACATTTTTATACCAGTTTACATTTACCTAACAATGCAATTTTTTTTCCACCATTTTCTGCCCTAGAATATAAAGCTTCAATATTACCAAATGTTTTGACAATTTTTTATGTTTGTAATCTTAAATTTCTATAATAGGATAAATCTTCTTTAATAAAATATTAATTATCTCTAGCAACTAATTTCCTTGATATATTTTGAACAAATATACTAAGTTATATTACTTTTGAAGTTAATAAAATTATCTTTTACAGTTTGATCTGGTGCCTCAGGAAATTCTATACAGAATCACAGAATCAAAAACATTTTAAGAATTTTAGAAGATTAAAAAAATAAACTGTTTTGTTGTTTTTTCATTTAATATTTTCAACATTCAAATTATTAAACTGGTTGAAACTAATTTCATTAGCAGAAGCATAACAAAAAAAAAATTGGTTTTCGCACTAAAGAATGTTAACGAATCACATACTGTAAAGAAAAACTGGTAGAAACAATTTTCTTTGAAGATTTCAAGTTCAACGACATTGCTATTGACAAAGCTCATCCCATTGTCTATTTACGTTAAAGGAGAAAAATTCAAACACTTCACTATCTTTAAAATTAAACATCTTTTTTCCATCGAGGAACTGCGATACTTGAAGCAGTTTCTCATCTACAATATAAGTAATTATGGCAATGTTGCATCATATAACTACAAAGAGATATGCGTTCTTAAAGTTATAATACGATAGCTTGATAGTACGATGGATTGTATGACAGTGGTAATGATTTATCGGAATTAACGGTTTAAAATGGGATTTCTAGCTATTTCTCAAGCTTGAAATCACGATCTAGGAATCAATTCCATCAACGTTTGAATTGAAAGCCAAAATTTGGAGTATTCAACTACTATCTAGAATTTTTCTGAGCACTCTTATTAAATAAATTTAAACAGCGCAACTAAGTGCGGGGAACTTTAAATGCAGCAAATTTTTCATTGGCATGATTCGTTTTTTCCCCTAGAACAATCCACACTATTATTCAAAATGACAAACAAGAATCAAGAATTTATTCAGTAATGAATATAATAGAAAATATAAGGAAAATTTTGTGTTGACCTCCCATTTTGACAAACTTATATAAATAAAATCCATAGTTCTGTGTGTGTTCATTTAAATTTTATTCATTTTATCTAGAATATTAACTATTTTAGATGGTATCTCATCAACAAGCTTCGTAGCAGTGTTTTCTGAGTGCATAGATTTTTTTCTAAACGAGTATATATAATTATATGTATACATATATGTATGTAATATACTTCCCAAAAATTACGTACATATATAATTTTGCATGTACGTATATAAATGTAAATATAATTCAATGCTTTATATAAAATTTATTCTTTCCTTTTTAATGAGCATTTAAAGAATTTTTATAAAACATCAGGTTATATGGATTTGATTAAAATGTCGTGTGATAATATAATTACATTGATATGTTGATAAGAAAAATAAAATTATTATATTCAATTATATTAATAACCATACACAGATTGACAAGATTATTTCGTAAGGATCATTGTCAGGATTAGAGAGAAATCTCTGATTCGAACTTTAAATTTTTCCTGCACTTGGTGGTACGATCTAACTACGAGAGAGTAGGATGGTAAGCAATATATTACTTCATGCTCATGTTCATACTTGTCTTGTTTTATGTGAATAAATGTTTGTCCTGTGTAATTAATTCGTTGATGATCTATGATAATTTACATACCACATTCAACGAGAACCTAAGACAAAAATGATGACGAAGATAAATCTTACAATCATTTAGTTAATGTCATTTGTTAACTGGTTATATTGCTTTTACCAGTCACATTTCTGATAACTTATGTATTTATGCAAATTGCAGACATTTGGCCAATAAGTCAGTCTCGATGTTGCACTTCAAAA
The DNA here is from genome assembly GCA_037975125.1 of Latrodectus hesperus. NCBI lineage: Eukaryota > Metazoa > Arthropoda > Arachnida > Araneae > Theridiidae > Latrodectus > Latrodectus hesperus. The sequence goes on from CM075852.1 coordinate 62,491,944, forward strand.
TTTAATAACAGCAGAATTACTAATAGAAAATCAATGGAATGATATCACAATCTGTATAATTCTTCACGTCTTTAATTTCTTGCGTTCATTGTGGATATATTACGCCCACCAGAAGATATGTATGCTCAGATGATTCATGTGAAAGAATGAGATAGTTTTGTCCTCAAAATGTTTCTCAACTTTGATGAACTTCAAAATGTTTCTCTCTTCTGTTGTGTTTAGATTACCTTCAGTTTTGTCTTACTGATACAGACTAGAAGTCTTACAACGTCTACTTTTTGGAAAGAGTCAGTTATTCACAACATTTTCAAAATAGAAATTTGGCATTCTGTATATATGTTCTTTTATTAAGTATTTCTTTGATGATGAGTTTTCAATCTTATTTATTGTCCATCTATCATATATTATTAACATAAAAATATTGATTTTAGAAGCTGAACATGAAAATGCAATATGATTTCTTGTCTATATTAAAACGAATGTTTTAACATTGGATTTTGTAAGACAGAAGCTAAAGAGGGAAGGAAATTTATATATAAAATGGTATTTTATGTTGAGTAAAAATTATTTTTAAATTATTTGGTGAGCACGATTTATGAAGAATCATAAATTTCTGCAAACATAAAGTGGATCAGATGGAAGTAGCAACTTTTACACATGTGCAGCTATCTCACCTGATTGTAATGAAAGTCTAGTAGTACTAGCAAGCCATTTAAAATAGAAGCCTAAACGATTGTTGCAGCAAGTGGTGTGTCGGTAAAGAGTAATCTTGCTATAGTTTTTCCTAATTCTGTATTTTGAAGATATGGATTCTTGATCTTTCGTTGTGCACAGTTTTCACTTTGAAATGGGCTTTAAACAGTGAAAAATATTCATAATAAGAAATACCAAATAAAAACATAGTATTTGGAATAAAATACACACATTTTCCTATATATTTTAAACTTCTTCTGAAGGTGCAGTGCACTAAATGTTGACAAAATCCATGATACCCATTAATTATTCTTCTAGCATTTGCATCTTAAAATTAAAAAAATTTGCAACAAAAACGGAAATGATTAGGGGGTTTTCAGTATTTTTCTATTTTATTTTTTTCGTACAATATTTCATTTTAATTTCTTTATCATTAAAATGAAAATTACTTTGCGTTCCCTAAATGTTGTAAATTAAAAAAATCAAAGTTCTTTAAGGCTGTCATTGAAAAATCTGCGCAGAAGAATTACTGTTCCTTTTGACTTACAAACAAAGTTGATTTCAAGCAGGTCTTTCAGGAAAACAATTGTAAAATATTTCTAGTCCTAGAAGGGAGTTTCTTCCAAGGCATATTTTTATTGTTTATTTTTATACAAAATTGTAAATATTGATAACGAAGTAATGACGAAATGTGTAGAAGTAATAATGAATAATAATGAATGAGTAATAATGAAAAATGTAAGTATCGATAAAAATAGAAATAAGAAAAAAAAAATAATTGAGAAACAAATACTGTATATATAAAAGGAATAATAAAAATTATCATCAAGAGAGACTGGATAGTAAATTAATTGCAAATTAATTATACTTATAGGACATCATAATGAATATCCAGCAAAAATGTCTTTCCATTATTATTCCTTTAAAGATTTAATGTTTCCAAGCTATAAAATAACTAAAATAGTTTAAGATGATTAAAAAGTTTTAAATTTGTAATTTTTTCAAAATCTCAATAATTATATTCAAAAATTGTGATTCCTTATAAAGGATTTTCAAGTGATAGATTTACTAGAAGAAAGTCACAGTGCAAATTTTGTGGTGAAAATACTAGAATACTATTTGCAAGAAAAAAAAACACCTCTCATGTATGTATATTTGCTTATTGATAGTGATATTTATGTATATGATATTGAAAGACGATTAAATCTGGGATTTACTAGTATTGAAATAGAAGTATTCATAAAGGCGAAACGCTACTTCAAAATGCAGTGATAGCTGTTTTAAAAAATGAAAGAAAAATCATATAAAAGAGAAGGAAGCATATTTACCTGTCAGCATGTAGAAGAAATAAAAATTAAGAAAGCAATCATATAAAGATAGCTTCATTATTACCTTATAAGGAAATCATAAAGTATTAAAATTATCAAGTTTAAAATTTTATCAAAATATATTTTTTATTAAAAAACAAAGGAGATAGAAAAATATTTACTTTAGTATATTGGTTGTAAATAAGAGTAGATAAAATGTGGTCATATTTAGATAAATAAGAGAAATTGTGGTTCAGCTGAAAAGTTCCAATAAATTTATGAAACTAATAACTTATTTTGTATCAAATTAAAAAAAAATGTTATAATCTTAGAAGTATTATTTGTGATGTCATCTTAAAAAGCACCATCATATTATGTTAAATAAAGGAAAAAAAAAGTTTGGATACGACACATACCTTCACGTAAGTCTTCTCTGTCTCCAGGAGCTCCATGATCACTTTACGAAGCTTCTCAGCCTCCGTCAGTTGCCGAGAAGGTGTCACCGTGGTTATGGTGAAAGAACCGGATCCACTGCTCCCCGTGCTGCCGGCCAGACTGGACAACCGCCTCTGCTCCTTGGGCATGCGGCAGTACTCCGTCACTTGCTCAGCCGTCTGAAAAACAGATACTGCTCAGTTTCTTCTATGCAGAGCTTTACTTATGACAGACGAGAGAGAATACAAAAAGGGGACAAGAAGCAGTACCATTAAAAGTAATGAATGGGAACGTTTTTAAGCCTGAGGAGAGACAAACTACAGTGGTTGCCTTGCACATAGCTCCCCATGTCGTCTAAGCTCGCAGAAATAATTGAAATGATATGATACCAAGAATGCTTCTGCTTAAATTTGTTCGATGTGATTTATTTTTTATTGTTAAAGAAAAAAATATCTCATCTAACATCCATAATTAAATAAAGTAATAAATTAAATAATTCATAATAAATAAATACCATGTTGAATAATAATGGTATAATTCTCCTTGTTACAGTGGCAAGTCCCACGCTATTCACTAATTTTAGTAATTTCTACACATGGAAAATCGAGAATAATCCTCCATATAGTTAGGTATAAAATTTTTTTTTGCTCTTTTTCTTTTATTTTTTCGAAAGTAATTTATTTGTATCGAAGTTCATTTCAGCCAAAGATGTGGAAACAGCTGCCCAGAAAAATTTCCATGGACAGAGGAGAGATATCTTCCAAACTTGGGGCAAGCAAGTTCATCCTATGTCAAGATAAAATGTCAAAATACGCTTAATGGTTAGTTGAAAAAGAACTGGCAAAATATACCTCTAAATTCACTTTTGTATATACTTTATGCCTGCTGTTAAAAAATTTATTTATTTGTTAACTTATTTTCAGGTCTACCAATGTATTACATGCAGGTAAAAAATCTACAAGGTTTCACTTTAATACAAAAAGGAAAGAAGTACGGAATTCCCTTGTCTAACATGGTTTCACTCAAACATTATACGTAATTTAAAAAACCATTGGACAACCTGCATACAGAATTGTATACCATGACTAACTTTTGTCTCACATATTTAAAACTAAATTACATTAAAATTACTAAGGAAAGGAATCATACAAGGGAACCCCACTTTACCCTTTCGGGCTAAAGCAAAGTTTTTTGCTTTAGGATAGAGTTATAAATGAGTAGTTTATGTAAGAATACTACAAAAATAATAATTTATATTTTATGCATAAGTGCCATACATATACATATATTTGTATAAATACATATATACATTCTTTTGCAAAATCATCGAAACACTACGAAGGAAGTGGTTAGTTTTATGCGTGCAGTTCATGTAGAGATAATGAAGAGATAAAATAATTAAGACCGTAGGGTTTATTTACAGCTCACGATTACAGCATGAATATTTACATCAGTAGTTGGTGGAACCACATCTGGTGGCGATATAAGTTTGTATACGCCTCGGTAAAATGCTCCTAATGTCATCCTGCGATACATTACATTAGGTATTCTCTAATTGATGCTTCAGCTCTGCAGTCTGTTGCTAGCTGGATGCCCGAATCTGGCAAATTCACCAGACTTTTCACCAACTGAATATGTCCCAGACAAATTCAATTGATAAAAAGTCTGGTGAACTTGCGGCTCAAGAAAGAGTATTAACGGCAGGAAGGCAGTTCAGAGATATGTCAGAGGTGTTGGGCCTGACATCACTGGAATTTTTGGTATCATTTGTTGGAGGCTGTCCGCATCATTTGTTGGAAGTGGTCCCCGAATGATGTGTTAATTCAACTGGCCACATAAAACGTTAATACAACCGTCCGTAATGGACCGGATCAACATATAATGGAACTGGTATCAACATATCGTTGAGCTTTTGAAGACGTAAGAAGAATGACGAGAGATAACTTATTGTCGTATGAAATAATGTCATATGAGCCCATACCATCCCACTAGGAGTTATGGCTGTGTGATTTTGTAAAAAAAAATGGCTGATTGCGACTACTGGCCCTTGCTTCTCTGGACATGAACGCAAGGGTAATCTACTTCGAAAGTAAAGTGAAATTCGTCGTTGAATAATATGGGATGCTAGTGTGGCTAATTTAACTTAAAATTATATGAATGTACATAAGAATATTTTTAACTATTTGGTAATTATAGTATTCTGAGAAAATTCATGTTTTTAACAAGGAAAGATACATACATACATTTGCAACAAGAAAAGATACAGCATTTTAAGATTTATTAACATCTTTTTTTCAAAATGTTAATTAGTCTTTTTCACCTAAAATAATGGTCAGAATTTTTATTATTTCAATATAAATTAACTTTATGCAAATAAGCAGTGCTGAGACAATAAATTTCATTCAGGAACATAACGTGAAGTAAAATAGTTCATTCTTGAAATTGTTCCAGGATGCATATATTTCAGGGCAATTAATTTCCCACCTTCCTATAATTTTGAAATAAAGCTGAGAGAATAATTTCTAAAAATAGAAAATATACTTAAAAGAAATCTATAATTATGTAATTTTAATATTCAATTAATAAACCTTCATTATATTCAGTTTTGATACGTTTTAACCATGAGGCAATCACATCAATTCCAAAGTATACTTTGGAATTCAAACTGCTTTATCCAATTTATGAACATGGAATTTTAGGATTTATTAATATGTTTCATTGAGGCATCCAGTAATTTCAATACCTGTGTAATTCCTTACTGTCATGTTTGTTTTGACGATTGCATACCTGGATCATATTATAAATAATTAATACCATCAGCAGAAGATATTTTAATGATATTTATTTTTTGTCAGTGTTAAAGTTTCCTGAGTTAAACATAACTACTGTTAAAAAGAGACGATAGATGTTGTGCTTATACTTTCTGGTGTCACATTTGTCCTTTCGACAACTGAAAATTGAATTATTGATGAAAATTCCTTCTTGGAAAGTAAGGCACATAATATTTACAGATGACGATAGTTTTTGAGTCTTAAGATATGTGCGATAAAATGAAATAATTATTTTGTAGTATTTTGAATCAACATTGTGGATGCAATATAAGAATAATTTTAAATAAATAAGACACACACTCAGTCAAAACGTAATGATGCAAAACAAGATTATCTCAGAAAATTTTTTACTTCCAAACACTATTTATAATTTTTAAGCATAAATAAATATATAGCTTGTTATTTTAGAATATTATAGTGTTATTTTTATTTTCTGAGTTAAGAAGGATGTTTATCTTATTTACATTTAATGCTACGCAATTTGTAAGCAATTTTTAATAATCCTTCATTTAAGTCTTACGTTTGTGTGCAAAATCATGCAGTTTCAATTAAAACTATTTCTGATCAAAATTGATAAGAATCTTTTTTTAAATTAAAATTTGAGATGGAATGAAATTTTATTAAATATAAATTTAGGGTCTGTTTTATATATAATTAAAAATTTGCCTTTTCAATAAAATTGAGTTTCAGGTTCTGATTTTAGAATATTTTTTCCATTAAACTTAGAAAAACTGTGCAGATAACCAATTATTTTCAGACTCCAAATCTGTGAAGGCTTTTAATGTATACAAATATTGCATACAGAGTGTATTAACACATTTTTAGAACGATTTCGATGCCCTTTTAATGAATGTTTAAAATGTAAAGACTATTTTTTTTAATGTTCGATCTGATAGCGTTTTTTCTGGACTATAAGTTCGCATCGTGATTTCCATGATAGAAGAGCTTTCCGTAAAATTTCCAGAGTATTACTTTCCATTCTTCTACCCCTTGTTTCCAGAACCTTTCTATCTTGGTGGTTTGTGTTTAGAAAGAATTCTTTTTAACAGACCAAAGGCACAATAGTCCATAGGTGAAATGTCAAGGAACTTCCCAGGAACATGTTGAAAAGGTATATTTGTAATACCTGTATTAGTCTTCTTTTTTTCAAGGAATACAGCGGTATTTTTTGAAGTATAACTTGTAGCTTTGTCTTGATGAAATTTCCCTCTTTGAAAGTCATTGGGATAAAGAAGTGGAATTTCTTCTGTAAATATTGGACGCAAAACCTTCTCTTGATAGTATGATGACTTGATTTTAACATTTTCTCCACTCTTCTTATTTTTAATTTCCCACTGTAGGAGAAACCTGCGACAATCATAAAACCCTTACTGAAACTTTCTTTACAGTGACGGAACCAGGTTTGTAAATTTTTTCTCCTTGTTTTCTATTGTAAACAGACCGTTTTTGTTGCAGTCATTTAGGTGAACCCATGCTTCATTAAGGTTCACAATGTATTTCCATTTATCTCCTGCTAAATGGTTTTTATACAGGATTCAACAAAATGTTTTGCGTTGAGCCACATATCTCGGCAAAAGCTGGTGAACATTATGTTTTTTTTTTTTTTTTTTTTTTTAGCTTTTTTAAGTTGTAAATCTTAGTTTATCATTTTATTTATTGTTGCTACAGATGTAGCTAAAGACTTTGCGATTGATTTCCGTGCTGGCGGATTTTCTCTTGATACCAGCGATCTCACTTTTGAAACATATGAAACAGTACGTACCTTTTTCGGATATTCGTTTGGAGTCTTCTGTCCATGTAGAAATAATGATTAACTGTTTTTACCGGTCCAATTAATAATGTTGCTTATTTTGCGTTTAGAAATTTTAATTCCCTGCATTTCACAACGTTTTTGAATTTTGGATTAAGAATATTTGTCTTTGGAAAGCGCAAAAATATTTTCTTCAATCGCCAGCTTGTTTACATGCTACATTTTGAAAGAAGAATCAATTTAAAAGTAGTAAACGATATTTCTCATTTCAAATAATAAGCTGTTGCCAAAAATGTTATTCTAAAACACTTACTTTTTTAAAATTCTTTATAGAAATTGTTTTAAAATGTGTTAATACCCTCTGTATAAGCTCTTTTTAATAACAGCAAATTAATTTTTAATCTTTTAAAAAGTTAGAATTATATGAAATGTAAAAGAACTCAGAATATGCTTCCCAACAGTTTAATACTGAAACCAATTATATTATAAAACACATCTAATCTGTTCGGTTAAATATTAAAAATTATATTAACACTTAACTGAACAGCGTAGATTATGAAAGATTAACATTAAACATTATTATGAACATTAAAAATTATATTATGAAATGTCTTATGTTTTTTATTCTAGCTGTTATAAGCTTTTTGTAATTGAATGTAAAAGGAATTTTTTTCTTATTCTACCTTCATAAGTAAAGCATAAATTTCTGAAAAAGTTATACATAAATGGCACACTGAAAAAAATAAGCAAATCTTACAAAGTGACAAAAGTTTCACCACCATATATAAATACAATGAAGAAATTCAAGCCCTGTAACACTGACATACAGGTTATCAGAATCGAAATAGCACAATTCGAAATATCTGTAATATAACATGTTTTCATTTCACAAAATTATACAATCGAGGGACAAAGTTAGTTTCGCTTGTTCAATTATAGGGATTTTACATGAGATCCACGAATGGCAAATGGAAAGTATAACCAATGTTCGATTTCCATATGAGTATTTATAGAATTTCAGGCATAATTATCTCAACTGAATCTCTTATCTGCTCAGAAAACAATTCCAAAGTTGTCAGTTTGATACAGTACATCTTTAACGCACTAAAATCAATTGGAAATAACATGCAGAAGAGTTATACCAGATGACCGGAGTGGTCATAGAATTGTGCAACTATTAATCCATCTATAAAGGAATTCATTATCCAGTGTATTATGAACGTTTAGATACCAGTGAAGTAGTGTTCTATCATGCCCGAAGAGCAAGTATAGGTGCAGATATCTTATTTGAGAGAGTACAAAATTACTAAACAAAAATATGAGTTATTAGAGATATTTATCTTTGCAGAAAAAGTACAAAAATATTTCATCTTCCAATGAACCACATTAAATATTAATCTTAGAACTATTTTATTGATATTCCATGATTTTTTATGGACATTCAATCAAAATTTACATATTAAAACATTAAAAACAGCACTCAAAACATTAAAACATATCTACATCTGATCTTTCATCTCACCGAAAAGTGCCAATGATGTTCATTATCTTTAATGTTTCTCAATTACTTTGATTCTTTTCTGACACTTAGTATTTCAAAACCTAATTTTGTTAAAACTTTTCAGTTACCGGGGGATTTTACCAGAAATTTGCCTATTCGTAGAATAAATTGTACCAATGTTCTTGTTCAAAAGGCATTTGAGTAGTCATTGAATCAATAACCATCGAAAATAAATATCCGATTGACAGTCAACAAATGAAACAATAGTGAATAAATGGTACGCAAAAAAATTGTCATTCCTGAAGTCTCGTTTAGGAATATTTCTGTCAAGCGTTTTGAGAGTATACCCAACTTACGAGTAAAAAAGGCTCTAAACATTAAAACAAGCTATTAGAATCATGTTTGTATGTGTCTTATTCTTTTATTTATACGATACCATTTTATTTGTCATAATAGTTTAAATTAATATTCATCTTGAAGGTTTTTTATGGTTTTTACACAAGCATTTCATGAACTTTGTCTCATCTCTAACAATTAATCTTACTTTGCTCTTCTATTAGTGTTTTACTAATTCAAACATCCTAACTTAAATCATGAATAGCAGATGGAGGAAAAGCCCCGTTCTTTAGACCAGAAGGTATTGAGTTCTATACATAGCTCAGAAGAAGGCTTTCATGCTGCGAGAGCTAATGCTGGTTAAAAGTTCCACAGATTTTATACTACTGGTGTGGTGTGGAGAAAAAGCTACCAACTCAAATGTTGACCGAGTTAGAAAATTGAAAATTACTAAGCAATAAGCAGTACTTACCAAATAAAGTTGACAGTGTGGTGGCATTAAAAAAAAGTTAAAATTTAATTTTCGCCGTGTGGCAACAAAACTTGGATTTTGTTTCTGAGAAATAAAGTATTATTCTATTCTTGTGTTCATAAACAGAGTCGGGTAATTTAACTGCTTTTGCAAATAATATAAAAAATTATTGCCAATATCATTGTCCCCCACAACAGAAACAGGCAGTTGGAAATGTATTCCATTAATAAATAAGTATTCGTAAGTTTCTCTATATTGCAATAAATAATTTCATAATTGATTTTGGGTTTTGACATATATTATGTAATTACTAATATATGGCAAATGTTTTTGTAAATTAATTTTAAAATATTAATCTATTTTAACGGCTCTTAGCTTTATTTTCAACTGCAGTCATCAGAAAAAAGGGTCTTGTAACTTCTAAAAACCCTCCTTTCACAAAAGAAGAGTACACAAAAAATTATAAATTTTGTAATATTATCTCTTGGAAAAGAATCAAATTATATGATGCCGCATTTACTGAAAATTTAGGGATAGTTTTATAAGTATACCAAAAGGGACAGGTTTACCATTCTACCATCATTTAGAACTGGATTGAATGGAAGAAGATACGTTTGAGCTCGCAAACACTTGAGACAGAAGTTGTGAAGTTTTAAAAATGTTAGCATATAAAAATTTATGCTTTCTAATGACTATTATTGCCCCATATTGCTGATATTAAATAATATTATACCAATAGATATTTGAGCGAAATATTGAGGAGCTGAATTTTCTGTGAAAAATACTTCCGGTTGGAAATAATTTTGTAGTAAAGTTGATAAGATAAATTTATGTAATTTGTATCATCACGTCAGAAAAATCATTTTGTTGTATGAAATTCATAACCATAAGCAAGTTTCTCAGACTAAATGCTTAATTTGAAGTAATTTATACACTATATAGGTTCACATGCATTCCAGAATTAGTTATAAACACTATGTATTTTAGCTCTAAGTACATCTCCCTAGATTATTTCTTCTTCCCAATGAAGAACAATTGATTTACAACACGGATAATAATTTTGCACATTCTTCAAGTAGCGTTTGAAACCATTTGACAAAGTGGTGCCCATGATGAATAAGTTATTTCGAGATTATTTAAATGACCAGACATATCGCTAGATATTTCTAACGAATTTCTTTGTACAGAATTTCTTATGACTAGAAATCCATCACACAGAAGTTTCTAGTTTGTAAGTTTTGAACACAGTCGATTGTAATTTTCATACAACTTTCAAAAATGCATGTTACAATCATGGATATAGTATAAACTAGATTTTATTTATTTTGTTGAATATTTCTATGCAACAAAAAAAAGTGGGAAATTTTAATTTTTGTTATCATTATTTTTGTAAACCTCATATAAATTCTCATTTTTTTCTCTGATGTAGACTTTCATTTGACTAAACAAAAAGGTGAATAAGAAATTAAAATTAGTGTTGACAATGGAATCTGAAAAATCTCCTTCAATTTTAATTGTACACTGCCAGCAAATAAATAATTTTTTTAGACTAAAATACCAACATACATCATTTAATAAAGTTTATATGTCATAATTATAAGAATGATTTGGAATTTTACCAATTGTTCATTGATGCCTATTTCGTTGGGTACTGATTTCATTGCTATATTTTAGCCAGACAGTAAAGTTCACCTGCACTAGAACACTGATAAAATTAATAGTTAGAAATTGGAATGACTATTTGGTTTTAAAGTTTGTTAACATTTAACCCCGTTATTTGTCTCTTATTTCCTAACATGGGCTTATTTTATATTGAGATTAAATGAAATCTTGTTTATTTTGCAAAGAAGTTATAGGAAATTTTTATAGAATTTAACTTTTACTGGAATTCAAGAAAATATTTTTTCTAATAATCAAAACACATAAATAATTAGAGACGGGATAAAGTAACCATGACATTTTATGCTCTCTTTAACTTCACATGTATACATAAAAAGAGATTGGAAAGAAAGTATAACATCAAATATATTGATAACTTGCACAAAGCAAATGCAGAGGAAAAATAATTTATGCAGCTATTAACTTTACATAATTTAATTTAGTGAAGTAGCTAACTTAATTAAATTATAGAATTGTTATCAAAGCAATTTTTGTTTTTCGATTGTAACACCATAATTTATGTTACGAAGATTTTAAATACACAGTGAAAAATCAATCGCTTTATGTTTCGAATGTTTTCGAAGTGGAGACAGCATTTTTAAATCAAGAGTAGAGATCTTTTAAATTTATTTGCATAATTTTGGAAATAAATTATATTACTAATGCGAAGAATAAAAAAAATTTGGAAATTCATGTTTACATGAGTTTCATAAAAAGACGATCTGACAAAAAAATGAATTCTACTTTTTTTATTCACGCACATGTAGAGGTAATTTTAAAGAATATGTAGAAAATATATAATGTACCTTCCTTTTCAATTTCGTTACATAGTTACATATCGGAGTAGTATTGAATGCAGAAATTATGATATCTCTAGCCAATTTAATATTTGAAAATTTGAATAGGCAAATATTATGCTGCCAAGATGCTCTGGATTAGTAAATATCTATACTTTTCAGCTAATTATTTTATTTACAATATAGGATAAACAATGTAGGCATTAACTAAAGAAGGTACGATGAAAGTTTACACACTGTCTGTGGAAAGTTTCTATCTTGATAGCTCAAATTATTTAGAAATATTCGGAATAATATCTTAATTATATATTATATAGGGACCTGTAACAGAATTATTTTCCTGAGCTTCTAGCAGTTACGAGAATTTTATCACCCTCAAATGACAAGGGGAACAACCGACAGTAAGAAAAACTTCAGTTGCACTGAAGAGACGTTCAAAAATTTTTATGTCCATGATTCGCACAAGTTAATTTTAATATTTTCTCCATGATAATAATTCTAAATCTTAAGCACGGTATTTTGTTTATTTAATATTTTGTAACTCTGTTCCTGTATTTTACTCTATTTATGTGCTGGTATTGTAGCAAATAATTTCAATATCGAAATGAAATTGTGTTTTTTTCGAGAATGGCCAAAAGCTCAACATCAAGTAAATGAAATAAGAATCTTGCCATCACGTTCTTTTGAGAAAATTCTCTCTTTCATACGATTCTAATTAAAAAATGTGTTACATGTAATTTGTCTAAAAAAGATGTTTTCATTTAAGATGAGAATAAATTGATTTTATTTACAATGAAAATATTTCATTGATGAAGTTTCAATTAAAAGTCGTTAAAATATTTTCATTTCAAATGGTTCCTTTTGCAAAGAGTATGTAAATAATATTATTTACAAATGACATTATTGTATTTCGTTTTTCTAAATGATACTATTATCGCCATTGTCCAAAAAATAAAGGTTTGTCATTAGGCGCTACTGTATGAATCCATAATTCAAGTGATGCATAGTATGTTAGTTCATTGTCTCAAATATAATTAAGTAGAGCTTATGAGGCTAGCAAAATTATTTAATAAAATAAAATAGAACACACAAAAGGAAATCAGGAAAAAAGTGGGTGATTTAAATGAAAGATTAAGTTATTTCACTTAATTTGATACAAATCAAGCTACACCTTTATTAAGGTTCACCTGATTAGCTAGTAATAGGATTGCACACTTTGGATTCAAATGTTCCATTTCAAGCCCAGCTACTGTTGAATAGCCTTTATTCTGTTTCAAGTGTACACGGATATCAGCGTAGGTACTTGGAAATTTCCAGGTTTCCTCTTTTCGAATACGTAAACATAGCTTACTACCTATGTAAAAACCTGATCGAACGTCAATTCAGAGTGGATGCTTAAAGAAGTTTAACAACAACTTCCAGCTGTTAGGATTTCTACTATGCAGTAGTTTTCTTTAATTTATATCTACTGACACATAGAGATAGAACAAAACTTTTCAGAGCAGAAGGTCACATATTCGACCCCAATAACTAATGAATAAGGAGAGACGGATACTAAATTTGAAATCTTCAGGCATGTTTGTCCCTATGAGTGTTTAGGAGTTTACCGGAACTCTTCTCGCTTGAGATAAAGGAATGCTTTCCGCTATATACGAAAGATTTCCCGGAAAGCAAAATATGCTTTGGATATCCAAATACTTAACATAATACTAAGACCGAGCTTCTCTGAATAAAATTCCCAGTCATGGTTGAACAATAGGATATAGATGTTGCATTTGTGTGTTCTTTTTCTGCTTACACAACCATCCATGGGTGTGCTTGACAGTTTCTAGAGTTTTTCTTGTGTCCCATTAATATGCTTTCCTGCCTATAAAATCCCCTTCCAGATGGATGCGGTAGATATTAAATGATGTTATAGCAGCCCTTGGTAATCCATTATACGATATTAGTGTTAATTAGATTTAAAGATTCATTGCGGTGCAATGTCAAAATTTTGGTCAATTATGCCTCGGATTCGATCACAACAATAACTGTAGACAAAAGGTGTTTGACGTGTTTCTGCTCTCTCATGTGTATTTATAAGAGTGAGTGCTTAGGATATTTCTGAATTTCTTCTATCTAGAGAGAAGCAGATAAAAAAAGTTACAATAGTATTCAAACTCGCATAACAACTGCCAGTGTTAGACTATCCACATCCTAGAATTAAAGTGTTACTTCAACTTCGGAAACAATAACCCCCAAATGCCCAATCTTATCTGTAGGTATGTTAATCTATAATTCGAGATTTTCCCCTTGAGATTTTATGACTGTTTTTGAGTACTGCAAATAACAAAGGATTTGGTATCATCATGCAGAAGGATGATACTATCAAAACATGTTATGATTGAAAGTTTCATTTATTCCTGCTTAAAAAATTAAAGACTCACTAATTATCTATAAAACATATGTAGTAAGTCAACTATAGTCATCTATCCCTCTTTGTATAGATGACGATAGTTGTCTTTTCAAAAATATATTATTTTAAATAAGATTATTTTCCCCACTTTAATTTCTGATACATTTGTTTTATTATCACAGAGAAAATAACAATTGAAGGACTAACTGGTGGCCAACTTTTATGGGGAGATTGCTAAACTTTTTTAAAAAAATTATACATATACCACTTCTAACTTTTTCAATTAACTAAAATATACAGAAATGAAGTAAAATGTATTTAAAGGTTGATTATGGAAATTTTATGCAACCGGCATATTATTTTACGTAAGTTTGAGTATTGAAGGACTTAAAAATAAAATAAAAACAAAATTATCAACTTTGACTTCCGTTTTTAAATTTGGTGATAATGTAATAAATTTTATGTTGAAATCGCTATGCAGATGTTTCAAAAATTGGTTGAGGGGGTTAAATATTTTTGGCACTGCGGTCTAGAAATTTTCTGTTGAAATCACTATGCAGATCCTTGAAAAATTTGTTCAGGGGGTTAAATATATTTGACACTGAGATCTATAAATTTCACATACCAACAAACAGGCTTCGAAACATTGTGCATAGCACACAAAAATTTTTATACTCTGTCACATATTTTTTTATCATGAATTGAAACATCCTCTTCATATTTCCTTTTGGTGTCGAAGATTCGCTCATGGACACAAGAAAATAAAATTTTAAAATAGGGAATTATAAAATGAGTTTCAGCAAAGAATTTAAAAAAAAGTTTAATATCTTGTTCGACAATTTAAAGTCCACAGTGCCAAGCAATCTCAATGTCATACTCGCTTGAAAATGGACAACAGCAAGACACAACATAGTCAAAACATGAGCAGTTAGGCAAGTGCATGAGCACGTCTCATGTCTACGATGTTTTACCACATCGTTTTACATACATCAAGCACAGAGCTTCTTTCTGGCATTGTTGTATTCAATAACAAATTAATTAAAATTTTACATATTTTGACAATGTTTTTAAAAATGAGAATAATTTTTTTTGAGTATTTTACAATGTGTCTTAACGTGTTGTGGTACGTGTGCTATGGATTTTCCATCAATGCATAAAATACTTCTTACATCCTTTTCCTTCACACTTAACATAGTACTTAATGACAGGAATGCGTCACCCTGACAGTGAGCAGATTAATTAATGGGTCACACCAGGATTATATTATATGAGAAGATGTCTTGAACTCACTTTAATCAAAGTCTCTATCTGCTCAGCAGAGAGTTGGCCTGTCAGCAAGTCTTGGGAAGGCATCGGAGTAGGAGACGGTGTCGGCCGCCCAGACGTCTCAGGAGACTTCTCTTTGTCCATATCCCCTACGAACATACAAGTTTCAGAATCAGTGGAAGTATGAATTTTTCACCATGATGTTAATATCAACAAGAAATACGGAATTTTACCAGAAGGAATCTTCAAATGAATCAATTCGATAATTCTTGATTCAAATCTCGAATCAAGAGAATGATAGCGGTAGTGATTTTCGAGAAGAGTATAGAGAAGATAATGGAGGATAATTTGTCAAGATGTGATATAAATGATAACAAATTAATAAATGAAATTACTAGGTACTTAGGAGAGACGACAATCTGTCATAAGGATCCAATGCATGCGATTTTTCGAGTTATCACCAATACATACATTCGCAAAAATATTCGATGTGATTAATTCACTAAACGAAAGTTTGAATTCGCCAACTTTATTTCCATAAAATTGTACAATTGTACAATAAAGAAAATTAGGGGGTTGAGAACTTCAAAACAAATTTTAAAATAAATGAAATAAAATGCTGAGAAATTGTTATTAATAAAATGCCTGTACATTGAAAAAGTGCATCTGCTGATAATATTAAAAGTATAAGACAATTTCGCGCAATTTTTTAACACCATAATGGTACCGATAAACTACAGATACTAATTCACCTTGTACAAATGAAGAATTAAAAATAACAGTACGACTTAATTTTCATGGATCCCGCTATCAAAACGACGCCAAGATTATCATCAAACTAGAATTACTCGTATATAGTTTGTGTATGTCTACCATTTCTCTATAGGACTGTTTTTAATATGATATCAAGAGAATTATCTTTCTCACAACATATTTGTCACGTAAATCTCGCAAGCCACTAGTGGTGACAAGCCTTACATTGGATGTTCTTCATATGATTACAAAATTTCCCTTAACACTTTCATTTTCTTAGATACTTTAGAATATAAATCATTTCTAGAATTCCATTTTGTATCCATTTACACATATTTGCATGTTTGTATATTATTTAATACATGCTTTTCTCAAATAAACGAAATTGTATGTTTCTCATTCCTTGGTAAATTTAAATACTTTTCAAGAAAGTTTAAATTGGGAAAAATATATTACAATATCTAGTAGTTTTCTATTAGTATTTTGCGAATATAAGTCAAAAGTCAAAGTATTTCAGATCGTCTTTCGCCAGGCTACTTTTGGCTGCTTGTTTACGTGATTTTGCCGTTTATTGTGGAGCTGGAATAATTAATTAGTACCAATATGTTATATTAGGAGCAGCATGCCCTATTTCGGATATCACACATAAATAAAATAACCAACCGTAAAGTAAACAAATAGCGTTACCGCGACTGCAAGTTATGTTCACATTTATAACTATCTACTTTTAGAAACAAGCTTATTTTAATGTTACTTTTAATTTTATTCTTGTTAGACATCAAGCAACAAATGCCCTGCCATAAATATTCTCAACGTCTAAATTTTGAAGACATAATTTTGAAATTTCATTTCAGTAAAGATGAATTAGTAATTAATTATTTAAACAGTAAGTTAAAAAAAAATAAACAGAAATTTCAATTAGAAAAACAAAGAAAAAATTTGAAGTTAAAATATGTACTCGATTACAGACTTTTGAGGAATGAAAAATCGCAATGTTTAATAGAAATAAGACCATGAACAGCACATTTTCAAAACATAAGAAATTTAATAAATAATTATGATATCCATTTCAAATATTTTGTAGAGGCAAGTAAAACAGAATGCTTCTTACTATAACTTATATATTTACTTAGAATTAAATTTTTTGAAAAAATCATTAAAATAAGTTGGAACAGTAATATCCTATAGTTCCTAATACTTTGCACCGCTAGGCAGTTTTTTGGAAAAATGTCATACCACTTTAGTTTTTGTCACTCAACTCTCACTTTTTACATATAAAGGAAAATTAGATAGAGATCTAAAGTTTAAAAGTGATTCCGCACCAATTCAAATATTCTAGCATGATGGTGGAATCGAACGTAAGAACTATTGAATCGAGAACACTTCTTATTCGATTGCCAGCTCACGTCAGATAACTTAGAAACTAGAAAGTAATCTATTTAACCATACACAGCATCTAGGGGACACTACAGATATCAATAATTATACATTCTTGTAAATTGCATAGTTCTTTATTTTACAAAGGTATAATTGCAAATAGAATGACAAATAAAAATCAAATAACTTATGAATTGGTAATCACGTTATTAGATCCCAACTATTCCCAGAAAATAGCAACTGAATAGTTAACGTTTTCGCCATCAGTTTGATAGCTTATGGGTTCGGTATCACTTAGAATATGAATGCTTTTAAGGTCTGGAATTTACCGAAAACATTAAGTTGAACTAATCACTATCAAAGAATGGCAAATTGAATCATTTCATGCAACTCCCCTAATGAATCGATAAAATGATGTTAATTATCAGCCGCAATAAAAAAATGCACAGATAATTCTTATATCAATCATTCCTACATATTATTATTATATTTCATCAATCATTCCTACATATTATTGAATGGCCATCAATGGCAAAAAAAACTGTGTTTCTTAAATACCACGATGGAATTTGAACGAGAAAAAATTCATGATTGCATTGTATCGCTTTATCGCGACAGGCTCTACACTTGTTTTGTGCAAGTTATCGACATTTAAATCTCATTTCAATCACAACACTTGACAGACATAAGAAACGGCATTCATGTATATTTCAGGGAATGCATTGGTCACAGAAGATGGTTGTTTATCGACACCTTATACATTAAACAGATTTCAAAACCATTTTTATAAGGGGACTCAAGTTATTATTTTCTTCTCTGAATGTAATGAGTAGTTATGAAAGCTACAATAAAAATGTTTCGAGCGCACATACTTTTGAGAATGGCAAAATTTCCGACCTACTTGAATAGACTCCATGTAAAATATGCAACAATACTTTTTTTTATGTATGCTATAGTTTTATCGGTAATATATAAAATTCACAAATATTTAGAACGTGTCTATTTTCAACTTCAGAGACAAACATTTTCTAAAGAAGAAACTCATTTTACCATTCAATCTATTAAAGTAGAGAAATTGAAGAATAGCAAATAGCGTACCGTAGAGGGGCGAGGGGACGATGAGCTTGTCGATCATCTCCTCGCTGATCACCGAGTCTGAAGGAGGAGGCGGGCAGACAAGGGACTCGATGTAGTCGTCCGTGGTGCGCAACATCACCCCTGCCATGTCCGGGGGCTCCGTGCGCGCAGACCGCATCATCATGCAGAGGGAAAGTTCCTCCTGCAGCACACTCTCAATGTACATCATGTCCAAGTCGCTGACGATCGCCCCATTGATAACCATGATTTCGTCCCCCTTGATCAGCCCTGAAAAAAATTACAATATATATGCACTGTAAATCATAAAATCAGCCAGTTCCCGATGCAAGGAACATCAAAGAGCAAAGCGTTCTTAAGTACCATTAAACATTCATTTATCTCTAACAAATAAGTTTTATTTGTAAAATTTAGGTAAAGAAGTTAAATTTTATAATGCCCATAGGTAATCAGTTAATATTTATTTGTTATAAAGACTTTGAACTCAAAAGGATTGCCACCTTTGGATCAGACTAAATACTGTTTATACTATTTGTTAATATTTTAAATGGACAGGTGATATTTCATCACTCAAATTTAGGACATTTTTACTCCAACTATTACAATATTTGTGAATTTCTTTTATTACATTTACTATGGCAGGCAAACATATTTTATGGTCATTCATCCAACCACATAATTAAAATTTTAATTACTATGTACTGAGTTATCAATACATAAGGATTAAAAACTGGATATGGTTAACCTGATAAGGGTTATCAGGATAAAGAAAACCTGTGATAAGGATTAAAATTAGTTAATTAAATTAGATTATATAATATGTCAATGATATAGCAATGATTAAAAAATGCAGTCGCCAGAACACGAGTTCTGTGCACCATAGTAAATGAAAAGCACTTCCCTGCGATAGACGCATTCAATTTCCATTCTAGTGGTACGTGGAATGTACCATCTACATGCAGACTGCTCTAACTCCTGAAGCGAAGCAAGAGGGAGATAATGGGATCTCATTCTTTTTTCCAAAACAGAACACAGGTTTTCATGATGTTTAGGAATGAAGATTAAGCAAGCCACAGAAGATGTGCAACTGAGTTCCAGAAATCAGGATTAATCAATTTGGCAAGGTGTTGTTTTGGTAAAAACGTTAATAGCAGTCATTACCTTTGACACGATGCCTATTGATACTTCCAACAAATGTATTGTTGTAGTAACCCATTTACCGACCAGATGGGCTTTCACTTCTTTCCGTCTTTGGAACTCTAACAGGTGTCTCATTTTAGTTCATCCGAAATGAAATTATGCAAACAATGTTCAATGCACTCATGCACACTCTTGAGGCTATAAAAAATATTATAGTGCAAAAAATTCTAATAGTTAGGTATTTAATTCTTTCCATTGCTATCACATAAGGAAATCATTGTTTTCACGAGACATTTCTATTAATTTGGATAACTTTGTCTATTGCTCTGATAATAAAAAATTTTAAGCATAAATGTTCGTAGTTATATGTGCAATTGATTTGAGACTAATGAATTTGTATAGTAATTTTCAACCCGCAAAAGTGATAGTAATATATGACAAAAAAAAAAAAAAAGATTTGTTTTCTTTGGCGTTTCTACACAAGGTTTGAAATTCGGGTACTTCTGAAAAGATAATGCGTGCAATATTTATACTGTTGTGAAGCTACCACAGGGTTCGCAATGGTCGCAAAAAAGAATTTATTTAGTATTTTCGTCACACGTCCATTATTCCTTCTGCATAAATTATAGATTCAGAATAGTATGGCAGCAAGACACGAATGTGCTTCTTTGGGCACTCAGGTACCCTCAGAAGGAGACTTAAGCCAATAGACACTTTTTCCATGTGATACATATGGAATATAAAAGCATCAGTGTAAGAAATGATAAAAGGCTTTTCCATAAGTGCCAGGATCGGTTTTCGACACGTGCGTGATAGATACTTATTTTTTATATGATGCGAATAACCAATATTAGATATGATTTCTATACGAGAATTTAAAACGCTTTCTTTTTTCTTATACACTATAGAGCATAAAAGTTTATGATTTGATTCAAAAGAATTCAGTAGTAAAGTACGACTAACACACTACTGGCCATTAAAATTGCAACACCAGGAAAGCGGCACACCACACACGTGAAATTTGCATGACAGGTAGAACTTGCTGTGATATGCAAATGATTAGAGTTTCAGCGCATTCATATAAAACAGGCGACAGTAGCGACATCTACAATGTGTATAAAACCAGAGATTTGACAGCAGTTTTCTCATACTTATTTTCCGTTTCAACGTTGTTTTTGGCAAAGAAAGTTGTTGTAATTCCTCGTGAAAGAAGAAGAAACGCCTATCAGCACGCGTCTGACTTTGATCGAGGAAGGATTATAGCCTACCGGGATTGCAGTTTATCGTACCGCAATATTGCTGCTCGCGTCGGTCGAGACCCCATGACTGTTAGCAGAATATGGAATCGATGGGTTCAGGACAATCATACGAACGTCATGCAGGATCTCAGCGACCCCCCATCACTAACAGCAGAGAAGACAGACATCTTATCCGCATGGTCACAAGGGATGGTACAGCCACGTCACGAACCCTGAGTCGAGAAATGGAGTCATTTGCAAGGCAACAAGTTTCTGCTCGAACAGTTCGACGACATTTGCAGCAGCATGGATTGTCTGCACGGCGACCATGGCTTCGGCTACCATTGACGCTGCGCCACAGACAGGAGCGCCTTCAATGGTATGATCAGCGATGAACCTGGACACGGGAATGGCATCACGTCATCTTTACAGATGAATCTCGGTTATGTATACAGGACCAGGATGGCCGCATTCGTGTTTGGAGGCATCGTGGAGAACGAGCATTGCCAGCTTGCATTGGACATCGCCCTACTGGCCCATCTGCTGGAGTGATGATATGGGGTGCCAATGGATACACGTCTCGATCGCACTTTGAAAAGCAGCCGTTACATTTCCGATGTGTTAAGGCCCGTGGCTCTGCCCTATCTTCGAGGCCTCCCTAATGCTTTATTTCAACAGGATAATGCACGACCGCATGTTGCCCGTACTGTTCTGAACTTCCTTGATACAGAACAGGTTTGACTGTTACCCTGGCCAGCACGTTTTTCTGATCTGTCACCAATTGAGAACGTGTGGTCAATGGATCACTCACCATCCACTACTGTCGATGAACTGTGGCATAATGTTGCATGGACTGAGATCCCCGTACATGCCATACAATCTCTGTTTGACTCCATGCCTAGGCGGATAAATGCTGTTATTGCAGCCAGAGGTGGCTGCTCTGGGTACTGATTTCTCAAGATCTATACACCCTAATTTTCGGTAAATCTAATCACTTGTTCTTTCCACTATAATGTATGTGTTCAATAAATATCGTTCTGTTATTTGCATTCCTTCTGGATGTAGCAATTTTAATGGCCAGTAGTGTATATTATAAAGGGACGATCTGAAATACTACCTTAAAATTTTTTTATTTCTAATGGCAGATTATGAACAGTTATAGCAAAAAAGATGAGTAAAGATAAAAAATACAGATTACAAAAACTCCCAGCTAACAAATTTGTCTCTTGCCTCCCAGTAACGCTCTGTGAGATAAGTATTGCGCAGAACATGGCAGTGGAAAAGATGCGTGGTGTCCATCACCTCTCCAATGGTGCACAGAGTGCAATATTGGAGAAGGAACAATTTTGAATCTAGAGATGATTTCGGTGATAGACATGTCCATTGGCAAGGCGGAATTAAGCAACTGCTCTAACTCTTTAGCCGTTGCACAAATGTTACACAATTCGGGATAGCATTCTTCCAGAACTTACGAAAAATACGATGATAGAGCTCTTCATAAATTTGCATTTTGGTAGATCTTTTAATTATTATTTTTAATAGTATAGAAAGGCACAAGACGAGAAATACTCTGCGTGATTAAGGCACCCTTTTTTGCCAGGAAGGCGGCTTTTCCATTACCTGGAACTCCTCAACGGGCGGGAACCCAGTAGAGGACTATAGTTTTCTCAAATAATGCCTAGTTATTTATACAATGACGAAAATCCAATGCCTCATGCGTTAGGGAATCTTTATCTGAAACGATAGACCTTAAAATCCTTTCCTGTAGATATTTTACATCATTATTGGTAATGCAAATCGATATTTGTGACTGCGCTTGGGATTCTACTCAGTACGGTCAATGGAAACAACACCAATTGGTCATTAGAATAAAGTCTTTTTTTCTTAATTAAATTTATCAAAATAAGAAAATTTAAAAGTAAAAAGTAATTTTCATTTAAACGTAATTTTATGTACAAAAAATAATGGACAAGAATGTAGTCAATATTTAAATTGTAAGTTGATGTACTTAAATTGACCATTTGTTTGCTTATGATTATTAGCTGCTTTTTGGAATTTTTACATGTTTAACAAACATAGCAAGTTATATACAAATTGGTTCGAATTAGAGGTTTTGCAAAGATAGAAGTTAGAAAGCTCACCTTGTTCCCATGCCTGGCTGTTCTCTTCCACCCTGCTTACATAAACACATAGTTCATCTTGGTGATCGGCGTTCTCTATGAGTTCCGCCTCCACCCCGAACCCGAATAGAACCTCCAGGCTGCAACGTAGGAGCTCCACCTGGTAGAGGACTTTGGCACAAATCTCCACCGCTTCGTACGCCTGCAACATTATCATGGAATATTATGCACAAAAATGAATAGAAATTACATATTTGCGTTATTTTAATCAGTTCGTATTTATTTTTGAAAGAATAAATTCTAGTTCGTGAATGGGAAACAAATTCATGGGAACTTAGGAAATAATGCGAGAATAGGAACATTTTGATTATATATGTACTTTGCAATGATAAAGCTTACAATGAACATACTTTATTTAAAACATTTAAAATACGATAGAATGAACGCGCGCGATTAGGAATGAAGAAATAATAAGTTTTTGACACAATTATTGTCAAAAATTAAAGAATAAGACTTTATGTTGATATATTTCTCTTCAAAATGAAGACATTTTTACTCAGTATTATATATCAAATTCCAAATTGTTTTTTCTTTTATTATTGTAAAAGAGAACCTCAAATGTTGATGTAATTCTAATAAACTGATTCAGAGAATTCTGATTGAATACCATGTATACGAGTTTACCTTAGCAAAATTTTTGTTAAACAAAGAAAGTTAAAAAATTTCAATAATTTTTCAATTTTTCATAACTTAACTTTTTTTGAAGGTCTTCTTTTCAATCACTTTTCAAACTATAGAATGTAAAACATACAATACATGTTTTAAGTTATTTGAAAGTGTATTAAGAGAAAAAAAATTTTGATTGACTCGTTTAAATGATTTAAAGAAGCAAAAGATCCTAATACCCTTAAATTTTCCTACTGTTTATGTAAGTTAGAATAAATTTTGTTAGCTTTTAAATTAAAAGTTTATTTTTTAATAAATTTTACTGCTATAAACATATGATCATTTTTCCCACCAGAAATTAATGTTTATATTTTGATAGTACATAAAGCAACCTCTCCTTTCTCATACAATTTTATATTACAGCTTTCTAATCAGTATCAGATAGATGGAAAATTTGGGAAGTCTTACCAATTGATCGAAAAGTTCGGTTCCGGGAGGTGTGTAGTATTTGTCGTTGTCCTGTTTGATATGCAGAAAATGGTCTGAAGGGGCGAGCTGTTTCTTGATGCAGGCGCTCCACAGAACATCTTCCACAGTCATATTATCACGAACACACACCGTCACCGACTGGAAAGGAAACGTTCGCATACATGAATCACGAATGGCTGCAGCGGAATCAAAAAAGAAGGAAGCTCACCTGGCCTTCCGGAAGAAGCACTTTGACAGTCCGACCGATCAGCGTAGGAAGCTCTGTGCTCTGGCTGCAGTTAGCCGAAAGGGATCTTCTGAAACACAAAAGCAACGCTTGTCAGCATTTCCAGAACAGAAACAGAGAATAATTAAACGATGCCCCAATTCTTCACTGTTTTATACGTCTGACACTAGCCAGAATATTTTGTTATAAGCACGTTAAAAATAACAGGCAAATTGCAGCATGCTTTATTTTTAATTACAAAAGAACGTTAAGTTGAAAAATTACAAGGAACACTAGATGGAACAGGAGATGTAAATCAGCAAGTATCAGTCAAAGTGAGTGAAAATATTTTGTTCGTTATCAGCCATATTAACACATTTGCTGAATATCATACTAGATATTTGAGGTTTCATGTCGATTCTCAGTATCAAATTCTGTTTAACCTTCTTTCAAATACACCGAAATTTCGAGTTATAATCAACGCGTTTATTAACTTCGATATAGTAAATTCACAAAACAAGGATAAAAATATTTTATTTTGCAAATTTTATTTAAAGGATGGTCTGGTATTTTTAGTATGAGTCAAAAAATCCCTTCCTTACAAGTGTATTAATGATGGAATAATATAACAATTCGATATAACAATAATTAATAAATTGCAAGTACTTGAAAGAAAAACCATCTATTTATACAAAATCGACAAATCGTATGCAACTAATTAATAAATGCTTTTGGGACGAATTGAAATTTGACACAATCCTGTACAACAAATATTTGATTTTAACTTTAGAGTTTTCATAATTGATAAATAAAGTAATTAATAACTAAGTAATTAAAGTGGTAAAGAATTTAAAAATTAAAGTTTGGCTGATAGTGGTTTTGCTATCCATAAAGCTTAATGATAAGGTCGAGTAAAATTATGATTTGTAGTATTTTAAGAAATGGGAGATATTATTCTTTGAAATATAAAAGTGATTCTAATTCAATTCTGGCATCATTTAGAGACCACAATTTTTCCAATAAAAGATATTTGCATAACTTTATTTGTTCACAGTTTATACAATGAAGTAGGGAACTCCATCTATATTTTTATCGTACAGTTTATTATAATACATTTTTGAATTTCTCATTAAAAAAAATCCTACAACTGACTTCTGACCCAGTTAAAAAGTTAAGTTCTATGTAATAATTTCAATACACTTTATTTGTTTATTATTGTATATTTTATATAAACCAGCAATTACTTGTATAACTTGCTTTTAATTTATTGAAAAGTTCAGATTACAAATGGATTATTATTATCATATTTTGTAAGAGTAAATTTTTATACATTTTACACTAATTTATAAGGTATCACTAGAATTTATAAAATATAATATTAGTGAATGCGTTTTACCTTTTACCAATAAGTCAGTGTTTGAAATACCATAAAAATGCAAATGAAAGGAGACACAACTTTAAAACTAAGAGGTATTTTCAAGCGTTCCAAACCACATTCAGTTTGCTTTGATTTGATTTAAAGGCGGGATCTCATTAGTGCTACAAAATAGCTTATTGAATAAGGCTAAATAAATAGCATAAATCGCTAAAAATAGCAGATATATATTTTTATAAATCGCGATTGTTCTTCGAACACTAAGTACTTGTTTTCCACTGACAGTCATGGCCCATGAAAGTTGGCAAATGTGTCTTTATATATAACGATGCTTGGATGAAGGCTTGCGAAAAGTTAAAATAATTACATGTTACGTTAAATAAGTAATTTTTGGAACGTTAAGTGATAAGCTTTTCACAAATTTTGGTTTAAAGAAAATTAAATGAAATTTGAAGCAACTTCATTTCATACAATTTAATACAAATACATAAATCTTCTGATTAAAGGGGATTTTTGAGTTCATGTAACATTTTAAAATAAGCTCAATGAATTGCCAATACATGCAACAAGAAAATATCTTACATTAATCTAATTATGATGGTCAGTCTAGGATCAATGTAAACTGCTTAATTCTAGATGGTGCGATTATAAACAACACTTACACAAGACTTTATTTTACTCATTGAGGAGTATCGTGATAAACAGAAATTATTCAGAACAATAATTTATAGGGTTAAATTTATATAACAATTTTTAAATAAAAAGAAAATCATTTGCATGGCAAATTTTGATGAATGATGTCACACGTGATGAAATGAAGAAAAAATGTTGATCCATCCACAACGAAAAAACTGTTAATATTACATTAAAACTTACAAGCAATGACGTGCTATTTGTAAATAATACAAGTCGAAAAATCATACTTGGCTTTTAATAATAATGCAAGATATTTGGTTTGGCCATCTATGACCACATTTTACTCTAAAAACAGTCATATTCAAATTAAGCAGCGAGTAAAATGAAATAAAAGCTTTAAATATTCACTATACAAGTTTTGTAAGTGGTTTCAAAGCAAGAAAAGGGGGTTATTAATAAAGCATATCTTTTTAACTAAAAATTTAATTTTAAAAATGGGGAAAAAACCACAATAAAATATAAAAAGAGCAACAAAAATAACAGAACAAAAATTAAACATGTACTCTCAAAGCTAAAGTAAGCTATCAATGCACTATTTTACGTTTTCTTTATAATAATACATTATTATCCCTCTGGGATTTTTTTCAATTCTATAAAGTGTGATTTTTACAGCTTCTTTTTTCGTTGGATAACAAGAAAGTATTGATTGATATTAAATAAAACAATAAATCAATATAAAGAAAACTGAACAGATGTAATAAGTCAAAAAAGGCTTAAAGAATTTGTTGATGATAAAGAAAAAAAAATATGAATGAAAGGATTGCATACTATATGGAAATTCAATTAAAAGGTTTGAAAGAAGTAGATTATATGTTTTAGTTTAATTGAATTAAGTTTGTAAGCAACCTAGAAAAAATATATTAAAATTTTTATGACTTGTGTGTGGATTGGTGTAATGAGATGTGAACTTCATTTGACACAAAAGTTTATCCAAAAAATCACAGCTGGGCATTAAAAAGCTCTATTCAGAAAATAAAAAAAAATTTGTATATTAAAAATCTAATTTACAGGCTGAATAGTTATTACAAAATAATGCAAAGCAGAACGTTGTTAACTTTTATATCTATTTGAACTTAGAGAGAACGAACACATCATCGAAGTAAAATTTTGTTTACAAGAATTTAATCATCTCGCTGTTGCTGAGAAGAATGCAAAACTTGTTTTGAATACATTTTTCACAAATGTCAAGCTTTTGATGGATCTATTCAAAGAACTATTAACAGAAGATACCGTCTCAAAGTAAATGCAGTAGTTTTGGATATTATGCATGAATTCAGGCTCCTATTTTTAAGCATGCTAATTTGTTATTATATTAAAAATAACACACGTCTCTCTTGTATTAAGCAAAAATTTGTAATTAACATTGGTGAAATACCATTCACAGCAACATGAGCTGCTATAATGCTGTTTTTTCGTAAACTCAGCCATGTTTAACTACTTTTATGGAGGAAGTACAAATATTTATATCAAGTTATATCCCTTTGAATAACTACAATGAAATATTTGAAAATAGATCACAAAGATGGATGTTAATTTGCTAGAGTGTTGGATCAACAATAATTAAAGAACATTGTGAAAAAAATATTAGCTCATAAAAAATGCAAACTATTTAAGAAAATCTGCACAAGATCAGTTAATAGAAATAAATAGGATAGCTATCTTGAAAAAAGGAGAAAATCTCTGAAGACTGTATGTGTGAGGTGTTTACATTAACTTTTGAAGCCTTTTGGTGATGAATCCAACTATATATGGATTATACTATGATGCATATTTGTAAAATCAATCATTCATTTCTTTCACAGAAATTTTTATTTTTCACAAGGTAAGAAAGAAACAAATCTCTAAGCATCTGTTCGGTAGCAGTGTCAGCAGCAGAAAAAAAAACTTTTTTAAAATTTCTTTAACATTGAGAGGTTTTGAAAAGTCTGATTTTCGTAATGCAGCAAGAAGTCTTCTCAGTTAGCAATCTTCAGCGACAATAAAAATGTCTGCCTTCACGACGAACACAAATTCGATAAATAAATTTTGATAAATCCCACAAATATTCTTGAAGAAATCTAATGTTGGTCAGTTCAGTGAAAGAAATTGTATTCTTCAAGAAATACAGGAAATTAAAAAATAAAAGTGTATTTCTCAATGAAAATTAATCGAGTATTAATGACGTAGATTCGATTGAGCAGTACTTACTTGCTGCTGTTGGACCTGGAGAGAGGCAGACGGGGTCTCCGCTTGGTAGCACCCCTGCCTGACAAAAGATTCGTGAGTAGGGAAGGGCTGCGAGCGCAGATGAAGGCGTGGAAGGAAGACACAGTGAAGACACCCAGTTTGTTCAGAATGCTCTTCGTGCCTTTCGACACATGTGTCAGTAAGCTCTGTAACAAATATATTTAAAATATCACACTCTGCATAATCAGTGGAATGCCTTGAATTATTGAGCTCAATGATCAATAATTTTAAACCGCATAATCACAGATAATTCAATATTACACATGTAGCGAAATTTTACCATAAGTGTTAAAAAAATAAGAGTTTTCTCCTCTTGAAGCTTATTAAAAATAAGATGACTGATATTAATAAGCAATATTACTCTATACATTATTGTATTTTATGAAAATAGGGAAATTCTTTTCTAGTTAAAATAAAAGTGACTAAAATATGATCAAGTCATATATTATTTGCATTTCTTTCTAATTTCTTGACAATGTTTGTTATTCGAAATATTTATCAATATTTCTCCATTTTTAATATA
Organism: Latrodectus hesperus; assembly: GCA_037975125.1. Classification (NCBI taxonomy): domain Eukaryota; kingdom Metazoa; phylum Arthropoda; class Arachnida; order Araneae; family Theridiidae; genus Latrodectus; species Latrodectus hesperus. The sequence continues at coordinate 62,521,289 of CM075852.1, forward strand.
AAAACTGTGAAACTATATTATTATAAAAATTAGAATTAATTTCTAACATTTTGTGATCAAACTTAAAATATTCATCAGAAATAATCTGATTTTTTTAAAAGTACAAATAGATTCAAAATATAACAACTGATAAAAATAAATGCAAAATATGAGATATGAAGTACAGTTTTAAATATGTATGCTTATTCACAAATAGCATAACACATTTGAAACTGTACTTCATATCTTTTATTTTGTATTTATTATTATCAGTTGTTATATTTTGTATCTATTAGTATTTTAAAAAAAATCAGATTATTACTTACTCACAAATAGCATAACATATTTAAAACTGCACGGAAAAATAATGGGATAGAAAAAATGAATGCATGCAAATCCCAAAGCTCATTATAAATTTTATATTATGTATATCTTTAATTTCTTGACAAAATGAAAATATGTTATTGAATTCATAACTCAGATTATGGTATTTTAAAAAATTTAAAAGTAATATTATATAGACATATCAAATATAAGATGGAAATACTCTGCAATAATTACTTAATTACTTCACATATAGTATGATCAATTACTCCAGTAATTTTGAAAACTGCAGATTTGAAATGAACAGATAATAGCAATTTGATAGCTTTTAAAAGGGAGGACTCTCCAGGGAAATATAACAAACTTGTTTAATAAAGACACAATTTGTTTCTTCTATTGAAATAATTTACTTGAAAATTAAAATAAAAAATGAGTCCAAACTTTATAAATGGATGTATTTTGTGCTAAAATTAAATAATTTGAATTAAAAACCTCTTTTAATGTTTGTTTACAGGCATCTGAATAGTTTATTTAATATATGAATTTAAGATGATTGAAGTTCACATGAATTCTAATTAAAATATGATTTAAGTATTCCAGGCATTTTTGAAAGCAATATTTTATTTGAAATAATGATAATTCAATTTCCACGAATAAATATAAGTAAGTAATAATAGCATGATTCATTCAAACTCAAAAAATATAAAAAATTTAATAAGCAATTAAAATATTTCTACAAAAGTAAAAATAGAAGCAGAATCATGAAAAAAATTCAAAGGATTATTATTTATAACATTATATTAAATAAGATAAAATGAATAATGTATTCTTGACATATAAAACATTAGTTATTTTTTTATATATTTCATTAGAAATTAATTTATAGTAATAATATATATTTATATTATTAATTTATATATATTATTATACAAGATTTATTATAATTACATTAGAAATTAATGTTTATATAATATTAAGATTATTTATCAGTTGTGAAATTTTAAAAATCCTTCTTACTATTTTCTTATTAGTTTTAGCAAAAATATTTTATATCTTAGTTGGTAAGTAATAAAAATATTTATGTATTGATTTCAAAATACTGAAACATGTTTTCTAAAAGTTTCTCAACGTTTAAGATTATTCAAAAAAATTTGTACTCTAAAAATTTTAGTTCAGGTAAATTTATTAATCAAAATTTTTTATTCTTTTACTTTACATAAAGACAAAAAATTAAACAATCTTTACATAAACATTTATAACTTCCCTAATAGTAAGTTTTTTAAAAGTTTAAAACTCTTCTTTATTGTTCTACGGAATTCACTGTAAAATGTCTACTCCTATTTAATTTTGCTGTCTCCATCAAAAATTATCTGAAAATTTATTACTTTTTGCTATTTTGGTTTGAGATTAGCCCTATGTATATATAGTTTTCCATAACTTCATTTCACAAACGTACATAACAGTTAATCTTAAAATTTTCATTTAAAATTTTAAGGAAAATATTAGTAAATTAAAAAAGTTGTCCATAATTGTTTTTACAAAATTAAAAGCTTTAGTTTGATTATTTCTTTAAATAAATTCGTTTATATTCGTTAATAGAGCCAGAATTTAAAACATTAGATTTTATTTGAGCTGTTTATAATTTAATATAGTTTAGAATTTCACATTTTAAGATTCCTATATAGAGGAAATTGCTGAAAAATTCACTAGAAAGATTTACATCTTAAAAAACCACTTTAATCTATCTATAAATCACACATAAAAGAAACATTTACTTTTCCAGTAACTGAATATATGTGTTTAATTTTTTGATAAATCTTTCATCTCTGAAAATCAAATACTTATTCTATGTCCACCGAACTTTGGTCCAGGATTAAATTGAGAAATTAATTGAGATTAAAAATTAAAATGAAATTTGTATCAGTAATATATAGGTCTATAACTTAACATATATGTTTTTTTTTAAAATTTTGTGGTCAACATGTTAGTAATTAATTTAAACCGTGATTAACACTGATTCATGCTCATTTTAAAAACGATTGTACTGCAACGCAATTAATTAAAATGATGTAACATTGTTCCAAAATTCTGCTAGCTACAACAACGAAGGGCTACAGTTCTTTTCTGATTTTAAAAGTGCCATTTATGCATAAGTATTGAAAACGAAAAACATTAGTAGGAATATGAGAAAAAAATATATATAGCATAAAATACCCCTTCTCTATACATTCTCACGTAATTTTTTTGAAAAATAACAATATTACTTTTTTTTTTTTTGGAAAATATGATTTTCACTTTCAGCTTTAAATGCTTTTTTGGTTTTCTCCATGCGCCAATGATTGGAAATGCATTGAAACGTGGATATAAAAAATCCCGACTTCAGTATTTCATAAATACGGGAAAATTTTCACGCATTTTATCACCTCATTTTATTTGTTTTTATTTGATCTTTACACGAGGTCTTCGAGATACAAAACAGCGTTTGCATCTAAGCAAAAAATATCGTAAACAATGAATATTATTTAAATTGCAAATTTTCCTCTGAAGCTAGGTACACATTATCTATTTGAAGCCATGGTCCCTAGGAACTTGGATGAATTGGTCCTCTAGGGTTACTCTATTAATCTTGTAAAGAAAATCAAAAAATCAGATAGAAAATATGTTCATAGAACATTTCTGTAAAATACCAAAGTATATAAAATAAGTTAATATGCAGTTATTATAAAAATCTTATTTAGATTGTAACTATACAGAAATTTTTGAACATCATATCGAGTTTATTTTAATACAATTGTATAGAAATATATCTGTTTCTCACTTTCGGATTAGGAAGTTCGGAGTTCTGGAGCGAGGACATGTAGCACCTGAGCCTGAACTGCTCGCAGTGTAGCCGCTCCAGGTTCTCCTCCCACTGCACGATCTGTCCAGTCAGCGACTGCCTGCTGTCTGCATCCGCCACCACCGTCAGCTGCAGCTCCGCCATGTGTTTCATCCGGGAGTCCTGCAGGAAAGTTGGGAGGCCTTAACATGAGCCATAAAATCGATTGACACATAAAAAGCCATAAAATTGTTTGTATGGAATATTAACTTTTTTAATTGATCTACGACTCTTCAGAAACTTTGAACTCACGGTGGATAATTTAATCACGATACGAGGGTCACTCTGAAATTTTTTAGATACAACTAGGTTTTCAAAGTTATACTTGCAAAATTTTAGGTGTGTTCAAAGTAGTCTCCTCCAGCATCAATGCACTTTTGTAGACGAATTTTCCGCAGATTAAATGCCTCAAGCCATTCATTTCTTCGAATAGATGAAAAAAAAATGCATTTATAGCCACATCAATCTCTTCTTCTGAATGAAAACGACGTCCACGTAAGTTCTTTTTTAGATTAAAGAATAACCAAAAGTCGCACATAGCTAGAACGACGAATACGGCGGATGTTCGATCACTTTAATTTGTTTTTTTTAAGAAACTCAACTGTTAATCCGGCTGTATGTAAAGATGCATTGTCATGGTGAAGCATTAATCCCCTAACATTCAGTTCTTGTAGAATTTCTGGAAGACATTTAGTGGTATACAAGTTTGCTGTTACTGTCTTCTGTCCTTCCAATTTGATGGCTTTGACCAATCTCGTACTTCTGAAGAAAACGGCATACATCACATTTTTCAGTGCGCGTTGTTATTTCACCATTGTCGGCGTGGGATCATCTTCAAAGACCCATACTTTGCTTTCTTGACGTGTTGGAACGTCAAAATACGGTATGTACGTTTCATCACCTGTTACAATTTTAGAAATGATGCGGTGTCCACCATCATTCAGCATATTAAGAGTTTCTTTACTGATTCTGACACGCTCCTCTGTTTGATGCTCAGTTAAATTATGGGGAACCCAACAGCAAACTACTTTTTTCATATATAATTCTTCATGAATGATTTTGTGTGTAGCTGCGGATCCAATGTTAAGTTCCTTCTGTATCATTTGATAGGTACAGCGATTATCATCCATTAACATTTTTCGTATGGCAGAGACATTATCCGGGATTACTGCCGACGGCGGCCTTCCTGTGTGTTCTTCATCCTGAAGAAAATTGCGATCTCTTCTGAATTCTCTAAACCATCTGAATACAGTAGCACGAGCTGGAGATTCATCACCAAATGCTAATTGCAACCGTTGAACGCATTCTTTTTGATTTAATCCTGCTTTGAAATCGTAGAAAATCATAGCGCGAAAAAGTTATCGCGTCAACTCCATTTTCTCTTCTGTTTAAAATTTATTCCACGCTAAACAAGTTGAAGTATGTCAGTAAAAAATCGTCTTCTTTGTTAAAATACTTTGTACTTTAAAATTAAACCGTTATTTTTATTTTGTAAATTCTCGTCTGCGCGAATCTCAAAAATTTCAGAGTAACCCTTGTATATGGTACAAATTGGATTTCAAAAAATTACACCAATAGTGGGAATCGAATCCGTAATCTGTTTAAATGAAGAACAGAATATTATTCTCTCTGCTTCTAGATCAATACACAGATAAGTAAAAGAATGGTCAACACGATGGTATCATATAATGGCTAGAAAAAAATGAAATTATTCACAATATGGCTCAATGTAATGTGAAGAAAATGTGTGTCTCATTTAAAAAAAATTATGTAAAATAAAAATTTTTGTCCTTAAAGTCAGAAAAATGCTTAATACATATAAGGACAGCATTTTTTCTAACATTTTTATATCATAAAATGAAAATTTCAAAAAGTATTTTTACGTTGTATAATCTACACAGGTTTTTTCAGTAGTAATTAATAGGATTTATTTGGTGCAAAAATAAATCCTACTAAAATAAAGTAATTCTTGCATTGATAAAATTTCAAAAAGTAAAAAATTTCACATTCTGGAACTAAAACATTTTATCGGTTAATAAGCTTTTTACTTTATTGGACATCAAATAAAAATATGCGACACCATTTTTTACGATTCATCATTAACTGTTTTTATAAAAGTTTTCATTCAATCTATTTCTATTCTATGAAATTTTAAAGTCGTACACGAATATACGCACACAAATATAAATACCACTAAGTGTTTTCAGAAAGTAACACGAATCAAGATCACACTTAAAAATACTTAAATAATATATTTCGCATGTTAAAAACAACTCGTAAGTCAGAGCTTACTTTTCAGCATAATTTTCAAATTCAGATTCTATCACTATTTTCAAACCGTTAATTATATTCTATATTAAGTTTTTATATTTCAAAAAATTCTAAAAAAATTGAATAAAAAGTCGAATACTATCAAAACTAATTTCCAACTCAGAATTGACGCTATCGTCAAAGTTATGTTCGGTAAGTTTTTTTATATCGAAGAAGAAGTAAATACTGGTTACATGATGTTTATAAATTATCAACCAAATGTCAAAGCGTTTGTCATTCGACTGCCAGCTCAGCTTGTACAGCATATGACGAGTGCGAAGTGCATCTATTTCCTTTTAAGATTTTCAATAAATATTTTTAAAGCAAACCATATGTACATAATTCTTGATGTGCCATGATTGTTTGCTTTTTGCGTTCATTGAATATTTGGAGTCAAAGGAACAACAACAGTTCCTTATTCATCACGAACATTATCATTCTTGCCTCCAAAACCCACTTGGTACAGTTTCTAATAGCCTGTTAATTTTTGCAAATATCTATAGGAAACAAACTTTTTATATGAAAGTAAAAAAATATATATAAAACATGTATTTCATATTAGGTAGAAAATAAAAAAAAATAAAAAAAAGATTCCATATGTTATAAAATTTATCTCTTAAGCTGAACTTCAACTTGAATCTCAATTCCCTATGGATACTGAAAGCCGGGAAGACTGACGTGCTACCATTGTGTCCTTAATGGATCCTAAAGCTACATCAAGATCTGTGAGTTTAGAAATAAAGTCATTAACATAACGACAAGTATATGCACAAACAGTTTGAAGATTTTTATAACCCCATGAACTAGCAGCTGGGTGATCATGACATCAGTTATCCCATGTGCTCCGTCACAGACTTGAATCACTTTGAATGCTATTATGAACAATTAACTTAGAAAATGGAATGTCATAACTTCGAGATTTTAGACAAATCTCTATTCAGCTTACTTCATCCTTATAATAGATTTCATGTTTGGAAATATCGCAAAGAACGCACGCATCCAGTCCGCATTCGATATCGTCATGATGACCAATTACTTGGAGTGAAATTGGAATACGTCTAGATCACATATAGTTAACTGATGACACTTAAAATTTAGTTGCTGGATATCTCCTCCAGATCTCTCACCAATAGAAACATTCTTGTCAATAATTGCTGAGAGATTGAATCATCATCGTCCTCACGTTATTGCGGTCGATGAATTGCCACATCGTGTCTTAATATACATCGAAATCGTCTTTTAATAAGTAGTTGCACCCGTACACGTCATTTAATTTCTTTTTGAATCAGTGCCAAAGTTTACAGGTATTACTATTAAGGTCAAAAATTGTTGTTGTGGGTACTAATATATCTGCATCTGTGATTCTATAATCTACCTGAAAGTTTAATCAGATATTATTTTAAGTATTATATTATTATCCATTAAATATCACTAAGTTATTTGTATTACTTCTTGGTGTAGCAATTTTAATGACCAGTAGTGTATACATAAACTGTTAAAAAATATTGAGGAAATATTCATATATTACCACTGATAAATTTCCGGTATCATCATATCAAAAAGATTATCAGTTTAAAAAGTAGTTTAAAATTTTATATACAAATTTACTAATGGCAAACAACAAAAAATATATAAATTATAAAATCATATTTCCCTTAATATCTCTTGCTCTATTGTCTAATCTGTAATCCGAAACTGACCAAAATATTTCATAGAAGAGATGATTTGAATATTTCCATTTGTCAGAATATTTTTAGTTTGGGGAATAATAATTTGAAATGGGGTAAAGGTCACTGGGTTTTATAGCCAAGAAACAGATATCTAACTATAAAATTAGAACATTTGCTGCCTTAAAACTAACTGTTAACAATATTAAAAGTTCACTGGAGCTAAAGTTATTCAACTAAAAACGTTATTTAGTTGGAAGCAGAGGTCAAATAGTCTTCTTTAGGATGTCTCTATATATGTATATAGCGATTCCATATGATATATACATAAACACTATCGACACTAAGAGTAGGTGCAACGGATTCGAGTCTGCATATGATATTTACTGGTGAGTTTCAGTTTTATCTGCTATTTTTTGAATACGTTTCTGGTATCGAGGGAACTCGAAATAATCTTATATTTCTTTTTGGAAAAAAAAAAATACCAAGTAGGATAGAGGATGGGAATCAGAAGAGATATAAGCATGCACATCATTCATAAATGCATTTTGTTATCCCAAATAAGAACGGGAGAAATATTAAGATCCTCTCTTACATTTTAGAATGAACGATTTACTGAGAAATATTATTCATAAGGTCATCGAATCTAATATAAATGGGCATGCAAGAGTTTCATCAATTCAAGAAGATCTCAATTAATGTTATCTGCTGCAATTTATAGTTAACACTTTGAGTAATTTACATGTTATATTGATGCTTGTTTTAACGAACCTCTAATTTACGAACACTCCATTTTACGAATTAGTGGTTGGTCCCTAGCCGAGTTCCAAAAATGCAATCATAATTTTGATTCTCATTTACGATCAAAAATTTTGAAAAACCTCTTTGTTTTATGAACCTATTTTAATGCTTTCTTTGTTTGCATTTATTTTATAATGTTTTTTGAATTTTCTTTCATTATTTTATGGTTGAGTAACTTAGTTTAATGTTTTTATTGGAAAATCGTAGCCCTTTGAATTGCAGATAACTAACTGAACTATTAATTTTGAAATCCCGGATTGTATCCAACTTTCGTTATACAGCATCAGAGTATACTCAATAGCTTCAAGTGTAAGTTTTTCTCTCATAAGGTACTTTTCATTTTAAAATCAGTTTATGAAATAGATGTTCTAGGCGTGATGCATTTATCAATCTATGCTTGAAATGACGTTGCAGAAAAAAGACATCTAGATCAATTTGGCATTCAGGCCTTATTACCATCTAAAATGAAAAAAAATTAATAACATTTACTTTATAATTTAAGTAAAGAAAAGTTATACTCATACATGTGAACTTCGATAAAGAAACCAACTGCTGCCTGAAATTTCCTTTCATGATATTTTAAATGTAGTTTCAGACATAATTTATACCTAAAAACTATCACGTGATTTAATAATTCAGAACATAAAGAATGAGAATGAAAAACAAAACTTTCAGATATCAAACAGGAAAATGACGTAGTGCCACGACCGTCGGTGAAACAGACAGAAAAATAGCTGACAAAATTGAGATTTTTTTTGTGAAAAACAACAAGTTTTCTACAATGGTAAAAAATGGAAAAAATGTGTTTTTGAAAGTGGGATTTTGAAATAAAAAAAAGAAAAAAAAGAAAAAGAAAGAAAAGAAAGATGAATTTATTTTCCTCAATAAAATAAAAGTAAGAATTGTTTTTTAAATATTAATTTTTTACTTTGCATGTGCTTCTTATAACGCATATTACATAATTTTTTTTATAGTAATACAGAAAGAACAGTTTGTTTTTCAGTATTTTTTCAGTAATGCAGAAGAATATTTTTAATTTTTTCGGACCATTTTAACAATCTCTTTGAGTTTGTAAAAAGTAGTGTCTACTGTAGTAGGACAGCCTTAAAAGATTTTTCTCGGCTAGATTCTAGATCAAGCAATGAAAAAAGCTAAGTGCACATAACATTTGAATTCACATTCAAAATATCATGAAATGAAATTTCTGGCCCCGGTGGATTTCTTTACTGAAGTTCATATTTGAATAACTTATTTTCACTCAAATCATCAGGTATATAAATTTTCTTCGTTTTCTTCAACCACATTGGTTCTTCAATAAAACTTGTCTGTCAAAATGACAATCGAAAAATCGTTTTTTTACAACATCATTCTAAGCATAGACTGACTGTGCATAGTGCCCAGAATGCTCATTTAATAAAACTACTCCAAGACTGTGATCACTCCAGGCGAAAGTAATTTATAACATTTACAACTGTCACTGTTGTTTATACTCTGATGAGTTGTAAGAAAAGAGGTAGATTAGGTGAGAGAAATTCCACACGGATTGTTAAAAACAATCCAGGATTTCAACATCATCAGAGGAATTAGTCATCCATAATTTAAAGGATGACGATTATCCAATAAAAAAGTCGATCTAAGTCTATAAAATTAAAAATTCTATCTATAGAAAAGTCTCTCTTTAAAATTTAAAAAAAATAATTGAAAATATCAGATGGCAAAAAAATTCAAACAAAAGATGCTTGAAAAAAAAGTAAACCAAAGATAATTTTCAAAATTTTAGTTCGTAACGGGAATTAAAATTAAAAATGCGTCTAAAAGACTAGTCACTATATCACACACGTAAAATCGTGAGAGCTCGTAAGTTAGTGGTTTTTAAAAATGAGCGTCTACTTTATAATATTTTTTACTTTATGCCATTGTTTAGCGATTTCGAAAGATTTTTTTTACTTTCTTACATGTCTTCTAATTATTTTGAAAAGTGTATATATCGTTTAGTAAAACTGTATCTAATAAAAATGGTTTTATTAAGCTTTTGTTGCACTGCAATATTTTAAGTTAATAAATGTATTTTTACATGCATTAAATTAATTAAATACTTCATTTTCATATATGTAAATGTTTCAATTATATATCAATATAAGGATACATTTAATATATATATGTATATATAGTTTATAAGATATATTATATTTTCAGTCATTAAATGTATCCTTGTATTCATCGAATTTCACTAGGTAATTCACATTTAATAAAAAGACTTTAAGCAAAGGAAAACAACATATGACCATGTAAAGCTGTCTCAATTTCGGATTACCTGATTATTTGTAATAGGAGTCATGCACAAAATAAATTAAGTGCCAAATATATGTGGCAACATTTTCATTCAGTTTTGCAACGATGCCTTAAAAAGATTAAGTTCATAATTGATTGCAGCACTTAAGAAATGATATAAACACGTTTGCAGTTAAAATAAATTTGGTTTGTTTGTCACAAATTAATTTTTGCACACAATAAAACTGAATCAACTGGAACATACAATTTAAAGTGGATTCTCAACCACTGCAGACAAACATCCATATCCTAAGTGGGAACTAATTCAACAAACTTTTGAACTGAAGACAAGATTGAAAACTGTTCAATCATATACTGACCATAGAAATAAGAATAGCAAATCGTAAAGATACAATTTTATTTTTGTCTCCAATTTTAAAAGGACGTCATGAAGTTTATCTGATTCTATAAAATTTACTTATGAGAAAAATGCCTCGAATTAGAAATTTGAAAATTTGGTTACTTTGTCAATTTTAAATGAATGGAAACGAATTAGTTTTGTGTTAATGTGAGAATTAACTTTAGTTAAATAAAATGTAAAGACCAAAAATACTTTAAAAATTTGCATTTTTTAAATTTTTTTTATAAAAATGCATTTATTAGCTTAAAAGCATCATCATATAAATATGTGATTTAATAGTAATTTTAGAAATTCAAAAGATTAACTCCTTATTTATGTCCGCTAGAATTAAAAAGTATCGGTAATGTTATTTCCTTAAAAAAGAATAGCATATGTTCATCTATTTTCATAAGTTGAGTAAAAAAAACTGTATGCACACAAAGAACTTACCGATTCTATCTCCTTCTCCAGCCGAAATATCTCTTCCTGGAGCAGGTGCAAGGTGCCCGTCTTGCCGCGGTGGCGGGCGAAGGCGGCCGCACATGCAGAATGGATGCTGTTGATCCAGTTCTCCAGCTCCACCTGACATGGAGCCTAAGGGCAGAGAGAGAGAGATTTATTTCATGTCGTTTTCTCCATAACAATGACTTCCGTGGCAATGAAGTGAATAGTTCAGAAAATAGGAGAATGGAAATAAAATGTATTTTAATCACTTTGTAAGAAACTTCAGTTGATGGTCATGAGATACAGTGAACACTTAATTCACTACATAACTGCTTTGTAAATAAAAGTATTCTGCAAATATAATAAAAAATTTTTAAGTTGAAAACAGCGGAGGTTATTGTTTGACGTTCTCTGATACAGATCTCTTTCTTTGTGTGAATGTTTGCATCCATCACTAAATGCTAATATATTCTATTGAATTTATTTGGAAGACTTAATAATTACAACTTAAAATAATTAAAAATTGCTACTGCATAATTTGTCAAATAAAAACACTTGGTTACAAAGAAAAAATTATCAATTTGATTTCGAAACATTTTTTTAAAAATAAATTCTAGTGATTTATTGTGGAAAAAGTTCTCTTATGATATATATGAGACGCTTATCATCGACATCAGTTCCATTTATTTACTTAAAAATGAGAAAATGTTGCAAATAGTCGTCCAATGTTCTTAATTATAATATCATTCATCTCATTATCCTAAGAAATTGAATAAGCGAAGCATAAGAAACGTGATAGTATTCAAATACATGTTGAAGATCAAATGTGACCTTCAATCCACGTTAGAATTTTTTGAATGGAATGTCATATGAGATTGAAGTGATGAAAAATTAAAAAGAATATTTTTAAAAATATAATCTAATTACTATTCTTTATTATCTAATGCGCTTTATGTTAATTTATTTTTGAATTTTTTTTTTTAAATTTTAAGTCTATCGAATATTTTATGGAAGCCATGTCAAAGTCTCTTTACAATGAATTTCTCTCCACAACAACCGTTTTTAATAAAATAATAACATTAGAAATATTTTCCATGAAACATTTTTTTCCTGTAACTAAGTTTCTACTTTTGATTATCATGTTCTCCATTCAAAGAAAGCTTTTAACAGCGGTCTTTTTAACACGCATGAGTAATTTTTGAAATAATGAAAAAGGCCATTAAAGGAACAGCGTAATTTTAAAATTCATTTAGCATTACAAAACAATATACAATTTTCAATAAAATTAATGAAAGAATGTGATATTTTAATTATGTTATGGTTTAGTATAAATACTGTTTTTTATTTTAAACACATGGAAAACTAAAAATGAAAAAATAATAACAAGCAAGTTTTCCCTTAGCTAAAACATTATAGAAATTCATTAGATAAATAATTTAATGGACAACATATTCTAAACATGAAACAAACACATCCAAATAAAATTACAGAGCAAGAGTTTAAAGTCGCCTCATAATTTTTTATGCTATTTTTAAATATTTCTAACATGATAATCATGCTTCGGTTTGAGGAAATTCATGAGTCATGATGACGAATAAGATTTTTTCTGGACATCGTCGGTGTCATCTCCCAGTAGAGTGTTGGAAGACTCTATACATGTTAAATTATTCAACAGACCTCATTTCACCCTTCTGGTGGAAATTAGAAAACAGAGGGAGATGAGAGCCTACAACACTTGAACTAGGTTCAAATTGATGAGGTATTTCATGTGGGTGAGGCTCACTGATCTCTTAAATAACAAGTATTTTTACCCAGGAAAGATTCAGTGAGCTTCTAATGATTAATTTTAGGACACTCATTTTAAAGAAACTACGATACATTGTTCAGAGTAGTTCATTTAACTTTCATAGTAACTATATTTATTACAAAAAGGAATGAATCTGGATATCATTAGATATCTTTACTTAAAATGGGAAATTCATCTGTAAGAGTTTGAAAATAAATACATATTTGTGAGTCACTGTATTAAGGATTTGAACAAGTCTTGCATTATATATGATTTATTTAACATAAGAAAAAATTATGTATTTTGTAAAATGACTTACAATATATAAATTGAATGTTTTGCTAATGAATTGAATGTTCCCTAATGTGTGGGATGTTGATACTACTCAATGAGAAAAGGTAACGAAGTCTGGTGAAAATAACGAACTATGGTTAATCATTAATTATAATACTCAACAATTTCCCTCTAGTTGTGACATTTTAGTGATTAATATAGGCATTGATATCATCTGTAATTTTATCACAATTTTATTGTCATAAGGGGCATGAAAAATAAAGTATTCTCAATCAAAATTTCATTTTCATCAGTCAAAGTTTCATTGAATTCCACATTGACTGCGTGAGAAGGCCCTCATGATGTAACATTAATACTATAATTAGATGCATCAGTTAATTTTAAAAGTATTTATAAGGCCGATAACTAACGAATAGGAGAGTTTTAAAATAAGGATATTTATCCATTATAGTGACTATGTAGTCAAAATCACCAATAATTTAGGATTAAGCCAAATTTGATTTATTCTATTTATTGATATCATAAACACGCTATTTTCACACAAATGCAGATAACTTTTTCATAATAATTTATTTTAATTTAATGATATTTTACTACAGTTCTGACAATATTTGTAATAAATTTTGGGAGTTACATTCCTTATAACAAGCCATTTATTACTTAAACAAAATGGGACTATTTTAAATTTTCATAGGCAGTTGTAGCCTGGTGGTTAAAGCATCGGTCTTCCATCCGGAAGAGTTGGGTTTGATTGCCAATGCCGCCAAAGACCCACCAAGTATATGCAATACACGTGCTCGTTAAATCTGAGGAAATAAAAGTTCGTGGTAGGTTGTTGAGCATTATATCTATAGTAACCACTGCAGACCATTACACCGTTATCATGGGTGTAATGGTCTGGAGAAAATTTCCTCCCTCATTATATCAAAGTCAAAATTGAGGGAACGGATCCTCTGGTGGTCAGAGGAATCTTAGAGAAAAATCGTACTTTCACCTTCGCGATGCTGTGATTAAAACGAAAGGTTCATCCTTGTGACTTAATTTCGTAGCGTCGGCTAACGAGTTCGGCTTTTCCAATTATCATAAGTAACAACAACAATTTTCATCTTTATGTAGTAAACTTCTGGCTAATGAGCGTACTGTAGATAAATAGGAATAGAAGTCCCAGCATATGTTTCTATAAATGAAGTGGGGGGACGGTGACTCACTTGGAAGAGGTAGGCATCTCCGAAGGCAGTGCTGAGACAGAATATGAAATCCCTCTTGGGGTGCTCGGGAATCGGTTGCATGATGGCTCCGTCCACGATGATCAGGTGCTTGGGGGTGGTGTCGATGGCTCGGCCGTCGCGGTTGTCGCACGGGTAGAAGAGGAGTGTCGTCCCTTTCAGGCACACCCAGTAGCCCTTCCAACCCCTTTTGCGTGCCAACTCCACTTGCTGCCTCTTTCGCAGGAGCCACTTCTTCACGCTCAGGAACCTGGAAGAATCATTTACAGAATTCATTTTCAGTGCAAGAGAATACAGACTTTATTATTAAGAATATAAACTAACAATTATTAATGATATAAATTAAAAAAAGGAAACTTTTAAATTTCAAGCAATGGCGAGAAAGTATATATTAATAATATGAGAGTATTTATATTTTTTTCTCCATGTAATATATCATTTGCTTGATGATTTTTTATTTAGTATTTCAACTATATATACTAAAAACTAATCATCAATAATAAATTCTTATTTAACACTTGTAAAGGATCAAAATAATGATGAGCAGTTGGAAATCTTTACTTTTAAAAAAAAGTTTCTTCCTAAAATAGACACATATCAGAGAAACCCTTTTTATCATACATGATAATTTTATTTTTACTTATTACTAAAATATTTTAGCCGGAATAATAAATGATTAAAATAAAGAAAAGCAACAATTTCTCAAAAAAAAATCTAAAGGATTAAAAACTGGAAATGTTTTGCTGCTTGTCATTCTTATTTAGTAAAATAATTTGAAATTCAAAAATTTTAATTTTTCATTTTAGAATTTTTAAAAAATAAACATTGCATGAACACTAACTTTAATGTCACTTCTTTCAGTAAAAGTTGTTTTTTTTTTTAAAAAAAAGAAAGAAAGAAAAAAGAAAAACGTGAGTGGAAAAACACCGATACATTTTGAAAAACCACGTAAATATTGCTTACCTGCGAGGAGAGCAACTACACTGGGAAACACATTTAAAGGCGAAATATTTTCTTTCCGCAGTGACGCATTCATTTTGATTACTAGACGCGGAATTACTTGAAATATTCTGTTATTGAATATAATTTCAATCATGAAATAATAGTCGTTTCCTAATTTTGTAAACTAAAATTTTGATCCCATAAATAAATAAAAAAAATATCAATTTGACCTCGCATTATAAAAATTTTTTTTTAAGAAATTCATCTTTTACAAAATTTGATTTATTAGAATACATTGAAATGGAATTCCTGATCATTATAGATTTAATTTAGCAGGATTATTTTGAAACAAAAATTAATTTGTGTATCATTTTTTCAGCAATATAATTTTTAAAGATAGTAGTTCTTTACTTTTGTACTTTTAAATTTTTTTATTTGATGATTCGAAAAAAAATTTTTTTAATACTAGTAAAATTTCTTTAAAATATTTAATGAGCATTATAAATGATAAAAAACAATGAAAATTCTAAAAATATTAACAATGTAAAATCTTATAAATAGAAAGATTTTTATAAACTCGTGATACTTGTTGTATAACTGTTGCACGCTGTTGCCGAAAAATTCAAGTATAATCTCTTGTAAGGACTTGGGCTATAATATAACAATGTGATTATTCTCAGCTTTTATCATTATTTTAACAATTTATGTTCTAAAGATATTTAAAAAATTTTAAAAGAGTTATTTTTATCATTAATCTACAGTTATTTTAATATATTTATCATACGTAAGAAAATACGATAAGTAACAAATCTCTACTTTGTTTTATTATGAAATCCCTCTGTCAGGCTGAGTCTTTTTCATAATATTTAAAAAGCGATACAGTTTATGCTAAGATGTTTTGAATGAATTTCTATGCATACTTCAAAGCGATTGAGTCCTATTTTATTACAGACAGAACACATTCAGTGTCCTCTTTGTTTATTCGGTGGGACTGCAGCGGCGTCGGGCATGCGCAGATTACTCACCCGGCTTTTCTCACGGCTCCCGTGCAGTTGAAAGAGGCGGCCGCTGCCCCGGATCTGGATCTGTTGCCGTAGCTGCTGGGCTGTCCGACAGCTGACGTCCTCGGGTCGGCCGGATCCTCCTCGTCGCTCACGGCAGTCGTCAGGGACAGCCGGTCGTCGTCCGACATCTTGGGAAGAGAAAAAAAAGAAAAGAAAAAAAGTCATCAGCAACTTGCCAGAAAAGGAATCCGGAGAGTAAAGGGTGGGCACGTGGCCCTCGACACTAGCGCCTCTACGATGAAAGGCAGCAATTGGCTTCATGCCAATTTTGTTCGATAATCCGTCTGAAAAGTGGTTATGATCAGGGCTAAAAATAAATACAAGTGTTTAATTTTAGCCGCAGGATTAGAAAACCTATTTTTACCAGTCTGAAAATATCAATTTTCTTAATAATAGAAATCTTAAGTTTTACTTAAAAGTTGAATCTGAATTAAATCCGGATAATGTATAATGTTAAATCATTACATGTAATTAAACGTACATCCTCAGGAAGTTGTTTTATAAAAATAAAATTATATTTAAAGAAAATTGAAATATTTATACGCGAATAATTATTTTTACGGGGAACTAATGGAGAACTAAATTTAATGTTTCCCGTTATGGCTTCATTTAACATGAAATGACGTATTGTTGAATTCTGTATAAAAAATTCAACATACAAGTTTTCAATTTTTTTAGAAGCGCCCTCTTATATCCAGAAATCACTATATTTAAATAACAGTTTTTAAATTGGTCTAGAAAAGTATCAGAGAACCAAACTTCTGGGTATTTCCAATCTTCCAGAATAAGGAAGAAAAAAGGCTTATTTTTCTGTTTAACTTTCATCGTAAGAGCTCCACACACACAATTTTGACAAATAGCCTTTAATTTTTACTTGAAGGAAAAGTTTTACAATTTCAAAAGTTACTCAAAGAAAAAGGTTGTACAAATATATTTAAATGATTTACTTTTTGGATAAAAACATTTCCCATAAATTCCAGCTGTAATTTGAGAAAAGTTATCAAAACTATCAACTTTCCATGGGCAGTAATATTAAAGAGCATGCGAAATTATTTATGAAATTTTATATATTTGGATTAAACAGTTCATATTGGAATAAGAACTTATTGATATTTTATAGATACTAACAAAAATGATGTGATGTGACAGATGTATAAACTAGTTTGATTGTGTAAAAATGATAATAGATGAGGAAATAAATTTGCAAAACATAATTTTAGATTTGAAAATACTCGATACTGTATAAAGTATCAAAAAATAAAATTTTATTGTATGGGAGGGTTTTTATTGTATCAATTATTTTGTTATAGTATTGCACCAATATTATCCTAACCTGTAATAAAAATATTTATATTATTGGTGATATGAGACGATATTCACTTTGAAAATAACTTCTGTTTTGGAAATTTCGACATGGTAAATTACTAACACATTTTTCATTCCTGATAATTAATTTCATGAAACATTTTCACATTAATAAGTAACATTCGGAGGAAAACTGAAAAGCTTGAAAAATCAGAAACCGGGATTCCCAAATGCATTTCTCTTGTGATTGCAGGATATAGACGAATTTAAAGTTTTTCGGAAATATAATCTCCGAATTTAGTGTATGGACAAAATAGGTGCATACGTATTTTATTACTGATTTTGTACTTTTTCCTCACCCTTTTCAGCATTGAATGATGTGATTTGAAACTAGCGTTGGGTTCCGACGATAGTTAAAGCAGAATCCATATCAGAGAGAAAATACCTCTTTCTCTACAAATCTGTTGGTTTTGAACATCATATACTTTACCACAATATTCAATTTAACGGAAACCATTCTAATAATTAATGGCATTTTACGTCAAAACAACAACTGTTATTAGGGAAAACACTTTTAAGTTAGTTTAAATATGATTTTTTAAAAACAGCTATTTTCATGATTAATAAAAATAGCTTAAATATATAAATTTAATTACAAATATATTCAAAAAATTTTAATATTTACTAATTGATGAAAAGCCCATACGTTATAAAAATAGGTATGTGATTTTATTATAAGTATTTTATAATTCACTAAAAGTAAAATAAAATACAAGTAAAATAAAAAAAAGCTTTCGCTAATATGTTCTAGATCAAGCAATGACATCATACTTATTGGAAAAGTATTGTGTTAATTTAGTGTGTGAGTAATTAAATATTAAATATTACTATAATATAATTGTATATATAATATTAAATATAAAGTAGCTTTTTAATGGAATCTGACTGTTTTAAACGAAAAACGCATTGAATAGGACCGAATTAAGCTGAACTGCTTTTTTTCCATTTATTATATGACATTTGTGAGATAATGATTTTAGTTTGTTGTTGTTGTAAATGATCAGTGGCAAAGTAAGGAGATTCATTTATTAGCAAATATTTTCAGGAGCTGATGTTGAATAATAGAATGTAGATACCAGAAAAATTTTCCAGTCGAGTACAAATTATTCTACAGTAAAGGAACAAACACTGAAACTTTGAATAACATTGAAAGTTATCCATTACGATGTTGTGTATGTATGCAGATATATAAGAGATAAAATATTTTGACTACCATTCCTGTTATGCATTATTCCCCCTTTGATGACACGAATGCATATTAGACACGATGTATAAATATTCACGAATAACTTGAAATATCAATCCCGTGGTCACTAGTGTGTATCATGAAAAATTGTCTGCAACATGCTGATTTAGCAAATTCGATTGCGGGCAGATTGTTATAACTTAGAGATTCAGAATGAATATCTCCGAAATTGCCCGTCTCACTGACTGTTTGCGAGTAATTATGAGAACCTTTGTTGAGAGCTGCGATGATGATAAGATGAACGAATATCAATTGTTGCGATGTTGGATATCCACACATCCTTAAAAACGTATGGATTCAAAGATTAACTACTTTTGTAAAATAAACATGGCAGTAGACCGTGAGTTAATTGATGACCGAATATAACGTAGGTCAAATTAGAATTATTTTTAAGTACACAAGTTCCAAGAACTTGAATAAAATGATAGACAGTGATGTTTATATATTGCAGTCTATGATTTTATACCAAGAAATTATAGTTTTTGACGAAGAAGAGCAGCTTCCAATATCCTGTGTCGTTAATGTTATATGAACAACCAACAATCCGCTATTCATTTCATCTACTGTCTGCTGCTCATCTCACCTTTATTCATTCATTTGGAATATGTACTTACAAAGATAACACGCGAATAGCTTACGAACCTCTCAGTTTTGTAGAAATCCATTTCGAGTCTTCAGGCCATTTTACAATCTGTCATCTGCCAAAGTCATTGAAATCAGCAGCCTTTTTCATGAAATAAACACGTAATAACATGAATGACGTTTCACTATCTTTAAAATAATTATATATTTTCCCCATTGGATCATGTCACAATTCACGACTTCTAGTCGAGGTTAAGGTCAATATCAAACCTTGAAGATGTTAGATGTTTTGGCTCTTAAGTGTGTTGCAGTAGGAAGCAAAAGTAATTTTTATTTAACGATTAGTTGAAATTATCCATCATAGATGGGAACTTCACCCTAATTGGAATTTTTTTATACTGAATCTGCTGTAATTAACAAGGAATGCTACGAGGTTGTTCAAACTACAAAAAAGGTCACGAGAAATATCTGATTCTTGAATTTTTAAGCCAACAATTGACTTCAGTGTATGAAATGGATGAAGTATTCATAAATGTTGTATAGTAATTAACGGTTGCATTTAAAAAAGAATGTATTCTATTATTTCTATATTTAATTCCTCTCTCTCTCTCACACACACGCACATAAATATATACATAACCTATTAATTCTAAATTTTTTATGCAAGCGATGATGATATTGGAGTTAGGAATAGATTACTATTTCAAAAATTTGCTTGAGTTGAGTCCATTTTTTACATAAGTGGAATATGGCCGTAACTATAAAACATCTAGATTAATGTTTATAAACTTTGTTACACATAATAGTTTCTGCAGAGCAAAGCAACAAAAATTTAACTGTACCATGTGCAGGAATCAGTAGCAAATTATGATAAGATAAACAAAAATGGGAGTGTCGCGTAAATACATATGTTTTGAACTTATGAAGACGAATTGTGGAACCTTTGATTATATTTGTGTTCAGGTCTCAGAATGCTGGAAATGAAAAACATGAGTATTGAATCCATATTTAGATACTGTGATAATTTATTTGCAAAGTATAGTGGAGTTAAGCTATTATATATCCATATGGGAAATGTAAAATAAATTGTTAACAATTTATATAAATAATTTATATACAATTTATATAATATATACAATTTATATAAATAATACAATAGGATTTTATAAATTATGTTTTGTATTTGTTCATGTATGTTTGAAAAATAGGTTGTACAAAAATGAACATCATAACCATTGAATCAGTTTAAGAAGTACCTCTAAAACCGAATGTTGGTTCAGCACTTTTCAATACTATTTGAATTCTCTATATTCTTTTAGATAATAATGACAATTCAAGAAAAGTATCTTGAATTTTCATGATTCTTATACCACTCTCAATGTGATTCTCATATTAATATAATTTACTAAATTTCCAAACATGAACCATTCTGTAAAGAGATTCGATTTAACCAAGGATTCGACCAGATAAAAACCAATCCATTAAAAACTAGGACTCAAAACAGAATTTAAATTTTTCACTAAGTTTTTTTTTATTGATTATGCGTTTAATCTTATTGAAGCTTTTTTTAATTACTTCATCTAAAATAAATAAGGCATTTTATTTTACTTTTTTACAATCCTTTACTAACTTAATTTTAGTTTTTTTGATTTTTTTATCATTACCACATTAATATATTGAAAAAGAGCCAAGTAGACATACGAAGCTTCTGATAAATGTTTTGTTAAATTATGATTTAAAATTTAAGTAATAAAAAATTTCTTTTTATTTACTTTTAAATGAAAAATGTGTCCGGTGGTTGTGGGTATAATCAAAACAGCCTTTAGTGTAACAATAATTTAATCATTCAAAGTTTAGTTACACACAATACAAACAGAAACACAAAATGAAAAGGATGATTAAAGTACATGTTGCGAGTTCGAAAACAATAGCCTAACTGATTGTCTTTCCTTCTCCCCGCCAGGGGCGCTCTCGAAAGGAAGAGAGAGAGAGAGAGAGAGAGTGAAGTGTCCATAAATTAACAATTTCTGGTTTGCCGGGAAGGCTTCTAAAATACAATTTCAACACAATAATATTAAAATGATTTATTTCAAATGCTATTCGAAATGAAGAAAGAAAAATAACTTTTTAGAACAATATTTAATTTTCAAGGACACTGTTCATTCAGAAAACGATGAGTAAGCTATCTCTTTCTTTTGTTTATGTCTATCACTAACTTTAGAAAAGAAAGCGAGTATCAAACTAAACAATTAAATTTAGTTTTTTTTTATTAAACTGTGATCAGCAATTTTAATAGTAGTTATGATTCCTTTTAAAATTGATCACACACGTTAAATTATTTTATAATAACACTTTCAAATTTAGGAAAAAATATGAACATCACAGTACCTTTTAATGACTTTTGTTTTCGGGATGAAAACCAACTATACCTTGAAATCAGATTTTCAGGATGAAAATACTGTTCAAGTAACTCAGGAATTGCAGGACTTACTATTCGATCATATATTCAGAGTAGTTTTGATTCGATTCGCCTGAAATAAAACATGAGCCAAGCTTTTGTTTTCGATAACTTAGAATAGGTCTCTGTTTGTAATAAAGGCTAAAATTTTGAAAAGCGGTTGGGCGCCAATGTGTCCGGTGGTTGTGGGTATAATCAAAACAGCCTTTAGTGTAACAATAATTTAATCATTCAAAGTTTAGTTACACACAATACAAACAGAAACACAAAATGAAAAGGATGATTAAAGTACATGTTGCGAGTTCGAAAACAATAGCCTAACTGATTGTCTTTCCTTCTCCCCGCCAGGGGCGCTCTCGGAAAGGAGAGAGAGAGAGAGAGTGAAGTGTCACAAAAATGAATAGTTTTTCTGAAACTTTAAACACCCAATGAAATTAAGCTACTACCAAAATTCTTGTGGAAAAAAGTGAAACTAGTACTGAAATCTTAAATTGAAAAGAAAAATTATATTAAATTGAAAGGAAAATTATATAAATAATGAAAAGAGTAAAATACATCTACAATTTCAGAACATATTTTATGCAATTTTTATGTTCTAAATTTGGATTAAAATTTATGATTCATCAAATATTGTTTGCACTTATACCAATTTTCTGTTTATCTCAAATATTTTACAAAAGTTTCAATCTATTATTAATTTAAATTTTTCTACATTATCTTGATGCTTGAAATATATTTCTCGTACGGACTTCGCTTATATTTTACTGATAAAACAAAATATTTGTGACAGTCTTTATTTGACCTTGAAAATACCAAAATGATGTTTTTAATGATGTAATAAGTCATTAAATGATAAGAGGAATCTCTTGATCTTTTATCATTCCAATGGTAAAAAATATATATTCTTTAGTAACCAATTAACAGCCATGAGCAACAATGAAACAGAATACCAGTCATTAACACTGAATTTTTTATTTAATAAGAAAAAAGCCAGTTTCTTTCACAAAAGAAACATTTTTATAGAAGATTTTAAAAAATTCTAAAATGTAGTAAGAAAGAGAAGAAAATTCACAGTTAATGAAGTATGTTGAAAGCATCCCTAACATTAAAGAAAAAGCACTAAAATTACAGAAAAGACATTTTCTATAATAAGGTTAAATAACAAAAACTTCTCACAGGTTTTCATCATACAGCAATATAAAACGAAAAAAAATCTTTTCTTTTCTTAATTAGATTGGAAGCTTTTAAGATACCCGCTCTTTACTACTACAGAGCGTTAAAGAATCCCTATTCTTGAAGGATTCACAGCTTTCCAACTCTGTTCAAAAGAGCCTGGAATCGGCTTTTTGAGTACAGTTTTAAATAAATGTAAATCATAAAGCAGAACAAATAAATGTAAATTATAATAAAAAGTATAAATACAAACTTCAGAGCATTTTATTTTGCTTTCTACTATCTGCAGGTGAAACTTGTTTGAATTAAATTTTTTTAGATTTCCATGTTATTATCAAGCATCTGAGCTTTTATTGATGATACTCGGCTGCTTCACATAAGTCTTTTCCCTAAATCTGTTTTCATTTAAATTCAAGTGTATCAAGTATAATTCCTGCTCAAGAAGAATGATAATCAAACGTCAGTGAGGAGTCCTTGTTAGAGTTAACAGACATGGATATAACAATGGACTTCTTAATATTATTTTGTTTATACATGACTTTAAAAACTTTCATTGCTCTATTAGCATCAGATCAGAACTTGATAAGTTATTAAAAATAAGAAGAAATTTTGTGTTAATAATTCTTTGTTAAAAGTACATTCAAACTTAAAGCAAAATTTTAATAACTAAAAAAAATGCTTATAGAAAATTCCGAGTCCGTCTAAATCTAAATTTAAAATCCAGCAAACTGGAATCATATCTATCTAAAATAATCGAAAGTAATGATCAAACAATGATTTAAAAATTTAAATTAATAATAAGTTCCTTTTTATATGATATTAAGCAAAGTAATATTGCAAGGGAATGGCTTCAGACAATGTGTTTGATGAATTGGTTGCCTTTTCCAACCAGTAAAAAACAAACGTATCAACGTTAAGCATGAATTGTAGCAATTCATCATGTATGATTAGTATATGTACAGTTAAATGAGGATGAAACAAAGAAATCAATAATAAAATTTCGGATTCTCATTTTTTTAATGTAATTTTTCACACGTTTTAATAATTTTTATTATTTTAATTTTACTTTCTTCTAATTATCCGCTTTTTACATGTTTGTTTTATTGCATTGCTTTCATTAAAAGCTTAGTATACATTTTTGATGCATGTCCTCCAAAAGGAAATTATTTAATTGTTTTTTTTATCACATCTTAAATTTTGTTTAAAAAATTCATTTCGAGATATACAAAACTTAAGTGAGAAAAATAAGGATGAGTGATTTAAGAAATACAAATGCAAAGTAGTAAACAATCGAAAATGCATTTAATAAGAATACATCAAATAATTAGAAAGGATGGAATAGTGTGAATTATATGGAGGAATTGTTTTTTCAATTTAAACTGTTTTAATTTGAAAAAAGAGCTGCGTAAAACTTTTGATGTATAATGTATAAAAGAAAGTCAAAATAGTCAAAAAGAAGTTTAAAATGCATGGAAATACATAACTCTTCTACATACATATTCATATTATTTGTTTATGCATAGTGATCATAAAGTTAACAGTCCTTTATCTCATTCATGGAATATTTTGAAATTAAAATAGTAACTCATAGAAACACTGAAGAAATCTTCTAAATGCAATTCATCATTCATGATCGCTTAATATTTGCTTAATTTCATCTATGTCAAAATAAAATATATGAATTCACAGAAACATTCAAAAATTCTTTTTTTACAAAATTTATGGCCGAAAACTCCAGAAACACTATAAGTTAATATTTCATTTAGAGAAAAAATTCAATGCTGTAATTACGTTAAACATTGATATTGTATTCAATAATGAATATTGATATTCACATTAGTTTATGATAATGATGAATTGATTGCACAAGTATTATAATTACACTGCTGGACAATTGCTAAGGATGGATAACATTATCATTCATAGCAACCACAAAATGAAAGGAAGCAAAATGTGGAAAATTAGAATAAGTGCGGTATATAGTAAGAAGAAGTATGCGTATGCAAATTTTTTTCCACGTCTGTTCATCACGTGATAGCGTTCATAAGAGCTTTAAAGGTTTTGACGCGTGTGGACAGTTGTTGTTTCAAGTCAAAGTTTTACTGGAAAGATTTAATAGACGAACTTGAAATTTTTGGCATGTCTTCCCGACATCACTTAGATGATTTTATGCGTGGCCGAATTATTGGTTTGGTTTGTTTGTCGCTCAACTGTCATTTTTTGCACACGAGGGCTAATTAAACTGGGACCTACGGTTTAAAGTGGATCCTGAACCACTACAAACATCCATGCCCAAGGTGGGATTCGAACCAACGAACTGTTGAACCGAAAGCAAGAGCACTAACGCTTCAACAGTTATCCGACATGCAGTGTCATAGTGTGGGCCGGCATCATGATCAATGGCTGGACGCCCCTGCATGTGGTTATGAATGGAACTATAACGGGCCAACGATACATTAATGAAGTTCTACTTCCTCATGTTCGTCTTTTCCTGGTGCTGTCGGTGATAAATTTATTTTTATGGAAGACAACGCAACATGTCATCGAACACTCGCTGTTCAGGATTGTCTAGACAGCGAGGGTATTCAACGCCTCCAATGGCCATCACATTCTCCAGATCTAAACCCCATTGAAAATGTGTGGCATGCTTTGGGGAGACAAGTTGCTGGTCGAAACTATCCTTTGAGAAACAAGAACATCCTCATTCGTGCACTCCAAGAACGTCCTCATTCCGCAGCTTTTCGATCCAAAAACACGAATAACTAACAATGTTTGGTCATATATCATTGAATTGTCTTTCGATTAAGGAATAAATGATTCTTTGATATTTATTTCATATTATGCTTTTTTTCTCGGTGTGATGTTAAACATAATAATTTCATTGAATTTGAAAAAAATATATAAAAAAGGCAAAATATCAATGAAATATATACGTATAGAATACGCTAATAAAAATACGATGAAAAAAAGACATATTTCTCATTTTGAATACATAAATAAGTTATTCTGATGCATACATATTTTTTCAAATGGTTAATTGTATTTCTAACAAATTATTTGTTAATATGCCAGTAAAGCTTTAAAAAATAGTTAATTTTTCCAAATCACATTTAAAATGAGAAAAATAAAATTAGTTTTATCATAAAATCTTACTACACATTTAAAATGAAAGTGTATTCAAATGAATCAAAGAAGCACTAATTATGAGGACGAAAATACCCTCTAATATTAAAAGGATATTTTAAAAATGGTTAATAATCTGTTGCATCTTCGTTTCTTGAATATCCTGTACACTTTTACTAGATCTGCTAAGTAATTTACATCCAAATTCTATGCATCATACAGAGTTTAATATTACTTCTCACTGTTATGAATCTTCTTGTGTAAGTGATCCTCAAACATTTTCAATAACGTTAAATCAGAAAAATTCTTTACTTTCTAGGATGATCAGCCACTCTGCTTAAGAATAAACTTCATAAAGGATAACTAGCAGCTACTATTTTAATATTGTTATTTAAATTTCAGTGTTCATGTCTTTTGGAATCAGCGCTGAATAAATTCTTCCGCTTGTAGAAATTCCATTTCAAAACACAATAGAGCCTCCTTTTTTATTTACGAATGATTATTTCAATCAACGTCTATAGGTCTCATGCCAGTAATAATTAATATAATCTTCAGATAGCCAGTAGAAATAAAGTAAAAAGTGCTCCAATTTAAATTGGAGTATTTTTTTCTTTACTACTTCTAATTAGTGCTCCAATTTAAACTGGAGCATTTTTTATCAAAAAATAGGATACTTTTCTACTTATTATTCTCGCGTGCATCTATTTTATAATGACTTCTTCGGGTAAGAAGTTAGGACGTTTTGTTAAAAAAATAGAGTTTTCTATTGATTTTTACATATTCGGTGAAACCACGGTTATCATCAACGCTTAAAACAGTTGAATTAGAAATATTTTGTGTTACTCACTTGCAATTGGTCGAGAAGAATAGAGAAGATAGATTTTCAGAACAGAAAGATGAACGATACTTTTTATGCACTAAAATAATTTGCTTCTGATCTTTTTATACATATTCATCTATTTTTCTTCATAACGTATTTTCAACAGCAATTATATATCGTTTTTATCTTTGCTGAAATTATTCGAATTGATAGATCTTTACTACGTAAATTCTATATATTTCCAATTAATTTTGCTTAAATCAATTTCATG
This sequence comes from Latrodectus hesperus, assembly GCA_037975125.1. NCBI lineage: Eukaryota > Metazoa > Arthropoda > Arachnida > Araneae > Theridiidae > Latrodectus > Latrodectus hesperus. The sequence goes on from CM075852.1 coordinate 62,548,713, forward strand.
CAGCATTCTTAACATAATGTAGAAACAAAAAATATCTTTCGTTAAAAATGATTTTTAAAAAAACAAATTTAAATTGGCTAAAATTTAAATGTTTTGTAAGTTTCAAAAAAATCAATAAATAAATAAATAAAAAATAAATAAAAATAGTAGTATTTTTATATTTATGGCCTAAAATGTAAGATAAATATTTCAAAAATAATTAATTAATTAGTAGTATGAGTTATAAAAAATTTCTATTCATACAAACTTATTATAACAAACAATTGCTTAAATAGAAGTCAATACAAATGTTTAAATATTATATTATTTGTTTTTCAAACACCCTATTATCTTTACATTTATGAACTGCAATGTATTATGCAAAAAATTATAAGCTATTTTATTTTTTAAGCTATTGTATGTAATAATCGTCATTACATAGTTCAACCAATGAATTGGTGTTCAATCTCAAGTAAATTAAATGCTTGGTTTGTTGGTTAGTCTGTGTGATAATTTTTGCATGCCAGAGCCAATTAGAACGGGTCCTACAGTTTATAGGGAAATCTGAGACTCAACAATTATCCAAGCTCAATAGGGGACTCGAATTCATGAATTGTTGAACAACAGACAAGATCGTTAACCATTCGGCTTCCAGTTCGACAAAGTAGAAATGTTTATTGATATTATAATAATTTCAGTCCTATTTAAAAGTTAATTTGCTTAAAATTACGGCAACTAAATTAAAACATTGAGTTCTAACATAAAATCTTAGTAAGAAAAATTTTATTTTTACTAATAACATTCACACTTCCAAATTTGTATTTTCTCATTCATTAAATTCGCATTTATACTACCCTAATTAAATTTTAGCGAAAATTGCCTTACATTAAATACAATCTTCTTTAAGCCGTTTGAAATCAGTTTATTGATTTTTAAGTATTTCTACTGCATAATAAAAATAGTTCTTATAACACTGTCAGCGACAAAAATAAAATTTTATGCAGAAAACAAGCTTCAAAACAAAAAGTCTATACATATTTTTTCTGCTTTTTTAATAGTAAAAAATAATCATGGAAGAGAGATCTTTTTTGCTTTTATTTCATATTTTTATAAATTTTATGGATTATAAAATATTTTCAATGTGCTTAACTTAAGTAATAATCAATTCTAATAAGATTTCACATAATTGTATGCTAGTTGGTATCAATGGTTCATGTTCTGGTTTTGAATTTAATAATTTGTGAATTCACAATTTTCATTTCGGGTTTGGATGTTTGCAGTTGTTCGAAGTCCACTTTAAACTGTAAATTCCGGCCCAATTAGTCCTCGTGTGAAAAAGTTTAGAGTTGAATGACAAACAAAATCACATAATTTTATTAAAATAAATTTGAGTTTTTAAGATTTTTTCTCAGATTTGTTGTGGATTATATTTTGTTATTGACTTTCATTACTTGTTTATTTTATTGTCTGAAAAACTGGATAGGCATGATTATCAATCGCTCGTAAAACATTTTGGCTCCAGAATGGGAAAAACATAATTATTTTAAGACTGATTATTTCAGCTGAGAAGCAGGGACAATATGACAATTTCATTCTTAAGTTTATGAGCATAATACCACAAGAAAATAACATTCTTTTAACAGTCTCATCATGATCTCGAGTACGAATAAATTATTTTTAGTTCCATTCACATTGTTAAATAACTTGTAAATTCATTTTCAATAATAAAAAAAATCTTTTGTGATTTTCAATTATACTTTAAAAATGCCTAACTTGATCAGTGACAATATATAATATCTTTTTTACATTAAAAGCAAATAAGAAAACAACATTTTAATTGTTATTATTCTTGGATAACGATGAAAAATTAATTTCTTTTAGTAATAAATTTTCTGATGTAGGTAAAAACATTCCTAATTTCAAATTCTTTTATAATTGCATTAATGATCTAAGATTAAAAATTGACAATAAGCGAGAGTAATTTGACAATCTTTCATGTAATATCAAGTTTTCTGAGTTATAAAAACGTTCAATAACTAATGAAATAAAAAAAATCCTATCGTCTGCTAGTATTACATGAATACTTGTAGAAAAATGGGCTATTTAAGATAATAAGAACCGAAACGTAAACAAACCTATACATATTGTTGTCTTTTAAAATAAATGTAGGATGGTAAGAACATGTCATTAAAATTTTCGTTTATTTAGCAGGAGTCTAAAGTTAGATTTCATCCTACACATTGAATAACAGAATTGATTTTATTAGAATTAACATGTCGTATGAAATACGAAATGAAAAATACAAATTCGTAAAAGGTGAAGTAAGAAATTAACAATGAGAAAAGTTGCAAAATTTAACGAACTTAATTTACAAGATCAAAACGTATTAGAATTTCAAGCCAAAATTTTCTGAATATTGATATTTTATAAAGTCTTATCATGTCAGAGCAAAAACTGTTTTCTGCTCAATTTGTTTCTCCAATTTTTCAAAGTATAAAAACACACGTTTAATAAGCATTTACATTTTAACAAAAAATGTAATAATTGACGTTAAATAATTTTCTTTTCTAGTATTTAAAGCACTCTTTTGTGTATGGTTTGCCTTCTTGAAATATCGAATCTCAGTTATTATAAACTTAATTGTTTAATTAAAATGATAATCTTTCCAAAAGGTTATAGAAGCCGCGCGCGCGATGTAACATTATTTTGATGCTAGAGAAAATAACTATAAAGGGACAATTCAAGTATTTCGTCAGTTCATTTTGGCTAATCTTTAAAAACCTTACCTATAAGTTAAAATGAGAAAATACTGAACTCATCTCTCACTATTATATCAGATTTTTGGAAACAACCTTTAATTTTTAAGGAATTAATAACAGCTATTTTTTAAATTTGGATATAAATTATAGTACATTTATTTTAATAAAACTGTTATCCAATAATGAAGAAACCACTTTTAAAAACTAAAGATTAAATTTTTTTAAACAATATTTCGAGAAAACATTACTGAATAAAGAGAAATAATTATTAATTTTAGTCAGCAGTTAATTAATATTACTCTGAAAGTATGAAGTGAATGTTTAAAAGGGTACACGATATGCACATTTTTAAACATGTAAAATAAATCCACAACTTAAAACCACAATCAAATCACTCATTTCATATACTACTGGTATTTAAATTTAAAAAAAAAACACAGATAATAAGAATATTTTAACTGTTTAAACTTTAGAAAAGTGAATCTCACTTTTATAACTTATAATCTTACAAAATTAAAATAATGTATGTAGTATAATGTATAATGTATGTAAGTTACAAAATTAAAATAATGTATGTAGAAAGATTCACATGAAATTTTCTTGGAGAAAAAAATTTCTGCCTAATTCTTTTATGGTTTTCGCCTTCAGCTTTTAATAAAACGTCATAAAATTTTCACAAAATATGAAATATATGTACATAAATTTAGAAATCCCACAAAAACTGTTATTCATATTCAGAGTAAAATTTGTGATTAAAATTTTTTTCAATCATTAACGGCAATAGGGGTTTCATTCATGAATCAGATATCTATATAATCTAAATTTAGATTAATTAATATCTTTTATTTGACTTCATGAAAAATATTGTTTTAAAATATTCGTTTAGTGAAGCAAAACAGATCTTGTTATGCTATCTCCGACAACAAATAATGACGTCACAATAGTAAGCTCCACCCACAAATTTCTCAGCACAATCACTTTCTCAGACTGACTGTAGACAAATTTCTAAAATCATAGCTTGAATTGACTTATTCTTCAACTTATAATAAAACGGTTCATAAAATATGTTACTTTATAACTTATCAACTTGTTTTTAAAACCAGGTGTTTTTAAGTATGTTTTCAAGTAATCAGGAAAGGAAAAATGTTTTCCAATCTAATGAAAGTATTTTAGATATCCATTTCAAAATAATATTTTTTCCCTATCAGAACACGAAAAAAGCAGAACTTGCCACTAAAATTCTCGTACGGATTTTAATAAATAAATTAAGAAAAAGACATACTTCAACTAAATATTTTCGTACAAACATCTGTGCCCGTTTATCATTCAGTCAACGGGATTACTTACTCAAAACCTAACCAGTTTAAGGGGACTATTTGAACCAAATGGTTATTATCGTAGCCATATGAAATTTTTATTTTTTATGATTTCATTTTTAAAGAATAATTTTTGTGAAAACTATTGTTTATTTATCAGTGTTTGCTGAGGAATCATTTATAGATATTTATAAAGATTTTTTTTCTCTGGAATTATAAATTGGTAAATTTATGACATTTGTGTGTAGCTATAATAAATTATATTCTTGATTTCATATTTCTCATTTAAAAATTATGATTTGGAATATAAAATCTCTGAAAGTTTTGATTTGCTCTGCAAGTTGTACTAAAAGCACTAATTAAATTCCCCCGTAAGAATATCTCCTTGAATATTCAATAGAATCAATTGCAAGACATATTTCACTATGAAAATTGGAAAATTATCTTTGAAATCTTTAACGATCCACCGATAACTTGTTGATTTTTGAAAAAAATTTATTTATCAATTAAAAAGAAGTCTAGACAACTTACTTGCTTCAGGAATCGCAGTTCGCAGTCGTCTGTCCTCTTGGTGTCCCTGTGGGTATGGAAGAAGCGGGGGCATCCCCTCTCCGCATATAGCCTCCAGTCGAACAAGATCAGCGGACAGAGCCGTGTCAGACCATCCAGGGCCATCACCATCTTGAAGGCCCTGCTGAAATCAGTTAAATCATCTTCCCTCTGGAATACACATAGATCAAGCAGAGATCTCACGCCAATTTGTTGATGAGTGACATTCTAAAAACCGGTGGTTTCAGGCTCAGATCAGTATCCAACAGGCTCATCCTGCTTTCTATCCACGGCCGAATTCACTCTGCGTCGGTCAAAGGGAAGAGTTTTCAGGTGATTATACTAATGTCATCCAATGAACATTTTCACTTTTTCTGATTATTACACTTCTTTTAAATACTTGTAAATAAATAAACTGATCCAGTAGCTGCCAAATGTAGTTCTCATTAGTTGATTTTTTTATAAAGAAAACGTCACTCAGTGAAAAGAATCGCCTTTGCATATCATCCAATACGACTCTTCGGAACGTTTGAAAATGAAATCCTTTCCGTGAGTGACGTCACATTTTTAGGGAAAATTCAGACCCAGGAAAAGCCGGTCTGTTCCCTCGCGCATCAGCGACTCATGTGCCCCATCCGCCCCCTCTCTTTAGTGGATGATGACGTCAGGTTAAACGCAATCCACGTCGCTGTGACATCACTGCGATGCGCACGCAGAATTTCTTACGAATCGAATCGATGACCTTTTTCGTTTATATTGTTGCAGCGCACCTGTGCTCATGATCCTTGCGGAAAAATAAGGCCAGCATCTTATTTCATTTTTATGGGAAACGCCATGGCGATGTTTGTCAACATTCTAATAGAAAGTTCATACAGACATAAAAGGTGTTAGAATAAATGGCTTCGATAAAAAAAAAATTAAGTGTTGCTGAATGTTTTGAAATATTTAATGACAAAACGTTTCCCTTTTAAGTAAAAAGTTTGTATGAAGTGAAATATGAAAATGCATATTCAAATAAATGAAATAACAAATGCAAAAGAAAGATTGGCTTTCGCTAAGAATAACATAAAAATCACTTAAATAAGAGACGAATAGCGTGAAACTCACAAAAAAATTATGGGAATACAATGGAACATTTTTAGCATGTTTTTCTTTTGGATGCTTTTCCTATTAATACATCACTTGTCTCAAGTGCTGATTCACATATAGACATTTCAATGATAAACATTTCGTTTTAATTTTGCGACTGGTCAACTTCATAGCAGTATCTTTTAACCTCTTACATGACACATCTTAAGTTAAGAAATAATTTCTTGAGAAGATCGTACATACATATATATATATATATATATATATATATATATATATATATATATATATATATATATATATATATATATATATATATATATATATATATATATATATATATATATATATATATATATATATATATTATATATTATATTATATATATATATATATATACATACAGAGAGAGAGAGAGAGAATAAAATAAAAGCGACAATGGAGGAATTTTGTCCTCCGCAAGTGACCTTATGTGTTTATCCAATATATTATTAACTCAAACTTATCTAGAAGACATGATTGAATCAAAAATCAAAGGCTTATCCTTCAAGAATAATAGAAGAATGTACATAGCATTAGGAAAGATCAATCATGACTTAAAAAGGAACACCATGAAAATATATCGTTAGTAATCCAAACACTGAAAATATATTTTATAAACCTGCGCAAAGTTTTGCTTTTACTGATGCTGTTGACATCATTGTTTGAACAACTGTTGATTTAAAATAAGGTTTTTAATGCTGGAAAAGGAGGCAGGTAAAGTGCATTTTCTAATCAACCAGGAAAAACTAAATATATGTTGTATACTAATTTAATAGATTCAACTAACTATCTACAAACTAGTACATATATATTTGAAAAAGTTGACAGCTTTTTACGCATCTAAACAATGAAAATAATATTGATAACGACATCACATCTGACACAAAAGCATCAGTTGGCAACATTGATTCCCCTTTAAATTCAGATGCAAATCAGTGCTGCCAACTAATGCTTTTATGAATTAAAGAAACATCTAAAATCAAAATTAATAAAAAAGATGCATGTAATTTAAAAATGTCCAATCACATCTGTACTTACATATTCATCAGAAGCTTGGACAATGAGAATGCTCTTGGAGTTTTTAAAAAGCGAATACCGAGAACTATTTTTTGGAAGTATACAATTTGATGCCTTATGACACAGACAGTGTCAAATTCAGAACTCTATCGAGCCTTCAGAGAAACCAGTATAATCAAATAATAAATTGAACATAAAATGTTCAACAAAAAATATTCTTGGCCAGGCCATTTGGAACAAGCACTAGAAGACGACCCAACATTAGATGGGTTGACTGCTTTGAAAGGAATCTCGTCATTTTTAATGTTATCAATTGAAAGATCATGGCCAAAAATAGAAGCGTGGAAAAAAATCCTTGAGAAAAGCAAGGCCCACCCAGGCTTATCATGCTACTGAGAAAGAAAGGAATAGAAGTATATAAAAGATTTAAAAAGAAATGCATGTCAGATAAATTAGTGATATATTTATTAATAGGGAATTATCGTATATGACACTGTAATATTATCGTCATAGTAATATTTACATTGAATATCTTAACATACTAGAAATTAGTTCACAGATTTCTCAGTCGTTTTGGATGTCACAGTCAAAAACCTCAACAGTTGAAACAACAATTGAAAAACTGTGTCATTTTACATGCAAATGATTTAGTGTTAATTAAAGATAATAACTTGCTGCCATTTGTAATATCCTAAATGAAATAAAGAAACCAATTCATAAACTGGTCAAACATCCAGTAGATGGTTGGTTGATATGCTTCATTTATTTAACGTTGATATTTTATAAGGAAATGTGTGTGTTTCGATTTTCCTTTTAATTTATGTTTTATATTTACAACTACTTTTTTCTAATTTTCATTTAATTTGGTGACGGGTTCATGATGAGCCAGTATGTTAAAACATCATATTATCGTTGCGCCAGAGTGCTCTCTTGTACCTAGCTCTGATTCGAACTTTATCAGGTAGATAGAAGCATTCGGGTGGAAACTTCGTGATTTTGAAGCAGGGTCCAAGCACATGACTCCTACTTGTCCTGCCCCCTCAGAGGTATCATTTCACTTGGAGGACATTGCGACCACACCCACTTCATCCACCTTTAGCGAACACGACAGATATTCGGTTAAGCCAGGATTCAAACGCACTACCTTCCGATAATGAATATAACACCCGAACTACCAGACCAGCGCGGACCTAAAACTACATTGTTATTGTATGCCAAGAGATAGCCATTTTATATTTTTCTAAAAGGTTGACTTTTTCTTTCTTTGTAGTTAAGTTTTGTCTTTTTTTTTTCTTTGTAATTATATATTATATGTGACGTATTAAGAATACTTGAATTTGATACATGTGTGTTGTGTTAATAACATTTGAGTAGGTCTATAATGGCGCTTGTAATATTATTCCTTTCTGCTATCCTGATTAAATAAGCACGAATGTAAAATTTTTGTTGCGAATTTTCTTTTTCGTAAAACTTGGTTCCAGGACCTTTTTAGCTCAGACCCGACTCTAAGTGACCCTGTGTAATGGCAAAAAAATAATTCGGGTCTTCAGAAGCATTAACGATAAGAAACGAGATTTAAGAACTACTTCAATTCCCCTAAGATGTAGAAAATCGATTAGATAAGTTCTGCGATACTATTACGTCTTACATGATACCTCATTGAGTTGATGCCGGCTTCTTATCGTTCCCAAAAGGAGGAAAGGACAGAATCGTCATTGTCCTTTTAACGCCTCCATTTGTTAAGTAAATATCAACGTCTAAATTGTAAAGGATTTTAAATAATTTTTACACCGATTAAATTCGTACCATAATCACTGAGTAATTCAACTGGCTTACTTTGTCACGCGATGAATCTTTTCAGTACTGCAATACATGCTTCAGCACTAAGATCGCTCTAAATGGGCTGCTTTTATTACAAAGCAGAGAAAAACATAGAATTTTAACTACTTTTAAGAAAGGTATCTTCTATGTGCCAGAGGAGTTGACGTATTTAAAATGTACATTTTAAATAGCCTCTAACACGTCTAAGAGTATCCAAAAATGGGCCACCAAATTTGTCACATTTCAAAAAATGTTCTTGAATTTTTACTTTTGCATCAGATAAATCTGCCGTTATTTGTTTTGAAAACCTGATGCAAAATCTAGGACAGATAACACACTTTCCCATTTCTCTACATATTGCGCATTTTGCTCTTATAATCCAAAATTTTTGTTTTATTGCAGAGTTGATTAATTTCACACCTCCATGCATATAAGTACAATGATAAAAATTTCACTAACACTTGTATAATAGGATGATTCTTAGAAGCAATATTAGCTGATATTTCAGTTTCTGATAAGTAGGCATTTTTAAATGTCTTCCTACACAAGGTACTCCAGTTGTCCAACAACGAATTTAAAGAAACAATTTAAAGGATTTTTCCTTCAACACTCTCTTCTGCTTTCTCTAAAGTAACTATTTCATTTATTTTGTCATTCTTTGGACTGATTTGATTATAATATCATGTTCTTCTTTTAGTTAACTTACTTTTAAGGAAGGTATCAAAATCATATTAAGCTCGTATTTCTAACAAATCTTAAACACTAGGCAAAAACTTACTGTAATTTATTCCAAACTGAAAATTTATTCCAAAGTTTCTCAAATTCCAAATAAACTATAAAACTTTTAACCAAAACATGTTTTTCCCTCAGTAATTCCTCATGGTAATTTTTTGGTAACTTTCTAACTAACTTTTTTGGTCAAAACTCATAACTCTTCCGAAGCCAGGGTAGAATGAACCACCATTTCTCAATTAGTATCACATTTTCGGCGTAAATTTGTCTCATAAGCAAGCCTACGTTATTAAGTTCAAACAAGTAATGTAGTACCAATCATTCGGACTCGACTCCTCCTCAATTTTTACACTTTAATTGGTAAAAACAATGCCATCTCTTCGTACTCCCTTTCACTCAGTGAAACGCAATATCGGAATCATTCCGAAATATTATCCATCCAACTTTATTCCAAAGGACTTAAGTTTACTATTCGTAAATTATTTAATATTTTTATAAAAATGAATTATATGATGATGTGGTTTTTGACAGAAATTAAACGGCTCAAAACATTGAAACAATATTGAGGTTGTAGACTGATCTTGTACCTGGAGAATTGCTAAGTAGGAACGTTGTAATGAGCATTTGGAAACAAAAAAAGAAAAACACAGTTTATATATCTGATAAAAACAAATAAAAAAGTTTTCCTTTAGAAAATATTATTTTTAGTGGGTGGTATCTTTTCTCCGGAGAGCCAACAACGTTGGACACATTTGAGTTCTATTAATGAGAGGCTACGGTATCTTATCCAATTCTTCTAGAAGAGCCTTTTTCGTTCTCGGAGAGTTTGTGGGGGTAGTAGGGGTAAAGCAGCTCTTCTGCCTAGAATGTCTTCTATTGTTCTATTGTGTTCATATCCAGAGAACTTGACCATACCATTAATAAGATTCTTTCTCCCAAAAGGAAATCATTGACCACGTCAGCTTGATGAGGCTTGCAATTATCGTCTATTAAAATGAAGTTATTTGCAATTACTGCAATATAAGTGACTACAATTGGTCTGAGAATTTCATAAGGCTTTTTATGAGGCATCAATGCATCTTTTCGGGTCTCTTCCTTAAAAGACGTATTAAAAATATATGTATTTTTTACATCATATTGTGGATTGATTAACGGTCTAAAGCTGTTGTACGGTGTTTTTTATTATCTATCATGTAATTGCTTTTGAAAGAACTTTTCAGACAGTGGGCCATACTGGTAAATACCAGTCGCAACGGGAAAACCCAGAAAATTCCCGAACACTCAACCCGATAGATATGCACATACAGAAAGCTATTTTATATATTCTTTCTACAGAATATACTAAGGAAGATTTGGTAGCAAACCCTTTTTTATTTTTCACGCAGCAGCTCTCTGCCAGTCTCTCAGAGATATAACGAATTTAGGATAAATTTCTACAAATGAAAGAAATTACGACTCAAATGCCCTTTTTTTATGTGTGATTTTAAGTCAATTAAGTCCGAAGAGAATAGTTAGGCAAATTTTGAACTGAGCAGGTGATGCAGAAGTTACTATTCGGTCATTCCAGCTCATGTCCTATAATGAAACTATCTAATAGAAAATATTCTCATCCTTTTTTGCCAACAGATCGTAAAAGAAAAATCAAAATTTTCATAAAACAAATGATCTAATAAATCACAATTCAAAAGTCATTTTGTAATTTTTCTAATTATTTGTTCTGGTTTTCCTAGTTATTATGTAATTTTGATTGTAAAACAGTAAAATTTTTTTTCAAAATAAACAAATAAATTTAACAAAAATAAACAAATTACTATTTCATTTATTTATTCATATGAATAAATATATATTTATTTATTTAAATAAATAAATAATTAAATGAAACAGTCTAAAATAGTTTAGGATATCACTTGAACAAGAGATGCATTTCGATAAATGAAATTAAAGATAAGCTTTCCATAAATGTAAATTAAAATTGAAGTTGCTCTTTAAGTAATGTAATTTCTGAAATTTGTTTTTATCTTTCTCAGGGCTTGAATATTTTACAATTTTTAAATTTTCTGAAAGGGCTTTCCTACAAAAGTTTGTTTAAAAGTAATTAAATATATAAGTGCTAAAAATACTGGATAGAATATGTAAATTTAGCACTTAATATTTAAAGATACTTCGAGTGAATGTTTCTTGATATGCTTTTCATAGTTTTGTTAATTTAACTCTTAACTGTGTGTGTGTGTTGTTACTTAACTCTCTTAATCTGTTGTCTTAATTCGTTAACTTAACTATTAACTTAACTTGTTAATTTAACTTATCAGTGCAAAAGTCCTCTCAAAAACCCAAACACGAGCATCCAAATCTTTGTAAATAATAGTGGTATTTTAAAATTACAATTTTTAAAACTGCTTTAAAGTTGTAATTCCCAGATTTTCTGTTGCAATCAGTTTGCAAAAGAAAATTCCATTTAAAATGAAAATCATTTTAATTTCAATTAAAGTAGAATTTAAAGTGTATGACTCATCTCATAACAAGTGTACAAATATTTGTAAAATCAGTGATAGTTACAACTTTAAAGGAACTCTTGAAGATTCATTACAATGAAAAGTTTCTTCTTATTCAATTTAAAAAGAAAAGGCATTGAAATCATATTAATTCTAAGTACAGTATCAAAATTTCAAATATTTTATGCAAAGGAATGTATATAAATAAATTCATAAGATGAAAGAAAGAAATATCATCAATTAAATTTAAAGTGATAGAAAATTAATAATAGGTTTATTATAAGTAATAATTCAATTTGTACATATTTGATAATTTATTTAAAAATTTCACTTTATTTAAGAACATCTACGAAATTCTGTTATATCACTTATGGTGATAACTTAATTGTTTACGCGTATTTGATTTATATTATTTTTGTGAATTATAACTGGAATATTTGCAATATTTTTTTAATAATTGCAGAATCCAACTAAGGAAAAAAAACACATGAGGGTTCCATTAATTTAATTCACATATCTATTCATGGACTTAGCCCTTATACGTCACGTTATTTAAGCAATAAAATTTCCTTAAATTTAAGCAAATAATAATCATTTACTATATGGTCAATAGTATATAGATTTTACAATATAAGTAATGCAATATACATATTTACGAAAGAAAAGGAAAATTTAATTCTTAAACACAACAGAAAATTTTTAAAGTTTCATAAGAAGTTCCAAAATGCTATTTAGTTTTAGTATTTCATTTCAATATAATTCGCTTAAAAATAAAAAAAAATTCGTCAGATTTTAATTAAATTTATATACCGTATGTCATTGTATACTTAAAAATTTGAAATTATCTGTTTAATTGTCCTATACGTAAAAAACTCATCTTATTTTTAACTAGTCTTTATATATATATATATATATATATATATATATATATATATATATATATATATATATATATATATATATATATATATATATATATATATATATATATTAACATCACATCTATTTTATGTCGTAATTCATACTTTCGAATTGCTGTTATCAATACAGCTAGCTATTGATTTGTTAATTAATAATAAAATGATTCTTTGAAATATAAATTAGCTGAATGATTTGTACGAAATTTCCATTCAAATTTTTTTTTAACAGCGTGCAACATTTCCCAAGGAATATGCTCCCCGCGATTTCCAATCGACAGCGCACTGCATCCTGCGCAGATCTAAAGGTCAGAGGGCAAATCTCTCCAGCTTTCTCTCAGATTAAGCAAAACACGATTCTATTAGTTTACCCGAAGAGAGGACAGATTTTTCAGAATTCTTTGGACATTGCGGAAGTTTTGGTTTCAGCGACGGAAGAGAAGTTATTTTTGTCAGAAAAACTATTTGAATTGAGGTTAAACAAAAATATTTAAAAAAAAGTAAACAGAAATAAGTAATATATTCTCGAAATTCGTTGATCGATCTTTGCATTAGGTATGATTGAAGGCAAAGAGGCAGTATTTGCGCTTAACATTATAAATTATTAGAGATCTATCTTTGAACTCATAATCAAACTATAATTTATAATGGGGGTAATGTAATAATAGATTGGCAATAACATATATATATATATATATATATATATATATATATATATATATATATATATATATATATATATATATATATATATGATAAAATGAAGCTAGTTTATTTAATGATAAATATTAAATATTTATAGAAGTAACTAAAGAGTTCGACAAAACTGACCAACGTATTAGGAATAAAATTGATTCATTAACTAATTTGGTAGAATTGATTCAGGTTGAAATATCACTATGAAGATACGTAATAAATTCAAGTTTAATAGTTTGCATAGTCTCACATGTAGAATAAGAAGACATACAGGAAGAAGTGTTCGTTCATTATGAACAATGAATATGAGCACAACAGAAAGGTATATTTTTTGTCAGTTTCCAAGGAAATGTATATTAAACTTAATTTTTCTGTGGTTAGTGTAAAGAAATTTCCTGTATTGTTCAAAGATTATGTTTTCTAGAATGATTACCAATATAACTGATATCTAGAGCTTAAATAAAATTCTAGATCTTTTCAAATATCCAGAGTGGAATTGGCTTCAAATGTATGAACTGCTGAAACAAAGGTCAGAGCAAGAACAATTTAATCACTGCTTTGATAGTGGTTAAAAATGTTCTCCTAAATTGTCATGTGGGTCGTAACTCGAGTAATAAATTAATGCACAGAAGGATAGTCTAAATATGATGGCGAATAAATTATAAAGCTAGCATTAACCTTTTATTTGATTTCTCAGTAGAATTATGAGCCAAACCATTCCGGAGGAATGTTGTTTTCATGAAGAAGTTTTGAATATGAAGGAAATATGAAAATTTCAACAACAAATACAATCAATTTACATGTGGTATGATAAAATGTATCTTGTTAATCTAATGGAGCTTGTCAACCAATAAGGTTTTCACTTGTCTGATTTTTATTTACTTGTTCGCTGCAGAAGTTTATTTGTGTCAAAGTATTCCTTTTACCTTTTTAAGTGATCTTTTAAAAATATTTCCCCAAGCATCAACAATGAGTAAATTATTAAGTTGTAAAATAGTTGCTGTTAATTGTTCGTTTATTATTCGTCTTGCTGAAGATGTTGAGATTTCAAGAATGTATGACGTGGTTTGCAATTGTTTTTCAAAATCCATACATAGATACAAGGAAGTGTTTTCAGAAATACATTCCTGACCACCACTTCTTTTAGTCGCACATTACTGTAAATAATGAATGTGTTTTAAAAAATCCTATTGCATCGTTTCTTCACTTTCAGAAATATTTAATTTGCTTTCTAAGCTTTTCAAACCTATTTCAAGAAAGTAATATATTTTCTAAATAACCAAGATGTTTTACAAAACTGAAAATTACGGGAAAAAATTCTTCATCAAACTAAATATTCTGAAGTAAAAGTAAAGGAATTCCAATTTAATGCTTTTGTAAAATATGGAAGTTATAAGTTTAAAATAAAAATTCCTTATCTACCATGATATCCAAAGCAGTAATTAAAATAAACTAGTTCACAAAATTTTAAGCTAATTTTGTTTTTCAGGACAAAAAATATTTTTCATTTTTTGACGTGACAAGAGTCATTCAAACAAATATTGAATATTTTCCTAAATTTTTAAATTTGTTATTTTAATTACATTTATTGACATTGACTTTATAATTTTGTATTACACAAGGAAATCTGCCTTCTGTGAGTGTTGTTAAATACAAATCCAAAGGGTTTCGAAGCGGTTGAATTACTGAAAATATTGATAACTTTTTGAAAAT
Source organism: Latrodectus hesperus (assembly GCA_037975125.1). Classification (NCBI taxonomy): domain Eukaryota; kingdom Metazoa; phylum Arthropoda; class Arachnida; order Araneae; family Theridiidae; genus Latrodectus; species Latrodectus hesperus. The sequence continues at coordinate 62,563,835 of CM075852.1, forward strand.
TGTAAATCAGTGTAAGTTCTCATAAAGATGACCGCTAAAACAATGGAAAGGTTGATTAAGAGGAACGCTTTGTATATTTTGTCAGATCAAGTCGTATATTTTATCAGAATTTCTAGAAAAGTTTTAAAAACGTTTACATGAAATGAAAACGAATTTCAATAAAAAAAGTGCAGTAAATGCTTAATAAAAAATAATATAAAATAATACCTATTTTCCATGCGTATTTCATAAAAAAAATTTGATCTTCTTTTGAAATTTATTTAATTTTTACTCTAAAAGTCACCTACATAGTGAAACCTGTATTAAATTTTTTTTACGAATAAAAGTCTTAAACGGGTTACCAAAGTACCCACATTTAAATATTATTTAAAGTGTTATTTATCTTAAGGTTGATGAATTATAAGTAAATAATTAACAAAAAATTGAAATATATGACATCTGAAATTATAAAATAAATAAAAAGCTTTAAGCACATTTCAGAAAATTCCAAATTGTATATATGTAACCATTAGAAAAAAATGATCAAATTTTAATGAATTATATTTCAATTAGAATAATCTTTATTGTTTTGTTAGCAAAGCGTGACGGATTTTAATTAAAATTTATTTTTGTAAAATTTTCTTAGACAACTTAATCCGTTGTTCAAATTCAGAATAAAAATATTCAACGTATAAAAATAATGCCTTTTCGGATGATTTTTCTCGCTATGTTGCAATTGCGCCACAAAAGCATTCGATAGTACTCACCTCCGACGATGTAAGGTAGATGCGTGAATCGGTGCTCTCCATAGAAGCCCTGGGTAGGAGGGGAGTGCTCTCTCCCCTAGCGGCAAGGTGAGGAGGCTGTCTGGTCGAGCCAGGTAACGGCAGGGCACTCGCTTTCGGGCCACTGGTGGTCGACCCTGCGAAGAGATCATTAAAAAAATTTACCTTTTTTATTATTTATGAGTTGTGTTACAGATTCTCTTTGCATTGATTGGAATTATCTAATTATCACGATAGTAAGTTTACAAAAAGGATATTTGAAGTATGTATGACGGCAACTTATTCTTTTCAATGGAAATGGCCTATGAATTAGAGAAAACGGTAAGATCTGAATGGGTTCAGATCTTACCGTTTTCAGAACACATGAAATGTTAAATGTATACTCAGATCATCTTAATGGGTTCAGAACTCATGAAATCAGAGAGCTCGACACTCATGACCCATTCATAACTTCGCTTTGCAATTATGACTCTTAGTACCTACAAAATGCATCTTCACAGTTACTTCTCACAAAAATTCAAATGTCACATAATAAAAAAATAATGACTTCCAAGACGAATCTCTAAACAATTCTTATACTCATCATAAAATATATTCAATTTAGCATCAAGAGAATTTTATCTTATATGTCTGTTGTTTAGGTGATGTTCATGTTGATTAAGTCTTTCTTACAAAGACTTTTGGATAAAAAATAGGATTTTTTATTACAATTTGTCCTGAATGCAATTTGTTTCTTTTTTTATTTTTGCACTCTACTTATCTTTTTTTGTAAGAAACAGAATAATGCGTGATAATTTATTATTATTTTGAATTGAAATATGCATTAAAAAATTCACCAGTAAAAATACATAATTAAATATTTAAAAGTTCTCGAATATATATCAATAACAATAATATGATTGAAAGATCTAGAATATATTATTAATGAAGAATTCTCATCAGCACATACAATAAGTCTAAGCTGACGAGGTACTCTGTTTCAGGAGCGTTGCGTTGTTTAAAGGATAAAAAATTCAACAATTATTTCAAAAAAATTATGATTTTTCTTAAAATAAGAATGTAATTAAAATTAAGAATTACGTGATGGTATATATATATATATATATATATATATATATATATATATATATATATATATATATATATATATATATATATATATATATATATATATATATATATATATATATAACATACAGGAATTACGGTTTATATTTAGAAATCTCTTTTTCCATTTATTCTTTTTTTATAAAAAGCATTGACACCTCGCTTTATATTTAGGAACTATAAATATAATTATGAAGCAATTATTATGAAGAGAAAAGCAAATAATATTATGAAATATCTGTATACTTAATCATTATATACAGTGTCAGGCCAACCACAAACCCAGCTGTTGGAAACAAGAGATGGTGCGCAGCAGTCAAAACGAAATTTTAAGTTGGAAATTCAAAAATTCCCCCCCCCCCAAAAAAAAGTTAGTATGTTGCTGTTTTGTGCCAGTCAGTATGGCAATATGGGGTGTGCTGCTCCACTCTACTTAGTATAAGAATATAGATAAAAAGTTCAGTCCCGCTGTTTTTGTCCGGCCGTTGGAATCGAAATCCAATCGCAATAGCTAATGTGAGGAAAATTGGATTTCTTTATTTATTACAACTACGTGTGTATGTTATTCCCAGATATCATGTTTACGATGGCAATTCAGACTGAAAAGATCTCTCGAATCGGTTAGAAGCCTAAGAAAAGCCAAAAATGTACATAAAAGGAAATAAAGCCAAAAAAATGAATGAATGAAAATTAAATTGAGAAATTTGAACTCATTAAAACACGTAAAGAAAACACGTTATTTTCGAAGGTATTTTAGTGCCCGACAATTATTTGAGGAAAAATTTAGTACATATTTTCTAATAATTTGGTTAAATTTCTTACATGTGTAAGGTTTTTGCGCTTCAATATACTATGGAATATAATCTTAAACTAATATGACCTTATTTGCTTATAACGATTTCATAACATTTTATACATATATAAGTCGCATCAATTCCATTCTAACATAAAAAAATTGTCAATGTGCATCGATTTTCTTAGCAAAGGAAGAAGCAGTAGGCATATTTATACATTTACTAAAACACAAATTAAAAATTATTAAATGATACAATATGCTAATAAATCATCGAATAATATAAATAAATTAGTTGAAAATTTGTTACGATTTCTCACATTTTCAATAAAATATATTTTCCAAATTATTTGTTGAAAAAATTATTTATGGATTCCTGAATACAATTTAGTATAAATACACATACCTAGTGTACGTCAATTTTTTGTCACAAAAAATTGACGCCAACACTGTGAATGTTATATAATTAAACTACAGCTTAAATTCATAGGTGTGAGAGAACTCACTTGCGTTGGCGAAGGCACGACTTCCCTCTGGCTCCTCGAAGGACTGCAGCGCCTGTTCCTCTTTTCTCACCTCTTCAAGCTCCACGTGTACTTCGCGCATCAACGCAACTGCAGAAAAGAAAGATTCAATGCAAAAATATGGGACATTAAAAAGTGGTTAGAAATTATTAAGTATGGCCTTTTAAGGCAATACTGATGCATAAAATGCTTACTCATTTCATTAAAAGGCAATAATTTTCATAATTACAAATAGCTTTCCGACTCCCTTTTGTTGCATATTTTAAAATGTAATGAACCTAAATTTTAACTACATATCAATGGAAATAATACGTGTTTAAATACTCGAAGCAACTCAAATAAAGAGCTATTCCCTAATTTACAGCTCAAAAAAGTGAAATAAACATGAAAGAGAAGAATGAAGGAACGAACGGAACTGACACATTGAATGGAGCTATCAATAGATGTAAATCAGTATTCCAGTCTCTAAGGAAGGACATAGAGGCTTAATTTTACCCAACATTCTTTTTGAATGTTTGATATTTTTTCTCCAAATTAGTCATTAAATGATCCTGAGATCTTGCCCAAACCAGCTCTTTGAGTGACACATTCTTTGACCACGTGTTTATAAACATTATCTCAGAACAGTAGAAACTTAATTTAAATTACTTTGGATGTTTGTTATTCTACGATCACTTTTTACTTCCAAGAGATTCATGGCATGGATATAAGGCACTTCAGGTAAAAAAGTTGATCAGTTTTGATTTTGAGATGTGAATAGTACAATAGAATGGCACCATATTATATTAAAATTTAAAATTCGAGTATATTTACGAGAAAAGGAGAGTAATTTCCAACTGAATTACAGTAAAACTCATGGCATGGATATCAAAAAGCATGTTTAGTAAAAACAATGAGTTTTTATCAAGATTCACTAGTTAAAAATTTTCATTTCTAGAAGGTCAATGGATGTTAATTGCTGGTAAATCCTAATGTTTTTTCACTCTTTTGTCTTTCCATTATTGTAGATAAAAGTGTTTTAGCACAAATGATGACTTCATCAATCGATCATGCGTCAAAAAGTCGAGACATCTATGAAGGGAAATTTAACCCAATAAGTCTTTAATACCATTTAGGGACTGCACGTCCTTATTTGTTCCTTGTTTATTACTTCTGATTGAGACAATATCCCAATTTTTTTCCAACTACCGATTGATTTGATTTTCATTAGAGATTGATATCATCAAACTTTTCAGAGATATTTTTTCTAAATTATTTACAAATCTTTTGTGATTGTGAGATAGTACCCCTGTCCCTGAGAGTATAGTGCCCCTATCTTTAGGGTTTTATAAACAGGGAGGCCTGGTCCTCCAGGTTGGGGGTTAAGCATGAGGCGAACTTCTTTATTTTACAAAAACTACAAGTTTCAAAAGCTGCACAGTATAATTCAGGACGAACTCATGGTGAACGACTGAGGGAATACAGTGCAGTAAGCTAAAACCCATCCTGGGCTGTAGGGTAAATAAAGAAGAAAAATATTCAAATGCCAATAAAACTTTCAGTAAAAATATGAATACTTATGGCTTTTGACCCATGAATATATTGATCACTACTCACATATAGATAATATAATGTATACGCTGCCACACAATGAGATTATATCGATTATGAAAGACTCTGACATTTACAATGATTAACATTTGTAATTATCAAATATTCCTTTACTAATTGCATATATCATGCTTCTGTAACACAACAGATTAAGAAATAGACATAAGTTGAATAAAATTTGAAAATATGTCTCGTTGTAAAAAGTCATGTAATGACAAAATTAAAAAAGGCCCGTGATAACCTATTGGTTAAGGCATCGGAATTCTATTCTCAATGCCACCAATAACCCACCGAGTACATGATGCGATATACGTGCTCGTTAAATCTGTGGAATCGTAAAATCTGTGGCTCGTTAAATCTATAGAATCGGAAGTCCTGTGGTCGGTCGTTACTATTGGTGTAATGGTCTGGAGAAATTTTTCAACCCCTCCAGATCAATATCAAAATTGAAAGAGGGAATCCTCTGCTGGCGCCATCTATTGAAAGAATCTTGGAGCAAAACCATATTTTCACCTTCGTGGTGTTTTGATTAAATGAAAAACGCACCGTATTGACTTAAATTTGCATGGCCAAAGGCAAAGCAAGCTTGGCCTTTTTAAGTGTCATAAGTAACAATAACAAGAAAATTAAAAACTATTTAATAAAAAAGAGAATCAAAGTTATGCTTCAAAAGTTAAAAAGTTCAATCTAATAGATGTATTTTTCATTCGTAAAAATAAGGAAATTCTAGCATAAATTCAATCAAATCCAAATAATTAAAATTATTCAATAAGCAAACACGATGAAATTATGGAAGAATTAGTACATTATTGGAAAAACTGTATCGATTTTAAAATTGAGTTAAAAAATTTACACTGTTTAAAAATTATAGCTATGTAAAATCTAATTTAAAATACAAAGAACAATATTGAATAGTATATAACCCTTTTAAATTAAAAAACGCAACTCGCAAAATGTGAGCATAAGAGAACGCAATAGAAAGCAAATATTAAGTATTCAATTTTAACTACCAGTACTTTTAAACCTCATAAAAATAAGAATTTTAAACTTATAACACGTATTTCGTAAAATTTTCATAATTTTATCGACATCAATTTATTTTTATATTTTCTATAATTTCTCAACATTTCATTTCTTTTTAATGTGGAAACATGATATAAGTTTGATATAAAGTACTCTTGAGAAGATTCAAATATTTATTGCTTAAAATTTAATATTTGTAATTTGATAAGTTTAGTTAATTATTAAATAATTAATCTCAGTTATTTATCTTATATATAAACTTCGACTTATTTTATATTGAGAAATATAAAATAAAGTTTACCAATAATTTAAAGTCTTACAGATAAATATAATGAAAATATCGAGTATACGAGAACATAAGATTTAACATAATACTTAGTTTATGTTGATTTGTAAATTTCTAAATGTGTTCGTTTTATTTATTTTATAACCAAAAATAAATAATTGGAAATTATTTATTATTTTTTGGTTATAAACCAAAAATAAACATTGGCGTACTTCATCCAACACATTATAAGAGAAATTCAGAACTCACCCACATTTTCCATGCTCTGCGTCAACAAGGCTTCGAAAGTGTGAAGGCTGTAGCTTTCAGCATCGAGTCCACGGGCCAGCGCGTTCCTCAGATGCATCTCGTATTCCATGAGCAATTTGCTGGTGGGAGACGAAGGGGACTTCTTGTGAAAAGAGTTGCTTTTCTTATCTTTAGTCTTCGGCTCCTCGTCAGAACTGAGAAATGGTACATCACTGTCTTGGTTACTGGAGCTTGGAGTAGTGGCATAACACAAATTATCATACAGAAGATTATCAGAAGGAGGCGATCGGTCCGAAGCCTCTGCCTTCTTGCCGGAGGGCTTCTTCTTCGAACTTGCCGTCTTGCCCTGCTTATGAGCGGAGCTTTTGGAGGCACCTGATTTCGTATCTTTAGTTTTTGAGGAGGATCCACCAGCCGCCTTTTTGCCACGCTGTCCTGACTTAGGGGGAGGCTCTGGCTTTCTGGTGTCTGGCTTAGGTGGCAATGTTGGCTTGAGTTTGTCTTCAGGTGAATTCTGCTGGGACGATGTATTATTGAGCATTCTCTTCGCTGTTGTGCTGTCCAAGCTGCCGGAATTACCAGCTTTGATAGGAGTAGTCTTGCCACTAACGTTGTCACTGCTTTTGCTTTTGTTGCCTTCTCTGATTTCTTGGCTGGATCTCATGATGGCACCCATTCCCATTCCGTAATCCACGCTCTTGGCATCTTCTGAACCTCTCGATGCCTGCGCAAACTTAGCTCGGGCCAATTCTGTTCTCGACAATGTCTCCCGTTGTCCTACACAAAAAAGACATTTATTATTTCTAATTTATTTATAAAGTGAAATTTGAGTTATGCATCTTTTTAATGTTTTGAATAGAAAATTGTTAACAAAAATATAGTACTTTATCATTAGAAGTATTGGAAAGTTTTAAATGAAATTTGTCTATATAAGTAAAAATTAGATTTCACAATTAAATCTTACAAAACCATTTTAAATAATATTGAAAACACACACATACAACAGTAAAGAACATGTTAAAAAGAGCAGGATAAAGAATACATTGAATAAGATGTAGTCACAGAGAAAACATCATCGCTAAGACTCACCAGAGGAAATACTCGCACATATTTGAATCATGGAGTTTATTCGCTGAGCATTCCCGTCCCAATAACAAGGATTAATATTCTGCAAAACATTTTACATACGCGAGTAATTATTTCTATTGAGTAAATGGAAATGTTTGGAAATTTCAGTTAATTACATGTTTCTGAAAAATAAGTCTCAAACCCATTTTGTTCTTTTTTTAAAATAATTAACCCCATATATATATAAGTACTTGTTTTAGAATATCAATATAAGTAACGTACACAGTTTGTTCCTAATTAAGTGACGTTCTTTAAAAATCTCTCGTTACTTCCAACAACTTAAGTATAATTTATTTTCTATAAACTATATAAAGTCTAATTTTGCTCTATAGGTAAAAAGCTATATATGTGTTTTACATGTATTATGAAATAATGTCCTTATATATCACTCTAATAGCGTGAATTACATAAAAAATTTAAAACACACTTTCTTAATTAATTCATTATAAAGAAAAAATGAGAAAAAAAGTAATAAATAGTGTTTCCTATACATGATCTCTAGATTGATTCACTGTCGGGGTCATAAAAGTAATTAGTCACAAGATGAAGATATAAGACAATATCAGACACACATTAATCAGCAACATATCTAATTTCAAGATATATGATATTATTTATGAATCGAGAATAACATTTTACATTTACAATGTGTTAAGGAAGTTTCAAGATTATTTCATGTAATATGATTTTTAAAATTCAGAGATTTCAATGTTTCTTTCAATCAAAAAATATGTATTAATTCAAGTTGAACCACTTTTCGACAAAAAAGATATTCAACATTGAAATGTTTTATCAGTATATTTCATGCATATTTCATTTAAGAGCGGTTTACGTAACGCATCACAAATAAGTTCGTATGTTGACACATACTGATGTTTCTTCACTCAAAAATTACATGATTATTAGCATGTAAAGATTTTAAAATGAAACGTATTGAAGCTTCCTAACCATCACCCCGTTTGTTTCTCAATTTACCGTGGTTTGTTTTAGTGACTCAATATTTATAATTTTCAACACAAAGAAAATATCTTTGTATTCATGTATTAATAAGTATTTATTTTAAATGATAGAAATTGCTGTTGAAACAAAACAATAGCTTGTTTATACAATAGCAAGTAACATACGGACTCTTCTCCATCAAGACAAACAGCAAAAATGCAATATGTTAATTTTACACGTTGCTGTATAAACCCGGATATTTTTGAAACATAACTCGTCTAAACTCGTCAGTTTTCTAGAAAGCATAAAAGTTCCAGAAAATATGTTCTTGTGATTGAAAATTAAAGTTATGGGAGGTAGGTGCTCTGTTAAAAATATTAGAAGTCAGAGTGTTTCCCTTTTATATAAATATTTGTGAGAAACTGATCAAAGTGATTGCATTTACTTATAGTGTACATAAAATAATAAACCGTTTTAATGATTTGTAGAATTATTTGGAGATATTTCAAAACAATAAAAAATGGGATTTAGAACAAGAGATGAAAAAATTATGCATGAATGCAGTCCACATTCAAATCAGCAAGCAGTTGCCTGAATGAACATAGCCTGAGAAAGATTTTCAAAAGCTATCCAAAATGTCAGCTGCCATGGCTTCGACCATTTTAAGGCGTGCTTAGTACCTTGATCCTGGTTGTTTTTCTTAAACAAAAGAAGCATCAACACAACGAATACTGTATTTAATTATTTGTATAAAGTAACTTCAAAGAATAAATTTAAAAAATTACAAAAAACCAATTCCAAACGAAGAAGAAAAAAAACATTGTTTCACTAATTAGTTACAACAATGACAAAATTAAATTGCAGAAATTACTCTTTGAAATGCTACTCCATACTTAGTATTCCCTTTATTTGACTACCAGCGATTAAAATGTATTTGCAGATTTAAGGAATGCTTTGGAGAAAAGAATTTATCTTTAATTAAGAAATTATTGCTGATACGGAGGATTATTTTATAAAAAGAACTAGAAATGTAAGAAGAGTCTGGAAGGAAAATATCAATTTTTCTTAAACTCTTGAAAGACATAACGTTGAATACTAAAGTCAAATTCTGCCTTAGAATTCTTGTTTCTACTTTAATAAAATTTTTTACATTTTTGATATTTGTAAAACAAAAAAAGTGATAATTACATAATCTCTTAGGCAATCTAAGAGTGAAAGTGCAGAATGTAAAATACATATTTTTTGGTGAGATGGGAACCTTACCTTAATTGCTTAAATGGATTTTATTAAATTTGAAAGTGCATAGAAAATTTATCTAGGATCAGAAATAAACTACAAAAATGACGTAAATCCTGAAATCAGAAAAAGAATTATCGCAACCAGTCCCAGCTTCTTCGGTTTAGGATAATTATTGAAATTTCCCTTAAGGAAAAAAGACAAAGATTTTGCTATATAATGTATTGATTGAGTCAGTTTTAACTTATTCCTCAGAGACATGGACATTAACAAAAAAAAAAGGAGAAAAGATCTTAGCGACCCTCGAAAAGAAGGTCATGTGAAACATCTTTAGCGCACTCGTCGATAAAAACAACTGGAAAAATTGAAATAATATGATTTTTAAAAGCGGTGATATTATCAAGTCCATAAAACTATGCATAATAAAATGGGCAGAATGTAGTAAGAAAAAATCCAGAGCAAACAGCATGAAGAGTTTTAATGAAAGTCCCTTCAATAAAAGACAAAGATTACGCCTCAAAAAAAGATGGAAAACTATGTGGAGGAGGATGTAATGTAAAGATTTGGAAAAATAAATTACTCTGGGAGAAGGACAGAATGGGAAAATCTTCTGAGAAAGGTCAAGCCCATAGAGGTCTGTCGTGCCGATGCTTATCAATCTCTTATGCACTTTTAAGTGAAACCAATTATAAAACACTAAAGAGATTCACATGTTACTCAGACAAAAAATGAACGATAAGCATTCCTTCAAGAAGTTTATTAGAAAGCTTACACGATTGTAGATATAGAAGTTCATTAGAATGTTCATACTACTATAGTATGCAGAAGTTCGTAAAGTTTACACCGCTATAATGTACAGAAATTCATTAAAAAGTATACTCTCTTATATTGTGCAGAAGTTCATCAGGAAGTTCATATCAGTATAGTATGCGAAAGTACATAAGAAGTTTATAAGATAATAAACAGTGATGAATTCATAAGTTGAATATGCTTCGAAGAATTTCGTTTCCTTTTAGAAATTGTTTAGTTTTTTCTAGTTTTATAATGTGTTAATTAGTAATTCCTCCTTGTTTAAAAATTTTGTAATTTGCAAAAGATTACATCATTGTTACGAATGATCAGCACATCAATTTTGTTATTTGTAGATCATAAGCGCAGCTATTCAGTTTAATACTGTGTTAATTTGAAGTTGTGTTCACGCTTCGATCTGTCATACAAAAAATGAATTTCTATTTCGCACACAATTTGACGGTAATTTTATTCTATGTTAGATGTACTCAGACACAGACACAAAAATATCTCAGTTCAAATCATATTTGATTCAGTTAAAATCACTTATTTTTGTATCAAAAATTTACTCACATCTCTTTCTTTTTTTTAATTTTCTTAATTTTTGTAATCATTTTTCTGGTGTTCTCACTTGCTTTTTCGGTGCATTACAAATTTAGGAATTCAAAAATCCATAGAATATATTATTCAGTTTTACGGCTTATTTCACTATTTTGATAGCAATCTCTTTACCAATATTATTCCAGCATGATTTTTTTATCCTTGCAAATCGAATGTATAATTTTCTAAATGGATAAGATGGTTTTTAATGTCATAAACTGTTCTATTATAGCTATTTTCTGCTCATAAAACAATGAAACTAAATTTTTTCTTCTTCATTGAATAATCTTTGTAAATGACCCCAAAACCAAAATTTCAATTGTTCTTTGGGTAGTTCATCAAATCACAGTTTTTTTTTATCAACCGAAGTTCATTTTATAACACATCATAGTAAAGATGAATCTTGCTTTTGTAATATTAAACTTTTGTTTTTAAAATCCCTGTACTTTTTTAGGCCATCTGTGATTATTTTTATTAATAGAGACATATTAAATCTCTAAGGATATGTTTGGAAATGCACTATAAATATGAATCTGAAATCCTTGGAGAAAAAGTTTAGCTAAGTTTGTTTCAGCGTAAAGTTTTAAAGAAGTACCGAAGAAATTTTGTTTCTATATCTATAGAAATATACAGATGAAATTAACAATGCTATTTGGTTTGGATGAAGCAAAGCATCAACATAAGGGAGACCAATACTCTTATCGATGCAAATTTAATCCGAAGAGATTGAATTTTCTGCCTAAAAAAAGGTCTCAAAATCCATTACGAAAAACATGAAGACCAGCTTTTTCGAAAAAATATAGTACGCTATTTTATTTACTATGACGTTCGTAAGCAATTTATTTGGAAATATCCAACAATACATTAACAAGAGAGTTGAAGATCAATAAGCATTCGCTCAATAAATGCCTGGAAAATGCTACTTTTCTTTCACGTTATTATATAATTCTTTAATAAAGCGTCATTAGGTTTTAATATTATGAAATACTTTATTAACAGGTTTTAATTTTATAATTCATACTTGCTATATTTTGAAATTTTTTGACTTGAATGGAAGCAAAAATATTCATGATTCAACATTTAAATGCCATTGTAGGAATGAATTTAATGAAACACTTCCAGTTAGTTAGTCAAAATCTTTTAACTATAACAAGGAGGGGAGAATTGATATTAGAAGATCCAAGAAGAATTCTGAGAAAGTTCTACAGTTGCGATAATTTATAAGAATAATAATAATAAAGTTGAAAGAACATTTTCATATCGAAATTGTATATAAGTTTCAACACTATTGCTAATTTGGGGCTAAATAAAGACTTATGAGGATAAAATTTATAAGCAAAGTAATCAGTCTTACAAAAAAAGTATAATCACCTTAAAAGGGTAGAAAGAAAAATAATTGAGGCATAGAAAGAGAATATTCATCCAGATTCACTTATTTACGTTGTAAGAGACAATTACAACATTATCAACCATATTCATTAGGAACATACTATTGAAAGTGGATACTTGCTTTTTCTAACTCAAAGCAAGAATTTTAATATCAATTCACAAAGAAAAAAAATACTTTTTTTAATAACGGTGAGCACTGGGGACAAATCCTTCACCACAACAAGGCCGGAAATTCTGCTACTCATTTGTCGTTACCCAGTGGGCACCTGTAAACAAAGTCACGGAGACGAGTAGTATTACCTACGCCATACCAACACAAACCCGTTTATAGGATAGGACGCATTCATATATCATTTTAGAAGAAAAAACAGAGACACAGAGCGAAAGTAAAAACCATGCCCGAACCAGGATTCGAGCCCAGACCCCACAGCTCAGGAGTCAGGACGAAAAAAAATACTAATAAGTTTAATTGTGAAACAATATAGGTTTTTTAAAATATTTTCTGTTAAAAGTAGGTAATCTTAATTTCAAAAATTACTCCATTGCAAAAAAATTTTAATTTATATTATATCATTCAGTCCCAAGTATAAAAATACATAAAAAAAATAGTTACCTATGGTTGTTAAGTTGACGTCACTTCGCGTCTGCTTCACAGCATTGGGAATGGGTGTGGACCTTCGAAGAGATGTGGACACATTATCGTACACTGATTGGCTGGATGGGTGGGTGGACAGCTTCCCGTAGGAGCGGTCTTCTCCAGGGCGACTTTGGCTTCGAGGCAGCGTGCTGGCCGAGAAGGGGAGCGAGCCGGAGGCTACAGACGCGGCATACCGCGCTCGTCCGTTGCGAGCTCTTTGCATTTGTTCGATGGTCATAGCACAGGTACATCTTGGCTCCCGACCACCCTTTGATGGGGAAGTGGGTGTGGACTGGGGAACACGCTTGCCTGGCTTTAATTTTAGTTGCTGGAATAAATAACATAATTTAATATTTTGCAGGCTATCCGAACTGCAACAACAAAAAAGAACGGACATATCACAGTAAAGTTTATTAAGTAGATAACACGTTATACAAATATAGAATAATTGAAATTACAGCCTCTTGTGAAGAGAAGATATTGGCAAAATCAATAGTTAATGTAGCTACCATTGTTGACTATATCTGATATCACACGCCTTGGAATAGAATCGAAAAGGTTTTAGATGTATTCTTGACGCATAAGTCTATGGGGCTTTCACATATTGCCAAAGTTGATCTGGTGCAACAGTGAGATTGTTTACTATGCCAGCTCTTGTGCAAACACGGACCATACGTTTTTAATTAGCGATGAATCGGGAGAATAAGCAGACCAAAGAGATAATTCAATGTGACTGATTGGTGAAGAACTCTTAAGTATTGGTTATTAAACCATGATGACCTACCGTATTTAAGCGAATCTAATGTGCCATCGAATCTAATGCGCATCCCTATTTTAAGACTTTAAATAATAAAAAAATGGTTTGTCGGTGAATGTAATGCGCATCAATGGTATGAGGAATTTATTGAATCTTATTTTATACAACAATGAATTTGTATATAAACTATCAATCAATGGTATGATAATTTTATTTAAATTTAGGTACCATATTTTATAAAACAATGGATTCATACATAAAGTAACAGAACATAGAATTAACTTAGTAGAGGGCTATTGCTATGTGAAACAATCATTGTTAATTACCAATACCGTATATACGGTAACTATCGTAAAATATGAACATGAAATAAATCGTAACATTTCTGTCTAGCTAAGAGTTTCTACAATCAGTGATTAATAGTAAACGTCTTTATTCACTAATGTTTTCATCACTGGATTCCTAGCAGCTCTCTTCGTCCGAAGCAGATTCATTACTTCTTTCCTCATCATCATCGTCATCCTTTGCGTTCCAGAGCACGTCATCTTCATTGCCATTCAATGAATTTGAAATGCAGCATTTATTGAAAGATTTCACAATCATTGGTGCTTCGATGCTTTTCCAGGCATCAGAAACCCAGTGTGCAACAATGTGCGGTGCAGCACGCTTAATTTTTCCAGTCGGGGTCAATTCACGGTTTGGCTCACAAAACCATTTTTCTTACTTCGGCTGAGCGTACCCTTTAAAAGGTTTATTTATACTGACGTCCAAGGATTGTAATACGGACGTCATCCCTCCAGGAATGCTAACACGATCACTGCCTAGGCTGTGCATCTTCTTTTTTACGTCGTCGGTGAGATGATCACGAAATACGTCCAAAGCATTGATGGTGGATTAGAGAGCCCACCGGGACGGCGTTCCCATACATTTCGGAGCCAAAGATGATATAAGATTCCGTCATCCACCCCTTCTCTTGGTTTCGAATCACGACATCATTTGGGAACAGCCTTTCATTCTTAGTGGTTTTAGGAGATGTTTTTCGTTTGAAGATTAAGAAAGGCAGAAGTTTGCACCCGTACGCTGTTATTGTCAGCATCATTGTTACGCGTTGTTTTTCACATCCCGAAGTTTTGATGATAACTTCCTTAGTCCCCTCTCCGTAATGGTGTAGTTACGAGGCATATCAAACCAAATTGGCGTCTCGTCAGCGTTGCGAATTTGCCCCATTGAAAAAATTCTGTTCCTTTCGAAGTGTGATGACATACCGCTGAAATGTTAGTAGTTTTCCCTCAAAATCTGCAGGAAGCTTTTGGCATATTGTTGTTCGACGTCTTAGAGATCCGCTTAGAGAGCATTAAACTCTTGTTTCGGTATAATAAGAATTTCAGCTTCCTCTTTTGCTTTATTTCTCAAGGCGTCACTAGTCATAGGTTGTCCATTCTTCCTTCTTTAACGTACAAATTCCAATACTTTTCTTCAATTTTAGGGTGTCTTCCTTTGCGAGAGCCAGTAAATATTTTTCTACTAGCTTTAGTTGCAAACAGTGCCAATTTCTGTTGCCGCCACAAGCGAACATTGCTCTCAGCTATGTTGAACTCTCTGCCTGCCTTTCTATTGCCATTTTTTTCAGCAAAAAGAATTAATTTACGTTTGAAAGTAGCGTTATATGACATTCTTCTTTGTTTGCCCTCCATTTCGTGACTACGAACTCAGCAGTTTGTATCCTCTATGCAATAATGTGTCAACGATAAATGTAACTGTAAATGTAGTCGAGAAATACTGTAATCCATTGTAACGATTTAAATTTGTTTGACATTATCGGCGAATTGCTGACCTTGCACTCGAATCTAATGCGCACCCCAATTTTGAATACAACATTTGGCCAAAAACCATGCGCATTGGATTCGCGTAAATACCGTAATTCGTTTGAGCATCGTTCTCATTATCAGAAGCTTTTGAGCTGGAATGCCAGCTAAACCGAAGATCCTCCATGCTCACTAAAAGCAGTTCATGCACGTTAAATAGGTCTTGGTAGCAATGTGCTTCAAATGAAATAATACCTTTGAATGTAGCAGGCCAAGCATTGAGGTCTGCTTTATCCTTGGTTCTAAATTACGAAGATTCCCAACCCGGCTGCTTCAACATAACTGGTAGACTTTAACTCAGGGCAAGGTACAGGGAAGCATGCTAGTGCAACACCAACAACATTGCATGCCACTTGTAATCTTTTAGATTGGTATTACTTGTTTTATACTTAAAAAAAATTTTTCTGATTTATATCATCAATTTATTTCATATATGAACGAACAATATAAATTAGAAATAATTTATATTTCAAACACAAAGAACAATTTGATCATCTGAAAATGTTAACTAACCAAGTCCAACATTACCTCAAACCATAATGCCTGGTGTGGTATGATGTATGGTGACTAGTGAGGTAATGCATTATGTCTCCACACTTGAATATGACTATCATGGTGTTGCAGACAAAGGCGGGTTTCGTTGATGAAAACAATGTTATTAAATTTCGTTGTCCATGTCCATCATTCATCTCATCATCATGGTGTAAGCGTCTATAGTTTTGAGTCAGGTGAAACAAAGCAATAGACGCCTTGCGAATATTCTACACAGCTGCAAACGACGTCGAATGTTACTAACACACATTGTTTATCGTCGATCGCACATATAGAGAGCGTTCCTTAGAAAGACGAAGCTTTTTTAAATTCTTTTGGTTTTGGGAAGAGTGGAGATTTCCAATAGGGATTATAAAACGAACTGTTGTAAATGTGCGTCTTAGAGAGTGTTTTTAAATTTATTATGATTGCTGTTGTTTTGTATGTTTTCTTGTGTTCATAATGTTAAAATGAATATATATGATATCATGTTGATGAGTGAAGTTTATGTCATTCTTTATCTCCTTCATACACAACAACCAGATTAGTGGCAGCACCGCGATGCATTTTCCTAATAACAAGAATTTTGAAAATAAAGTATCAAAATTCAAGCTGAATTTATATATATATATATATATATATATATATATATATATATATATATATATATATATATATATATATATATATATATATATATATATATATATATACTTACTCACAAAAGTAAGTATGCAACTCATAACTTAAGTGAAAAATATCTAGTTCTCAAATAAATATAAGAAAAATACTGTTTTGGAGAGTGTTGTTTATAGCTTCTGATTCAAGTCACAAAATAATGAAAAATAAACCAAATCATTATATTTTAAAAAACTTTAAGAGTTTTGTTAACAACCAGTAGAAATTTAAATCACAAAAGTATGTATGCACTCTGAAGTTTTTACTTTTAAATAGGCCGAATGAAACTTTTCGAGTGATTTTTCGCATTTCAGTAATAAGTTTAGAAGTTCTGCTACAAAGCTTGTATGAGCTTTAAGTACATCTAAAAATCACCAATGCCTCCACGTGGAAAAGAACTATCAAAAGATGTGAAGGATGCAATAATAAAGCTCTATAAGGAAAGCAAGTCCCAAAGACAAATAGGTAAAATCATAGACAAAAGTCCTGCAACAGTGCAAAAAATTATTGAAAAGTTCCAGGCTGGGGGAAATACTCTAAATAAGCCGAGAACAGTGACCGCCCATTTTCACGGATCGAGAAAGGCGAATTATTGTTTGAAATGTGAAAAAAAAATCCGAAGATTAGTGCACCAAAATTGAAAACTGATGTGAAAAACAATTTTGAGAAGTCATGCAATCCTGAAACGATTTGCCGTGTGTCACAGAAGGCAGGTTACCATGGTCGAAACATGCGAAGAAAACCATTTGCAAGCAAAGTCAATTGCTAAAAGAGAATAGTTTCTACAAAAGAAAATGTAAAGCAAGGCAAATTTTAGGAATTCCGTGATATTTTTCGGGAGTAAGTAAATTTAACATCCACGGGTCAGATGGACACAATAAAGTTTGGAGGAAAGCAAATGCAGCTCTAGAAACAAAGAACATGAGAGGAACTGTAAAACACGGTGGTGGTTCCATTATGGTTTGGGGTTGCATGGCAGCAACTGGAGTAGGAAATTTAGTTATAATCGACGGAATAATGAATCAATATAGCTATTTGAATATTTTAAAGAATAATCTAAGACAAAGTGCTTCTAAATTGGGACTCGATGGATCCTTCACTTTTCAACAAGATAATGATCCCAAACATACTGCTCGGATTATTCGGAAATGGTTACTATATAACGCGCAAAAACAGCTAAAAACCCCACCGCAGTCACCTTATCTTAATCCCATTGAACACTTGTGGGATTATCTCTATCGCCAAATTAGAAAGTAAGAGATCAAAACTAAGAATGATCTAAAAAAGGCCCTTTTGGAGGAGTGGCAGAAAATACCATTTTCTGCCAGTCAAAATTTATTGAAATCAGTGCCATATAGATTGAGAGCTGTTATAAAGGCCAAAGGCTATTCAACAAATTACTAATTTTTTCAAAAATTGTAAAATTTGCAATATTAATGTCTTTGTTATTGTTTGCATACTTACTTTTATGATGTAAATTACATCTTATTTTAAGTTAAGCTTATTTTGCTAATTAAATATTTGTATTTTGAAATATTTTTCATTTTGTAATTAAGTTCCATTTTGCTGTAATCAAAATAAATTGTTAATTTGGAAATTCTAATATTGTAGGTCTGTTTATTTTTCATAGGTGATCATCACATACACTCTGCATACTTACTTCTGTGATTAAGTGTATGTAATATATATTTTTTTATGCTATCCAGCTTAATATATATAATTAATATATAAAAAACACTTATACAATATGCAACTAAAATTTGTTTGTTAAAAATTTAAATTTTACATTGAATCTTAGACATTCAAATGTTTAATAAACTAAATATATGAATTCTTATTTCGAAATTCACAATTTGTATTAGAATTTGAGCTTGAAAAGCAAATTTATTGAATGAAATTGTATTTTAAAAATAGGTACTACTTATACGTAATAATTAATAAAGAAATTAATAAGAATAAATTTAACCGGATAATATACAGAATGGAATAAATAAATCTTTGTTCATATATTTCTTGTATTAGAATTTCCGCTAAAGTGAAGAGATGGGTACGGAGGGTAAAATGCGCCAAGCAGGCGATAAAGTGGTGCGATAAGTTCGTCAAACTGGTTTAACGGTTCGGATTACGTATGTATGACCTACTTTTTGTTTATTGGGTAACGTGATCGCGTGACATGCGCGTTTTGTATGTAACCCTTGAAACTATTTTAGAATAATATTTAATAATTGAGTTTCAATATTCGAATTTTGGAGTTTGTGTGTTGCTAACGATAATTAACTATGGATGAGAATGTTTTGAACTTACGTTTTTTTTTATTTAGAGCGTGATGGTAGTAAGAAAGTAAGTATATGAATTTTTAAGTTGTGTGTATTGCATGTTAGTGTTAGAATGTGCCGCGTACTAATATTTTTTTATGTAGGTGCCATTGCTCGGTATATTAAAATTCCAGTTTAAACAAAATGTGAAATTTGTTAACGTTCGAAATTTAGTTTTACTGCCCGGTTGGCACTGCAGTAGGTAGCGCTACACTGATGTTTTTTTAAGGTGGGCGCCATTGCTCGGTATATTTAAAATTCGAGTTTAAACAAAAAGTGAAATTTTTTAACGTTCGAAATTTAGTTTTACTGCCCGGTTGGCACTGCAGTAGGTAGCGCTACACTGATGTTTTTTTAAGGTGGGCGCCATTGCTCGGTATATTTAAAATTCGAGTTTAAACAAAAAGTGAAATTTTTTAACGTTCGAAATTTAGTTTTACTGCCCGGTTGGCACTACAGTAGGTAGCGCTACACTGATGTTTTTTTTAAGGTGGGCGCCATTGCTCGGTATATTTAAAATTCGAGTTTAAACAAAAAGTGAAATTTTTTAACGTTCGAAATTTAGTTTTACTGCCCGGTTGGCACTGCAGTAGGTAGCGCTACACTGATGTTTTTTTTAAGGTGGGCGCCATTGCTCGGTATATTTAAAATCAAGTGATAAAAATTTCCTTTCTATTTATTCGAATTTTAAAACTTCTACAGTATTTAATTGTAATGAAATATTCAATTTTTTAATGTTTGGAATTCGAAAAAACGCGTGATTTCAAAGCTGAAGTTCGAGCGCGATCGTTATTGGTTGAAATTAATCGAGCGTAGTGACGCAATTTAGGTTGGCGACAGAGCTGTAGAGCGCTTGGTGCCAAAATTTGAAATCGCGCCAATCCCGTACCCATCTGGTAACTTTTACCAGAATTTCAAACTTGGAATTGGAGAATATATAAATAATAGTGGTGAATTGGCACAGAATAACAAATTTGCGTGTAAACAAAATGGAATGAACTACAGAAGTTTGAAATTTTAATGCGATGAGTAGTAGTAGTAATATGACAGAAACAGTTTTGGAGCTTTATGCTCATAGGCTTATAGCTCGCATTGAGTATTGAGTAAGATTGAGTTTTTTCACAAAACTCGTCAAAAATTTAGAACACCATTTCGTAAGATTTAATGCGATGAGGAATACAAAATACATTGTTTACAAAACAAAATAGACCGGCAATGTTGCCACTAGCAAACGCTAAAGAGAAATTAAATAAATTACAGATATTTACAAGTAGTCACATATAGGTGCTATTAAATGTGAAAAAATCTTAAAACACTAGAGGCTTTAGTATAATTGCATATCTGATATGATTAAATATTAAAAACATTAATGAATAAAATATGAAAGTATTGAAATAAAACTGTTCACGAAAAAGTTTCACCAATGGAATATGTGGTTAATGTTATCAATAGAATGAAGAGATTCCAGGATCTTTCCGCTTAGTACATGGAAGAATTGCAGAAAAGGAACAAGATTTGGTAAGCCCGTAAGGCAAGTACACGTGAATTTAATGATGGTGATCTTGATTTATTTGTTGCTTCTACCGGAAAGAATAAATTATCTATCCAATAGAATGTCCAGATAAGTTCGAAAAGCGTCGATAAGAAACAAATTATAACATCCCTTTTCTCGGTGAAAATAAAACACATATATAAATATGTTGAAACAATAATCTCACAAAACGGAAAACATTAATGAATTAATTTCCAGTGACACTGTCCAAAAAAAGTTTGCATTTAGAAACAAATGAAGAAGTAACCAAAATTTTGCAAAATAGCAATATTCAAAAAAGGCTAAAAGTACAGCAAATTAAATAGTTAGATAATCTCCAAAGAGAAATTTTGTTTTCTGATAAGCCAGATTGTGTATGCATGGTTTTAATAGAGCACGGTGAAAATTCAGCTTGTGAAAAACCAATATATACTAAACATTATCGTATATTACACTTTATCAGACGCTTATTTTGAAATAGAAAGCTGAGAAAATGTCGAAGATGAAAGTTATGTAGCCTGGTGAATGTGATTTTACGCGTTACTATTTATTTTAGTTGACACTTTAGGAAATTATTTTAAACCCTTCATATACTATCGTCGACTAATGAAAGTTATACGCGCTGAATATTATATGATTCCAAATATAGAGAAAATACTAAAATAAGCTTCTAAAGCTAAATTTATAACACTCTTGTGATGGAGGTCTAACAATGGAGGTCATTGGCAGATACCATGGAGTAAGAAAGCCCAAAGATGTGCTGCTTTCATAGCAAGTTTTGGATCCTACCGACCATTAAAAATGGCATTTGGACTAAAAAATGTTTCGTTTTTCTTTAATAAGTTCATGCCAGATTTTCTGAAAAATCTTGAAGATTTTGCTTTGTCAATCAAGTAATCAATATAATCAAATATTGAAAAAATCAAGAAGCAAACTTAATAATAAAACTATCAAAATGCAAGCTTGCGAATGAAATTAAACGAAACAGAAATACAGCATTATTGAAAAAAGAATATATCACAATTATCTATCCAATTAAAAAATTTAAATATTATATAGACGGTCTTAAAGAATTTATCATTCAAATAGGCTCTTTTGTTTTAATTCGGTTGCGGTAAAATACGGGTACCAATTTAAGTCTGTTAAGATGGGCTTTATCCTTACAAAATTTAGAATTTGAAGTTGTTAATAGAAAGTGGAAATTTAATAAGAAATGCAAATAGTTTAAATCGTATTACCTAAGTAGGTATGTTTATTTACATGTGTAATATTGTTACATTAGTATATATATATATATATATATATATATATATATATATATATATATATATATATATATATATTTCGTGTGTATGTTCCCGACAAACTCCGAAACTACTGAACGGATTTTGATAAAATTTTGTAACCATTTATAATATAGTCCAACTTAAAAGATAGAATAGTTTTTATCTCTTAATTATTATTTTCAATATTTATTATACGACATTAATGTTTATTTATTGTTTAGTTCTGTAAGTTCCTAATAGATGGCGGTTTAGCATCTAAGTTGCACAGGTATTCGGCAGATGGCGACATGTTTATTTTTCTAGATTATACATCTTCGAGAAAATTAACGTGCGCGCGCAATCGCGTGGTTAAATATAGAATTTACATATATTTTTATTATTATATTTTCATGATGTACATATATTTTCATATATTTTCATGATACATATATTTTCATGATGTATAATCATACTATAACAATTTTTTGTGAATCACTTTCATAATTATACTTTGTATTGTGTTAATAATGTGCGTGTTCAGTTTGAATATTTTTAATATTATAAATAGTAAAATAAAATTTTATTTATTGCTGTTTTTCTTTACTAATTTTCATACCAAAACATGTAAGTATTTCTTGACAGCCTTTTATTTTTTTATTTTATAATTTGATAATTATTAATTTATTCAGTAGAACATTTTGATCTAATTTATTTATTCAAATGATAAATTCCTTTAATTTTTTTTATTTCAGTATAATACCGCGGAAAAATTTTTTAGTTTTAATAATTAAAAATTGAAAAAATAATTGTTCGATGTCAATGTTATCTACCTCATTTATAACAATTTATTTTTAGATGTTTTTAATTTATATAGTATATTTTATAAGTAAGTTACTGATTACTAACTATAATTTAATATAAGATGAATAAAATGTAAATTCAGAAAGTATATGTTGATTTGTGCTTAATTTCAAAATTTCGATACTTTACCTATTACTTTTAAATTTTTGCGAAACGTTTTATTTTTAATCTCATATGAATGAACCTATTTTAAATTTTTTTAGAAAATATTAATTTGATTGTACCCAAGAATTAGTAAAAAATTGATTCAATGTATTATAAAAACTTAGTTACTGCAACGCGGACACTTTTGCCAAGCTTAAATGGTGGTACTCAGATAGTCTTGAACTCATGTCTATGTTTAATATGTTGTTTTTTATGTATAAAACTTTTCCCTGCGAAAAAAGTTTCTTTTATGTGGGAATGAATTAGTGAGTAACGTCGAACTCACACACACATATATGGAATTTTTTTCTTCTGTTTTTATATTTGTAAAATGAAAATAAATAATAATGATCAAATTGTTATTCATACTCTAAAACCGAATAGGGTATAATAAACTGAATCACTTGTACTATAATTTTGATGTGGCTGAGCGATTTATCAGTACCAAGAGCATAGTATACTTGTCGTCACGTGCTGGTGGAACGAAATAGTTGCAATCGGTCCCGCTAGTTCACAATTCTTTTTTGCATTTAGTGAGTCCAAATCTGCATCACAGTTGCCTAATTTCTCCAACACGATCAATAATTTCTCTGAAGGACAATCCGCAACCTCTTTAGGCTATTATACTTTGTCTGTAACACTCAGAAACTTGTTCGAAAGACCTCGGGTGTCTTTCTAAGAGGCATAGGTATGCAAAAATGGACTTATACAGAAAGGTAAAAAGAAGGAAAAAATCATGGAAAAACAATTACCGTGCTTCAAATCAATAAGCTGTTTTCGCTTTATTTAGCGCTTGGAAGTGGTGTGACAATCGCTTGAAGTGTACATATGAACCACAATGCTGCTGATTTGCATATGATTGCAAATCATCATATTTGCAATGCTAATTATGCTAATGATTTGCATCACCGCAAACACATGATGTAAATTTAGCATGATTTGCATGTTTTCTTCAAAGTGCTGCATTTTATATTGCTAGTGGTGTATCTATTGTAGGGATTTTAAATTTTAAAACCATTTCATTCTCTCCTCTTTTTTGAGAGGTTTAAATGCATTAAAAATATTTGATTCCAATAAGAAATCAGAGAAAGAAAGAAATTTAAAAGTGGCTATACAAAGGCTACTACGAAAATGGAAATTTTCAAAATATTTTTTGTTTTGATAATTTTATATTTCAATTCTGAATCAAAAGAATTCATGACAAGACTAGGGTATAATTAAGTAATTCTGAAAATGGTGGTTTAACACAAAAATACAAAGATTTTGTTCAGGCTTAATGTTGAAGAAATTCAAGAATTACATGAAATACAAAGAAAATTTAAGAGAATGCTATTTTAAACATGTTAAAGGAGCAAAAAGTAATTTCATAAAAGAGACGAGATATTCATGGAATAGATTTATTGTGAATACAGTATTAAAATTATGGGAAATTATTTTTAATACGTGAGCAGTTAGAGACAATGCAAGAATATGTTTCTAGAAATCCAAAACAAGTGTCCACATTAACTTACGAATGACACTTATGAATTGTATTCAAAGAATTTGAGATTTTAAATGAAGAATTCAAAAATATCAAACGAATGAAGGAGTTACCAAGGCATTTGTTTTAGAACTCAAGAATAGAAAAACGTAAAAGAACAAAACTCACTCTAAAACTAAGCAAAAATAACATACAATTATTGTATATTCAGTACGCTTCACTGAATTCAAAGCACTCGTGAACAAGTAGATATTATCACCATATCATAAGAAAACATGCATACAGTAATAGAATAAAGGGGAAAAAACATGGAGAGATGCAGAATAGCATTTCATGTTTAACACACACTAGATTTATTTATAATAGTGACTGCAATCATCATACATATCGAGTTTTTATTTTTCAACAGTACGTTGCACAACCACCCATATATAACGATATATTTTTAGAATGATAACGAAGTTTCTATGTTAAAACCACATTGTTTAAATGTTTGATATGAAATTATTGTCTTTAAATAACAAATATGCATGCATTATGCTTCGAGTAACAGAAAAAATTATTTACTAGACGTTGATTTTTTCAATGTTTTCCAAGGTTCATCCTCAAAGAACTTTTTTAAATCATCAATTTTGGTGATTTCAAAAAATGTTCTTTAAGCAATATCTGAGTGATATTTGAAAAATATTGGGAATTATGCAGGAGTGTACTGAAAATGTATACGATGGAGTGTCAATCATCATTTTTACTGAATATTAGAGGTAGTTTCCATTGTATGCGTTTAAAACTTATTAAATGAACTTCTTTTGTAAACACCAGACTTCTCAGCGGAAGAGCTCTTCCACCGAGAGGAATATAGCATTTCCGTTTGCTGAATTTTCTTCGCATAGGATACTTAAAAAATGTTGCACACAGCTTCCGTTCTTGTGCTTTTCACCTTTTTAAGAAACAAATCTTAATTAATTCTTCAGGAGAATATATAAAAACTTTGCCATTAAATTTTAAAGAAGTAGTATCACTTACGAATTTATCATCATCTACGTTTAGGAGCGTTTAAAACCCAGAAAGCTTTTTCATCTCTTTGTTTAGACATTTTTGTCTCAGTAAAAATAATGATAGATGATTTTTGTAAATTACTTTTACAATTGTTCCTCATTTTATAGTAATCAAATTATTGGTATTTTTATCTTCCCTGATATTTAAAACATTTTAGTCCCAAAATTAATCCAAAGTCTTCGTTGGAAGTGAAATTCTAAAAGTGCAAGAATTTGAGAGTGAAATGAGAAAACAAATAAAAGAGGGCTTACACAGCAATCTCGAAACTGCTTCGCATCGACCGGCGATGTAAAGTTCAAGCCCCAGGTGTCGCCCGACGTCGGATCTTTCCAATAGACGAAGCATTCTGATGCTTGACCGAGTCTCGTGCCTGCAATGACATAGAAAGATAACTTGAGGAGAGGCATAGTCATTGTTGATAACGATGGGAACTTGGCATAATTACAGGAAACAGAATTTTAAAAAAAATGAGTCATATATGGCGTTTTTTATACAAGAACTTATGTTATTTATTTTGTTTTATCGCAGGCATAAGTTTTGAGGAAAAAAAGAAAAAACAAAAGTCGCAGGAAAAAAAATTGA
Organism: Latrodectus hesperus; assembly: GCA_037975125.1. Classification (NCBI taxonomy): domain Eukaryota; kingdom Metazoa; phylum Arthropoda; class Arachnida; order Araneae; family Theridiidae; genus Latrodectus; species Latrodectus hesperus. Next base: position 62,589,954 of record CM075852.1, read on the forward strand.
GAAAAAAATGCACATAAACGGTAAAATGTCACATAAAACGAGGACATAAAATACGTTTTCAAGGAAATTATAAAAAAATTTCCAAGATTCGCATAATTAGAGTCAGAATTTATTCCTATTTTGAACATCACACACATGGACATTTGTATGACTTCTACTTGACCATTTTCAGTCATATAATTAATTATATACACAAGATACATGTGTTGTGCAATCAGGTAGTAGGTGCATGCGTAAAACAAATCAACATTGCACTGAACTTACACTTAACCTGTTTTATTTTCCCCTGATTTATACAAACGATTTTTTATTTGCAAAAATCAAATATTGAGGGGAAACAATGTCTTTTTCAGTTACAAAATCGCATTTGCTTATTAATTCAAAATAATTTCAATTTATTTTCTTTGTTTTACTTTAATTGCCAAGTAGATGAATTGTCCAGTAGTATTGATATTTTAATCTCACTCTTTTCAAGGCCCACATGGCGGCAGTGTTTTGTCTGAATAAAACACTTAATAGGAAATTTAATTTTTTATTTAAACCAATTTCAAAACAGAGTAATAAATTACTTTTTAATGCATTTCAACAATTCGCTCTGTAATCCGGTAGGTCTTCGTGCTTTATTTCCGGTCTATCGACTGTCTAATAAAAACGAATATAGCCAGGCTTTCAATCCAGAGAAGCAGTTTTCCACCATACACATGTTATTTTCATTTCTAAATGTTTAAATATAGCTTCTGATAATGGATAGAATTTTTTTTGTATTGAATTAAGTTATTATTTGCACTGTGCTATTGCATTTTAATGTTTGAGCTGTATATTATATATGTATGTGGTATATGAGAAAATAACTCGCCCTAGAGCAAATATTTTAATGAAGAATTGAATAGTTCATTAAACAAGTCAGATATTAATAAAAAATTAAAGCAACAAATCCTCTAAGTACTTTTCCAAAACGAAAAATGTTTTCAGTAAGTAAGAACACAGTAAGCTCTAAGTTATGGTGCAGAGGCCATCGACTGGTGAAATAGCTCGAGGCTGGTTGATTTTGGAATCTGTACCGATAAGAAAGACACTATGCGACTTTCTCACCCGCAATGAAAAAGATTACATTTGATTACAATTGTAAAATGATTAAGTATTATGACCTGAAATATGATCACATTTGTAATAGCCTAACACCATATGAATGACAAGCCACTGTGACACCAATCTTCATTCAAATTGAATTCAGCGACACTGAATTCACGTTCATCACTCTTTGAAGAAGTACCCTATGATACTTGTACTTGAAGCTATAAATTATACTTTGGTGGATGGTTTGTAAGACGTGAGTTAGATAAAGCGGAAAAAATTTCGCGTAATTTTTTTAAAAGAATCCGGTATTTCTGCATCTGCAGTGCCAACGGAAATAAAGATACCAATTACGCAACCATAAAATATAAAATGGAAAAATTTAGGTGATCATTCATATATGCAGACGAATGCTGCATGAAAATGAGTTCACAGAAAATAGATTTTACAAAATTTTGTTAATACAAATTAAGCGACTAATAGTTCGTAAAATTATGTCTATTCGTAAACTAGAGGTTCGAGAAAACAAGCGTCTACTGTATTGAGGCACATTCCGCACATAACCTGTAAAGAGTCTATATATAATCTGCTAACAATTACCTTCAGATCTCAGAAGAACGCAACTTTATCGCAATGATTATGCTAAGATCATGTCAGATTCTTATTATCTGTATAACGTTCTATAATATTTGCTATTGCACTTAAAATTATACGATACTCACCCATCTAGCATCCTTCTATTTCTCATCCACAAAATCATGTGTGGTGCTTTCTGACCCTTATGATGTTCAGGTTGAATTAACGGATCAATTTGCTCATCCACTTTGGCATGATCCAAAAATTACAATCATCAATCCCTTTGCTCAGTATAAAAAAATTAGACACACCATCAAATGTTTTTACTGGATCCATTCCTCTCATCGCTGTCAATACGTTTCGTCCACACGAGCATTCAAGGATAATTTAAAATCAGCAAGATATGTTGGTAGTAGAGTTTTCATTGAAACCGCCAATTTTGGCTATAGCCTTCATTCGTTATGCTCTAATATTGAATTAATGGCTGACCCTTGAGCGGTGAAGCTCAAGATACAATTATCATTCGTGAATGAATATTGATACGAAAGCCGTTACTCGACAAGAATACTGATACGAGAATCTTACAGTTTGTGTTTACACAGACAGCTTGAGTGTTTCAAAAAACTTTGGAAAACAATAACTTTATTTGACATCCTGTTGTGTCAAAGATTTTAGGAACATTTGACTCCCTTGCTAGCAAGATATATGAATTAATATTTTGTTGAATACCAAGTCGCATTTCAATTTCAATGCAAACATTGATGCTGCAGCTAAACTTGTATCGAATCCAATTCAGTCATTCGTTTCACTTTCTGGTGTGAGAAAGCTGATATATTCTCTTTGGTAGGAATCATAGAGCATACTGATAGGAAACGATCTAAATACTATTATGCCATATATTCTCCTATTACTATTTTATTATTACGAAATGCTGATGTTAAATTAATTCGCTCTCATACCGGATATACACTTCACACATGAACATTTGTTTTTAAGTAATTTAAATCTATGGTTGAAACGTGCGACGAACCAATTTCCGTATTTTTTCCATTTTGATTTCTTATTATAACTTTAACCACACAACATCATTTTATATTTTTAATACCTTTTTAACCTTATCAAATCTTTTGGGAAACCTTTTCTATTACATCCTGTTTTTCTAGGATCGATATGCTCAATATATTTTATTTTATGTGATACAATGCACATTTTAAATTTTTAATTGTTTTATATTTGTACCTAACTATATACTTCGTTTTCAAACTAAGTAATATTTTGATTTTAATTATTACAGTCTTTTAAACTGAATTTTAAATATGGTTTGAGTTTTTGAAAAATAAATCGATGAAAATAAATAAGTAAATAAAATATTTATAATTTTTATTTACTTATTTTTTTATTTATGTGGCGCTGCTTGCCCTATTTTAGACTTCGTGTCATAAAATTTCTAGCCAACTATTAAACAAGTTTATAAAGCATAAAATTTTTCTAAAGCTTCATTCTCACTACTACACTGCTCCAAACAATTAAAGGATATTGCGGTTTTAGGTGGATCTTGTGGCTCGGAAACTTTTTAGCTGATTGATACGTGGTCGACAGACGTAGTAGGTTATATGAGAATAAATTACACATGTTTGGCAGAAAAAAATGCATTTTATTGCAACTTTGTCTACAAAAAGAAAAAAACACAATTTGTGCATATGAGAAAAAAAGAATAAGAAAAGGTGTTGTCTTCAAAGGAAGTCATTTTCAGTAGGGGGTATGGTTTCCACGGACGGCCATCAACGTTGAGCACCTGTGAGGCATGGAGTCAATGAGGCTATTAATCACGAGTTGGGGTATTCTGTCCCATTCTTCCAGAAGAGCTCTTCCCAGTTCTTGGAGAGTTTGTGGGGGTGGTTGGTGACCAGCAACTCGTCTTTCTAGAGCGTCCCAGGCGTGCTCTATTGAATTCATGTCTGGAGAACACGCTGGCCATTCCATTCGTACGATTCCTTCCTTGAAAAAGGAAATCCTCCACCAGGTTACCACGATGTGGCCTGCAGTTATCGTCCATTAAAATGAAGTCATCTCCGATTGCTTCAACGTAAGGGACTACAATAGGTCTGAAGATCTCATCCCTATATCGGCGACTAGTCAGAGGTCCATCTCGAATGATATAGAGGTCTGTGCGCCCGTCAATGGAAATGCAACCATACACCAAATCTGACACTGCCAAATCTGCCACTTTCGTGCACGAACGTTGGATTATTCCTACTGCCACGGTCCCTCCAGATGAAAATACGCCTATTATCAGGATGAACAGAAAAACGGTACTCGTCAGAAAAAAACATTGCTCCATTAATTTCTCCTCCAGTTCACATGCTCTGTTGCCCACTCCCTGCGGTCATGACGATGCCTTGATGTTATTTTAACACCTACCATCGGTCGGCGAGCAAATAGACCTACACCATGGAGCCGGTTTCGGACAGTCTGAGTTGAAACCGTGGTGTCAGTAGCCGAGCGAAGGTGTTGTTGGAGAAGAGTAGCGTTCATATTTCGGTGTCTCCGAGCCGTTAACACTAAATAACGATCTTCATTGGGCGTTGTTGACCGTCTACGACCTTGCCCTGGTCTTCGGCCTACACTTCCAGTCTCCAAAAAACGGTTCCAGATCCTGGAAATCACACTTTGTAACACTCCAATGGCTTGCGCTACTCCGGCTTGAGTTTGGCCCCCTACTAACCTACCAACAATTCTCCAAGCTTCTGAATCGGTTAAATGACTTCACTGAGACATCGTACTCATCGAAACAAAGCAGTCACTGAATACTGATCATCCTTGTATTCATTGTCTTTTATTCAGTTGAAAGTCAAATTTCATTCACTGCCACTGAAGTGACGTTTTTGACGTCGAACTCAAAATTAGCATACTCTACAGTTTGAAAATCAGAAAAATTTTCATTTGTGATTCTCTTCTTCCATTTTCAGCAAAAAAAAATTTCGTTTATATCTTTATTTTATGTAAAACTTACAATATCCTTTAATTGTTTTGAGCAGTGTATTTGCTTTAAACCCAGCTTTAACACTTTCTTTAATGCAACTGTTGCGTAATCTAATTGAATTTAATCAAATTTATAAATATATTTGTTTTTATCTCAAGTAATAAAAGACACAGCAACTAATAAAACAGTCCTGAAAAGTTTCTAATAGTGTATTCTCTTGATGAATTTCCTCATATTGTTTTTAAGAATTATTTCCTTAAAAATTATATTACATTTCCCGGTATCTTATTTACATAGTTTGATATACAAACTCCTTCTTGTGTATTTTTTATGAAAATTTTTGAGTAGTTTTATTATATCTGTGGCATCCAAGAAAATATGTCTGTCAATAAATGAACACAAAAATTTCTTTTTAGAATTGATAGTAACATTATATCATTTTATTAATCCTAATTTAATTTATCTAAAAAGACGATATTTATCGCATAGTAAGAAATTAAAATGCAATATTTCAATAGAAAAAGTAATTTTTTTATTAAATATACCGATTACAAGCCAGTGCCAGAAAAGTGGTGCATCCAACTAATGTTGCTCAGTATATATTAGATAATATTTTTTTAACGAACCTCTAATTTATAAACACTCATGACATTACGAATTATAGGCTGATATTTAACATGTTTCCAAAGACACAATGTTAATTTTAACTGCCACATTTTCAAATAAAAATTTTTAAAAATCTCTTTTTTGCAGACTCGCGTTCATAGATCTTTGTATTTTTTTATCATCTAACTTTTTTCAAACAATTTATTTATTTTAATTTTATGGTTGCGAAACTTAGATTTCTGTTTTCTTTGCAGAAATGGAAATGCTTTGAATTGTTGATGACTAATTGCTTTGCTAATGTTGAAATCCCGTATTTTTTATACAATTCGTGCGGAATTGCTCTTACCAATATAAATCCAGTCTTACAGCTCATGCTTCAGGGTATAAGCAAAAGCTTCATAACAGCAAATATTATAAAGTACTTTCGGCAGGAGTCATCTCATATTTTTTAATCGCCTTATTACTTAGGCATTCGAAACGCAATGCACTAAGGATGATTTGCAGAAGAAACGATATCAAAGCTATTGCGTTATTAATGTTTGGTTAAATAATCACCGTAACTTAAGAAAGACGAAAATATTTTCCTGATGATTTTAGAGAAGATGAGTTCTCATCTATGAATTTCCACAAAGAAATTCAATGGTGTCCGATATCTCTTGGGACCGAAAGATTGTTAAATATGAACTCATGTCATTTGTACGTTAAAAATATCAGATTATTAAGTGATCAAGAATATAATGAAAAAACTTTCAGATATCAAACAAGAAGGATAGGGGTTGAAACACTACTGACGCAACAGATGAATGGCTAACAAGAGTGAAATAATTTTTTAAAAAAATTAACATTGAAACAATTTCCTACATTGGAAAAAATGGAAAAATGTGTTTTTAAAAATGTAGTTTTGAAACAGAAAAAAATAAGTGATTTATTTACAAAATTCTTCATGAATGAAATAAGCTCACTATAAAAAATGACACAAACAATAAAATTTATGGTTTACATAAATGGTAAAGAGAACTTATGAAAATTTAAACAAAAACGCTACCTACCACTATTTTGATAGAAAAGAACAGGGGAATATGATTGAGAGAAAATCTGGAAACATCAGGCATTCGTAACTAAACGTTTAACTTTTGTTCATTTTCAACTTTTGTTAGCAGATGCGTTGACAATAGTCAGTGTGATCCCTGAATGTCTAAGAGAGGACGTTTACTCGATTCTTTTAAGTGCCGAGTGGTTGGATGGATGGAAATGGAGATTTCACAGGTTAATATTGCTAGACGCCTCAATGTTTCTCTCAATATGGTTCACCGTCTCTGCAATCAATATCAAATCTAAGCCAAAAGACATGTTACAGATTGATCTCCAGATACAATACTTGCAGAAGATTGTTTTATAGCTTTTTCAGGGCTCGAAGGAGAAGAAGCCTCTCTGAGCCACAACTTACTGCTAACTACTCTGTAGCATCAGGGAGAAGAATATCCGCCAATAAGGTGCAAAGGCGTCTTTATCATGTGTGTCTCTATGCAAGGATATGGTTGTGTATGTCCCCATCATCTGACGATAGAGAAGGGTCCCTTTATCTGGCACAAGAGAGCACATTTCTTGAACCAGACAGTGATGGGGTTCGGTACTTTTACAGGCGAGTCCAGATTCACAGTGGAAAGCGATTCAGGGTGTATGCTAATTATAAGGGAACAAAGTATCACATCAATTGAACACTCTGGAAAGACATAGTTATCGTGGTGGTAGAATAATGGTTTGGACAAAGATCTCACTTGGCGGTCACGTTGACCTGCATGTGTTTCCAAGGAGGAACTGGGACTCATGTGAGATAAAGAAATGAAATCCTTGATACATATGTTTTCCCATATGCCAGTGTAATTGACAATGACTTCATTCTGATGGATGATAACGCACGACCTCATCGAACTGTATTTGTTGAGTAATATCTTGAGAGGCTTGGTTTGGAATGAAAGAGAGGAATGGTCAGCTTGATCTCGAGACCTAAATCCCATAGAACATCTGTATGACTATTTTGAAAGGCAGGTTGTTGCTTTGAATTTTCCTTTAAGGTCTGTAGGAAAGCTGAAAAACACTTTAATCCGTGTCTGGCCTTCGTTTCCCACTTCGGTAACCGGCAATTTAATTTTGTGATAGCATGGAAAATTGATGCCACTAATGCATTCAAGCTATGGGTTGGCATATCCCTTATTAAAATTCCTTTTTGTTATGTTTCTATGTTATTTTACCGCATAAAATTTTTTATTATTTTTTTCCGAAAACGGACTTTTCTAACAAGATTGCTTTTTTTGTTGTAAATCATTTATTTGTTTTTCTTATGTAAACTTATATGTTGCAATCAATACATACCAGTATTCTACTAGTGTCAATCAAATTTGGTATTTCTACATTCATTCCTTTGCAACTTATGTGCAAAAATCAGTTGTTTCTTAACTTTTGGAGACAAGTATGTTTAATTTTGCACGTGTTTCTTAAATAATCCAAAATAAGTAATTACTTTACTTAATAATATTTTACTTAAAAAGAAAGAAATTTGGCAAAATAAAATTTGTATTAAAATTTACTTTAAATTTATTTTATAAAGATTCTATTTATCTTTCTCTTTTACGAACTTTCTATTTTAAGAACAATTTCACCGTACTTTACGTTCGTAAAAGCGATTACCAACTTTGTAATGTGTGTGATGCTCCCACAAAAAAGGGTAAGGACCTCAACATAACGTGACATAGACTCAACTAATACCTGATAACATCCTGGAGATAATTCCAACCACCTTCAGAATAATCATGGGAGTTTGAGGAGTTGACTATCTTTTTTAAATAGAACGTCGCAAAGCATCACAATATGCTAAATAGCGGTACTTTCTGAGAATTTAAGCAACAAAAGGAAGTATGTAAAATTAAAAAAGTAATCATGGAATCATTTGACGTGTTGGTTGTGACATTGCTGCAGAGTCTTATTCTGCTAAAATAGTTCAAATTTACTAGAATGTGCAATAGATATGAATGAATTCGTGTAAATGATCCACATTTACACGAATTCTACGTATGCATACGTATCTATGATTTGTCAGATTCCTTCTTAAATGATTTAAAGACTCCATATCACACAGCTACAAAGGCTGCTATATAATTAAAAATATTTTACTAATTTGAATTTTGACGTATAAGATTCTTTGATTTAAAAGTTTTTCTCCTTACCTTCATGCATTCTTCCATTTGTAACATCTGGAATCAACGTTCATCATATCTAGTAAGTTTTTCTAGTTATTTTATAATACAATTATAGTATAACAGGCTCTGGCGAGGTATGAAACTTTATGCCATTAAGTTAACAACAATATATGCTTTGGAATTCGATTCAGAAAACCCTCATGATAGTCTGCTGAATCCCACATGATAGTCCTCTGACGCAAACAGATGCTTCACCATTGAAATCCACTGAATTTTAAGAAGTATCACATGCCTCTCTATTTTAAGAATTCTCGTCAATCATCGACAGAGCCATTCTTTCGAGTCCGTTTTCCAACTGCATTGCTATTTGACATCTGATGCTTTTCCGAACTATTCATGGTACATTTATGAAGTGGTCATATATAAAAATCAAAATTTCATTGCTCTACAAGAAGATTCTCTGTTCCACTTGCCTTGTATCGGTATAACGGTACTTTTAAAATTGAAAAAAAATAGATTATTACTTAAATCTTACTAGCCTACCTTTGTGACATCAATAAACAAGCTGACGTCTTAACTCTTCCCTTATTTTATACAGGTACTATTTATAGTATTGTATCGCTTAATGGTAACATACCTCAGTGATTTGTATATGCGCATCCGCATCAGTATTTGCGTATTTGTGTGTATATTTCTGTACATTATGACTTTATAGAAATGAAGTGTTTTACAAAAGGGAAATGCAAAACATGTGAGAGAGTTAAGAGATATATATCGATGCACATACGCAGATTAACATTAATTTTTCATTTTTTTTTTTTTTTCTGAATTTTTGAATCAGAATTTGGTCAGAATTTTTGATAAGTTTTCACAATGAATTGTCATAACTATTCTCTCACTAGAATATCACAACTAATCTAAATTAATCAGAAGAAACACTAAAATCACATTATATAAAATATTTATCAGATCTGTGCTCATATATGGATCTGAAACTTTGATGTTTACTAAATCCCAGGCAGAACAGCTAGCTTATCTTTGAACGAAGAATTCTGAGAAAGATCTTTGGTATTGTAAATGAAAATAAAATATGGAGACCTCGATATAATTTTGAATTGTACAAGTTATTTAAGAATACAAATATCATCAAATTCATTAAGATTAGCTGTATGAAATTTGCAGGCTACATATGTAGATTGGACCCTTTATCATTAGCATTTAAAATTTTCAATCATAAACCTTTGGGAACTAGAAAAATGGGTAATCAGGTTGAGATGAATGGATTGTGCAGAGAGAGATTTTAAGATCCTAAGAGTAACTAATCAGAAATAATTTGAAAAAAATAGAGTGGAAAAAAGTTCTTGGGAAGGCATTCACTTATCAAGGGCTGTCGTGTCAATAGAAGAAGAAAACTTTTGTGTCTCGACAAAGACATATGGTGATTATCAGCTCTAAGGATAAAATAAATCTCTTAGCTGAAGATCACATTTCAACCTTTAGGAATAATTCGCGTTGTCCCATATCAATATCAATCCAGATTCTACAATCTATGTAGAGGATTTAGTGAGAACTGCCTTAATAGAGAATTTGAGGATTGAATTCAGACTTACAAGGTTGTTTATAAATCAAGGTTTTCATCTGATTCAATGTAAACTAGCTAATTGATTTAATGTAAACTAAATGAAATAAAAGAGAAAATGATAATAATGTTAAAGTAAACATGATTGCTTTTAAAATATTCGATTCTTTTGCGTATTTGTGCAATGAAGCATTAAGTCGAAAAAATAATTGACAATGCTTCTATGATAACCTGTTGCGTACACTGCACAACTACCATAGTGTTTCCATCAACATGCTGGTTAGTACGAATATTCAATTACTTTGCTCCTTTGATGCAAGCCTTATCGAAGTTAAATAATTGTTCATAGTCTTAATTACTTAATTGATCACAGTTATACTGTCTTAAAAGCATCTTAAATTAGAATCCAATGAATCTAAATAATATACCAATTATAGTCACTCTTTAGTTCGAATATCACACCTATCTTAAATTTTATTAACTGCGCATTTCATTGCAAATTATACAATTTTTTAGTGATTGTAGATCCTCAATGATTTAATTTTTTTATATTATTTTTTGCAAGAAAGAGCATTGATTATATTTTTATATTTATGCATTCCCGGTTAAAAGATTATCTTCATACCTTAAGAAATGCATTCTTAAAATTCTATTTCATATTTTAGAATCTTTCTCTTTTTCTTTCTATACTTAGGGTAATGCATTTTCTTAAAAATGTTTCATAAGTAATAAAATTAATGCTTTGATTTTTTTAAAGAGATAAATGAAAAATATTTCATATTAAGTCTTTAAACACTTGTTTGTCAGTTTTGTCAAAGGAACTTCAATCATTTGTCACTTAGTGCTAATAATAACTGATTCTTTTTGCTACACAGATCTGTTGACATAGTTTTATGCTTCTTTTTTACTGTTTTACAAATTTATGCATTTTTCTTAAATATAAAGAAAATTTTCAAACAGATTTTGAAAGAAGAACAATGTTTGAATCAACATTTACAAAATGAAATTCTTAGAAAAATCTGAAAAATATCATCACCTGGTTGCACGAGACGGACGTCTAGGATCTTCTCTACCTGCGAGTTGTAGGCGGTGATGTGGAAAACGCATTCCGGGCTGTCCTGCACACACGTGATGTTCACAGGCACCAGATCCTCCGACACCTGTTGCCATCTGGCGGCTCCCGTTGAAGAGCTCACGTGGAAAACCTCCGCCCAGAGCCTGAGAAGAAAGAAAATCTCATTGTTAACGATTTGTAGGTAAATATAAATCCAAATCACATTTCAAACTTCAATTTTACTTATCTAAATTACTTAGTTCAATGGTTTTCAGTGTAGGCAATATTGTACAAAAGTATGCCAATGAAGCGTGTTTGAGAGCAATCAGGAATTTACAATTATTTTGTAGCATTTTTTTTACATTATTCTAATGACAAACTTAATTTAAAAAATATGGTTTTATCAAAAATAAAAAAATTTTTTAAAAATTTTTGACCCCATAAAGTTAATTAGTAATACAGCTTCCATCTTAAGAAACAGCTTTTACTAAGAAGTAAACTACCTTTGACTGCTGATACAGTATAAATTTCTGAAAGGAAGAGTAACATTTTGGAAATGAAATGAATTTAGAAAAAATGATAAGAAAGATTTCAAACAAACGTCATTTTCAATAAAGAACGTAGAAAATATTTCGATCGGACTCTTGCTAATTTGGATAAAACTAGCAGATAAATGTATCTTCTCCCATGCAGTTGTTATACACTTGATTCAATCAATCATATTCGATTCTTTTAATTTTCATAATGTTAAAAAGAGCTTCTTACTTTCTGTAATAATTTGCAAAAAGTTTTAATCTGTTTATAACGAAAAAGTTATTAAAAAGTTTATAAAACTATCCGAAATGAAAAGGTAGTTAAAAAAATATTTTCTATTGTAAATCGGGTAATCCTTTAATTGCAAAAAACGGCTCTGTTAGAGCAAAAGCCTCGTATATCGAAGCCACTTATTTGAATCTTTCTTCGAGTACTGTTCATTCTACTGGGTTGTTTGGAAAATAATATCGTTTTCCCCACCTGGATCAGCTTTTGGCTAGTAAAAACCAACCACTTAATGTGTGTGAAATCGTGCTACTACCAGAAAGATGGTAAAAGCTATTGCACTAGAATGGACAATATCCAATGCAATACGATATTTATTCGTTATACGTTTTTCATTTTTATGAAAAACAAAATTACTATCCGAACAACCCAATAGGTTTCACACTAACAGTTTCATTTTTCTCCATAATGTATTCTTCATTTCATAGTTACATTGAATATATGCTGACTGATTTGAAAAGATAATTCTCTCAGTACGTTTGTTCATACTTCATTTACGCTGGAAAAATTCAAACTCTATTTGTCATAAAACAAAAACGACGTATGGAGGAGTAAAGATTGAATTGGACGTTTTCGCTTCTTCATAAGTTCACAAAAATAGGCTCTCATTCGACATACATCTTTCCTGGAATATTTCTTGGAAGTTTATCAGTGCACAAGAAGCTCCCTGCCTTAGACAGGAAACTCAGCGGACTATCTACATGGTTTTCCTCCAGTTTTCACACCGTTTCCAAGGAAAATTTCCTGTTGATTATCTTTAAGCTTTTCAGCAACCTGTTGTTTAAAGGTCTTTAGCGTTTCAGGAAGATAATCTTTTTGGCTTTTGTACCTTCAAAATTTTATTAACAAATTTTTCTTTATATGAAAAATAAAAATCTCTGAAAAAAAGTTGTTTCATTAAGTCTAGCTCAAATCTTATGTACAGTAATTTTGGTTTTGAATTAGTCGTGATTAAGGAAGTAACAATGAAAATGGTAGGCATAAATGAATCTTTCATCGTTTATTTTCTTACTGTAAAAATTTTGAATGAAGATTTAGTTTCAACAACTTAATTTGAGTTATTTTTTTCCTTAATATTGTTCATTTAAATTAACTATTCTTTAAAATAACTCTATCTTCAATTAAATAATTAATATTATATTCAATTCCTTTAAGCTCTTCGTAAAAACGCACAAGATTTGAGTTAAGACACAGTGCTTTTATTGCATGAATTACAACAAAGAACTCAAAAAGGATGATATATATCTTAGACTTTAGAATATATTATCCACATATTGCATAGATAACAGGATATATCTTAACTTAATATACAGTTAACTTATCACAAATCCTAAATTACTTTTTACTTTACAAGAAAAGTTGAATTTACTCTTTCTCAGTTTTTGATTTTGATTTTACATTCAAAGAGAGATTTATTTTTAAATCTTAAAAATAAATTGCTGTGATAATGCATCCAATATTTGTAAGAAACAATTTAAAAATTTCTAGTGCATAATTTCTAGTGCAAAGTGCATAATTTTTAAAAAAGTAATAAAACATATTTGTGTGTAATTGAAAGTATGGAAAATGAGCTCGGAATTATAGGAAACTCAATGTAATACGCAATAGTTTTAGTACTTCAGTCTCTTATTAACTTAAAGGCTCATTTTAATCAAACTTTATTTGAGTTGGGTTTTTTACCACTTTCAAGAATAATAGGATAGAACTGAAAAATAAAATTTTTAAATTTAATTACTAAATCAAATAAAATTCCTTTTGTAATTTTGCTTAAAACAAACAAAAAATATCATTATTTAACAAAAATTATTAAAAAGTTCATCAAAAATATCACTTGGTCAACAGCGAGAAAAAGGGAACGAATAAAAAAAACAATGTCAATTTTTTTAAATCGATTTTTTTCCACACCTTTAAAAATTGGATAACTATCATGAACTCCAGAACCAATTTTTAAATTTTGTTCACTTTATATCGTAAATATTAATAAAATTTTTAACTGTTGACTTATTTCACAGTGAAGCATTTTATTACAATATTCCACACACAATACTAAGCATATGTCTTACTAAAAGTAATAAACTTTATTTCCACCTTAACTTTCAAAGAAGCAATGTTATTCATTTTAAAACATACATGGCTTAATATATGATTGTTGGATAAATAACATCAATATTGAATAAGCTCTTTCAGCCATTGTGGAAACTTTCATCATATGAAACTAGATGGTTGTAATTACGACTCTTTTACCACCTTCTAGTATTTCATAGCATAATCATTACATCTTAACTCCAGGCAATGCAATGAATATGATTTGAACACAATTACAATTTTTTATTTTACTTTTATTCTTTTTACCATGTACTACATTGTATTGAAGACTTATCATTAAGTAAATGGTTTTGAGCACATAATTGTTAAATTGTTATTATTGCTTCATGAACACTGATATATTATTATGTCAATGTTTTTTACTTTGTATACTTTTACTTGAATGCGCGTAGTATATATTATTGTATATTATATAGTTTATTTATTTTGAACATGACATGTAATAATCATAATGTTGAATAATTGATTTTTTTATGTTTTTTTTTTATCTTTGACCTAAGTTGATATTTCATTCTCTGTAAATATTTTCGCAATTTCTGAGAAACAGTACATTTTATTTAATTTATGGTACCCGTGTATTTTAAATTGTCTTAACTGATTATCCAATGATACTTACACATGAAGAAACAGCTTTTAGATAACTTAACAATATCAATTCCTATTCATTAGACAGTGAAGCAGTAAATAAAATTAGAGAACGGATTCGGTCTCTCGGTTAACTTTTTTAATCATTGATGGTCACCAAATAAAGATTCTGTCTTCAATGGATTGTGATTGGTGAGATTTTCTACTATTTCTTCTACATGTGATTCTGCCTGTAACTTTCTAGTAAATCACATCTGTGTCAGTGCTTAAGTGATCAATATATACTTCTAATCTTATGTTTTTACATTTATGCCCACTGATTACTAAAATAATTGAATTTAATGAAAAACGATTCCGTTTTATTTTAATTTTTCTACCAAAATAATTTCTGCATTTCACGCATGTGTAATGAGATTGTGTGAGCTGTTGGATGTTCTGGATATTCCTAGGAAAGCATGAAATAGCCTAGCTGACAAATGACCGGCATGCGAATCCGTCAACTCCAATGCTGAAGGTCAGTATCATGCAAAGAGGTTTACATTCTCATTAGGAACCATGTCTTATCATGGAGGTCATGAACAATGTCGAAACAGAGGTTGTAAGTGAAATTCTACTACACAATAACACAATTTGCAATGTTAATCTATTTTGAAAGTTGAAAATGTCAACAAAATTTAGTAAAAGGTTACAGTTCCAAAATAAATACTTTTAGTATTTACCAAAGGACTTTTTGATGTCGATATTTCCCTTTAATCGTCTCATCAAAAAGAGATGATGATCATCTTTTTAATGTTGGAAATTGACAAATTACTTTAAAAGTTCAGTAAAAACAAAACATTTTAAATTTTCATTTTAATTTTGTTAGATTATGAAAACAAATTTTATTTAATTGAAAATTCAAGCATTAGAAAAGGCGAAAATGGTTTTCGAAATAATGATCATAGTATTGGAATTAAAATTGTTGAACTAGGTGAGAGGCTTCATTCCGAGTGTCAGAATCAAGTGGATTCCGCAACCAATAGACATTCGCGTCACGTATTTGTCGAGTCTTTATCCGTTACGCTGGTTCTGCATACCAACTAAGATCCACTTCTAACGTTTCCTTTTCCGAGTGGGGGCTTTTCTTAAGTGGTGGCTACGATTTCTTTAAGCCCTGCTTCGTTAATTTAATTTCTTCATTCTTAGGAAGAAAAAGAAAACATTTTATGGTACATCTACTCCACCCCAATATTAGTCTTTTAAATTTTAAAAGTCTTGCGAAAAAGTAATGCTTTATCTGTCATAAGCTTTTACTAGTAATTGGTTTCTTAGTAGAGGTGATATAACGCTTTACATTTTCAAATTATAGTTCGGTCTATTGATTTAATAATGTAATGTCAATAGCATGGAATAAACTTTGACTTTGCACCGCATGAAGAATGAATTAGATACTGATATATGCATACTTAGAATTCCTGTGAACTCATATGCTTGATAAGTAACACGTTATGGTTAATGGAATTCAACAATGTTTATGAATAATACAATACATATAAAAGAGAAGACAGTGCAAAGATTTTACATTTGAATGATACATGTTTGTGTAGAAGCCATGTCATTAAAGAAAGAAAAATTTCTATTCGTAAGGGTTGGGAACTGGTTTGTGGACTACCATTCACGTTTAACCGATATTGCTGCTGATATCATGTTTGTCAGACGAATCAACCAATGTCCATGCAGGATTCAAGTCATATTCATCAATTTTGCAATACTAGTCATCATATTTGCAATACTAAAATAGCAGAGTAAATAAAGGTTAAATTAAGTAATAATAGAAGAGAGCTGAATTAGGTCCTTCATACGAAGCTTTTGATAAAAGTGTTTAAAAACCTAACGAATTATCTCTTCAAAATAGAAAATCATAAATTAACTACAAGTCAAATGTAAAAAAAATCAATAATTAAAATTTTAAATTGTTTTTATGAATTTTTAATTTCTACATAACATGAATCCTATTGATTTATATAGTACTATTTCGATTGCATTGTGATACATTTTTTTCCGTTGTTTATCATTTCACGATTTTAGTGAAGCATCTTATATATTTTAAAATAATCAATATATGTAACACAGAATTCATCCTGCTGATGAAGACTGGTTAATGTTATGACCCTGTAATCATCGAAGGCTTTGGTGATACTAATTTAATTTATTTTGTTATTTTCAAGTTAACTGAAAATGTCTTTAATATCGTAATTTATAATAATTTTTTTCTTATCTTCTAGGAGATCTGAAGAAATTATTATTTTATGAGTATGCAAAATAGTTTTATTTCTTTTTGTGTCCCCCAAAACACTTCACTCATATTTTATACCCTCTGATTATTTTCTCCTTTCCATAGACATGCACCAGAAAAAGCATAAAAAATTATCCCCACAATTCCTTCAGGAATGAACGTTTTCTGGAATTACACTGTATATATGATTCTCACTCTCTATACATTATTTTTCAAATAGTATCCATTAGCGAGTCAAGCCCACCTGGTTTTGAGGTATGCATTTTCTAAATGAAAATGTGTGTATCTTGCTTTCAAGGTTCAAAATGAGTCTAAAATATAACAATTTTTACTATTTACTTCACTTTTGTTCAATATGATGTTTAACACCGCGAAATGAACGTCTATATATAGATGAGCTAAAAGCAAGTCAAATGTATGTGAAAATATATGCGAAATGCTTGAAAATTCTCTTTAGTTGCAAAATTATTAAATACTAGAGTCCATATATAATTGTCATTTTTATTCCAAACATTTACAATCAAGAGCGTCCTGGAAATGCTGAAAACACGTTTACTGCAAAGATCAAGAGTAGAAAAACTGAAAAGTGCATGAATATTTACGTGCATGAAATACCACGATTATTTTCTTCACTTTCTTACCAAGCTCCTTTCCTTGGACCTGTGAACCAAAATGCAAATATCATATTTCAATACTCGAATATTTTAAAATCCAGTTTTTAATATTTTAGTAAATTGTTCTCGATGGAGTTATTTTAACTCTGAGTGATGACAGCCTTACAGCCAAAAATTATTGCAATATATTTGAGCATCCTCTGCATTTTAAATTTTTTGGAGACTTTTCTTAGCAAGCGTGATTAGTTCACGTGACATAAAGAATTAAACACGAAACATTTTTTTTAAAAAAAGTACATTCTTATACTGATGTTACTTGTCCAAGTGACTTGGATGTGAAATGTTTTCGAAAAACGAAAAATGAGAATTTTTAATTTATGCTCAAAGATATATTTCTGTAATAATATATTAAATAATGTAAAATAATAATTGCACACAGCATCAATATTTGTGCTAGCTCATTTTTTACTCTTTGTGACTTTTTAAGAAAATTATGTTATGATTTTAAAGAAAAGTAAAATTATGAATAAAATTTTTTAAAAAAAGATGCATATAAAATTTTTTCGAATTTACTATCTTTTCTTAATTTTTTTTCTAGAAAAATGCAAGAAAAAATAAACAGAATTAAAAATAGAAAACATGAAGGAAAATAAAAAAATGGAATAACTTTTCAACGAAACTAATCTAAATTTATAATATATTGCAATAATGTTTTCAAAATGTATTTCTTCAAAAGGCTTCTTTCTTTTCCTTCGTTTGTCTTTCGAATAATAATATTTATTTATTACCGATTTCCATTCTCAATTAGATTTGAAAATAAAATATTCAGCATTAATAGATTTATTTAACTCATCAATAAGTTTAACATGATTCTCTTTAATGTAATACTCCTTTTTGCTGTCATTTACTTTTAATTTTACAGCAGAGACGATTTGCCAAAATTAGTTTGGATATTCCTCAACGACATCAAATTATCAGCAACGTTCAATGGAACAGAAACTTAGAGAAACAAACGTTCAGAAGAAAAACAATGGTAAAATTTTGGAAGTTCCAGACAACTGAAACACTAATAACTTTTTTAATATTCGATAAATTTCAGCATTTTTTATATTATGTAGTGTTTACATTCATATAATGAGAACTATCACCATGAAGAAAAAAACGTTTCCTATATACGCAGAAAAACTTCCAGTTAATTTTGACGTGTTAATTTTTTAAGCAAACTTTTAAATATAAGTGCATTATATTAGATTAGGGATCCATTTTATGAGTTCAACTTAATATCAGATTTTAATGAGTTTGACATGCTAGCAATTGGGACTTTCCTTTTCACTAATTGAAACAAAATTTATCACAGTATGAAAATTATTTTGCACAATTCTTCTTTGTTTTAAATTAAACTGCATTTTTTGCTGAGCTTATTGTAAGATCATTTCAGCAGAACATTTTTGCAAATTCAAAGTATTATCACATTAATTGTCTCATATTTAAAATTTTTTTAATTATTACTACTAATAGCAAGCCATGTTTACCAGATTTCGTAAGCTATAACTTCCTGTGGAAAACGTGTATATAACTTTTGTTCGCGAAAAATTGCAATTTGGGGAAAAAAATGCTATTTATTGTTTACTTAGCTTAGATGAAAAGGCTGTAAGATACCACGAAATGAGGTCTCAAGTATGAAATAACAAAAAATAAATCAAAATTACTTCTCTATAGAACTTTGATAAGAACTCATTGCCTCATATTCTCTTGAGACGTGGGCAATGACCAAAAGTGATAAAGAAATCCTAGCAGTTTTTGAAAGAAAAATACTGTTAAGCATTTTGAGAGTCGTAAAGTACAATAATACATGGAGAAGAAAAGAAAAAATGCGGAACTATATAAACTATATAAAGAGCCAGACATAACAAAATTTATTTCAATGCTAAAATTGAAATGGGCAGGACCTTGATTAGCATGTAGGATGGTCGAGCTATCAAAAAAGATCTTCGAAACTAAGCCAACTGGAGCCCGAAAAATGGAAAGATTGAGGATCCGGTGGATCGACTGTCCTGAAACAGATCTGAAGATTCCCAAAATAAAATAATTGGAAGAGTCTATCAAAGCAGTCTTGAAATCAATTCTGCGGAAGGTCACTCTGGCCTGTTTTGCACAGGAAGGAAGGAAAAATAAATATAATAACCTATGAAATCTTTGAAAATTCCCTTTAGTTACATCGTAAGAACCACGTGTTTCTTACACGAAGTTATTAAACATTTAATTAAAGACTTCTTTCATCAGTCTTACAATACTTTTTTTCATTGCTGGCGTATTGGGAGAAATGTAGAGATAATAATTTAAAAAAAAAGAAAAGCACCACATGTTTATTAGGTAAATTGAAGAGTTCTGGAGCTGAATGTTACATCGTAACTTTACAGAGATTTCATATCAATGTTAGTTATCTAGTAAATTAATTACAAATGACATAATAAAAATTACGAAATTAAATATCGTCTATGTTTTAAATTAGTTAGAGACTTACATTTTTAGGCAAATTTCACTCCCTTCTGTGCAACCATTTTCAGTTCAAACTCGGAAAAAAATTAGGAGGAGAAATAATTTTATTTACATAGATCCATCAAAATAAAATTAATATTCTGCCGAATTTTTTCCCGGTCTTAAACTGATAACGGTTGCATGGAATGTAATGCATGGTATATTAATAGAATGGTGGTAATGCATGGTATATTAATAGAATACTTAGAATGGTATATTAATCTCCAGCTGAGTTAAAATTTTGAAATTTTAAGAAGAGCTTTGATAACTAACTTAAACTGTAATTAACACTAATTGGAAACCATTGTAAGGTTACTTTTGCTGTGATTTACATCGTTTCAGAACTCTGATCAATTCAAGAATGGAGGTTGGTGTTTCCTTCTTTTAAAATTGTCATCTATTAGTAACCATTGGGGTAGAGAAAAATATTTATGACATATTAAAGTCTTCCTTTATGTCCAAAGAAAACATTTTTGCAAATAATGATTTTTTTCAGTACTTAATATGTATTTTTTCGCACTGCATGGGGCTTGTTTCCTCTTTCCCAATGTGCCAATGACTGAAAATGATTTGAAACGCTGATGAAAAGGATTTTGGAACTCAATATTTAAAAGCGTTGTGCATAAAGGAAAATTTTCAAGAATTCCACTCCTCATTTTATTAGTTTTGTAACTGATCTATGCGTGGTACCTTATTTCGTGGTGTAGAACAGCATTTTTAACAAAGCTAAATAAAAATAAATATTGTTAAAAAAAACAATTGCTGCAATTGTATTTCCAAATCATAATCTTCTTTCAAAATCTGGATACATGTTTTTAATAAGAAGTTATAGAGCGCAACTAGGAACTGTCAGGCTTCAATTGTTGATGGAAAATATATAATGGGCTAAAAATTCAATGGTAAATATACTTGTCACTCGAGAAGATCGAATGGAATATTTCTTTAAATTTACTAATGATTTTAACTAGTTATGTGAGATAAATCAACGAGTCACAAGGCTAAATAATGCGGAGATTTTAAAGTTTCTTTTCTAAGTTTTAAGCCATTAAGAACTGGCTGAAAATTTAATAAGTGTCTGTAATAATTTTGTTTATCACTACTGATGCATAGTACAATACACGGAGTTTCACAGAAGACACACAAATTCTGGGAAAAAATGCATTCATATTAAAAAAAACATCGGCATCATTGGTTTCATTTGGAATGGAGTGTTTGTCACTCAACAATCCTTTTTAGTACACGAGAACTCGGGTTTGCAGTTTAGCATTCCAAAACATTAAAACATTCAGACCCAAAAGGAAACTTGAACATACGAACTGTTGAACCGATGGCCTGAGAGCTACCAGTTAGGCTCCAAGCTAAGTGACATCGGAATTGGAGATAATCCCCATGGAAGAGCCCAACAGTGTTGAATGTTATAAATAAATTTCTAAGCAGCTATGCATTCCACTACATATTAAACACTCCAAAAACAGAAGGCTGTCATAAGCCCAGTGAATATCCATATTCATTTTGCTTTTCAGGTAGACATTTCATAGATCGATTCAACACTAATAGCTTTATATCAATGAATTCAAGGATTTCAATTTCTTTTAAAAGAATTTGCCTCAGAAAAAACTAACGGCTAATTTCGCAGGCAGAATCCTAGCAGCTTGTAGATGACCCGAAGATTTGTCAACCATATGGGCTTGTTAACAAAAGATCCACTATAGCCTGTATTGGCTAAGAAGGTGTAATCTACATATCATTGAGCGATTCTTTTCAGGTTTGTTCCTGAACAGAAAGAGCTTGTTTTGTGCACACAATACAATGTCATGTATATTTAGATATTGCACGTCGGATTGCATTGTATTGCACTTAATTGTGTTAAATTAGATGTCGCATTCAATGATTGTGACTGACCATTGCCAAACATAACACTTCACAAAAATCTTTCTAAAAGGAGTTGAAATTTAAATGGCTTTAAAAGTTGTCATAAACTGGTCAGAATGTTATAATCATCCATCGCACTACGGAAAAATGAATCAATAATTCCCTTGTATGTCGATCTTTCTTTCCAAAAACATTTCTAAGCTGAATAAAATGCTGCACTAACATGTTTATGTGATCCTATATGAATATTCAAATTGCCAGCGAAACAAGTTGTCCAGTCTTCGCATCTGGTTGAAGCATGTGCCATAAGCAGCATTGCAGCTCCGTTAGAGAAAAAATGCCAACGACAGTTGAAAATTTAGATTAATTGTTGATAATTTTATAGGCTGTTGGCAGCTCACATGAAATGCTTGTCACGATCAGTCGCTTACGAGTGAGGAAATTTAAACACGCATGGAAAAAGAAAAATGAACTAATTCGTTTTCTACATCGAAAGATTTCAATGGGGAACAAAATATTTATTTTTGATTTAAAAAAAATGATAAAAAAAAACTTCGAAAGACATTATGGTAAAGAAATTATAAAAATTGCTGCAAATTTCTTAAGAAATCACTGCAGCATTATAATTGAATATTATATGATGCAATAATGAAAACACGAGCTTTCATTCAATTAAACAATGCAAACTGAAATATAAAATAACTGTCTTAAAAAATACGTTTATGTTCATTTAGTTGAAATTCCGATTTCCAAACCAAAATATTTCTATAAATTCAATATTAATTTATATATATTAATATACATACAAACTTATTTGTATGTGTAAGTGTATTAATAAGTATATATTAAAATCAAATATAAAATTCTTAGAAATATATATCGATATATCTATGTAAATTCTAACTCAAAAATTTATAGATTAATATTTTTCAGGAAATATGCAGAATGCAGAGTATTCAGCTTGTCTCGTTTTCAGGATTAGATAATTAGCATCGATTTTTTTCAAAAGTCGTTTCTTGGAAGGAAACTTTCTTCCTTTTATCACTTTTAGTTGTTGTATCTGACCTTTGGGTTATTTACTCTGTGGTTGAAAAAATGAGCTGAGAAAGAGAAAAGTAAGGAAAGGTGAGAATAGAAAAGATTCTCGATATTGGATAGATGATAGTCACGCCACCTTGCGGTAAAATGTATTACAAATGAAACGACCTCTTTAAAGACGGAAAATTTTGGAAGAACCAATCAAAATTAAGGTTACAACAGCTTGCGAAAAGTCGATAATGAGTCATTTAAGAAATGTGCCCGCATCTTTCTTTGATGCTTTCATCAAGAAAACTTGTTCATTTTTTAGAAAATTGTGATGCATGTTTTTAGGAGATTAAATCAAAATACGATGATTAGTTCTAAAAAGCAAAAAAGATTATGGGCGGCAATGATTCCACTACTTGAATTGTTTCTTTTTAATTATTTACAAAACTTTTCAAAAACAAGACATTAAAATAATTTGAATTTATTTTAAAACAACTGAAAATATTAAGTCTAAGAGTGAAACAGCATATTAAAACAAAACCAATGAAAAGAGTCATCTGCACTGCTTATATATTTATTCATAGTGTTTGAAGAAAAAATACGTTTCCATTGTATTCCTATGAAATCTTCTACGATCATGAAACATTTTGTCAACGCAATCCACAAAAATTATTGTTGAAATAGCAAAAATGCATAGAAAATGCTTATCTTATTTCAAATGAAAAATAATCACTTTTTGTTTGAAATAAAGTAAGTATTTTAAATAAATTCAAATATACTTGATTAAAGTTAATTTTTTATCCTAAAATTAAAGAAAACTTACAATAATGATGATAACAGGTTCAAAATAAGCCAGGCCAGTCTGCAAGAGATTTCAATAAGTTTTTAATTCATATATTGAGAATAAATCGGAATATCCACATTATAAAAGCTAAACGCTGAAACAAGAAAATCTTTTATAATAAATGTTTGAGTATAAGACCATAAATTTTGAATAATTAAGAACTGTGTAACCATTGAAAATTTGTTCTTAAGTATTAACTAAAGAACAGTTATGGTAACGCTGAGATGAAAAATCTGGGACAGCCAGATTATAACAATGAGCTCAAGGATCTAATGAATAGCTACTATCGCAGAACAGTCAGTTCTGCGATACATTACAATGATTTTGAATATACAATGCTACATCCAGAACCAAGATTCTTGCAAGGTAGATGACCGATATCCTTATCTAAATGCAAACTCTGCTTCAGTTTCTATTTCAATGTTCATTGGAAGATCTGTAAGAGAGATTGACTTTTGAATTCCAGTCAAAAGTAGAAAAATAGCAGGAAGAAATTGCGATAAGCCTTTCATTCCTTCTAATTCGTGATAAAATAGTCAGAACAACTTCGGAGAAGATTCATAATTCAAGGAATGTAAAAGCATTTTCCGAGGGATTTCAACAAAAGATTAAAGAAGAATACAAATATTTTATTTACAAGATTTCTTCAATATGGAAATTTAGAATAGAAAGCAATAAGTAAAAAATTAGCATGAAATGTATGGTCGGATGTGATTTGTACAGTTTACAACACTGTAAATATAGGAAAAACTGATTATATATTCTTTTTACATGACTGATAACGAAGTAAACTGAAAAGTATTTAAATTTAAATAAATATAGAGAAATCATATAAATAAATAATAAACCATAATTTGCACAGTTATTTACTTATACTTTTCAACGCTGCCCAATGCGAAACTTTTCAAAGAATTTTCGGGAGATAAATCTTTATAAAATATTCAAAGAACTGTGTAGATTTAAGTTCAAAAATATGAAGTTATTTTTTTGTTAAGAGAATGTAAAAAAATATAGAGAGTAATTGGGAAAAGAAATGATCCACTTATATATTATCAGTAGAAGTTTAAGATACGTTATTATCCCAGTGATTTTCAAAAAGTAAAAATATTCCAAGACAAAGCATCTGGTTAGTTCATTCCTGATCCTTAAAAACAGATGCTTTCTCTTGAAGAGTAAACCCTTTATGTTGAATGACAGTTGTAAAAAGAGTTCATCTTTACTGGAAATTTTACAAAACTACCTTTTATCATAGGAAAACGAGGCAGGCATGAGTACTTGGATTGGATTTTAAGGTATCTTTAGGCATTTGTTACAATACGAAGTGAATATAAATAATACATATAAAAGTTAAACTTATGTGCTCATCAAATATAAAATTTTTAAATTATTAAAATGGTAACCTTAATGCAAATTTTAATCCTGAGATAATAGATAAAGTTAAAAAGACTGAATTTTTATGCATAAATTTTTCATGCTTTTAGCTTATTTAACATTAAACTCTCAATTAAAAAGAAATCTAGAATTGGTAAAATTCTAGAAAAGCCCACACCCTTGACAACAAACTGAAAAAACGTGCCAAGGCAGAAAGAAATTCCAGAAATAATTCGGTTTATTATATCTAGTATATCGAAGCAGGGTTATCAAGATTGGCGCAAGCCACAATTATTCCCAACCAAAAATATTCGTGCCAAGGGTGTGGGGGCTCTGCTAGGATACAACCGTAGAATATTGACAGAAAATTAGAATTAAAAAATGAAGTGAAAATATCTTTTGTATATTTTCTTATTGAATTCGAAGTGTAAGTGTTTTAACATTAAATTCGCATTTAAAAAGACATCTAGAATTTTGTTGTACGTTGCATTAAATAAGGATCAATAAAGACGAACAGAAATGGCTGATGATCTAACCTGAGCAGATGTCCGTCTCTTCTGCGGGAGTTATTCCACGGTGAGTCCTCATAGCGATAAGCCTTCCGTATCAAGGGTGCGCACGAACAGCTCAGCTTGTTGCCCATCACCGCATCTCACCTGGAAACAAACAA
This sequence comes from Latrodectus hesperus, assembly GCA_037975125.1. Lineage (NCBI taxonomy): Eukaryota > Metazoa > Arthropoda > Arachnida > Araneae > Theridiidae > Latrodectus > Latrodectus hesperus. The sequence goes on from CM075852.1 coordinate 62,615,743, forward strand.
CGCTGCTTCAACTCATCACAACGACAATAAATTCACTTCACAATCCTAAATAACTATTATTTAGAAAAGGTGGGGGGAAAAATTATGAAATTAATTTTTATATGACTGAAATATTTAGTTTTACAATTTCTGGGGAAAAAAGCGTGTATAATTACTTTCAAAATAAACACAAACGACAAAAATCTATTTAATTAGAATTTTTTTTCATAATTTTAAAGATTTTTATGATTATGATGACTACAAAATTGTACTTAAGAAGATGCATAAATAGATATTGCAATATATTTCCGCAGAAATTTCAATGACACACAAAAATCCCTCGAATGTTTCAATAAAAACAAAATATAAAGATGAATTCTAATCAACATAAATTCAAGAAATATTAAGATATTCACTGTAATAGATTACAATACTTTAAAATAAAATTTACAATCGACATCACATTATGAGAGATAAAATTTAAAAATCTTTCATTCTTAGTAATATAAATTTAGATAAAACTAAAATAAAAAAATAACATTTCTATAAATTTATTAATTTAAAAATTTTTATTTAGTGAAAATTTAGTATAATAATACATCTATATAAATAAAATCCTGGTTCTTTTTGTCCACCCAATTTCTGTTCGGATTTGAATTGAGAATGATTGCACAAAATGGAGTGAACTAAAATCAGACTATTTGTTTTTTGGCTAACTTAAAAGACAGACAAGAGTTCACATCAAAATTTTGATTATAGCATATGCAGTGAATTTTAACGGCAATTAACGTTAATTTAAAAGCTCTAAAATGCTATTGATGTACACCGTTTCTAAACTGTGCTCTTTTCAAGAACAAAGTAGTATTGCTCTTTTCTTAGTTTTAAAATTTTCATCTACACTTATTAGCATAGAGAAAAATATGTACACCTTTTCTTAATATGTTTTCAAAATAGTAACTTAAAAAAATTATTATAATTAAAATTTATCTTTCAATTTTTGAACAAGTATAGTTTTTATTCGTCTCAGTTAATGTGTTTTCGCTTTTTTTAATACACTGGCAAATAGGAAATGAATTGAAATACAGATATAAGAGTGTTTTAATGTTAATATTTAATAACTTTTACGAAGGGAACATTTGAGTGTTTTAGATATTTGTTTTTAGCTAATCTATAGGTGCGAGACTTCCTTTCGTGGTGTGAAGCCACAAGGTGTCTTTCAAAAGAAAAAAAAACTAATTAAATAATAAATATTGTTAAAACGTAATAAATATCAGTTTTTCATGTATTTACATTACTATTGAAAAATATTTACAAGTTTTTAATTGGAAGCCACGGCTTTGTGGAAGTGTTATAATATTGTAGGTTACCGATGATATTGCGAAACACAGAGGATAAATATTGCTTTAGATTTGACCATTTAAAAAAATGGTCAAAAAATTTTAAAAAATGGAAAGACAGATTGAAAATTAACACTTTTGTTTTAAATATTTGGCATAAAATAGCAATATTTGCCACAAAAAGTCAGTATTATTCAAGAATGCTACAGTAATACATGCATATAAAAGAAAAGTAAAATATTTTACAAAAAAAAGTTAATTTTTTTTTTTTTTTTTTTTTTTTACATAAGAATAAAGTATTTTTGTTCTAGACTTCAAAACTATATCTGTGCAGCAACATGGTCAGTAAAACTATCAACATTCCCTTAAAAATTTCCAATTTTCAGGCAAATAAAGTTGAATTTTTGTTACTTATTCTTATATAATAATATTTTAGAACGGAAAATAAGTTTGCAACTATTTCAACTTAAATAAAATTCTATGAAAGCATATTTTTATATTTAAATATTTTTTATATATATCATTAGAATATTTTTATTTTCCTAATAATAAATCCCTTTACTCACAGAAAAAAATACAAGTCAAATAATAAAAATAAAAAATTTTCTTCCAATATGTAAGAAAAGAAGGAGTTCACTTTCTGCTGAAAGAAGAAATAAGCGTAATTCTAGATTCATGCCAGTGACTTCTAGTGGGATGAGCTTTTCATGAGCAGGGGCTTCTAGTGAGAAAGGTATACACCGCTTTTGGTGACGAATTGCGACCCATAAAATAAAGATATTTGCTATTTTTATTGATATTTGCTGTTTACTTTGCTTTGCCCAAAGCAGCAAGATACCTATCCATATTAAAAAACTTAGTTACTTTTATTCGGAACAAAAATGGTCAAGATTTTATCTTGATACGTAGAACTGTGCCGAAAATTGCACATAAGAGAAAAACCATCAATTTTTGTTCCCTCTAATCTAGGAGATTAAAGTAGTTCTCTCAAAACACTAGTTGTTTTGGTAAATTTAGGTCCTGTTTCTGAACCCTTGGGGAAACGAAAGACAAAGGGCCTTAGGACACGCACAATCACAACAAGAACTTCATATATTCAGAGATGACAGTGAAAATCGGTATTCTAATGGTTATAATGCATTGAAATATTTTTTTCAACAAAAATTTACTCCCAACTTTATATCCTTATTTATAATCATGTAAAACAACGTTATAAATAACATATAGGTATATAAGCTGCAATTATTGCAACAATGCCATTTTTTTAAATTTAATATCGCTGATAATCATTTAAGAGTAAAAAAATATTTCCATTGTAGAATGCGCTGAAACATGAATAGTCATGAGTTGTCGTAACAGCATTTGAAAATCCGTTGCGTATAGTTTTTGATAATGGACTTTAAGGAATAAAAGCCAAACACTCCTGATCCCTTCCCAACTCAGGCTGTGTTTGTACAAACCAGAAATATGATTTTTATTAACCATAAAGGAATTCAAAACTTTAAACCTTTTGTAACAAATAATGTGATTTTAAACATGACTTTAGACAAATTATCTCTGCACATCTATTTACCTATTTAGAAAAGTATTTTAATTATTTGAAAACTTGTTTTATAAAAGTTATTGCCGTTGATAAGAAGCGAATTTTTTTTTCGGAATTAATTTTCGGGGATATTTTTAAATTTAATATAAAACTGTCCTTCATTTCACTGAAAATTTGAAAGAATGTATTAAAAGAAACGACATAAAGGCATGAATGCAAATTTTCCTGTTGCATTAGAACTCGTGGTGAGAAATGAATCCACATTTTATTTCAATGAATAAATTTAATAAATTTTTTCACGATTTCTTTTGTTGATGATACATTAAGAAAGCTTATTTAAAAGAAAATTGTTCTAGTAGTATATTTCACCGAGGTAGTGCACCAATGTTTCTTTTCAATTGTTATAAATATATAAATGTTTATCTTGAAACAATATATATGGAAATAGAGAAGGTGTAAACGTTTCCATTTGTTTGCGTGCTACTAAGCATATAACTTCTATAAAGGTGTAAACCTGGTGAATTAATCACTGTGAGTCTAATCAAAAATCAATTGCCTTATGATTAATTTTTAACATTCGTAGAGAATGCGATTTTTTGAGCAAAAAATTGGTTTGGAGAGGAAACAGAAGAGATTGTTTCCGCCAGACTCGGTCCCTTGTAGAATATGAATATAACTGCTGAGCAGGAGATGCCCCTATTGACCTCAATTTAATCTCGTGTTTCCATGCATGTTTTCTTAACAAGACGATCAAGAGAGATAATTTTGCGAAGTTGATAAAGGAGAAGAGTATACTACAGAATAAATTTTAATACAAAGAATAAATTTTAAGGTATGGATCCAAGAAATTAACTGTGACTGTGTTTTCGTATCGCCGCATATAATACACTTTGCTGATGAATTTAAGCGCAGGCCCATTTATTTATCCATTGGTGAAAATTTTCAAATAATAACATAAACAAGGTAGTTTTACGAGAATACAGAGTACTTAGAAATTTGGCGGATTGAATTTCCAATAAGGATTGAGCCAACTTCAAAATGCGAGGATTTTTTTTTAACTGAACAGAAAATGTAAAGCAGCAACAATTGAAAACATAACAAGTCGTTGGATACTCACCTAATTTGTGACTCTCATTCCTCGATTAATATTTATACTATTTAGTCTGATGGCCAGTAGCCACGTAACATAATGAGAAGAGTAAATTGAATTTAGATGCCACAGTGATTGATGAAAATCACTTTTAGCAAAAATGCCAAATGTTCCTCATGATAGATACGCTAACGATTTTTAATAATCTCATTTCATTAAATATCCCAACTTCAAAAAATGCAACTTTACACATGTCGTCTTTATAATTTGTGTGGCCTTTCTTTTGTACTCAATATTGACACACATTGGTTCATTTTTCACCTTAATTTTTGAAACGGATAGATTAATGCCTGAAATTGAAATGAGAGGTGCAGCAAGTGATTTCATCATGCTACTTCACTCTATTCAATTATCATTTTGTTACTACAGTTGGCAACAAAGTTAAGTCCAATATTAAGAAGGAAATAGAGTATGATAGCTAACACGCTGAACCCACGCATTTATAGATATATTCCAAACTTATGGATTATTTTTAAATTAAGAACATCTGGTCTTTATTCTTACGAAAGCGATGATCATAAATAAAACTTCCCTTTTTGTATATATGTACTATTATCTATAATATTTTTATTAAACATTTTTAATTAAAAAAATCAAAAAAATATTTTGAATTTTTAACATATAAAATATTTGAACTTTTAAAAAAATATTTTGAATTTTTAACTTATAAAATATTTTTGGTTGAGAGTTTGTATAGGAAAAAAATGCAGAATATTAGAACCTTCAAATATCGCAGTTTTCCGAAGTCCAAAAGATGTAATCGCTTTGATCTCAGAAAGAACGTAAATTTCTTAAACATTTAATTGCTTGGTCATTCAAAATAAGTTAAAAGTATACTGATTATAATAGATGACATAGTTAAGAATAAAAGCTGTTTAACATTACTCAATGATTTGTAGACGGAGAGCAAAAAAATTCTTCTCCGAAGGTTAAGTGAAATATTGCTTTGAAACAAGTTGACAAATCGCACAAGGCATAAATCAGTGAACAAGATGAGTAAGGTAAGCAAATGCCAGTTACGCTATAACAATGTCTATTGCCCTCTCAATTAAGTTTAATTTGTTTCTTGTATGACAAACTGAGACGAACAGTGAATCTGTATCTAAACGGCATAAACATTAACAACAGGCTAGTCTGCAAATGGAGGAAAATGGATTTTATTCCAATCAAAATCAATATATAACTTTTGTTCCCAAGAACGATATTCTTGTTAAAATTTTAATTGCTAATTCTAATGACATCCTTGTCAAAGTTTCCAACCAACGATTTTTCCGTAAGGAATTGAACCTTTTGAACGGAAATGTAACATGAATCGAACTTTGAAACCTTTCTCCAGAATTATTAAATTTTTCAGTTAATAGAAGTATTGTTAATATAATTTTTATTCAAATAATTTTCTTAAATAAGGTGGATTTACATCAAATTTTATGAAGACAAAAACGTATGTATTAAGAATGCATTTCGCAACTGGAAGGAGAGATTCTGGAATTCAATCTTGTCTGTTCGGTTATATGAGATTCTTTTTAGTCCTTCAATCGAATGAATTTTCAATAAAAATAAAGATTTTAACATACCTCAATTTTTTTTCAAATTTCATATAACGGTAAACTGTTTAACTAGTTGAAAATGTCCCACAAGGATCCCATTAAATCTTTTGAATATATTTCAATAGGACTTCAGATAAAACCAACTGGGTGTATCTGAAGTTTGAAGAAAAAGATTCACTTTCTCACATCTCTCTTTGAAAAAATGAATTAATTTATGAGAACTTAATGTAAAATAAATTTTTATTTTCAAAAATGTGACCTTTTGAAGCTATAAGCCAATAAAGATGTGCACTTAAAACGACACGGTTTTGCTGTTATTTGTCCCGTATGTTTAACCTGGGTTCTTTAATGAGATATTTACTATTTTTTAGTACAAATTTAATACATTCCCTCATCCAATTTTTTTGCTTTAGAAATTGCGTAATAAACTTTATTGTAAAACAAACATTTTTAAATGATAAAAAATAACCTTTCATAATTACTTCTTATCTCATTTTACTGAGTAATAATCAGTGATTGTTCCCCAAAAACAATAGCGCCAGTTGCAAATGTATCGGCTCGGGAATAAATAGCAGAACTCTTTCTTCAGCTGCATCCATCGATTGCTTGCGAGGCATTGTGGGTCCATTGACCTCATCATGTGACTTCCGTTCCTGTTTGTGAGTGGAAGCGCAGTACTTCCGAGTACTAGCATAATACTTTGCTCAAGAGGAAAGACTGTATTTAGATCAACTGGAAAATTTTTTAGTTTCTGATTTGTACTCTCATCATGCATTGGGCGTTTTCGAAGAAAAACGTTTTTAATTATCCAATCATACATTTTTTGAATGTGGATAATTTTTAATTTCTAAATAACGGTATTTTTTGTGATAATTTTTAAGAAATAATAAATATATAAATACATAAATTGAATTGATAATAAATATAACTAAAAAAGTAACTTGGAAATTAATCAAATGAATTTCAATTTATTTTTCATTTTCAATTCAGTTCTGAGTCATTGATTTTCAAAAAATAGTATATCCCTTAAACACTCAATGAAAGATTACTTGAATGAATATTTTCACTAAGATTTGACTCTTTTGTTTTCAGTCAAAATTTCAACATCTGAATCTGAGTAGAACCGTGGTCTAGGAAAGAATACATTCAACTTTACGTCCAATAAAAATTTAACTCTTTAGCAAATTATGGATAGAGACAGTGAGAGTTAAAGAAAAATCAGTTTTTGTGTAATTCTTAAAAATCATCTTTTTTTTTTTTAATTTTTAGGACGCTTCCACACAAAGGAATAAATATTTCACTGTAAATTTGTTCTTTCTCTAAAAATCATAGTGACATAATTATGTTTAATTTATATACAAACGCTAAAAATTCATTCACAAAATTTTACCTTTCCTTTCAAGATAAATACTCCATCAGAAAAGTAAACGATCCAAGTCGAAATTAAAGTTACCCGTTTATTAAAATTAAAAAATTTTTTGTCTATTTCGTTTTGCTGGAGCATGAGTTTTGCAACTATTTATTTCATTAACAGTTCAAACACTTGACAAGGAAGTGAATTTCATGAAAAGGCTTCTGAACTTTCTGGAAAGGAATTATTCATTTTGATAACACGCTATTTATACATGCATTTTTAAACATTTTCAATCTATGGCTTGCACAAATGTGCTTTCTCTAAGAGTTTCTAATCATTTTCTTATACAGATTCCTTAAAAAAAATATTAGAATCTCTCTATGAAAAAATCATACTTCTCACTATGGTGTATAGCAAAATAATAATATTAACAGCTACACGAAAAACATTCAAAGATAACAAATTGACTAAGAATATGAACAAAAATTAGAAAAGTGGTTTAGTGTTTTCAATATTTTTGTACTGTTGCATGAATTTAAAGTCGACCCTAATAAGCTCCTGAAATACTATAGACCCCTTTCAAACTTTTGCAATGATTCCAAAGGGGAAAATCATCACCAAGTAAGGGATCTATGATCTAATGCAATGCTTTTTATTTTATTCAATAGACACGAAATAATTTAAGTTATTTATATGTAGAATACATTTAATAGCCCAAATTTATATTAATATCTTTAAAATAATAATTTACATTTCTAAGAATTCATCAAAGAAATGAACACTTACTTAATATTTTCTTCTCACAAAGATGATACTTTTTACTGCGTTTACCATAAAGCATCGGTGAAAGGAAATAAACCTGGGGTTAAAGGACTCTTTGATGAGAATTTCAGAAAACGCCGTCATTACACAGAAGCAGAACCCCAGCCATGCGCAGACAGGTGTGCTCCCCAGGTAGTTTCCTGGAACGCGAAACTTCAAGAAAAGAACTCGCTGGAATGCGTTTCTTCCAAAATTCTAAGTGAACATTTTAAATTACTCTGAGCTAACAATTCAGCACATTGAGAACTAAGCGTCATTCCAAAGTCTTCAAAAATAGCAACATGATGGATATGCGAAATCTTATATAAGTTCTCATAAGAAGTTTTTAAAAAATCAAAAAATTTTTAACATTTTAAAGTATACAATTTGATTTTTTTTCAGTTATATAACTCGTTAGCAAATGGAAAGAGAAAATTTGTAAGCCAAATTCGTGTTTAGGAACTTCTTCCACATATTTGAACGTTCAAAAACTTTCAAGAACAGCTCATTCAACGCAACTTTTCAAGAATAGCTCGTTAATAATGAACCTATTCGTACCAAGGATTCAACAGAAAGATATTTGACTTACACACCCTTTTCTGAGATACGATGCATTGGTACGATTCATCACGGATTACACATGGAGTTCTCCCACAATTTTAATCATCCTGATAAATTTCTACATTGTATCCAACAAAGGAATTCCTTATCAATCCATTATTAGTCACTTATGTTTATACATCCATCAGAGTCTACTCTTGCGGATTTTTAAATTTTTTTTCCTTGCGGCACCCAAATGTATCTCACTGTGTACGAAAATTCTTTCCAAGCTATATTTTAGAAAACTGCTGTTAATGGATTATAAAAATTGCTTTTGCTCTTTATTGACAAAGTTAACGTCCAAAAGTATTTGTACAGGGGTTTTTGCATATGTAAAACAATGTTCGTTGTTTTAACTGCAATTCTATTCAACTCATTTTTTATGAGATTTTCTTAAGAAGAAAATTACATGTAATCAGTATATAAATTTCCTTACTAGATGAGATCAGGATTACATTTTTCATTCAATGCAAGAGAAAAATAAATTACAATTTCTTGCTGTTAAAGAGCAACATTGTTTATTTTTATACCAGATATTATCTTTTGACAACAGTTTTGATATACACAAGACCTGTGTAAATTTTTAATATTTCATATTTGAATTTGCAGAAATTTTAATTTTAATAGTTAATAACCTCATTTATCATTTCTTATAATTCGGTATTAAAAAATAATTCTGTAAAGCAGAAGCGATTTGAAATTCAAAAATTTAATTTAAATGACTCATTCTTTTATATTTTAACTAGAAATTTCAACCTTTCTAAAAACATTTGTTACAAAGGTTAATGAATTTCTTGAAGAAAATTTAACAAAAGAAATATTATTTCACAAAGAGAGATTATTCAGTAGGCTTTCTCATATGACTCATTTAATTTATCATCACATTTATAATTAAAGTGTTATTAGCTTTACTCTTCCTAAACTTATCTAAGGATAAAAAAATTTCTTTCTTGAAAGGTCAGTCCGTATTCAAATCATCAGATTATATAGAAAACAATGGATGACCAAGAACTGACCATTCAAATATGTATACAAGTTAGCCAAAATTTACTTGGGAAAAAATACTGATATGTTTAAATATTTAATCGAAACTCGTTGACTTTTTTTCCGTAAAAATATATGCCTGAAATTTAAAAATATTTAAATCCTTAATTCTGGAATGAACATCTTATAAGAAAGCTTACATAAGAAAGAATATGAATAATATTTACATATCACTTTAGTGATATAAAATTGTTCATATTAAATATAATGTTTAACTATTAATAGTTCGTAATACGTATAATATTTAAAGAATATGAATCATGGCCAGAAATTTCTCAATACATTGCTTCAAAAAAATTCGTTTTATATCATATTTCATTACCTGAATCAAATAAAACCTCAAGCTTAAAAATTATAGAATTGTTTCAATAACTTCAGGATTTTCTTACTCACATGTTTCTATAAAATTCATACATTAAATTTTATAGTTTAAAAGTACGAAAACGTATTTTTTGTAGCGCAGAAATATTATTATATCAGTTAAATTTGAAATTATGTTAATTACAGTTTCAGTTTAAATAATAAACTTCATTTAATAATTTTTATTACATATTTTAGATTATTTTAATTTTATCTAACTAATTATTCACGTATGTCAAATGAGAAACCGAAACTGCCTGATAATCAATGCAAAAAACTGAAGCTGAAAAAAGAAATTCAAATCGATGACAAGACAATTTACACGAGGCATGTACAAAATAATACATACAATTGTTTTTAATAGTTACAAAACAAATGCGGAAATCAAAGTCTCATAATAAAAGAAAACGCGGAAACCTCAGAGAATGACAATGAATGAATTATAAATAAAGGATGTTATTAATGTACTGGAATTGACAATATTTACAAAAGTCAATTGAAAAATAAAATAAAAAATTGAACAGACATCCACAGAAACTTTTCTTCAAAGATATATGCAACGAACAGTTATTAAAATAAAGATAATTGGCGTTATGCAAATTTTAAGCAGTGCTCTTGTCTAGGAGTGACCTGTAAATGATCAAATCAGATAAAAGATGTTCGCGGTATCAATAATAGCCAAAAGCAAACTGGATAACAATAAGAATCTGTGCGCATTTGATTGGGTCAAATCATAGAGAATTGGAATAATTATTAACTGACGAGAGAAAATTGGTCACTCAATTTCAGAAGTAGTACAGACACCACACATCATTATGTTAAGTGAGTCGTAAGTACATCGATTCCGACCAAAATCAACAGCCATTAACAATATGTGAGCATGAAGAAGGTCATCGACTGCTAGCCTACATTATAGTAGTGGATAGACAGGCAGTAGTACATAATACATACATAGCGGAGCAGGTGAGCTCCGGACTCTTAAGGTTAACGGGATTGGAAAACTCGCCCATCACCTCGTAATGTTGAAACACGGCCAGGTGATGAGGTTACACCTGATCTGGAACCCTGATATCTCTGGACGTTATATATTAACTCGGACACATCCCCAACCCTCCCAGCTCCAACAATCCAGTAAGGGAGCGAATCTTCTTCTTCTGCATGCGCTTCTGTCTTCTGTATGTACATCTATCGGGATTTATGTGTAAGAGTTCCCGGGTTTCCATTCTTGCGACACATGAATATCGTTCACTATCCATGAAAAGTCCTCCCTGAAGTCAGTCATGCAGTGGACATTAAAATCTTTTACAACAACTTTAGACCATTAGTCTATCTACAAAGAAGTGTAAAAATTATCAAACTAAGTCTCAAAATGGTGTTATGGTAAGATGGTGTGCTCTTCAGAGCTAAATGGGCCATATTCGATCTCAGCCACTATTGAACAATGAGCAATCGATAGTGCATTTATGCCATCTGAAGGAAAATCTGTCACGAGAAATGTCTAGGAATTTACCGTATTATCTCCCTTGTAACACTTCAATACAGATCATTATGTATGAAAAGTTCCATCAAAAACTAATTTAGGTGTAGACATTAAAATGCCTTACAGCAGGCCATTAGTATGTCCAATGTGCTGTTTCAGTATCAAAGTTATCACATTATACACAAACATTTCCTCAAAATTGATGTGGAAGTTATTGTTCTAAGCGTTTTCAGATAGGTATTTCTAATTCAATTGCAATTTCAGTATACACTAAAATCAAATATTTTTCAGAGTTTTTCTTAAGAGAATAAAAATATCGAGAAAGAGTAGCTTGCTTTTTACTTACCAATCTTATACTCTTCTCTGGAGAATTTCTTGCCTTTAACTTATCAATTCCTAAATGTCCATTTCGAAATACTTTACCTTTCACTTATCAAACCCTTTCTGTCCTTTGCGAAAACCATACATTTCACTTACAATCTTTTACCGCTTTTGGAGAACCTCTTACCTATTACTTAAAAATCCCTTATTACCCTTCGGGTTATCTTTTAGCCTTCATGTGTAACATCAATTTATTTTAGAATGAAAAATCATTTCTGTTTCTGTTCTACATAGAGTCTTACAATATACCTTTCTTGTTTTTGCTCATTATCTTTAGAACCAAAAAGAAATGACATTGGCACACTCCCTTGTTCCAATTAAAAGGAGATTTACGTTATTTTACTTTCAAATTCTCTCAGCTCAGCATAGGGAGGTCAATCTCAGTAGGAGATACATTTTTTAGTATTTTCTGGGTATTCTATTTTCGATTTTCACTATCTTTTCAGCTTTTATCGTTCATATTGCCAACAATACATTTTTATACAAATAGTCTCTACTAAGTAGGTTATAATTTATTATTCTTGGGAAATAGGAACATATTATTTTATCATTAGGTGGCAAGATTTTCTTACGCTCTAGGAGATATTGATTCAACTGTTCCTAAAACCTCTGATTAAGCTGAAATTTGTAGCCAACGAAAAAATATATTATTCGCAGAACTATGGGCAAAATTTATGAAATAAAATGGTATTCTACATTAACCAAATTTTATACCAAATTAAGACATTTCTGGTTAATCGGAGTTACAAGTTTTGATCACTTAGAATTTTATGCATCATATGATGTCAGAAATAAGTTTGTTGATGAATGGTATAAGAGTAATCATACCAGTTAAATTCCTACAAGTAGAAAATTTCAAGATTTCTATTCAAGACGTACTGAAGATAAAAAAATTTCCTTTCGAAGTTGAAACTGAAACTGCCTAAGAAAGCAAACAAAATTGAAAATAGTTCTACTCTTAAATTTTAAGAATCTTACAAGATTTTTGAAGTTCTAAAATCGAAAATAGCTTTTAAGGGAATGAAAAGTACTTCAGTGCCACCATTTAAATCTAAAGTTATAACCTTAAGCTATCATTCGAACGCTCAGTCAATGTAAATAAAAAAATACTAGAGCTGAAGAAAAGTTTCTTCTATCAACGGAAAGAGTGAAAGGAATTTTAGATCAGATGTGATTTTAGTATTGGGATATTTTTCGAGTTGTTTCTGTACCTCTTTTCTGCAAATTTTCAATAAATTTGTTATCAGCCTGAGAAGAACTAATTAAAAAGTTTAAAAGAGAAAATACTTGTTTACTCTTGGTAAAAAATCATTTATACCAGTTCCTACAAGTAAAAAAGATAAAAAAATATTAGAACATTAACAAAATATAACATACGACTGTAATTCCCTTAATATGAATAAAACATTCAAGTGATAAGCATTCAAGAATAATTAAGTATGAGAAAGAGTGGTTAATTGTGTGTATAAAACATTTTTCACAGTATTTTCAGTATTCTGTATAACAAAGAATATTAGCACATTAAAAATGCCAAAATGAATTTGATTGAGGTCATGTGAGGATACCACAAGGAAAGATTGATTGGTTGGTAAAATGATTTGTAGTTCAACGATCATTTTTTGCACACGAGGGCTAATTAGACCGGAACCTACGGATTAAAGTAGATTCCGAATTACTATACAAGAGCTAAGTCAGTCCTCTATCTCTTGATGCTCTGCTCTCATGACTAACAGCAACTATTCCCCACAAGCTATGCCAGAACACATCCTTGAGTGCCTGAGGCTATCTAAGCATGATTTATGTAACGATCCTTTAATGGTGCTTGATTTTGGGGGAGGGTGTCCAACGTTTTGGACCTGGTCTAGCGCTGTTGGCCAAAGGGGGCATGCAACAACAACATTCAAGTCCAAGGTGCGATTCAAATCCCCAAACTGTTGAGCCGAAAGCAAGAGCAGTAACCATTAGGCTACCAGCTCAGCCCTCACAGGAAAGGAAAAGATTCAAGTTATGTCAATCAATTAAATATTTTTATATCGAAAATTGTCCTTAAATATTTTGGGATTAGGATGCTTATCATTATGTTTGGTGCATATGAAAATTTAATTGTGAGATCACTCTCATTGTGATAAAATCATGATTTTCTGAATGGAAGGCCTTTAATTTAATTTTAACCATTGTTGAACAATTGAAAATGAATGTTGCCCTTATGATTTTTCATACAAGTCTACTGGAGTCAGTACTCGGATTTCTTTGTGTTTCTACTAAGACGATACGTGTTGTTGTTGTGTCCAATCCTTCAGGATCTAGCGGCAGCTAAATCAAATCCATGATTCCATGCACCCCAGCAAAGTCAAGCACCAGGAGAGGGCTGTTGCGAACATCCTCTAAAGTGAGCACCAAGCAAGACGTATAGTAAGACGATACGTAAATATGACTAACTACTTCAGAAATATTACAATAACCTAACAAATATTGCATGCCATCTTTCATTCCATGACGAAAGTTTAGATCGCTTGAAACATCTTTGGACCTAAATGTTTTTTTCTTGTCAAAGTAATGTCGAAAATCCAACCAGTGTGTTGCTTCACGAAACCAAACAGTGCTGTTGCACAATACCTAGCACCACTCTTTAATAATACAGCTCATCTACAAGCAAACAGAGATTCAGCAGCTCGTAAAAAAATTATTTCTAAAACTGCATGTGTAACATATTAAGGGAGTTGTCAATTACTTATAAGCACTTATCTTAAAATGGTGCCTTTTAAACCCAAAATTATTTTATTTTATTTTCATTTCCCACTGAACATTATCATATGATAAAAAGACAAAGTTGTATAATAATATATGAAAAATTGAAAAAACCCAGAAAACTTTAATTATTCATTGAAAACCACTCGAAATAATTCCAATGTTTCCTCCAAAATTCCAATTATTTTAAGAGAATCTGTCCCTATACATACTTAACTTTATTGCAAAATATAGGTCGTATAATCCTAGAATTAAGTATGGGTTGTGTAAATTAGTAATCGCTTAGCGTCTTTCACAACTTCGAAAATTCATAAACGAATAACAAAAGTTGCGAAGAAAATTCCTCCGTCAGAATATTTGGTCCAAGAAATTCAATTTAAAACAACTTTATTCTCATGGGAATTATTTTGCTTGACATAAATAAAATTTATACCAGGCATAATCTGCATTTCCAAAAACCTTGCAATTATTTTAATTAATTTCTGTATTGCTATTTTAAATCATAGTAATAAGTTTATTATCAGGTATGGAGACTAAAATTTAAATGTGTGCTATAAATATGACTTACATATGTAGTATGAAAAAATATATTATAAGCTGTAAATAAATATACTATACTATTTTTATATTTTTAGCGGTATTATATAATATATTCAGTACAGTGGAAATGAATAAATGAGAATTACTCATCAGATTAATAAAATAAAAATATTTCGAGGTCATTACGAAAAAAGTATTATAAAATATGCAATTGTGATGAAAACCACAATTTTATGCTTTTTTTAAATACGCCATTTTAGTAATGCAAATCTAAGGGTATGTCTACATTCAATAAATATGTAAGTTTCCAGACGTCCTTTTTATCACGTCTGTTATGATTGCACCCAGTGGACATTTCAGACACGAGGGCGTCGCATGGAATTCGTCCATTCTCTACTCTTCAATATACAATCATGTTATTCCAACATGATTTCACCCCGTGAGAAGGGACCACGAATACTGGCATTTTTCATAATTTCCATCCGGGTACTACACGAGTGGCCTTCAGTGAAACACCCACAAATTTTCTTCCGTTTCAATAAAATACATTAAGGCTTAAATATGATTTTAAGTGAATAAATAATTACAACGCTTTTGAGGAAAAAGGTAAATGTTCACTCCAATAACCCCTTTCCAAAATCTAAAAGGGTTTTGAATACTTTAATATTGATCTTGAATCAATATTAAAGTATTCATAAGTCAGAACCTTGAAAATACATCAATAGAATGCTGGAATGACACGAAGCTATCAGATATGTAGTATATTCATATCACGAGTAATTTAGATACAAGGAATACCACATTTCATAGACAATGAATCGTATTTATGAGTCAAGGGGAAGGAAACCCTAAAAGCTCCCAAGCACACACTTTACATATGGATATGTACAAAAGTATCGATATAAATTTCGTAATTCAACAGAAGATTAGATTTTTCTAAAGTACATGATCTTAGTATTGGTCTTTCTCAGAATAGATATTTTTGGGCATTTTGGGATGGAAGTGGTAAGTTTCAAACAATTTGCGAACAGGTCAAAAATGAAAAATTAAAATTAAAACTTTAAGAAGTTATATAAAATTTTTAGTCAACAAGCAAATTTTTTAAACATTAAAATTAAGCTCATTATATATATCATCATTTTTAATGTTAAAAAATTTGGAAGGGCAACACTTTTCGGAAAAGTAAGTCACTAATTTAATCCTAGCTCGTGTTAAGCAATGAGAGACTTATTTTGCACATCTGCTTTCAATGCGCACGTCTGTTTAGGTGAATAGTAGAGTTTTCAAGATTTTCTCTCTTGCGAGAGACAGATACAGGAATACATAGAGTCTACTCTGTATAAAAAAATCCTGTCGGAAAGCATGTATGAAATGAATACTTACAGATTTGGATAATTTGGCTTTGGGAATTTGGCAGCAGATCGGGAATTCATGCATGTCATTTATTACCTGGTTAATTTAATAACTACAAATTTACTTTTCTTGCATATTTTATAGTTGAGCTAATGACTTTGATAAAATATCTATTTAATTTAAATGTATTTCGATTGTTTGATGATTCAAAATTTATGAGAAATACATACTTTAAACAAACATTAGTGTAGAAAAAAATCACCCTAATTTAATTTGTGAAACAAATTTTTCGTTTTATTGATAATTTGTTTCTCATTTTTAATTTGATTCACACAGAATTTGATTCAATATTTGGAAATATTCCTGTCAAAGAAAATAAACATATTTTATTGATAATGAAATATTTAGATTTTCATCATAAATTTCTTCGAATTTCAAACAATCTTTATTATATTGCTATTTAGTAAAAAATCATTTTCAGTAAAAGATATGTATACATGAACGTAAAAGATAAAGAATACTAAGAAAAAAATTAATGGAATGCATATAATCTACAAAAAATACCAGCATTTGATTAAGAAAAAGAATGGTCCTTTATTTTTTCTGATTAACTGCTAGAACCCTAAGCTGGTACTTATATTCAATTAGAGACAACCATTTCTAACTGAATGTAAAGACTGACTAAATTATTCAGTAAGCAATTCCTCGTGTAATACTCATTTCACTTTTAAAGCATTCTCAGGCAGGTGTGTGTAACTATATTTAAAATGAATTTTTTCCATTCTTTTGCCGAGCTGCTGGTAGAATGCGCGTATTACTTTTCAATAACGTTAAACTTAATAATGACGTTGACCACTACCTCCATCGTGAATATTCATAGCAATTTAAATTCCATTTTAGTTTATAAGTCTTACTCCAGTTAGCCTTTGTGTGCATGAAATGACCAGAGAGAGCAAACAAATTAAAGATATCTAATGAGATTCAAATTCAACTGATAATAGCAACATTTTCAATTTTCATGAATTCCTTCAATAACACGATATCTATATAATCTGGCATTATCTCTCAATAGAAGCGAAGTCTAGATAATTGTACCTTGGCAAGATCACATGCAGTTAACCAATTCATGCTAAGCCTGGCCAACATAGGAGAATGGCATTTTTTTCCATGACGTAAGAGGGTGGATACGATTTCAGTGATTATGCGATTTTTAACCCAACCGGAAACAATGGGCAGTAGTCGATGGGGTGTAGCGATTCGAAGGAATGAGTTGCCCGACATCAAGTTCACAAAAAGCCTCGGGTTGTGGTCCTACTGTGCTTAAGTTGTTCGGTTTTTTTGCAGAGCGGTACAGGGAGCCGATTCCTAGTCCTAAATTAAAAACCTTACACGAGTTCTATTGCTGTTGATTGGAATTAAAATGGAAAAATAAAAATCTTGTCGAAAACATCGGAGTTGAGAAACAAGAGGATAGTAGTATTTTTGACAAAAAGTTTACTCTCGATAAAAAAAATAATTATTATTTGCCTGATCCAATTTTAAGAAAATATATTTCTGAATTAAAGTTAACATCCAAAATGTTACTTTGTTTTAAACCATCATCTTGTTTAGGTATAATAATACATTGATTACATCAATAGTTGATTTTTTTAAATATGTTTATCAGAGTATAAAGTTCATTACCGTTACATAAAATGCTTAAATTTCTCTCTGTTTACTAGGAATGAAAGTTAAAAAGAAGATTCAAGAAGATCAAAAAACCGCATTGATTGGTTACATTTTGCGACTTCGGGAAGGCTGAAATAAGTGACAAGAAATCAGCAGATAAAGATGTTTTATTAAATATTATTTTTGATAAATGAATTGAATACCTGGTTACATGAAAAAAAATTTTTAAATGCAAGATTAATGTGTACAAAACAAATAATATATAGCTTACTTTGAATTATATTTTATTATGAATTAATATTTTTTAATGAATTAATATTTATGAATTAATATTTTTTCATAAATATTAATGAATTATATATGAATTAATATTGAATTAATATTTTTTTCGGTAAGAACTTAATGTAACTCCAGGAAATATGTTTATTTGGTGTGCATTTATAAATAATGTTCTTTCAGAAAAATTAAATCAAATTTAAAAGAAAAAATTTTTAGAATTATGCTATTATTATTTTATTAAGTTTAATTGTTTCACCTCTGTTAACATTAACATTTTGATATAATTTTCATCCAACTTTTTAA
This sequence comes from Latrodectus hesperus, assembly GCA_037975125.1. Classification (NCBI taxonomy): domain Eukaryota; kingdom Metazoa; phylum Arthropoda; class Arachnida; order Araneae; family Theridiidae; genus Latrodectus; species Latrodectus hesperus. The sequence goes on from CM075852.1 coordinate 62,634,210, forward strand.
TATAAAAAATGAATGCTTATTTAGATGCATTTTATATATACTGTCCACATACATTTAAGCTCGATGGCTTAGTGGTAGTGTTTCACGCTCCCAAAGCACAGGTCCGAGGTTCAATCCTCAGGCTGGGGAAGTTCCACTCAGCCTTTAATACCTTCAGTGGGTCGATAAATTGAGAGTACCAAGTATGCTTGAGAACTAAACACTGGGGATATCACATTATGCTGCCTATTTGATTGGGACATATGCTTCACACCCCAGGACCAGAAAAAACAGAGATGGACACTGTAGGCCTTCGCCTACATGGGCTGTCGTGCCACGGAGTTTAGTTGGCCAATATGCAATTAATCCTCAAAGTTATAACAGAATTTCAAACTAAGCATTTTTCAGATTTTTATAAAGTAAAATAATATTTAACAAGATCATTCAAAAGCATATGAAATTCAAAATATAAAAAATATATATCAATTATCAATTAAAATACAGTATTATTAAAACAACTATTATAAAATAGGCTCTAAATTTGCATAATATAATAATGAATTTTTAATCACAAACTTTTCTCAAATAAGCAAAGCTAAAATATCAGTATGAAAAAAAAATCACCCAGAAAGTTCAGAGGGAATTATCAAAATACAACTGCCATGTTATGCTATAAATATCTTATAAATTATAACAAGAAATATAGGGAATAAAATTGCTTCAATAGTTTTGAAACTTCTCAGTAATGCATAAAATTATTTTTCATTTATAGATGGATATTTACGTAACAAATTTCTCCTTTCTGCATATATAATGTACATAGAAACGTTACTTACACTAACGTTTAAAAGTGGTTTATTCATTCTGTGTCATTGGAAAAATCAGAATTTACACAAATACGAATAACTGATCACTCCTGAAGTCGGCTTTTCGGGAAAAAGTCATGGAATTTGAGTCCAAAGAGACCGGCGCCATAATCTGAGAAAAATTTAAGAGGAAAATTTTACTTCTATTCATCTGACATGTGTACGTCATTCGCAATCACAATGAATGGTTGAAGAAATGTGTGTCACAGCCTAATTCATTACCCAAAGTAACTCGTGAACCTCGAAGAATGGAAATAAAAGGATTGTTTACTTTATGGGTGTCATCCTTCAGAACAATGTAGAAAGAAAATACAAATAGTTAGAAAGAGCAGTTTCGTGTTACTGAAATCGTGGATAGAAAGTTTTGTATCAGTCAAATCATAAACATGTTTAAAAATAATTCCTGAATCAAGTGAATTTCTTCAATTTTTGTTTTTTATGAAGTATTAACGAAATAATCTCTTCTTAAATGGCATGTTATATTACAAAGTAGATTTTATGCTTTTTAAGTCACCGCCAAGTTGTTAAAGAGTGTCGTTTTTAATTTTGAGATTAGAGGTGAATTTTTTAAATACTGTTTTCAGGTAAAATTGACAAGGAATTATTTTGTTATTATCTCTCCTTCACCTACTAGAAATACTGTGTTCTTCGGAGCGGAAACCCCCAGTTTCAATAAAAGCCGCTGTTGAATTATGGGAAATAGGTGTTATATTTCTGCTCTTTACATACACATCTGTCACAATAGATATTTGCTAATTTTCTGAGTTTCTACCTTTTGATACATATGTATCTATGAAAGTTCCTCCCGGAAAATAATATTAAATGGATGTTAAAATATCTCGCAACAGCTTTCGGTTATTAGGTTCTGTATTACCTAATGTCATAAAGAATCACAGCAGAAATTTTGGTTTACTTGCAGCTCAACAGTCATATTTTTGCTCACGAGACTAATTTTAGACCTGGTTGAAACTAGATTCTGAGCCTCTACAAACGTCTAAGCCTAAGGTGGAATTCAAACCCACGAACTGTTGAACCTTTTGGTTCAACAGTATTACAGGTAAAACATTACACTGGGGAAATTTAGAAAGATGGGAAGAAATAAATTATCAAAGATATTATTCCTGTTCCGTTCTTGAAGCGGACTGGGCTCTTAAATTCTGTATTCAAGAATATTAATTCTGTATTCAAGAATGTATTCAAGTATTCAAGAATATAAATTAAATTGAATTAAAATAGTAAAATATTTTATTTACTATTTAAAATTTTTTATTCTTAACAAAAACATATCAAAACATGACATTATTTCCGAGTTTTATATCGCTTAAGTGCAAATCTCTTAGTTAATTTCAAAGATGCTTAAAAACAAACAAAATATTCATTTCATTTCAAATATTATTTAAGTATTTAACGAGGTAGTCGCCACAATGCCTTTCAGCGCCATATAAGCAAATTCACTGAGCAGATTTACGATTTAAATCAAATTAATTATATAAACGTAATGCATCAAAATCAAAGTCGTAAGGGAAAAATAAATCAAATTTTTCAAACGTAACGTAACATATGTTTAATGTCATCTAGTGGCCGAAATTTTGAGAAAGTTTCATTCGTTCAATGCTAACGTTCTCAATTCAATACCAACCAAAATTCAGTGGATAATTTGAATAATGATTTTATTTATGTATAGAAATCAAAATATGATGATAAAAATGGAAACCAAAGATGAACAGTTATTCTAAAATAAAGATAAATAAAATCAAACTATTATCATACTTTATAGAAATAGTTTTATCTGAAGTTACGCTTATCATTCAAAGAGTCATTCACATTTTATACCCCTTATACATCATGAACAAAAATCAAAGTATAGTTGCCTCTTCAACTAAATATATGAAACACTCAATGACGGATCAGGACTGCTGCAATTATTTGGCACGTTATGAACAGGAAACAATGCGAATGCCTTCGATTTACTGATGCATTTTGATGTGATTCATAAAATGGGAAGCATTTATGATGCTTAAGAACATCTTGCTTAAAAAATGGTAAAAAATATTTTGGCTCATTTTTTTTAAAAATTAAGTCTTTATTTTAATGGAATAATTTTTGATAAATTATAGTGTTCTCTCCTTATAAAATAAACTTGTCCACAATCCGCGAATATATGTTAATACATTAAGATGAAAATAATGTTTTAATTTACTTATCTTTTTAATCAATTTTTATATTTTTTCTAATAATTATTTATCTGAATAAACTGATTTTGCATTTCCTTTCTTTTTGAATTTGCTGGACTTTTTCAAAATCTTCCTCCAGATATTCCTTGTGTACGAGTACATTGAACATATTCAGCTGGTTATAATTCCTGCGCAAATTACTTGTAGATCAAAAATATAATGAATAAAATATTTTGTTTTTAAAATTGTTTAAAAAAGAATTATATTAATCACAGCAGTTAAAATTAGAATTTTTGATATTTAATTCATTAATATTAATCTACTTACGTAATATAAAAAATCATTTATATTATAATATTTCCTAAGAAGTCAGCAGTAAACAAGGGTATCAGTTCAGGTTCTTTATTTGAAAATTTCTGCATTATTTATTATTTTGTTGAAAATCAGGATTTCGTTTTTTGAATGATTTTCAGTAATATTTTACAAAGAAAAATCAGTATGCTATACTCACAGTTTACATTAAATTTTTTTTTAATTTTTTTAGAATTAGATTTTTTTTTCAGGTAGTGACTCAAACAATGAAATTAATGTTTGAAATTCAAAATTTTCTTGTTATATAAAGTGTTCCATACTATTGGTATCAATAAATGTGCTTTCGCTTCTTTATTTATAACAGCAGAAATAATAAAAAAATAGTTTATTTATCGAAACAAAAAACAGGCAATAAATCAAAAAAAAAGGGAAGTGACCTAATCATTGCCTCTATCGTTCTTTAGCACATCAGTACCCAGCCGTTTCAGAGTCGTCATAAAGTGATACATGGGGAAAAGTAATCTCTATTCTTTGAGATTACCAAATTATAAAACAATTACGCTAAGATTTCAATGTGATAGGGATGGCGGTTATGCTAATCAGTCCTAACCCCTCAAAAGACAGAACAAACCCACAGCATGACGTCATAACCTGAGGATTATTTAGAGATCTTCAACTCTTCGACGTTTCAATTTGAACCTATTTTGAATTTATAACTTACAACTGCTTTTCATCATTTATTTGAAATAGCAGCTTAATATAATGGAATGGAAGTACCAAAGATTCTATTTTAAGCAGTCTTGAATAATGTTATGCGAGAACATCGGCTTGCTCGTTCCCAAAAATGTCGTGATGTCGATATAGTTAGGGCAATGTCACACATTATATTTATTAATGAATCGAATTGTACTCAACACAAAATAACAGATGGAATTGAGTTAAATAAGATTATCCATTTAACAAATATCTTTTCAATCAAGAAAAAAATTACATCCGGTAGAAACTGGATATTTTATACAGCTTTGTGGGGAGAAAAATTTGTTAAAAATTTTATGCACTAGAAACACAATGTAAATATTAAAGATCCTCTACTATAAAATTACGGCCGAGTCTTAGAAGCAATCAGAACTATTGAATAATAATTTCTACTGACATCTATCACACAACTGTAGAAATGAAGTATCATTTGAGTGACTTTAAACAAAGTGTCAAACTTTTTTAAGGGAAACATCATTCAGTGGAATGATCTTGAGACACCAATTTCTATATCAAGATCCCCTGCTTAGTTTCAAGTAACCTTAAGTTTTCTTCCTTTCACAAAAATGAACGAATTTTAAAAGGGTATATAAAATAAAATTTATTTCTCATATTTACTAAACTATTTTTTATATCTTTTAAATCGTCATCGTTTCAATTAAAACTACCTTTTAAGCATGAGAACGAAAGTTTAATGAAACATCATATATTGAGAGTGAATTTCTGCAAGAATATATCAATTGTAATAAAATAATATCAATTTCTGTCACCAATATCAGATCCAAATTTATTTAATTATGTTTTAAATAGCTTTTTCTTTTCAGCTACGACATTCCATTTACAATACAATATTGTGATGCTTTCCTTATTTTTGTATAGATGTCATAATGTGACTAAGCGTAAACTAAACCTCCTCTAATTTTATTAAATTTAAGTATAACCTGTCTTTGATATCTACCACATTCTTTTCATTATTGACTTGAATTTGTTAGGGCAGTTACCGTAATAATTTTATATACTTGTACCTTACAGTAAATCAAAATAAGAATGCGGCTGCATATGTATATAAATGTATACATACATACATACAAATATACATACATATATATATATATATATATATATATATATATATATATATATATATATATATATATATATATATATATATATATATATATATATATATCAGATAAATCATCATAGGTGTTTTACGAAGAGACAACATTAAAGGCACGCTCTTTTTATCAACAAAGAAAATAATAGTGAGATAATTAAATACGAAAATTAAAAGGTCGTTGAAAATGATTACCAAAAAAGATTCATGATGAAAATGATTTTAGAAATTAATGCTGCCAATTTCAACATCTTTAATGAAAGCAATGAAAGACAGTGTCCTTAAGGAAACTTCTATATCGGAGTTCCAATCAACAACTTATTCGGCTAAGGCAAAAAGTCGTAAGATAGAACAGATTAAAGCGAAAACTGTTTATATAGATCTTTCACATAACGTACTATTGAGAAGAATAAAATAATCTTATGTGCCTGAAAGTGCTGTACATGTGCTAAAATACATACACATATGCGCTTTATATATATATATATATATATATATATATATATATATATATATACAGGATGATCTTTATTAAAGTGACAGTGTTTGGAACGCCCTGTAGCGCGATCTAATAGCCAAAATGGCACCAAATTTGAAATTTAGACTAATCAAAACATGGAGAAAAGGATTCCGTAAAAAAAATTTTTGTTCCAAAACTCACCGCTAAGGCATTTTGTGGCGCTTTACAATGTAAAAAAGAAAATTACTAACACATACAATATCGTACAGTAAAATTATTTATGTTTATTTACTACATTAACTTCTCCGGTGAGGAATTAGAACACATTCAATGTGAGCACCTTTCTCAGAAATAACACAGTGCATTCTGTGCACTACAGCCGTACGTATCATATCACAAGGAATATTCCGCACTGTCTTTGTTATGTTGTCTTTAAAAATAGACAAATTTGATACCCCACCAACATAAACGCACGTTCCGGTAATGTGAGAGGCATGGCCACTGGAGCTCGTTTACTTCAACAGAGATTACTTGTGGGAGCTGTCTACTACTTGCTTTTATAGCCTCTATTACTGGCACTGTTATTGCACAACATTTTCATTTTTCATTGATACCTATGTTTTATGCTAATTCTCGTTATTGTAAACTACAACAGCGCCACAAAATGTCCCATCGGCGACTTTTGGAACTAATTTTTTCCATATTTTAATTAGTCCAAATACCAAGTTTGGTGTCATTTCAACAATTAGATCACTCTACAGGACACTCCAAACACTGTCACTTTAAAAAAGATCACCCTGTATATATATATATATATATATATATATATATATATATATATATATATATATATATATATATATATATATATATATATATATATATATATATATATATATATGCACATATGCGCTTATATAATTTTCCAGTGGAACATCATAAAAACTAAAATCAGAAAGTATCTAGTTACCTTCAGCAGAATCAAGAACCGATTTTCATGTAATTAGAATTGCTATCTTCCTATCAATGAGGATAGAATCAAAATATATATTCTGTGTGTATTAACTCAACTTGATTTTAAAATTAATGTACTTATTACTTATCACTCTGATTTTATTATTTTTCCCAAATTCCCTTAAATTATTCTGATAGCTATTGAGTTTTAGAAAACTGTACACAAATAAACACGTCATACCACCATAGTTTCTTATTGAGCTCGGTTATTACATTGTGTTTCATCTGAAATTAATAATTAGAATTTTTCTTAAAATTTTATTCATTAAAGAAAATTAGAACTTTTCTTGAACAGAAGTCTAAGAAAAACTCTAAATTTTTAATTTCAGAGAGACTAACATTTTAATTTAAAATCAACAATAAAAATATATAATTCTAAGTAGTACATTGTGTTTATTTTTACAATATTATTAAACTTTGATAGAATTTATGCATAATTCATATATGCTTTAAAAATTTTTATTAGAAAATTTTAAAAACAGTTTTTTTTTTCTGAATTATGATTGCAATTTTAAAAATATTTTACCATTACTGTTCTTCTTCAAAAATTTTGTTATTTTAATATTAGATAATTTGACAACAATAAAACATTAATTGCTCGAGTCATAGTGTGTTATCTTAAGCCATTAGCTCAAACCTTGTTCAATTGAAGGTTATAATGATAAAAGAATATAAAAAATGTACAAAGATCACACTTTCATGATTGAACTTCTACTATGGGTTAAATTATGAACATACTTAAAACCTAAAAAAAAAATCAATAAATATTTAATTTAATTTTTTATAGGTTATAGGAATGCTTCTAAGCAAATATGTATTTTCAACATTATTCACAATTATTATTTCCTCCAGTTTTCATTGATTTTGGTTATTTTAGTCATGCTTTTTTTTAATTTTTAAGTAAATAAACTGTCTTGTTTAAGTGAGGTATTATTCACATCATTATTTGTTTCTAACACACTTCAAAAAAATAATATCATAATCAATGGATCTCACCTCCCGTTAGGAAAAACATAACCAGATACAAAATTTTGATTTTTAATATATAACCTCTACAAATATCAAATAATTAATTTATATATTTAAGTTGCAAAGAATTGAACTCGTAAAGAATCAACTACATTTGAAATACTAAAGGAAAGACGAGATATGATTTTACTCGCTTTCATACTTTTATTTATAAAAAAACACATGCTTCATTAGTTTGCTAGCAATTAAAATGTAACATATCATCATGAAACAAAATTTTTTCATTCATTTTTATGTATTCTTAGCTTTTTAGTGTTAATCTACTATCTGATCAAAAGAAATATAAAATGCCCAAAAAGGGAACATTTAATTGTAATTAAAATATCGATTATGATAAGATTTTGTAGTTTAGATAATGTCTTACGTAGAAGCTTAAATAATAAATTACTTAATGTATATTAGGTTTAAAAAGTTTCACTTGTAAATTAAATAATTTTTACGATTTTCTTTCCATAAATTTTATTTATAATTATCTTCTATATACAATTTATATCTTGTATTAATTATTTATAATTATATTAAGTTTATTTCTAAGTATTAATGATTTTTAATTATAAAATTTTTATATTTATATGTACAGTATTTAATAATACAAATTCGCAAATCACTTGTTTGTATATATATATATATATATATATATATATATATATATATATATATATATATATATATATATATATATATATGGTAAAAATTAGTGGCTTATTTCATCAAATCATTTTCTATTGCTTTTGATTTCAAAATATTAATTAACACGTGAAGTTTATATCTATTTACCAGTCGATTATTATCTCCTTTATATAATAATAAGTTTGACAAAAGAGATAGAACATTGAAATTTAGTTTTTTATTGCTAAATCTTTTTCAAACAAGGGAAGAATAAAATTTTCAACTTTTCATACACTTCAAAAATATTTTATGTAGGTCATTATTGCGGGATTATTTCAGCAATAACAAGAAATAGCCAGCGGATATGATGGAAGCTCCAGTTCATTCCTATCGATCTCCTTCATTGGAATTTCTTTTTTTTTTTTTTCTTATTGTTGACTTTACAGTTCAAACAGTTCAAAATGTGCTTATTAACCTGCCACACAATCACTTTTCAGACAACTCTGCCTTATTTTTCCTGCTGATTATCTTCAACCGTTTTGTAGCAGTTAGAACATCGAACAGCTCTCTCTCTCTATTTATTGGTCTTCGCCTAAGATTGTTAGACATTATTTTCCAGTGTAAATATTTTGCCATTCAATTACTAGTTTGTCTCACAATGTGGCTCTGGACTAAAATAATAATTATTCTTTAACAAATTTCAAATAATACCATTATATTTTAATGAGCTCTTTTATTTCCTTATTTGTTCTTATTTTCGATACATTTCTGTTTACCTAAACTAGTTCGTGTATCTTTTCACAGGAATTGCTATCAACTCATAACATATCTGCCAATACCAATATGCTTATAATACGAAAAACCATAGATAACAGTGAAGAAAATCAAAAGAAAGACATTCACCAATATGAATGGCAATCACTTTAGATATCAAGAAAACCATCATCGATTACAGCAGCTTTTGAAGACCAGGTGACCAAGTACGACATATAATTTTATTTATTCTCTGAAAACTGTGGAGCTAGATTACAATATAGGCAGAAATGTGAATTACCAAGTGATTATGTGACCAAATTACCAAGTGAATGTGAATTATCAACCACATATACATAGTTTATTTGTTTTGTTTCTTTTCAAACATAATAATTATGGATTGAGAACTAATAAAAGTTAATAAAAATTAAGGTGATTCCCTCATTGATAATATAGTGTACCATAACAAAATTTTGAAAATTTATTCACATAAATAATCTTATGAACTGTTTAAAGAAAAATAATGAAATTCAAAAATAATTTTTTTAAATATCGCCATTCATATAAATTAAGATAAATTCACTTTTTAAGTATTTTAACTTCAACAAATATGCTTTGTTTTACAAAATTTTGATTGCACTTCAAATATATAATGAATATGTAAGTTAATTTTTTATATTTGTAAACAGATATCTAATAGCTCCATTTTTAATATACTATCCCCAATGAAATCTATATATTTCAAACGAGAATAAAAGGAATGCTTTATCTCATACATTAAAGAATAAATAAACCATAGTCCAATTTTTTATACTTTTTCTCCTGTACATAATGCGTGGTTGTTAAAGAAACATGTATGCATATTTATCTATCGTTATTATATCTATCGTTTTTTAAAGCTTAACTCATAAATGAAAGAAAAATTACAATTTCTAAAATGCTCTTAGTGGCTAAAAATGACACTTCAATATATAATATATTCAATAAGGAATTCTTAGATCAAAAAAACTCAGTAACAGCAAGATTTCTTTATGAAATTCATTTGAATTCAAACCGTTTGATTTGAACGCACCTTAACATATCAATAATCTTAAAATTAATTTAACATTAGCATTAATGATTCAGTTTCAAAAATTAATACCTCAAATTTTAGTTTTCAATTTAATAAAGCAAATTCCATGCTACATTATCTAAAAATTCTGTTTTCCAGGAAAAGTGTTAGAATAATTTTTGAAGAAGTGTATTTTTGAATTCTAAAATGTTTGTTAAATGCAGACATCTAGTGATTTAACTCAAATGAGATGCATATTGATTATTTACCGAAATATTGATTTCTATTAGATGTGAGCTGTTGCTTCTATATTAATAAATATTTAAATTAATAAAATATTATATAATGTAAACAAGAAAATGTTCTGGCCGTTTATAATGTCCCAAAAGATCATAACCTATAGAAATTGTAGTCTGTTGTTAGTCCTCGAAATATCACCATCGACATCTAGCACCTTTTGTCAACGTGTCTCCAGCTGTGCAATCCTCTTGCTGTAAACTCGGAGGTTTTAACTCAAAGACGTTGCTTGGTGCAAGTCTGCTTCATTGGTGAAGGATTTTCTCGAAGATGATTGATTATCCAGGGAATGGAAGAGGTAGTAATCTGATGGTGCAAGCTCAGTTGAGTAAGGAGGGTGGCATAAAGTTTCCCAACTAAGTCGCTGTATAGTATTCCTGACCCCCAGCGCGACGTTTGGCATCGCTTTATCCGCCAAGAACAGTACACCCTAGCAATTAACCAGTTCTAGCTCTTTCTGTTGCAATTCTTGTAGCACAGGTTCCAATGGTGTCCAAAATGACCAGGTACAGGTCCAAAAGGGCCATGTGGCCCGTTGGAAGCAACTCATAGTGAACCACTTGACGACTAGTTTCATCACAGAGGGGTTTGGTTTGGTTTGGTTTCTTTGTCGCTCAACGGTCATTTTTTGCACACGAAGGCTAATTAGACCGGGACTTACGGTTTAAAGTGGATTCCGAACCACTACAAATATCCATGCCCAAGGTGGGATTCGAACCCACGAACTGTTAAACCGAAGGCAAGAGCGCTAACCATTCGGCTGCCAGCTCGGCTTCATCACAAAGGGACAAATCTCCCGACCAGAATTTGTTAAAACGAATGTCTTGTAGTATGTTCATTCACCGCACTATCTTTAAACACTTGACATATTCAGCGACTTGATGCAGTAGCTGATAAGCCCACTTTGAAGTGGTAAAGCAAACAACACAGAACGAGCTCTTTCGACACGTCCATCTCTCTTCGCTACTGTAAGAGTTACGATTGATGAATGTGCGCGATGAACCTGCTTTTATAGCAACTGATATTCTTCCTCTTAATTGATCGGTCTCTCAACCACGTCATATACTGAATTGCATAGTTATTCTCACTTCATTCAATCTCAAAGCGAAAACGGCAAGAGCTTTCGTTTACCTTATATTTTATGGAGAAAATTAGTATAACATTACATTCTATATAATATGGTATGCTTTACTATTATAATCTAAAATATAATAACATAAATGTTTTCTCTACTATAATATACAAATCAAAACAAGTGTTTGATTTTGTGATAGACATTAATAAATTATTTGACTTTGTTTGCCCGAAGTTATCAACTTGTTTAGCTTTAGACAAGCATTAAAAATGAACGTAAAAAACCCATTTTCCTAGAGGAAATACAATTTTTTCTAATTACAAGACTGTTCAACTATATGTTAAATTGGAAAATTAAGTAAATTTTTGTTAATTAAAATCCTACAATACTGCTGCTGTGGAAGTTTCCTAACATAAGATATTCGTTATGATTTAATTATCAAAATAATGACATGCGAAAATTTTTTAAACTTCTAATCATATGGAATTTGCTTGTTTTAATAAAAACACGCATTAACACATAGAAAATAATTCTGCTATTTGTAAAAGTGATTGTTTTAGCGCATTCAGCGAAATTTCATATTTAAGTGAGTCAAAAATATAAGTCAGGGGTGGGCAATCTACAACATATATCTTATGAGTTTCGATAGTACTACATTTGATACGCAGCAGAATTTTTCAGTCATACTCTATACTGCTATGCATTATTCTGCATATTACTGCAATATAATAAGTAAAACGATGGAGGGATGAGATTTACATTAAAATTTTATTTAAAAGATACATAGTATACTTGTACACACTTAATTTTTTATTTATGCTGAAAGAAATGTTATATTTTTATCTATTTATCCTTAAATCAATAAATGCATTTAAATATGAGCATATTAATACATGACAAAACTAAATATCGGTAAATTTGATCGTCATTCAAGAAAATTGTATTTATTGTCAGGGAAATCAAATTGATTCAAAAATTTTCTAACCTGGAACATCCGAATCATATAAATAAATTAATTTGGCATTCTCAACTACAAGTTTGTCAACATCTGATATAGACAAACATTTTACATTTGCAAATTATTATCATAAATTTTTAATAATAAATTATATTTTCTAAAACAAATAATGTTTATTATTAAACTTTTATGGCTGTTTTTCTTTCATTATATTACGAAAAATACTGACTGACATTTAATGACTTGCTTCACTTATACGAATTCTTCGTCTACATTTGCTCAAACTCATTGGCATTGAAAATACAGATGTAAGCGATTACTCAAGGTTTTTTACACCAATTTCTGGGAGAAGTAAAACATGTTTTCACCCGAAACGCCTCAGTCGCAAAGTGCTACAAGGTAAGAAAGACATTAAAATATTGTTTCCCTTTTCCATGTATGAGAGTTATAATCTTTACCACAAATGAATGCTATTTAATTAAATTATATAAATTTCCTATTTACAAATAAAATTAAAATTAATTTGTCTTAAGTTCAGTAAAAACAAAAGGCTTGAGCTGTAATTATATTTTCAGTTCAATAGTTTACAAAAATTTCCAACTTCGGTAGGGCTGTTTGTAATAATTTGGAATTTACTAACACTTTAAGAAATAAAGAGAGATCATGAATATTTATAGTTATGGGGCATATGATATTTTTTTAAAAAAAAACAATACTGGTTAGTTAAATAATTTACTAACACCGTAAGAAATAAAGCGGGATTATGAATATTTATAGTTTTAGCACATGAAATTTAAAAAAAAACAATACTGGTTAGTTAAATAAATTAAAAAAGACGTGTGAAAAATACAAATCTAAACATTAATTATTAAAAATTTCCAACTTTGGTGGGGATGTTTATAATAATTTGTAATTTATTAACACCATAAGAAATAAAGAGGGATTATGAATATTTATAGTTATGGGACATAGGATGTTTTTTTTAAAAAAAAAAACAATATTGGTTAGTTAAATAAATTGTTGTTGTGTGCCAGCTAGGCTAGCAATATTGGATGCGCTGCTCCACTTCTCCAACTGAACCACATTTAGGGGTGGAGTCTAACTTCCTCAGTACACACATGCCATAGATACCTGTTTATAGGGTAAGAAACCATTCACAACCCAATAATACAAGGAAAACACAAAGACAGGATAGATAGAGAGAGAAAGTACATCCATGCCCGAACCGGGATTTAAACCCAGAACCTTCTTATCCGCAGTCAGGCATGCTGACCACTAGACAAGTTGGGCGGCAGTTAAATAAATTAAAAAACGTGTGAAAAAAATACAAATCTAAACATTAATTATTAAATACAAATTAAACGTTTGTAGCCAATTAATTAATTTTTAATTTGGTAATGATATTATGTTTAAAAAATAGAGACATTTGTTTATACTACATAACTAATTCAATTCAACGCATTTAGCTGCAGTTTTTAATATAATTTATTTTTATCTTTATATGTCATAAAAATACAATTTATTTCCTCAAATGATGTTTAAAGCAGAATATCCCACACTAAATGTGCATACGTAATCATTTTATTTAAAAAAAATTTATATATATTTTTAATCTATTATATAATCAATTTAAGCATTAAAATTTCTGCTTGATTTCAGTATTAGATATCATAAAGAATTCCGAATTGGGATTTGTTAAGGACATATTGTAAAAATGTTACTATTTGTTAAATTTTTGCAAAAAGAAAAAAAAATGAGAACGTTATTTGATTAACTACGATAAGGCATGGGAAAAGACCTTAAAAATGTTTTAAGCAAAGAATTTTGTTGATGAACTATTGCTTATAATGTGATGGAGATTCAACACATGCCAATTAATCATATGCTCATTATTTTGATAAAACTGCATTTTTTGAAAAACGCGACACAAAATACTCATCATTTCTAAACTATTCGTTTCATAATAACTATTATGTGAGAAAAATAGCTGTCTGTAAATATACGATAATATGGCATTGTTTTCCTCAAAGTTGTTTTCTGCAAGCAAAATATTGTAAGAGTGCATATCTTAATACTGTAATTGGTTATCTTCAGATATTAAAATTTTATTATGAGTTGCGCACTCGCGTTGTTTACGTTGTAAAATAATATTTAAAAAAATATATATGTATGTGCTGAAACAAACCATTTGTCGTAAATCAATAAATCGTAATTTATATGTGATTATTACAAATAATAAAATAACGCAGGTTCCTTTTGTAATAAAAACTCAAAAAAACGACTAAGATTTTTTCCCTAAATGTCGTGCTTCTCATCCTAATTCGTCACTATGAAAATAAATTATTTATGCTATTAACATATTTGAAAACAAAAAAATAAATATGGCTAAAATTTACGTAATTTAAAGTAAAAAATGTCTTACATATACATGAACGTATAGCTGTTATTTTACTAGCATTCTTACTTGCATCTAACCCTAAGTTGAGCTATAATAGTAATCTGAAGCAGCTGGGTGGAAGTCTTCGTAATTTAGAAAGAGCGATCAAGTAGAAGACCCCTTAACATATAACCTAAAAACCCAGAGATATTATTTCACTTTGAGGACATTGCGCCTATTTAATGTGCCCGCTCTAATAAACATGATAGATTTTCAGTTAAGGCGGGATTCTAACTCTCTACCTTTTGATAATGTGAATGACGCCCAAAACCAAGCAGACCACCTTGAACTCATAGAGGATGTATATTGAATAATATTATTTTTTGCTAAACAAATGATATATTCTTATTTATTTGTCTTTATTTCACTATAACTTGATGTTCAAATAACAACTGATGTTTAATATATACTTTCCTTAAGTAAATAACTATTTTCACGGAATTTCATGAAGTGGTTGAAGTAGCTATAAAATATGAAATTAAGGAATATTATTTTTAAAAAATTGCAAGTAAAAGTATACTTATTATAAAGATAAATTTTATTTGTTACTAAGTTAAAGCTTACAGCATAATGAAAATTTTATCTGAAATTATTAAATAATAGAACATACTTTTCATCAAATTCAATAGAATAAATCATAATTAAATACGATTTATTATAGACAAAAAGAAATTTTTGGCATGATATGTTTTAATAAGCAATCAATACGTGTGACCTCATTTCAACATGTGAAACAACATTTTGAATAAAAATCTATCTAAAAATGATAGATAATCTAAAAGTGAATAAATATCATTATATTTTCAAATCACATTTTTCCCTAAAGAAGGCATTCTCCACTGGAAACTACCACCCGCAAAAGCTAGTAAACTTAGCTCGCTAGTATAATATAATTTTTTGTGAAAGTCGTGGTTATTAACACCTTGTAAAATGTAGTTTGTTTTGAAATCATAAATTACTCCTGGAATGCATATCTGAGGTAGAAAGGAAATTTTTGGTTAGCAAGATATCCCATTAACCACTACAGATAATAACCCTTTCCATTGAGAAAACGCTTGTGGCATTTTACTGTTGAGGCATGAGAAGAAATCTGAACGTTTCAAACTTTTTAGATACATAACTAGCAGAGTGCAATATAAAGAATGCATGCCTTTCTAGAAATACACTAATACAGCAGAGTCAATAGACATCTTAGAGTCCTCACTATTCAACAGTGTGGTGGTTTTACATTCTTTTCAGACCTCAGCTAACGCAATGTTCATTCCAGCTCAGATCCTAGTAGAAGCATTCTGTTCGCTTTTACAAAATAGTGCTACAAGTAACTAAAGATACTGCGAAGTGTAGAAACCGTGGAAAATTTTCTTGGTTAAAATTTTAAAAATCATTAAGATTCTGAAAATTTTAAATTTGACCGGTTTCGCTTAATTCTCTTTATATGTATTTGAATACCGAATTTTCTGAGAATCTATAAATGTACTACTTTTTTCCTTTGAATTTACATTTTATTTTTTTGTATGGAATTGTTACAATTTTCTATGAATTCCACCTAATTGTTTTGATATATCAAGTGTTTTTTTTATAAATACATAAATAGTTTAAGTATTGTGCCCATCTCCCTAACAGTTTTATTTTCTTATTTATACTATTTTCATGGAGTTGTTTAACAGCAATCATAATGAATTATTTTAACTTCTTCTGCAATTATTAGAGTAAATTAATCTTCGACAGTTTCTTTTCAAAATAAAATAAGGCCATGTTTTTAGAGGAATTGAAATAATCTTTTTAGGAAATAAAATTGGATGGTTTAACATTTACGCATTTGAACAGAATCATTGAAGCGTCGTCGATCGCTGAACCAATTCAATATACGATGCATCTTCAAAAATGAAATGCTTCCACAAAGAATGAACTATCTCCGTTTTAACCGAAATTTTACGGAATTAAAAGCTTGTCGACTTCCTTATTAAGGAAATTAATAACGGAAAACATTGAGACGGGGATGACGTCTCAGCTGTTTCGAATGCGCGGAAACATTTGTGTTGAGTTATGAGCGAGGCACTCTATTGTTACGCTGGAACTAAAAAATAAATCATGTGACATGGCCTCCAGCGATCCTTGCACTCATCAATTGTTTCGCGAAGCGATATTTTTGCTTTTAAAAATATGCGCACCGTTAAATCTTAGAAAAATAGTAGTCAGATTGTAATCTCATAAGATTCGACAGTTTAGTACTAGCAATTGGATTTCTATTTGGCATGAGAACTTTGCTATATATTTTCACAGGCAATGGCATATATTTTCTTTTACTCGCCTATTAAGTTCAGAGAAACATTTATAAGAAACAGTTTTTAATATCAAATACGATTATCAGCCTATTTCAGTTTTTAATAAATATTTGTCTTTTTTGAATGAATGAATATTTTAAGTTGAAAATTCGGATTAAATATATTTTCGTTATGTTCAGACAAGGGGTTTTAGCGTGGCTTAGAGGTAATATCATGCTCTTCGAACTTGTCAGGTCCAGGATTCAATCCCAATCACTGTTGAATAATGGCAGATGGGTGCTGCATTTCTGTTTTGTAAACGCATATCTTTATAGTGATTGGAGTTTTCTACTTTATCTCTCTTGCACACACATATATATGGCTCACGTCAATGGAAAGTCCAGCCAGAAAGTTATAAAACGCGGTGGATGTTAAAATGTCGCATAACAAACATTGGCTGTTAGTTATCCACTATTCGGTGACAAGTCAAATGTATAGCGACTAAAATTTGAATTTTTAAAGACTCAGAACAGTAATTCCAAGAAGAATTATCCGCAATTACAACAATGTGATTTTGATTGAGTAAAAGCAATAAAATAAACAACTTGTAAAAACAAGTTCTGTAAAATAAAGTGAAAGACAAAATGTTTAAAAAAAAAAAAACAGATTATTAAATATCATTTTAGCTTTTGCGAATCATTAGAAGATCGCCAAAGAATAGGCGCAATGACTATCGATTATCTATTACTTTTTTGTCCTAAATGACATTTAAGAACATCTTGAATTTTTTCCTGAATGACATTCAAGACAATGTAAATAGCATTCGAAAACAAACACTGACCATCATAATGCGAGGCACATTCTTGGCATTATTTATGAATGAAAGAGTGTACTATACCACACACGAAATTATATTTAAATTCGAAGTGAAATGGGTGATATAAATTAAATTTTCGCTTAAAAGTTTACAATAAATGAAATAAAATTAATGTGAGGAATATATAATACTACATAACATCGTCCAATTTTTTTCAGATATTTCATTACTGTTTGCAATGGAATGATTTTTTTTAAATTGATGCTTTGTCTGGTGATGTATAATGCAGCTCAGTTGTACTGTTCGAATCATAGGTTTGTTCGTTATTCAACGATTACATTTTATACACGAGCACTTATTATAGGGAATTGAGCTAAAATTTGATTCCAAACCTTTACAAACATTTATTCGTAAGGTGGCATTATATCCAAAAAACCACTTTATATCCAAAAGACCAGGGCATTAATTATTTTCCTGCTGCCTTCCCATCATTGGTACACTTATTGATCATATGCAATTCAAATTCCTTTATATAATTCAAATATGTCTCAATGCAAAGTCTTCTAAAATATTAATGCTTTCTTTTGGATTCTAAACACAAATGGAAAAAATGAACGATGACATCAAATTTCCTACAAAGCAAATTCATCTTATTAATAAATCATACCAAAAATAATATGAAAAAAGATAGCTTCTTCATTGACAAGACATATAATTATTATTTATAAAATAAAAAATTTAAGGAGAATGTATTTTTTACTTTATCATGGACATTATTGATACATCTGTAAACAGGGGAAGGTAGCTTGAAAAATCATTGTATCGCTTTAAAAAAATGTAATATAATTGTAATCGTAAGCATTACTGTCATATCATTCCGGATTGTCATGTAGTTTGCAAGTTTCAGAGCTTGAAAAAACAAATCATTAAAAATTCGTGAATAATGACTTTGAAAACATTATGGAAGAGAAATATTTAAGCTTAAAACACTTCATGAATGAAATCAATTTATTTTACGGTGCACAAAAATAATTAGCAATAATATTTAAGTATATTGAGATCACTTATGCATTGAAGATTCATTCCACAAGGAACACTTCAAAATATAAATTCAAATCACTATAAACATCAACTCCCGAAGTTGATTATCAAACCTATGAAGGCCAGAGTCCTAACTAGTCACCTATCGAATAACTTATTAATAGACTTCAATTTAAAAAAGACCTACGAAAAACAATTAAATATCTTAAACTGTGACTGCTTTCGAAATAAAACTATGCTGTGGAAAAAACTCAAATTTCGTAAGAAAATTTTATGCATTTGACATTTACTTTCATTCTGTGAAGAGTGAAAAAGATGGTATTTTCGATATAATACTAAAGTTTAAAAACCCACATTTAAAAATTTCAAGGTAAGTACAAAACTTTTGGATGCATTTACTTTTAATTCCTTGAGGTCGATATTATGTTGCATAGGTCATTTTTCAAATAAAATATACGAACCGATATTCTTATAAAAAATATTCGATCACCCATGTTAGCTAGATTTCAATGGAATATATCTTTTTCAGCACGAAATACGAAATTACAATCTGTATCTTAACATTCAGCAGTTAGTGGGTTTGATTCCTATCTCAAATGTAGTTATTTATAGAGAAGTGCAATCCACTTCAAATAATAGTAGCTGTCTCAATGTATACGATGAGACCGCAAAGCAGCTAACTAATCATCTTCAAGTGAATTAATCCACATAAGGGCACTTTATTTAAGTTTCTATTTAAGAACGACTATAGATGTTTCATTCATAAATCATAAAATATTTCATAGGTGCCCCTTAATTAATTGTTTTTAATAAAGAAAAAATAGAGGTTTTTTTTTAAATAATTGTCACACATTATTAATACACAATGTAGGAAGCAGTCTCGTCTTTTATTTGAATTGTAACACAAAATTAGAAACACCAGAATGTATTATGTTAATTTGCCCATTTCTTTGATGTTGCACGGGTGTTGTTTATTATTGTTTAAATGCGTGGTCCATAGCATCTCGCTCTTTCTCAGTACAACCCTATTCCAAGTAACGGTAGAAAGAATTAAATAATGATCATTCTCTCGCACTTTCCCTTATTTGCTTTAGCCTTAAATATTTCATAAAATTTCTACATTTCTGTTCTCGTTTTAGTATAAGTTCTCAGAATAATTACATTATGATTCATCGTATTATGTTCCTATATAAATACACGATGTAGTAAGCAATATGCTATTGCACTCATTAAAAATACAGGCGTGGTAAAAATTGGATGAAAAATAAACTCTAAAGCTTTCCATGGGACACATGGATAATATTAAATTATTCCACGCCATACATGTATAACATTAAGAATGATTAAAAGAGACAAACTGATTCAGCAATTGACTGGAATGACAAAAATTTTTCATGATTATAAAAAAATGCAAAATTTTATTTTTGTTTAGCATCTAAAAATGCAAACTTTTTAAGCAATTTGAAATAAAAGAGAAAATTGTTTTATTTGAAATTTCTTAATAAAATTAGCGGAAGTATTTCAATTTTGTCAATGTAGAAAGAGACTCTTTAAACATCTACGGAAAAAACGAACTGGACATATTGTACAAAATAAACAAATAAAAAATTTTAAAAATCGATTAAACGACATAATCTAATGCAACATTTGACTGAAGTAACAAATATTTTAAGGCTATTAAAGACCAAGAGAATTTTATTTTTGTCCAATAAAAGCGTCTAAAAAAATACTACACATTTAAAATTATGTTTAATCCAAAATCAACAGAATTCAGAGCGTAGAAAAAACGCAATAGTCCTTTGAAATCTTTAAAAGCAAATTAAATCTAATTTTCAGAGATTTAAACCATAATATTTTGAGCTTTGGTTTGCTTGACGCTCAACGGACCGAACCGCTAACAATATCCTAGCTCAAGGTGGGATCTGAACCTACGAACTATTGAACCGAATGCCAGAGCTGTAACCATTCAACTGCCAGATCGACAATAATATTTAGAGACAACATTTATTAAAGTGAAGGGAAATAAAATGTTTTGAGATTTATTTTGCGTTATTCTATGTAACATTTATCTAACATACTTATATTATACGCTTGTTGTTACATTATGCAATACATAATTAGTTTTTATACATTACGTGGAGATTAAAGAGAATATTTAATTTTGCAGTTTACTTCCGTAAAATAAAATGGAAGTGTTATTTTTGAAAACCTTTTTAGCACTCTGCATCCTATAATCTTTTCCCTATCGCGCAATCTCCCTTATGACATACAAAATTGGTCCGTGAAATATTAGCAATAAAAATTGACAACAAAAATTTTTAATTCTTATAATTCATTACAATTAAAAATTGAAAAATAATTTAATACTAGTGTACTACATCCTGTGAATTTTTTTACAAATAAATTTAAGATTAGAAAGATAAAAACATTGAAAGGAATTTTAAATGCCTCACGTTCTTTTCCATTCGAATAGTAGGAAATTTCGTTCAGAAAAGATTCTCATTTGACGTTGAGAAAATTAAAACAGAAATCGAAATGAAAGATGGAATGAAATTTAAAGACAAAATTTTCAGTTTAAAAATACAATTTATGATGTAAACAATGCAACCACCAATTAAGATACTTTTTTTAACCATTTACAAAAAGAATACTTTAAAATACCATTTGTAATATTAATTACATTTGGATTTTTTTTTTCATATTTTTCTCAAAGAAGAGTTCTAATTCACAAAAGAGGATTTTAAAGTTTATTTAGTATTTACGTATATTGTTTATTTCGAATTTTTATGTAAAACAATCTAAAATCACTCTAATGCCATCAACAAAATGTGTAAATGTGGGCATATATAATCTTTCCAATTCAAAGAAATAATCACTGCACATAGAATAAAAAAGTTTACTTAAGCATTTCCATGAGATTTTGAATAGTACTATTAGCTGAAGATACTGATTTGTCACTATTAGCATTAACTCACTTTACACACACACATATATGTATATATGTTTGTATGTGCGCAAGTTTATGAGTGTTTTAATATGTTACTCTTATTACCATTAGAAAAACAAAATTGAAAATAGAATATAATATCTTTTAGTTCTGAAATGAGGAAGTACTTTACATGAAATTGGATCCAGAGAAACCAGAAAGTACCGACTTACCTTTCTAAAAAATTTCTGTTTGCAGTTGTTCTGTTTCCTTCGCTGTAGATATCTCGTGATCAAAAGAATGCTTTTGAGTTTTCACTTCAAATACTCACAAATTAATCCAATTTTGATCGAAATAATTTCATTTGCATGTTATATTGAAATATATAGTGTAAAATGCGCGAATTTTAAAATATACTTTTGCTTTTTTTTCTGCATTACCGACAGCCAAACGAGTTTTTATTAGCTTTTCGTTTTCGATGTAAACGATACATTAAAAGGTAGCAGATAACTCTAAGCATTTAAAATCTGTTTTGTATTAAAAACATGTCACATATAAAAGTACAAAAAAAGTTTTGCCTTTATTCCATATAATGGATGATTTTCCGATTTTCGTTGTAGCAAGCAAGAATTTTGACAAAAAAATTACAGCGCAGAATTCTGCGATTTTGACATTATTATGAATTAAGAGAATATTCCTTCTCTGCTTCGCTGCTTTCTGGATCCAATTTTCAAAATGAAAGAAATTTTTTAATGAAAACATTTTCAGAATCAGTAGGTTGTCTAGAGGCTGAGAATGAACAGTTATTTCTCGCGTCGTTTTCGCCTGTTCGTGAGTCTGTGACGTCATGAAGTCACGTGGATCTTTCACATGCGGAAGACTCCATTCTGACCTTCAGTAAGAAGCCCCCGTAACGCGACCATCTTTGGACACAAAATAAGAAATCTTTCTGTTATTGCGCCTTGAATCAATAGTCTGTTTTAATTAACTATTAACAAACACAAATGGTTATTACTTTTCAAAAAATCTTGTCTCGTCGTTAAGTCTTAAATTAAAAAAAACTTGTCTAAGCAGCTAAATATCTAAATAATACAAGCTAATATTTAAAAAAATATCTTTGCAAATAATGATTTCTTGAAGTTTTAAAATGATTTCATTCATGATAACTGAAAATTGCTTTCTTATCTTAAATAAAATAAATATCTCCTTCTCTCAAATTATTGCAAGAAACTGAAAAAAGTTTTTGTCGTTTCATTCTATTTACAAAAATAATAACAGTTAATACCAATAAATTTAATGGAAGAAAAACATATATCACAACATTTAAGATTTCATATATTAGTTATAAGCAAAGGGATATATACCATTTTATTTTCAACTCAACTTCTTATGTTAACGAAACTAAATAAAAACATTCGAAATAACCGAAGTTTGATACTGTGAAAATTTCTTTATTCTAAAATACTTGTTTTTAAATCTCTAGCAAAAAAATTAACGGAGCAGATATTCTTACTTTTATTATGGTAATTATTAATTAGAAAAATTGCAAATGAAAACATACTATGATTCCATAGAGAACTCTTTATTTCTATGCTTCCCAATTTTGAATCAAAAAAGCCATTCTGTACGTGAAGCATTGTTTCAAACTGCTTCACTGGAAAATTAATGTTTAAGACATTCTATAAATTGTGGTTACAAAACTAAAGGAAAATCGTTATAAATTCAAAACATACTGAGATTGAATGTTTAAAAATTATAATGCTTTTAAATAATACACTATTATTAAGAATGATTATTATTTAAAAAATTGTTGATTAGATGTGAACTATTATTTAAAAAAGAATAAGGGCTTAAAAATCTTTTCTTAAGATAAAAAGCTGAATATGCATCGAATTAATGTCAAGAAAATTCTAAGAATTTTTACAAGTCCTGCTACAAAAAGAAATGAATTAGTTTGAAATAAATGGATGAAATAATATCACTGGCACGAATTTTTATTTCAGATTTTTCCAACTATTGATTAGATCAATTATCAACATTTTAGAGAAAAATAATGCACAATGTATTTTGAATATTTCTCTTTAAAAATCGAAATATAACCTAGTATTTGATTTATACGTCTCTAAATATTTGAAAATACGCTATAAATCACTAACTACTTACAATATTGTAATGCTATAACGCAATGCTAAGGTTTCAGCTCTCAAATTCACTGTTTTTTTTTTATTAGATATCAATTTTTATCCCCAATAAATCTTGTTAAAGTATTTGTCAGTGTTTCTTACATATTTTCCTATATTTCTTACCATATTTTTATATTTTTGTTTGATTATGATGGTTTTAGAGAATTTAGTTTTGATAGGCCAAAAAATTTATCCAACGGCTATTAAATTTCCTGCATTCAATATTTAATTGACTTTCATTTTTTACAGAATTTTAACCTTAATTTCTATTCCTATTACATTTTTGAATTGTTTATTTTTAGTGATAAATTATTCAAAATGAAAAGTATTGCAGTAAGTGAATGAACACAGATGAAGATCCTGAATTTATTTCATTATTTTTATAAGTTTTTTTTTATTATTTCTCGTTTCTTAAATACTTATCTCCAAAGATATTTAAAAAACGACTCTCAAAAGTTTATAGAAAAATTATTACTTTGCTCATTGATACATTACAGTAAAATTTTTATTGATAAACAATTATATTAATCTAAGAGACAAGATGAACCCTTTTAATCGGTGCTAGAGAGGCAATGAAATTTTAACCTGTCTCTCACATCTGAATCTTTGCAAAAATTTTAATTTAATTATCTTTTATGAATTTAACTATAGCCTAATTAACACAAAATTTATAACTACCTACATTTCTATTTAGAATATATAATTACAATGACACGACATAATGAATTGCTTAAGCAGTTTAAGCTATTTTAACGCCCACTGCGTAATTGCCTACCAGAAGAACTTTTCATAGATAGTGAGCCGAATTCTAGAGAGGAAACCTGGAAAATTCCTAAACACCTATCCCGACGACATGTAGAGGGCAGAAGCCAGCATCCATCTACATTTGTGCAATAGTGGCTGCGTTCAAACCTGGGATATTTCGCTCGGAGAACCGCTGTGGCTTATTTGGCTAGGACGTTGTTCTCATTATCGTAAGGTAGTGAGTTCGAATCCAGGTCCACCGAAGATCCGTCGTTCTCACTAAAATTGGCAGGGCCACATTAAATATGTCGTGAGTCTAATGTCTTCTAAGTGAAATAATATCACTGGTGTTGGTAGGTTAAGTACTGGGGGTCTTCTGCTTGATCCCTGCTTCTTTATAAATTATAAGCACTCCCATTGTGCTGCTTCTATTTACTCATAGAACCCAACTCTTCAGGATACAGGTAAGTATGTTCAGGCAACAACATTTCCCTCTGAACAGTCTTGTCGTACTACTGGACTAATACATAACTACTCTTGACACCACGTTGTGGACAGTCTAACGACCAAAGGCTATTTCAGCATTCAGCATGTAAATTGCCTTTGATAGAAATGGGCTATTTTCACGAGTCACAAGGAAGGAAATAAGGGAAATAACCACCGATCCTGACAGACATGCATGTTGAGAGCAGAAGGGCAATATCCATTTCCTTTGTTCAACAGTGGTTGGGATCAATCTGGGACCTTATGCTTCAAAGAACGATGACTTATCACTAGACTATGATGAGCTCAATATATAATTATTTATAATGTTTTTACTTAAAGTATTATATTTAAAGGACTTAGTGGCAGCGTTTCACGCTCCCATGACACAGGTCCGAGGTCCGATCCTCGGGCTGGGCAAGGTTGACTCAGCCTTCCATCCCTTCAGTGGGTCGATTAACTGAGTACCAAGCATGCTTGGGAACTAAACACTGGGGGTCTTTCGTTAGGCTGACCACCTAACTGGGACATATGTTTCGCACCCCAGGGCCCTCGGTCATGAAAACAGTTATGAGCACTGTAGGCCTTGGCCCACATGGGCTGTCGTGCCATGGAGTTTAGTTTTAGTTTATATTTAAAGGAGCACAGATAAGCAAAACAATATTCTTCTTTTTACAACACAAAATGAATGGCCTAACAGATAAATATTTATTGTAAGAAATTTGAGAATATGCCGTGTTGATCATTCCAGAAGAACTTCAATATGACTGTATTCAGTAGTAATACTGAAGAAAGCACTTTAAACTTCCAACCATCCTCTCTACAGAAATTCGTGCTGAAAGCCGAATTGCAACGTCCCTCTCCGTAGTTAAACGTCCATTTTGGCAGTCGATTTCAATCCCATCGATCTTTTGGGATAGAATGCACACAAGACTCTATATTCCATATTTGACATCATGAGTTGAATAACCTAACAGTTTGACGCTGTTCTGACAATTTAAATGCATCGAAGGTTTGAATTTCTTCAGAGTTCGATGTCTTATTTGATTTGTCTTTTAACTGGTCTATACCTTGGCATTCAGGTTGTGAAGCAAACAAACATATTTTGTACATAGTAAATATCACACTTTTTTTCAAATCGTAATTTTTTTCTAAAATTAGGACCACGTTTTCCACAGAAAATCATGACCATTGAAAATTCACTAGCTTCGCCCACTAGCAATAGCGAATAAAGTTTCTTATAAAATACAATGTATGGGAACTGGGCAAGAGATTTTTAATAGAGACTGATTTTTTGAAACTAAAAGAAGCTATTGATTCCTTAAAATTGAAGAAAAGCCCAGGCCTTGATAACACACAGATAATATTAAATGTTACTTACCTATATATTACATTGACAAGTGTTTTGTCGAAGATTGCGGAAAAAGGATGATAGTTTTTAGATTAACTTAGTTTCTAGAGAGTAAAGGTCTTTTGTTTCCTAAACGAGCTGAATTCAGGCAATATCACTTTACAGTCCAGTAAAACTTCTGTGATAGGCAAACTATTAAAGATTCGTTGGACAAACGTTTTTTTCTATTAGCAACTTTTATTGATTTTGAATCAGCTTGTGATAAAGTACGACGACTATGTACTATTCAGAAATTACAGAACTTGAGAATTAATGGCAGGATGTTTTTATGAATTAAGAATTTTCTGTAGTTAGAAATGGCAGTTGCATTTTTAGTTTTTAACAGACTAAGATTGGCTTTCCACAGAGATATGTTATCAGTCCAATTATTTTTAATGTTTTTATTAATGATTTATTTTGTTTATTTATTTCAATTTGACACCACAGGTAGATTCCGTCCCTTTTGCTGACAATTTGTTTATCTGGAGCAATTATTCAAAAGAGAAACAGGATGGTTTAAATAGGACTTTTAACAGTACTTTGAGACAACTGTAATGTTGATGACTAAAAAATTGTATGATGATTAATCATAATAAGAGTACTTGCCAATTTTTCACTCTGAATAGATAGCTTTTTACCCCGAATTTGATATTAAAGGGTGTAGATATTCAGCATAATGATTCTACTAAATACTTGGGTTGCATTTTTAACTCTCGTTTAAAATGGAGAAATCATACTTAACATTTGATGAATAACGCCGTAAAAAGACTCTTTGTCTTAAAACGTCTAGCTGGTTCAAGGTGGGAAAATGTCAGAAAGAGATTAATAACTACTCACAAATTATTTTTCAAACCAATTATTGGTTGCTGTGGTGAAATCCTATTACGGCTCCAAATAATATGACTCATAACTTAGAACTTTTCCCGAACCAAGCGAGGCGAATAATTACTGGAGCATTAAGAACTACACTCGCTCTTGTGATGCAGCTCTTAACATGTTTGGAACCTATTCTTGATTCTATTAAGAGAAAAACGATACTATTATATCAAACGTTCATAAATTTGCCTGGCAATTCTTTTTGAAGGAACTATAATAATGTTTCTCGAAATCTTAAAAGCCAAATTGGCTTTATCCGAGCTGCTCATTCTGATTCTTTGAATTTGGCCAGATTTACTTATTATTACCATTATTTACTTTTACTTTCTCCTTCTTTTTCAATGGACTTTTTGAATTTCATTATAAATCTTGACCTTTTACAAAAAGTTGCCAAGAACGAAATGCGTGATTCTCATTTAAGATCTTTTGCATTGGAGGCTATTGACGTTCACTAGCCTGAAAACTAGTGATTTTGTGTCTTCACTGATAGCTCTATGCTGGAAAGAACACACGGTTCTGGAGCAGGTATCCGTAGGGAGTTTTTTAGTTTTAACTTACCATTTGGACATTTTTCTACTGCCTTCAATCATGAAATAGAAGCTATTCCGAGGCTATTCAGCAACTGTTGATTCGATGCCATTCTTTTGTCTCTCATATTATCATATTCTAAAAGTGCACTTCAATCCCTTTTGAATGATCAAACTGTGTCACAAAGAATTTTAGAATGTAGACCTTTTCTTAAGATACAAACACAGATTCCAATGAATTCCTGCTTATTGCGGAATCACGGGAAATGAACAAGCTGATGCACTGGCTATGAAAGGAGCTTTGATAGAACAACGCATAAATCTTCCGTTTTCTTTCCACCCTGCTAAATTCCTTATTAACCTGACACTAAGGAAAACTTTTAAAAAGGATATGTTTCAACGAGCAAGGAATAAGAGTTGGCAGATTCTGTAGGAGAAGAAAAATGTTTGATAAGAAAGACTGTAGTTGCTCTATTTAAAGAATTGACTGGACATAACTGCTTACAGAACCACGTCTATGGAATTAGAGTGGTGGATTTCCAAAATTGTGTTTTGTGCGATTCTAATCAACAAATAATTTTTGAACATTTAAATAATTGTACTATACTTTCTCATTATAAGGACATTGCCAAAAAGTATTGGAGGGCCTGTGAACTAATGGCTTAAAGGTTAATATTTTATATTTGTAAAATAAATATAATACATACAGTATCTATGCTTGAAAGCAGTTGATACTCCAAGTACATAAATAATCAGAAAATCATTTACTATTAACATCAAATGATTATTTTTCTTATATTTTTGTGATGTGACTTCATTTGTAAAATGTCCAAATATTTTGGGAAAAGTCTTTCTTTAATGCCAAAATAAGTTTCGCTGAATTTCGAAATTTGCAGTATAATTGTTTGTGCAGGGAAACACAAAAGTATGTATCAATACTTCCCCTTAGGAATTTGATCATGAATAACACAAATGTAACACACTTTTAAATGTGATGATTTATATATATACTTTTCTAAGAAACAGAATGATTGATATACAGACTGTTCTTCATCAAATGCATCTTCACTTTGATATTTATGGTCAAGTGATAAGAAGGACTATTAAGTTGGTAACCTCCTCATCATATGACAACATCGGAAAGCTTTTAGATCCGAAGAAACATACATAAATGCTTTTTGTATGACAGTGATTACGGGTGATAAAAAATTTCCTATTTTTATTTCGGCCTCTCGCAGCCTAAAACCATGATCAACACATTATTTTTTCTCTACCACAAAAAAGAAATGGTAGCCTTAGTATTAGTTACCATGGGTATCGGAAACAAATCATTCCAGTTCTCGTCGTGGGTCAAAGTTAGATGTAAAATTCATAATATTACCTTTATATGTATTTAATCGATTGATTTCCTCAATAAATAATATCACCAATATTAAATTTCAGTTTCTCATAAATAAGACATTCGCTGACAAAAATAACTTAGCGCCAAATCGTATGTTTCGAAATATGCACATCAATAAACTGAATATATATATATATATATATATATATATATATATATATATATATATATATATATATATATATATATATATATATATATATATGTATGTATGTATGTATAATGTATATGTATATATATAAATATATCATGTGGCCAGAAAATTACATACGAGCAGTAAGTAGCTTTGTTAATTAAAAATATTGCCTGATTAGGTGTAAACTAAAGGAACATTTTTTATCCAAAAAAGTTTTTGATATGATTAAGATGCTTATGGTAAAGTATTACATAAATGGCGATGAATGCATCTTCCATGAAGTCACTGCCAAATTTACAAAATGACATAAAATTTATTTGTCTCTCATTCTAAGAGCGATTAATGCAACTCTGCCATATTTATAGGTTTTTCAATTGTCTTGAAACAATGTATGAATTACAGCTGCCTGCTCAGCTGGAACACGCCTGCTCAACCAATAATCCAGCAGTTTCATTCAGTTAAGATTGGAATCTTTGATGGACGATTTTGCTTCAAATGGAATCATTTCTGCGAATAAAAATATGCAGAATTTTGTAATGGAAATGTGCAGAACATTTCCAGAATTCTTTCGCAAATGCTGTGTTTATCTTTCAGCCACATGTTAATTCCCCTGAATATTGGATTTACGAATTCAGCACCAAAACAAGATCCACAGTCACGTTTCTAAAAATCCTAAAAGTAAGTGTTAGGATTTTTTTTTACATCTTCCTGTACAAGGAACAGCTTTTATTGTTTTAGCAATTGAAGACCTGAAACTGCTAGCAATGAATTATTTTAGCACTAAGTTGTGTAAAGAAGTTCAGAAATACTGAATTTTGACATAATCTTTACAAACATCCAAGCAGGAGATGGAATCAAACCCACGAGCTTGCAAAGTGATGACTAAGAAGCTAATAATTTAGGTTAAAGCATAGCTCTTTTTTTCGTCGTTTTTTTTTATATATATATGAGAGTGTGTGAGTGTGTGTGTCGTTAACATATATAACTGAATGTTTATTTGAAAAGCAACCTACTTACAATTGCTTTTATGGATTTTTCTTTTGTTCATTTTTAAACTCAGTCTTCTCTAACATTGCCCTTTTGTGTTTCTTTGAAGTGTCTTATCAATCAAATTGTTAAAATTTATTAAGTGCTTCTTGTTGTCTGTCAAGATTCCTCTTCTCATGATTTTATTTTTCACTTGTTAATTATTCATTTCTTTCTCTTGTTTTATTATAAATATTATTCCATATTTGTTTCAATTTTTTGCTGGCATTTAAAGGGCGCTTTAAATATTTATTTATCTTCCTTCAGCAATTCTTTTACTTAATTGTGACCCATACTTTACATTAGAATAAGTCAGGGTTTTTTATTCCTTACTCAGTGAATATTTATTTTAACTATTAATCACTTTAATTATTTATTTTTATATATTTTTGTGTTATTTTCATTTAATATCCAATAATTTATTACAATATATTAATGTTTATTCTGCGAAATAATTTCTATATTTAAGTCACAAATAATTTTGCTTACTGTTTTCAATTCCATAACAATTACATAATTTTATTCCATGACTTATAAAAATTTTCTCCTTAGTTGTCTCTTAATTATTATAATTTATTTTTAATAAAATCATTGGTTGCCAATTATTAATGTTGTTTTTTACTTTTTTGATTGCTTGTATAAATAATTTCGAAACACTTTTCCCTTTATTCCCTATTTCCTTTGTATGCAGCACAAGTTTTTATTTCAATGTTTTTTCTTTACTCTTGTTACTTATAGATTTTCTTTTCTGCTCTAAATAGAATTATAACCTGTTCATTTTATTGTAAATTACCATTATTATTGTATTTTTATTTTCTTTTTCCCATTTTTTTAAAATTAAATATCATTAATTCTCTTTAATTTTATTTTAAAAATTCATAAATTCATTTTTATAGTTTGTTATCTTAATTGTTTTTTGCGCACAACTATACACATTTATTATATAATTATATAATATATATATATATATATATATATATATATATATATATATATATATATATATATATATATATATATATATATATATATACAGGGTGATTATAAAAAAACTTTGCCAACATCTGCACTTCTAGCGTCCATTCTATTTAACCGATCAAGATGATACTTCAAATATAGTTCTTTTGAGATATGCGCTCGAGATTCTGTGAATGGCAACACAGTGGCCCTCGCGGTTACAGTTATAGTGACAGAAACTCGAAATTTTCGAATGGCAACATCTACTTTTTACAATCGCAAAATGTTCAGCACATGCGAAAACCCTAAATAGCGTTGAAACGGTACCGATATGTCTAAAAACGGACGTGTTCTGCAAACACAAAAAAGAGTTCTGAAAACCGGCCAATAAAACACGATCTGGGCGCACGCAATAAATTTGCATGTCACAGAGTCAAGAAACCAATCACAGAACGCCGGTCGCCAGATATTCAGCGTAGGAAACCTATAAAATACCAAGCGGGTATGCGAAGTCGTCATTCGGGAACGCGCACATGCCGACGATATGAGTCTTCCTAGGAAAGTTCGCGGTGAATTGATCTAACTCTATTACCAAAATGGGATGAACGCTGCGGAAGCCTTGCGTGTGTATCGCCGCAATCATCGACAACGACGCGGCCATGTACTCTGCAAGCTCTGCGTGATTTAGTGCGGAAATTCGAAGATACAGGATGCACCTGTGACAAACAGCGCTCCGGACGGCCAACTGTTTCTGAGGACGTTGTCATGGAAGTGCACCATACAGTGACTGCAGGAGACACAGAAACCGCAAGAGGCATAGCGCGCGTGTTGGATATTCCGAACTCAACGGTCCGCAAGCTCTTGCGCTCGGTACTTCACATGTTTCCCTATCGGTTCCAGCGCGTCCAGATGTTGGAGCCGGGTGACCCACAACAACGTCTGGACTTCGCAAATGCATTTTTGTTACGATATGATGCGGATAACGACTGGCCACTTCGCATACTATGGACGGACGAGGCGCATTTCACCTTAAATGGCAGCATTAACACAAAGAATTGTGTGCACTGGGAAGAGACGAATCCTCATGCTGTGGCGCCAGTACCATTATTTGACGCCAAAGTGACTGCGTGGTGCGGCATTACAGCTACATTTGTTCTGGGCCCGTTCTTCTTTGAGGAAACGACCCCGACTGGCCCTGCAACATGTTCTGTAAAGGGCCCTCGGTATGCAGTCATGCTGAAAAATTATGTCTTACCGGAGTTGCGTCGGCTGAATGCACTCAATGACATTGTTTGGATGCAAGATGGCGCACCTCCACATATAGCGAGGTCAGTTAAAAGGCTCCTGGATCAGCATTTTGGTGATCGCATCATCTCACGCTATTATCCTTTTCCGTGGCCTGCGCGATCCCCAGATCTGACGCCTATGGATTTCTGGTTTTGGGGCTATCTCAAATCCAGAGTTTATCTGTGCAATCCTCAAACATTGTCGGACTTAAAGGATTCTATACGGCGTGAGATTGGAAACATCCCTCGTGCCATGTTGCGTGCAGCGACATTGTCCACCGTCTCCCGCATGCAATGCGTAATTGCCTGTGATAGCACTCATGTGGAAAATGTTTGAAATTAATAAAGATTTTTTTTCTCTATGTGTTCTCATCATTGAGCAGTGTCTTGTCTTTGTCGTATGCATTATTCCTCCGTGCGCCTTGAAGAACTGTTTGTATGTGTATAACACGTCGGTTTTCGGACATATCGGTACCGTTTCAACGCTATTTAGGGTTTTCGCATGTGCTGAACATTTTGCGATGGTAAAAAGTAGGCGTTGCCATTCGAAAATTTCGAGTTTCTGTCACTATAACTGTAACCGCGCGGGCCACTGTGTTGCCATTCACAGAATCTCGAGCGCATATCTCAAAAGAACTATATTTGAAATATCATCTTGATCGGTTAAATAGAACGGACGCTAGAAGTGCAGATGTTGGCAAAGTTTTTTTATAATCACCCTGTATATATATATATATATATATATATATATATATATATATATATATATATATATATATATATATATATATATATATGTATGTATGTATGTATGTAACCTTAGTTGTTAGATCATTTATGAAAATAATATGAATTTTCGGTATACGATATTTTGATGTATGTGCTTCAGAATCATATCATATGAAAACGATAGTTAAATTCTAACAGTTATGGTGACAAAATTTCGTATGAC
Source organism: Latrodectus hesperus (assembly GCA_037975125.1). Taxonomy (NCBI): domain Eukaryota; kingdom Metazoa; phylum Arthropoda; class Arachnida; order Araneae; family Theridiidae; genus Latrodectus; species Latrodectus hesperus. The sequence goes on from CM075852.1 coordinate 62,668,107, forward strand.
AATACTCGTTTTTTTCCCCTTGGAATGAAATCTCCATAGCCAAAAGCTATAAATAATGCTGAAATGGTACCTGAAACACGAAACTCGCCGACGCTAGACAGAATAAGAAGAAAAGTGAAAACAACCGATAAAAGTAGAGAAGCAAAAAAGAAAGAAAACAATTTATTTTGTTTCACATATTTTCCACGTCAATTCTTTCTTCTACGATGACACTTTGGAAGCGGTAGATAATAGTTTGTTTGTCACTCAGAGTGATTATTTATTGCACACGAGAAATATTTGGCCTGGATATACAGTTTAAATTGGAGTTTTAGAAATATCAAGCAGCAGATGAATTCAAACCCGCGAACTCTGAACTAAAGGCTAGAGAGCTAAGTGTTATTATCGGTTGCCAGCTCTGCTGATTGTGGGTAGTATCGAAATGTGTACCTTGACGAGAGGAATTTATTGGACCTTTATGATGAAATAAACTTTTCTGGTGTCAAAAAAGATTTTATAAACCTATTTTTTTAGTATTGTTTAATGCTTAAATTATGAAGTTTAAATCTAAATAAAAACAGAAACATTCAAGTCATAACTAAGCTACATAATAAATATCTCGCAATCGCCTACAATTCCCACAACATCTCTTTCAAGTTTATCACCTATTGGCTATGTTTAAAAACTATCATTATTCAAGGACAGAAAAATGCTTCTTTACACTTCACTTCTGATTTTGTCTTTCAAATCATAAATTGTTTGCGAATTAAGTTCTAGATTGCGGGTTCCAGGCCCATAGATCGTATCAGTCAAAAATTCACTGGAATGAGACTGGACAACCTTAGCGGCGAATGAAATGAGAAACGGTAGAAATAACTGGCACTAAATTTTTGTGTTAAAAATTTTTAGTAGTAAATACACACGTCAGAGAGCCCCATATCACATCTGTGCCATATCAGATACAGCATCTTGCTGTTGCAATTAAGAAATCGTATTATTGATTAACATTTCTATGAGACAAACAAGCATTGTAAATGTTTGTTGCCGACCTGAGGTAGCAACTTCTTCAAACATGTAAGGGTGAATTTAATAAATAAAATAGGTGTCCAATATTGTTAGCATTGAATTGTGCTATATTATGAATTTAAAATAATCAAAAATTTTTCAACAGCACAGAATTGCAATTTTGCGCATATCTAATTGGAAATTCTCCTGCAACCTCGAAAATTCTGTGTTTAGTTACAATATGAGATGAAAACTCTAAAAAAATACAAACCAAGTTTTCACTTTTTTTGGGTGCACTCACTATATTGCTGACGAATTTAATTGTTAACCTCAGGATATTCTTTTTTATTTTTATTCTTTTTTTAAAATCTCATAGAGTTGTACATGCTATAGTTAGGAATTAATTTTTTTTATCGGTTAAAAGTAAAGATCAAAAATACACTATACAATTATTAACAAGAAGATTTTGTATATGAATAGTATAAATAAAATATTTAATTTATGGGAATGAAATTTTGTCAGTCAGTAATATACTTTTGTATTTGATTTAATCAATATAAGACTTACCACAAATCAAATTCTTTTAAAATATTGATAATTACTTAAAATAGTTAGTATGATATCTAAGAGATTTAATAAGAATTAAATGTGATTTTATTGATAAGAGTTAAATTTAAACGCATTTATTTACAAAGAGAATATTTTTTCCTTATTATGTTTTATGAATGAATCATTATTTTTTCACAAACAATTATATAATTATTTAAACAACAATACTGCCATAAAATTTAAGAATTTTGGAGATTTTCAAACAGTAAAATTAAGATAAGAATCCTCCTACAAAAATTAAAAATTCTCATTAATAAAGCAATTTATTCAACTTGTCTAATATAAGAATTGCGAGAAAATAAAACAGAAGAGGTAATTATTCGACTTCAACCTGTAATGAAAGTGGACACAATACTTTTTATGACAGTGGAAATAATTAAACATATAAAAAACATTCGGCTATTTTTTCCCTTCGTGACCGTAATGCTCACTTTAGCTGAAAGCATATTTTGCAACACAATTAATTAGTAGTCTGTGTGCTTAGATGAAATATTGATGTGACCCGTTTCATTACCCAATGAACAATATTACTTAAGTCATATGCTAAAATTTATTAAAGCTCACTGTTATTTTTCTTAAAATAAATCAATATTTTTAAAAATTCAAAAGTATGTCTTAAGATCTTTTTTAAAGACAAAAACATCCCCATAATTAATAATGTTTACTCATTCAGAATCACTAAAAAGTTTAAGCAATGCACTACAGATAAATGAGAAATTTTGTTCACAAAAAATCTCCGTGAAAGAATAAGAAAATCATTGAAGGGGAAAAAATTAATTACAATTATTGAAACCAAAGGGCGTGTTATTTAAAAATGTTGTATCAGCAAATTTTTAACAAGGTACTAAGTGTTATTATTCAACAAATAGTTTAAGGTAAGTGCTTATGATGATCTTAGAACTAAACACGTTTTTCGATTAATGAGATAATCATTCGATTCAATAAAGTAAATACACAGTGGAATTCCTATTCACTAAGACACGCGCAAAACGGTATTATTATTATCATCTATATGTATTGAAGACCATTATCATCCGTATACACATATCAAATTACATCATAGGGAAAAATTTTAAATTTTAGATGGCAATTCTATGTAACATCTTTTGTTGTTTGGCATTGGACAAATTGTATCTAATTGTGAAGATTGTAGCGACATTCACTGTACTGGTCTTACTTACAATAATTTTTTAACGTAATGTGCTTTTATCATCCCATTATTGTGTTGGTTAAAAATTTCTGAAAAGTAGTTTGACAGTTCTGACTAGATTAAATTTGATGCTCTGAACACCATACATTTAGTAAAAAAAAGGACAGCAACTAGTTTAAAATATAAACCGTATAGTGCAAAAAAATATAAATTTAATATATTTGGATCTATTATGAAAATAATTCTACATAAAAATAATGGGGTTCGTATCCCAAAGGACTTTGAATAGACGGAGAAGTTTCGTTCTGATAAAAATTATATTTTAAACTCAATTTTCAAATAAAACAGATATTAGTTATTCTTAACTTATGAAAGAATTAAATATTTTTCAATGAGAAAAAATGTATTTACACTATTCAAATGTTAAAAGGTAAAGTTCTTAATTTAGAGCAAATGAATAACCATTATGTTCCAACATAATGTCAGACATTTAATACTTTAAATTCACTGTTTACTAAATTAATAAATAAATATCGAACTAACTTTTAAGTCATATAATAAAATATTTACAAAAATATCTCCATACTTAAAAACTAAAAAAAATAATTAAAAGTAAATTTTTTGTTGATAAAAAGTATATAAATTAAGATTTAAATAAATCATATTTCATATGTTTAATTATATATTTAAAGATATTAGGTAAAAAAATTTGTAACAGCATACTAAGACTAGAATATAAAAATTATTTTTTTCCTAAACACTTTTTACTTAAGTGATATTTTTACTCATAATATAATTCTTAATATTTACTAAATTATTTAAAGGATTCTTATGCTCCTATATGCATTATTATTCAAAAGTGCCTTAAAAATAGCGTTATTGTAAATAGTAACATATAGATAAAAAAGAAAACAAATGCTTTGATATCTGGAACTGTCAGTCTCTGCTTTAAGAAATTGCACAAAAAATAGTTTTCTGCTTACCCCTATATTTATGTTTTTGTTAGAATAAATATAAAAAGCAGTTTTGGTCACATAAGAATTAGTTATGAAAAATTTGAAAAACATTTGCAGAAAATAGAATAATTATAAAAGTATATTACTAGATTAAATATTTTTTACAAATATTTGTGAAATCTTTGAAATATATATATATATATATATATATATATATATAATATTATTTATCTGTATGTATACATAAATGCGTATTAAGAAAAATGTTGAGAAGGAACAATCATTTAGGGATGAAGATTATCATTCATATAATTTTTCATAAATAATTTCCACGATTAATAATTCGTTCATTATGTTAGTTCATTCATCATGTTAGAAATTAAAACGAAAGACCAAAATATCCCTTAAGAATTTTAAATAATTATCAACAGGCAGTCAACCTCAAAATATGAAGCTGTCCTATGTGTAACTGAAAAGTGAGAGAGAAATATATTTTTTGTATTTAACTGAAAACTTTTATATCGTTTACTATTACTTTTATATCGTAGCTATAAATTTGCTGCAACAACTCAAAATGCAAGCAATTAAAATGAATGTCATGTAAGGACATACAGAAATTATTTTCTTCCTGCATTGTTTCGTTCTCAATTACCCATCTCAAATTACTGAAATGGTCAAACATTTAATATTTCAAATACTTTTCCTGGAAATGGGGAGAAGATTTCATAAAGAATGCTAACTTTGTTTATTTTCTCCTGTCCTCTGAAAAAGTTTAATCAACCCCTGTACTTTGTTATTCTTTGCAGTGGGGCACACTTCTAAAGATTCAAACCGCTTCAGAATAAGATTTAAAGGGAAATATTGTCGCGAGACAGCTATAGAATTTGATGAGAGGAAATAAGATTTACTATAAAGAGAGATGAACTCTGTTGATGCCTTTCCATTACTCCTACTTTTTGCTAAATCGTGAGCAACATTCCCTCATTTTGTAGTAATAATTGCAAAACTTTCACACAGTGGAATAATTTTCACACTTTTCATTGGTGTCTAACTCATTTGGTCCTCAGACTCCTTCCTTGATACTATCTTGTTCCTCATAAGACATCAAAACTATAATTTCTAATTATTTTATAAAAACCATTGCCAAAGTAAAAATCATTTTTTATAAAAAAATGAAAATCACAACATTTAAAAAAAACTACCTTTTATGTAAATAAAACTTCCTTTATACTTCTATATAATCGCTTCCAGCATTTAAATACTTAATAGATACAGTAGCAAATTTCTGAATTCGCATTTCATACAATTCTGGTTCCAGTTGATTAAACCAAACGGTTATTGCATTCTCCAATTTTACCTCACTTTTGAAGTGTTTATCGCCCAGAAACTCTTATTTGATTCGAAAGTAGAAGATTGAAACTTCTGGAAATTAGCATCTAAGTGTCAAAAATCTCGTAACTGAATCAACAATTTTTAAGTTGAAGCAACAATGTGCGGATGAACAGAAATAGTGAAGAATCCTAATTCTTCAAGAGATCATCCAGGGCCTCCTTCTTAGGGATACTCGTTGAATTTTCAAAGAGTATCACACAAGAGTATCACTTTAGATCTTACAATAATGATTTATCATAACTGTCGTGCCTTTTGTCTATGAAAATGAGGACTACTGCCGTATTGAGCAAGTGACAGGAGAGTACAACGTAAAATTCTGAAGCTGTGGCCTGATACTACAAATGTTTATCTATAAGAAAAGGATTATACAGAAAAGTGAAGAAAGCTTCATGCAGGTAGCAGAATATTTTCTCACAACACATTGTTTTTTTTCCCTTTTATGACTATTTTTATTTATTATGTCATACTGTTAATAATCACGGCCAGTCCTTATGGGGGGCAAAATTGTGTTCACTGAATGATTGGGTGTTATCTCAGTGATACGAATTTAAATTATTATTCATTAGGGTGGTTTTATTATTTTCATCAGCATCAATTTACTTTTCTCATCAACATTTTTCATTCATTTACTATATGGAAGAAATCATGATTTTTATCCATCCGATTATCATTTGGGTAAAAGAAATAACAGGAACAAAGAAGTGTAATAAATTTCACTTTCATATCAAGAAGGTTATTTTAAAACATTTAAAAAATTCATACTTTAATTGAATGAAATATTCGTCAAGATAACTACAGTAATAAATCACAGTAATGATTTATCATGAGTATAAAATTAAGTCTTATAGAAAATATTTCGTATGATTTTCAGAAAACAATGATAACTTTTTCAAGAACACATAAAACATCTGAATATTTTGAACTGGAATTCACAATCAGTGATGGAAATAAAAGAGAAAAACTGAATTCGAGAGAAAAAGAATAAATATTGTAGTTGAAATCATTAGAAAAAGTGTGTTTAAAAATGACTTAAAAAATTTAATTGGTTGAAATATTCATATCAATCCATTTTACAATAATAGAGAGCAATAATGACACTTCATATGTATGGAATTAGTAACTGAAAAAATTTCATACGATTTTTTGAAAATGATGATAATGTCTCCAGAGTCATGAGAACTTTATAGTGAAATAATTGCACTTAAATACTTTGAACTTTTTTCAAGAGATGAAAAAAATAAGTTGAAACTAAATTCGTTTTTCCACCGGATATTCAAGAAATTCGTTCGGAAGACTCGAATCGATCGGAGCGCTCGTGCTGCTCTTCACATCCCTTTTCATTTCACGACTACTTTCATTATCTTACTTTTTTATTTGTCCCATTGATATGCAGATAATAGTTTTGGATAAAAGAAAACAATAAAGTAACATCCTTGAGAAAAAATTTTTTATTACTTTGATGAAAAAAATTCAAAATAACAAATTTTTTACAAATTTAGGAAAAATAAAAATAATTTATTTCATAAGTTTGTAAAAATAAATGCAAGGAACAATATTTACATATTGCATATAAAATCTCAAGTAAATGCACATAGGATTGGTTTCAAAATAAAATCGCTTATATATTCTGTGTTCAAGTTAAATTACTCAATTCTAGATTCGTTATGGGTAAATATTGCAGTAAATATTTCCTGACATCATTTCTATTATTATACAGCTGTCTATCTGAAATATCTTCCTGAATAAAGGAGCAAATTAATATTAAGGAATAACAATTTCAGATTTAGTAGGCTGTTCATGTCCACTTTGTCGTCAGTATTTTTTCACACTGAAACAATGTCATGCTGGAGCAAAACATCCTGTAAGGGAACGAAATAGTACTGAATGGCAGAGATTGTCCTCCAATCAATCGAAAAGCGAAGGAATACCGAATATGAAATTCCATCAGGAAGCTCTTTTATTGCACGTAGATATTGATCGCATCGGTCATTTTTATTTATCACCACCAATCGCTCTCTAAAAATAGAAATTCTAAATTTGGGTTGGTATTGAGATTCTATAAAAGAGTCGTTGGGACCCATTGACTAGTTCACCTGCTCTATTAAATGCCAAGCGTTGTTTTATTAGAAGGAATTATCATTGATACAACACAAAGGCTGATTATCGATCACACTCCACACAAGAAAGGATCGATTTTTATTTTTTGAAAAACGAAGGGACACTTACCTCTTGAGGGAATCTCCTCGCTGGACGATGAGAAGAAGAAGGAAGAAGTAGATCCTCAGAAGAAGGGCATCGGGCTAGTCCAGGGGAGAGCCTTGTCCGCCATGGCTCTTGCCGGCTGTCATTGCGCGTGTCTGGCAGGCTCTCGGACTACCCGCCAGGCGGCACTGCTGCCTCAGAGAATGACAACAACTTGCCGATCGAACGGGTGAGTGCGATATGAAATGCTCTGCATCGCTTACTAAGAAAACTTTCCGTTCGACAACTACGAACTGGGAGTGAAATGGAATAATTGTGACAGCAAATCCGTTCAAGCTTTTCCAGACAAAAGTTCGAGAAATCTACAGCATTTCAATTTTTGTTATCACTTCAAAATGAAATGAAAATCGATTTATGCTGTTGAATGTATGATGAGCATATTTCGAAAGAGCATGGACCTATATTTCTCTGCGTATTCGTAGGCAGCATTTATCTTACGTAGTATGCTTTTATTTATTCCTCAGACAAATAACGTTTCGAACAGTTAGATTTATATGAATTCGAAGAATATTTCCTGTAGAAAGAAGTCGCGCTTAGGAAGTCATATCACATACAGAGCGTAGAGGATTCAGTACCTGACCAAGTTAAAGATTGGAGTGTTGATTGAATCTATGCTCATTAGAAGTTTTGTGCTGTTTAATATCCCACTACTAATGTTGTATGCTGAAAGTGGTCAGCCTAAATGCTTACCACGTAACTTTATTGTGTTTTTAAATATTAAAAATAGAAACGTTTACAAAATAAAAAAATACTTATAAGTTATTAATTTTATTTAACAACTTTGAATGACAAAAATAAGAAACGTTAAATATATCGTAGTAAAATACATTACTTGAGTTAATTTAAATTTTCATTATGTAATTTAGAATTTAAATATTTTTGTTTATCAATGGACAAAAAAAAATTCACCTCAGAGAAAACAAAGTCGATGATTTTCTTATAAGCATTTTTTATAATAATGAAATATGAACGATAATTTAGAAATAAGCGATTGCCAAAAGCAGTATTTGAGGTTGATGCATATTAAAAATTATTTTAATTCCTTCATCTACCAGCACACTTTCTTGTCATTTTAATTTTACCACATTATTATCAAATAAACTTAAAGTTTAAAATGTTTTACTTCAATTAAAGTAATATAATTGAAATACAATATAGGACTAAAAATAAAATAAAGCAAAAATGTGAAGAAAATCGGGGAGCAAAAATTATGCGAAGTTTATTTATGAGAACATAAATTAGATATTCCTGTATTTTCATATAAAAGGCACTATGTAGATGAATATCAAAAGTCAATATAGAAAAAACACTTTAAATAATTACTTGAGAGGTTCAATTTTATGGTACGATGGACATAAAATTAAATGTTGCTTAAGGACAACAATTACAAGTGGAATACATTACATATAAATAATATAATGATTATTTGGAAACTCGGGAAATGGCTTGAAATTATGAGTGTCTCCTAGAATAGTTAAAATTACGACTCGTTTAATTTGGATGGTTACTATATCATTATCGATAGAATTTAGGAATACTGCTTCATTCTAAAGGCAGTGGTATCTCTCTATCCTGGGCAGTAAAAGGAGACCTTGATCTCATAATAATGCCTCATCCGGGTTTTTCAAAATGTATTTAATCAGATTTTAGACAAGGTAACATGGGTTCTAACATTCCATTCCCTATCTATTCTAATATCAATCATGTTCTCCATAAGAAGAGGTGGATGAGATTTTGCATAATTAAATACAACATTTGCCTTCAAATAATTTACATTAAATTTTATTATTCAACAGTCTACCTTCTCCAATCAAAACTATATTTTCAATGCAGTGGAATAGATTCTACTGGAATTATGTGCATAATGATCATTTTGATGAATCCTATTCTGGTTGTATTGTTTGATGCCCTTTGTCTTAATGCCAAAGAAAAATGGCATTGTAACTGAATTGTGTTACCTGTGCTGCCTTGACGTGTTCACACGAGGCATAATTTTCTGCCATTATTTTTGTGGCAGCTGAAGGAATTAGCATCCTAATATCAACCTGATAAGGAAGACATTATCCTGGTGGATTTCTAATATTCCCTGCTTCTTGGAATTGATAACACAGTTTTGACATAACATTTGCAACTTCAATAGCATTTACTATACTTCAATATGACTGGATTCGGTTTCCAGATAATATACCAAAGCATGTATAAGGTACATTATCAGGGCTTTTTTGAATCAAATAAAACAAAAGTAAAGCAATTCAAATTCAAAACTTTTGCCAGTAAAAAAACCTACTATGAAACCACAATTTCAACTAATATCCCTTTTCTGGTTTTTGGCATTATAAGAGTTAATTTTTTATTTGTAATTCCTTCTTCTTCTGTTCTCTTCTACTTTTAAATTATAGATGTTTTATTAGACTCCATTTATGAATCTATGCATAATTTCATCAAAACTAAGTGAAGTCCTAATTTGATGAGCAATATGATGACAAATCATACAGTCAGGAAAACTGTGTATAAAATTAGATTAACAGGAATAAATAAGTTAATGTAATCTCTATTTTCATGTTCAATTTCAAACCTTTTCATTAATTAAGCACTTTATTTTTAGAAACATCATAAACATTTTAGAGAAAAACATTTTCGACAATTCCAAGACTTTTCAAAGACTTGAATGATAATGGCATTTTCAAATAATAGAAATGTTCAAACAATGAATAATTCGGCTGATGAAAATAATTCCTAGGTAATTTTATTTAACTACAAAGGGTAAATTTCAAAACATCATAAAATTTTATAAAAGTTAATTAGTTATTTTTGATATCTTCTATCTAGTGACCATTTATATCGCATTCTCTAACTATCACTAATTTTTTAAACATATTTATTTTTGTACAATTTAAAGTGGAATTTTCTACAACCACTATTTAACCAAGTTTTTTCAAAAAATCTTGTATGAAAATTAAGTACACCATAACCTATCTGACGAATTACAAAAGATGTGAGCCACAGAGAAGGGGGATGAACATAATTTTTTTTTAACTTTACATTTTAAAAAATATTATATTAAATTTTTGAAATATTTTCATATATACATATAGAGTGTATTCAACATTAACTTAATAATATACAGAACTTACTTAAGCATTTTCATAAATATTTATTTTATCTTTAGATTATTAGAAATGTCAGCAATAATTATGACTGGTTTAGTGAAATATTTTGTGCTAAGCTTGAATAAATAATTTATGTCTATTCATTTCATTCTGTAATATTTATCATATTTTTTATTACAATTATTATGATTCGTTAATTGTGACACAACATTTTTTCACTTATAAGAAAATGTTTAATTGTTGATACAGAATGGTAATTTTGATTTTTTATTCAACAATATATGGGTTCAACAGCTGCCGAGAGTATAGATATTTGTACTGGTTCAGAATTCATTTCAAAATGTAGATTCTTATTGAACAAGCTATTTTCTGACCGGGAAAAGTGACCATGAGAAACAATCTCGAAAAGTGATTTTTCATTAAACAATGGAATTTTGTCTTTTTGTAAGCAATCGATGGTGAATGAACATGTTTAATCAAATTCATTTCTTTATAAATTATTTTATTCAAATTTATTGCGTAGGGATTAGAAAATATGCAACAATTCTTTAAAATTTTGAATTTTCTTTTAAAATCATAAATTTAATTTTTAAAAGATAAATTTAATAAAATTAATTTTCAAATAATTTATAAGAGACATATTTTTATAAATTCTTTAATAATACATACTCATACATTTTACATATTTTTCAGTCAACTTTAAAAGTTTTTTTCTTTTTACATTATTCTATGTGTCAGAAATTTTAAATTATGTTTACCGTAAAGCTATTTAATTTAATTATTGAATACAAGCATTTCTCTTCAAAAATGACTTGGACTATTTTATTTTTCATCATTTCCAGCACATCATTTTGTATCAGAAAATATTTTACTTTCTGCTAAAAAGAAAAGGATGTGCTATATGTGTAAATATACTTACTGCTTTTGCATTCTTTCAGTTATTTCAAAGAATCATCGTTTCCCAAAAACGAGAAAAGAAAAAGATTTTTACATTTAAGAAATTGTAGTCCGAAATTGGCGGTTTCGCATTTTCAAAAAATGAAAAGCTTTGTGTCTCAATAATTATATATTTTATAAGAATCTATTCTGTTAAGATTTATTTTTTGTAAAGTATAACAAATCAAAAAACACATCTTGTAAAATGTTATCAAATTTTCCATTAAGTTAATTATCACCAAAAGATTTTTTCAATTACATTTGAAAATTTTGGATGGCAATATGTTTATATTAATTGAAAAAAAAGCCCTTAAATATCTCAAAAAATAAAAAAAACATTTTGGAATACTTTTCGATTCCTAAAATAAGTAGAAAATAAGGCTTGTATGTGTTTATGAAATGAAATATTTAAACAAACGATAAGTTGTACACAATTGTCCTACACTCTCGGTTTAAAACTCCTATTCTCAAAGATTTACAATAGTTTCAACAACAGTGTTAAAATTATATTTCATAGCTTGTGCAATGAACGACATTGTTGTCGTGTGCTAGCTACGCTGGCATTATGAGGTCCACTGCTCCCCTTTTCCAACTGAACAATATTTTGGTGTGAAGTCCGACTTCCTCAGTACACACATGTCATAGGTACCCGTTTATAGGGTAGGCAACCATTCACAACCCATTCATACAAGGAAAGGACAAAGACAGGATAGACAGCGTGAGAAAGTACATCCATTCCCGAACCGGGATTCGAACCCAGGACCTCACTATCCGCAGTCAGGCACGCTGACCACTAGACAAGTTGAGCGGCAATGAACAACATTATTTTAATGAATTACTTTTCAATTTTAAGACACATCTCTGTTGTTATGCATTCTAAAGTTAATACGTTTCTGAGCGAATATTTATCCTTTCTATAAAATGTGTGCAAAGATAAATATCCGCTAATATTATTTTCATTTATTGTTCTATTAAATGAATATTTTTTACAAGCCATTTTTGAGCATTCCTCATCAAGCCATTTTCAAGAGCTATTATGAGAGAACAGAATTAATTTTGCTTCTTATAAAAATCTTTGCTTTCCTTATATTAATTTAAAATATATTCATATGTTTAATTATTTATAAAATTACGAGGCTAAAATTTGTTATACCGATTCAAGAATCTATGAATGCCAATTTTTATTCTAATCAAGAAAACAGAATCAATAAACCGTGCATTAATTTACACAATTACCAATAATTGCAAGAATTGAAAAACTTTGTAGGGATGAATTATAAATACCAATCGGGGTAGACAAGACTGTACAAGTTACGGAACAATTTTGGAGCCTTCATAGAAGATTCTGACATTTGTGAAAAATTTCCTCGAGGATTTGAAAAAATTTGAAGTACCATGATGACTTTTCTCTGGAATTATTGTCAAAGGATTTCAGCTGAAAACTTAATATTCTGCTCTCATAGCTTTCATTCAGGAGTCATTTTAATCTGTGTCTTTAAAAGTAAACATATCATAACTAATAGTAAGCAATCAATAGTAATAGTATATCAAAAGTAAACAACAAATGCATTATTCATTATGTCTAAAATAATATGAAAGGAAACTCACCATGAAGACAACCATTTTATAATAATTTTCGTAATGCGAGATAAAAATTTTATTTAAGAAAAAATTATATTGTGCCTTTATATTCTATTTAATTTGCATTTGATAATATTTTGTACCACATTCTCATAAAACTTGGAGAATTATGAAATTGTATCACATGATTTATTGTGAAGTTCGGTTCACTTTATGTAGAAAGACTATGAGGAAATGTGTAAAAAATAAACGCCTCCATTCAACTTTGAAGAATGCATTTATTGTAATTTTTCTCTGCATCAAACAAGCAGTAGCAAGTTTTGGGAAGGGTAGCTATTTTCATATACATTGTTCATTGCCAAATGAAAGTTAAGCGAATTACGATTGTCAGCCAACTGATAGTCAGGCATATTATGTTAATTAGATAAATGGCAGTCAGACAAGTAATGTCAGCTGGGCCAAAATCGAAAAAACGACGATAAAATCATTAAACACTTCATCAAAGATCAGTGAATGTGTTTTAGGAACAATCCTATAGGAAATTTACCTTAACCTTCAGTAGCAATGATGCAGTTCATTTATTAAGGAAAATGGTTAATTGTTAAAGAGCATTTTGGGGGGGAATTTCTCTTAAGGACTTTCTTTTCATATGTATCCATTTATATGAACTTCAGATATCTATAAACTAAATACACAGGACAACATTATTTGTTTGGGGACTGTAGGTTTATTGGAAATGTTACCTAGTTTTCAGCGAAAAATTGTGTTTTGGAAAAATAATGATATTTACTATTTTCTTAGCCTTGCTCAAAACGTAGCTTAGTACCACAAAATGAGGTGTTTCTTAATGAGACACTTCATAGAGGAGGTGAGTAATTTATATTACCTACTCTATATCCGTATCTATATATCTTATGTATATCACCGTATGTAGTAACTTATATCATTCTGATTATAAATAAAGCGATATAAGTTATTCACCTCATTTATGAGTAATTTATCTTATTCTATTAATAAACATAGTGAATAAAATTAATTGAATAAAGTGTGTAACTCTTTAAGTTTTCTTCTATTGTTCATCTATATTCCAATGATTATCTGCCCAGCGATGTTTCAAGAAAGCCGAAAACATCTTTGCCTAAATAAATTTTCCTCAAAAATCAAAAAACGTAGTAAATATCATAATTTTAACTATAATTTAAGGAATTTTACAATGGGAATGTAGAAATAATTTGTTGTTCGTTTATTTTATTTTCTCCTAATATTTGATAATGCTTTTAAAGGGGGGAAAGAACCATACGTCTCCTTTTTTGAAGCGAACATAGTTCAGGAATTATATATGTCACGTTTACTTCAAATCATTGTTAATTACACACGTTGTAATCAAATTTTTTAAATAAAACGTTAACCAAGAACAAAATTCTGGTCTAAGTTTTATTCCCTTTCTTGCAACAATTTTCAGTTCAGTCCTGAACAAATATTTAACAGACAAAGTAAGGATTTTATTTGTAAAGAGGACTTAAAATCAATCCAGATAGATGGGGTACCATTGAATAAAATTTGAAAATAATATATGAATGTTTGAAGACTTAAATTATTGTTTCTGGGTAAAGGGTATATTTCCTGGAACCAGGGGGTACGTGTACCTTCCTGGGACTTGAGCAGCCACCAGGCGCGTCGGCAGGTGGTAGATCGCCGAATGTCCTGTAGGAATGACAGTATAGCCTTGAATATAGAATCAGAGGCCGCGAACCAGCTCCCGTAAACCCTAGTGTTATGCGATCCATGCCTAGGGCTAATTGGCACCGCGGTATTGGTGTCTTAACGGAGCCTCTAGTTGCCAGGCGAACTTCTAGAGTAATTTGCCTTGCCCAGTAACTCAAGCAATGCTAGGTTTGTTTTAGATTACCTGAGTTTATTAACTGTCATCTTATAGCTGAAAAGACACAAGAAATAACAAACCTTTCTGCAATTGCAGGTGAAGCCTCTGAAGTAGACCTTGCTGAAAAAGACAAGGGAACTCAGAGACAATCTTGTAAAGGGGCAGCAATGAATCCTTCTCTTGAGGTAGAAATGACCTCCAAACCATTTTCTGGTGAAAGTCAGTAAGCTATCCGTAGCATGACTGACTTTCTGACCAGATGGGACTGTTTCAGCCAGACCCCATATGCTGAAAATGTCATACGCAAGAGGAAACGGCAGAGCATATCATTTACGAATGTGAGGCTCTTGCTCTCCCTAGATTAACTTCTTTAGGCATCATCCTTACTAGAGAGTTACACCTAGACTCCATTAAAGGGTTATCAGACTTTATTAATAGAGTGGGTGATCCGAGCAACTGGAACTAGGAAACATTGGGTTTGGAGTTAATGGTACAAAATGCTGATAAAAGCAGAGGTGCCCAATGACATGCAAACCCAATTCTAAGAAGAAGAAGAAAGGGTATATTTGAATTTTTTAAATATATGTATAATCTGCTAAGAAAAATAAAGAAAATACATAATACTGTCAAAAAGTTAGCATTCATACATAGTTTTCGCAGAGAATAGCGTTTGAAGCTTCTGAAGGCTCCACACCTCAGAGCTACTATCAATAAAGAAGCGATGATTTTTAACACTAGTTCAAGAATTGATTTACCAGATAGGTCAAATATACACTTGAAAGAATAATTTAACTAGCTACCCCCCAAGAGATAAAATAAAATCACAAATGCTGTTATCAAATCTTCTTTAATATAAATTTACTTCTTCATCCAGTGAAAATTAGATGAAAACTAATGGTAACAAATTTAAGCTCTCTCTCTCTCTCTCTCTCTCTCTCTCTCTCTAATAAAGATAGAAGAACAGATTTTTAAAATAAACTGTCAAAACAATTTAATACAAACAAAATATTCTCAGACAGATTGTGTTAATAAATAAACACATATTTGAAAATAATTCAGCCGCTTAGTATTTTTATACTGTTTTTTCTAAATTTGTCTATAAAAGATTCTCGATTATTGTATCCGTTTTTGATGCCCTTTCGAATGGCTTTCATAATTTATTCAGAAGTTTCTGTAAAACATTTAACTGGGTATGAGGATTGGTGGTGATATCTTTACAATTTTCTATTTTGATTCTGAGGTGATGAATTAATTTTAAATATATGGTATGTATCAAGAAATCAGTGAAAAATATATTTGGAACTATTAGATTGTCAAGAAGTAATTATAATTATTTAGAAGTGGATAATTCACGGTCATCGCAATGTTCAGATCTAGCCTTCGATTTTCTTGGATTACTAGCTAATGAAGATTACTTCATGGAAGGAGAAGCACTCATGCCTAAGTAATGTATGAGAATACTGGGTATTTATACATAACTCTCTGGTTGAAATATTTTACAATAAAAGATAGATTAAGAATAAACTTTGAAAGAGCGAAACAAATATATATAACTTTTTTAATTTTTTATCAAAATGTGTGTTTGTAAAAAAAAATTGCAATTTGACAAAAATTAATGGTATTAGAAAAGCGAGAGCATGAAAGAATATCTTTTGAATAATCTAAATCTGATTCACCAAAAATTGATTTGTTTAAAAATTCTTTTTTTTTCTTTGTTTGTTTTTTGATGAATTCATAACTGTAATATTTGCCATCAACTACCTATTTGAAATTTAATATTCAGCATTTATTGCTTCTGTTGCTTCATCAGTAAGCTTACCACGAATCTTTCTAATGTTATTTTTCTTTACGATTTACTTTTAATTTTACAAAAATTGATTCTCTCTATATCTAGTTAGGATTTTTCTCAATTATAGCAAAATAACACTTTCTTGGTATGAGATCTGATAATTCCAGATTTTCAGGATATTTTCTAAAGCAAATTATTTTTTCAATATCTATAGTTAGAGGAAAACAATTTTTGAAACAAAAAACTAAATTTAAAAAAGTCATAATTTCTTTTTGAGGTAACAGGAATAAATAAAGATTTTTTAATAAGAAGAATTTAAAGAGTTTTAAAATAATATCTTATAAATTCTTTTTTACTGCAATCCATGACTATTTGTTATTAATTTATTCTTTTATAAAGTCTGCTAAATTTTTCATCGAAAATTAGTAATTTCACAATTATCTTAGAATCTGTTATTTTATTAATATATTGTAGTAGAGAATTTGCAACGAGATTTTTCTGATGTGGATACATCTCCGAGCAATATATATTACGATTTTTTTAATTATATACCTTTACCTAAATTTCTTAAAAATATTTTGATATTTAGATACAGAATACAGTAAGTTTCTGATAGTTTGACACATACGGATAACTCATTCAATCATTATTCTTTCAAGAATTTTTCAGACAAAGTCAGATATTTTGAAATAGCTTTCCAGATTTTTATTTCCACGAATAAAATTTCCAGATAAAGTATCGTTAATTCAAATAGGAATCCAGTCTACTTTACCTTTAAATCTAACACTATATTTTAAGGTAATTTTTGATTTTTAGATATTAACCCCTACTCCCCCAGTCAACAGCCATATGAAAGCTTCTTATTAAATCTTATAAACCAGGTTTTTTAGATACCCCAATCAACCAATTGACATTTTTTACTTATTAAAGGTAAAATTTAGCATTATTGAAAGAAGCATCATAATTTATTTTAATTTATAGATTCTTATAGATTACTTAAAATAAATAAAGAAAGAAATTATATTTTTTCTATCTACAAATATTGTTAAATTTATATCATCTCTCCTTACATATACATTTAATTCCATTTATTCATTTTTTACAATATCTGAAACAAGTAATAGATTTACTTTTTGCATCCTCCTTATGAGAATAAATTAATTCATGAGTTTTACCTATATAACAAAAATTTCATTTCAGTTCTCAACTGAGAATTATCATTTTGTAGATAAATGTAATCTTCATGTATATGCTAGATTTAAATTTTAAATTAAAATTCAAAAGATTTGTGTTAAATATATTGAATTTTACTTCTTCAAGAAGATGTATTATTTCAATATATGAAAGTACCAAAGATGGTAATATTAAAAGTTTTCTTGAATCGATATGACTTTTTGTGACCTTGTCACTACTCAAAATTGCGGTCTCCATAATTCTATCATTTACAAAATTGCAAAATTGTTTTCTCTTTAATGTGTGTAAAAAAATATAATTCATTCTAATCTTTGATTAATATATTATAGTCTACTTAGTCTCCTAAAAGGAATTTCTTAACTGATATTAATTTAGCATTTTTAGCAATGTTTGTAAGCCTTGGATGTTTTTTTTTATTTTATTAACATCAAATAGAAAATAATAAACCGAAATTTGTTAAAATATAAAAATTCTTAAATTATTAAATAATAATTTCGTATTCTTATTGCATCATCTTAAATTTTATGTCATTTTTATTTCTGTAGTTTACATATTACTAGAGAACTCATTTTTCCCTTTCAAAATAGGTATAATTTCAGATTTTTTATTTTGTAACAGCAATTTTAATACAATCACTTAATTAATTAAGTTAGTATAATTTTCAAGGTTCACTAAATTAAAACAAATGAAATTAAACGTATTGAAATTTGAAATTTCCATCATGCAAACCATTTCGAATTTAAATTATTTTTTCCTACCTTTAAAAAAGCACAACATAGCATAACCTTTTTTATTAAAATTCATTGTATAGATTCCATACGGATTTTAACATTATTAATCATTAATCATCATTCCATCATGTTTAATTATCATATTGAGGAATGATAAATAAACTTAAAACTTCCTCAGATGTAGTTGAAACAGAATGGGATACACTTGAACTTTTGTAAAGTATATTCCATTAGGTAATGCTGTATTTATTTTATTATTTATATGAGTACAAAAAATTGGAGTTCCGATAAAGACCTTGATCTTTAGAGGGCTCGGAAGCTGCAATGTGAATATTATTTATAAGTGTTGTCCAACATTTAAGCGTTAAAATGATCTTGAGTAAAATCAATTAACGCCAAGCTAATGCAAGAAAATTTCGGATTCTCTTTACCTTTTGTCAGCAAAAATAAATAAATCATAAATCCTACTCTTCCTCAGATATGTTTTTACAATACTTGGGTGATCATTTATATTTGAAATAATTGCTGGCGGTTTTGATGGAAAATATTTTAACATTAGTTATTAAGAATAAAGAAAAAAGTTTTTTTTTTTTTCATTTGCTGTCTTAAGTCAATTTGTATTGGGTTATTCAAAAAATTAAATAAAAAATAAAAATTGCAAAAATAGATATGATTTTTCTACTAAAAAGACTCTGTGTGACAACACTGAATGTTCAAATATTATGTTATACATAATTGTCAAATCATATAAAATTTAATTATATATAGATGTGTGTGTGTGGGTTCGGTTGCTTCATTGTCAGGAAAATACACATTATTGTTTAAATGATTTAATTATGCTTTTGGACAAAATAAGAAAAAGCTATTTACATATTTACAAAGGAATATTAAATCACGATCTAACATCTTAGTTAGTTATAATTCAAAACAAGTTCAATATCCATTCGCGTCTTCACGTCATCGCGTCTTTTCTCGTCCATCACTTCGTCGTTCTCTCCCTCTCTTCTCTCTGCATGTCCGGCGGCAAACATGTGAATGGCCCTCTGGTGGCGCTTTCAATCCTACAATCGGCCATCCTGATGACAATAGCTGACCTCAGCATTCGTCTGGAATCAGAATTTCCTGAAATAAAAAATGAATAGGAGCAATAACATGTTCAAGAAGAAATTAGTAAACATTGTTGTCAATTCTCGTCTAATTCGTCTTTTCAATTCTCATCTAAATCATCGTCATTGTTACTCGAATCTGAGATTCCGTCGTGGAGGACTCCTTCATCTTCATCTGGTTAGAGAATCGGTAGCTGCATCTTCATTCTCGTCATTGGCCATCTTCAAAAGGAAACGTCTTGAACACATCTCAGTTACTATTCTTTTTTAAAAAAATTGAAAAGGTAACAGTCTGAAATAAAAAGTTTTAGTCTTAAAAAAATAGCAATTCTGTGGGTAAAAAAGTCAAAATCAGGAGTTGGTCGTCATCGGTGTCTACTTTTAATCTTTCAGCACATTTTAAGTTACATCGGGCCAAGGCTTCATGCACTCAGCACAAGTACTAGTAATCAGGGGACCTTTGATAAAACTAATTTTTTGCACATAGTATGTGTCATTGTTCTTAACTTTTATTATTTTGTAGAGGGGCCTAAATATTTGGATTTTAACTTGTGACCTGGACCTTGTTGTATACATTTAATAGCAACAATATCATTTAATTTGAATTTTCTTGCTTGTTTTCTTCTTAAATTATTGGTTTTGCGATTTTCATTTTGAACTTTTAAAATTTGTTTCTTAGCTTCTTTTCTAAGGTTATCGCGATTATTAATGAAATCTGTTCGCATTTCTGCGTCTAAGAGATCTTTAATTTTAATGTCATTTTTTGTTTCATTTTTGTACCAAACAACAATTTAAATGGTGTTGTGTTAATACTTCTGTGAAAAGTTGAGTTTATAACCTGTTGTACATTACTAACATGCAAATACCATTTAGCTGGGTTGTCTATCGACAGTTTAGACAGAACAGAAATTATACTGGAGTTAAGGCGCTCTACTTGACCATTGGCTCTAGGTAAACTGGTGGTTATACAAATATGTTTAATTTCTTAGCGGTGACAATTTTCTTCGAAATCATTTGAAGTAAATGCAGATTCTTTATCCGAAATTATGTAAGAGGGGTTACCGAAAACAGACTTTTGTAGTTCTAACTTCGAAATTATTTCAGAAACGTCAGTAGAATTAGTTGGGTAAAGCCATATAAATTTGGTAAAACTATCGATCACAGCAAATACATATTTATATCCCTTATGAGTACTTTCTAACGGACCTAAATGATCTACGTGATATGTGTGTAAAGAAGTGTCGTCTTTTTCGATTGGATGTAATTTTCCTTCTTGTTTACCTCTTTTTCGATTGTTTAAAATACACGGTATACAATTAGATAAACATTTCTCGATTTTTTTTGTTTAACTTGAGGAATGTAAAAGTTAGAACTTAAGCTATCTTCTGTTCTTTTAACTGCAAAATGACCTTTCTCATGTGCAGATTTAACTATACTCATTTGCATTTCGTCGGAAACTACTAACAGTTCATTACCATTAACATATTTATAAAGAACATCGTTTTTGAGTTAATAATCATCATGAGGTTTTTGCTTTAATATCTCTTTAATTGTTTTGATGTGTTCGTCTGTGTTTTGTGCTTGAATTATTTTTAGTGTTAGACTATCTTGAGCTATCATACAAATTGGATTCCTGCTTAAAGCATCGACATGTCGCATACCAGAACATTTTCTGTGTTCTATTGTGTAATCAAAATCACTTAGCATTAGAGCCCATCTAGCAATTTTTGAGCATAAATCCTTTTTGTTCATTGTCTTACCAAAAGCTTTACAGTCAGTAACTATTTTAAAAGGAATTCCCAACACATATACCCTAAATGTTTTTAAAGCTTCTATGACAGCCATTACATCTAATTCGTAACTAGAATATTTTCGCTCAGCTTCTGTTGTTTTCTTACTCATGTAGTAGACAGGATGGAACTGATTGTCTACTAAAGACTTTTGAATAAGAATGGCACCATAACCATCAATGCATCACAATGAATTTCGGTTTCACTTTGAGGATTAAAAATTGTAAGAACGGGTTCCGTGGATAAAATATATTTCAATTGATTAAAGGAATTTCTTTCATTTTCACCAAATTTAAATTTAGACTCTTTTCTCAATAAATCACTTAAAAAGGTTTAGCAATAATAGAATATTTCTTAATAAACTTTCTTAAGTAACCAGTAAATCCTAAAAAGCTCTGAACGTCTTTTGTACTTTTTGGTTCGGGAATTACAGCTTTCGTTTTATTTGTTGATGGATGTAATTTACTATTTATTATTTTATAGCCCAAAAGTTCTATTTCGCGTTTCAAAAATATATATTTCTATAAGTTCATTTCAAGTTCATACTCCGATGCTGTTCGTTTTCTTCTTCTTCTTAGAGTTGGGTTTGTATTATATTGGGCACCTCTGCTTTTATCAGCATTTTGTACTATTAACTCCAAACCCAATGTTTCCTAGTTCCAGTTGCTCGGGTCACCCACTTTATTAATAAAGTCCGATAACCCTTTAATGGAGTCTAGGTGTAACTCTCTAGTAGGGATGATGCCTAAAGAAGTTAATCTAGGGAGGGCAAGAGCCTCGCATTCGTAAATGATATGCTTTGCCGTTTCCTCTTGCGTATGACATTTCCTGCAGATAGGGTCTTGCTGAAACAGTCCCATTTTATGGAGGTGTTTTCTGAAATAGTAGTGCCCAGTTATGAAGCCTACGATTAAACGTATCTTCTGCCTAGAGCATCTTAGAATTTCAGTGGCAATCCTCGCTGATGATCCACAGATCATACTTTTAGCGTGGGTTTGACCAGGAGTGTTGAGCCAAGCTTCATACATCTTCCGTTTTTCCCATCTAAGAACATTGGTTTTTGCGGTCTTCAAATTGATCCCACAAAAAGGTTCTGCACCAATGGGAGCAAAAGACGATCCTTGTTTAGCAAGTTCATCAGCCCTTTCATTACCTTCGATACCTTTGTGCCCTGGCACCCATACGAGGATCACCTTGTTTCTAGTTGCCAGTTCTGTAAGAAGGTTTCTACATTCCAAAATCATTTTAGATTTGATTTCGAAAGAATTAAGCGCTTTTAAAGCGGCTTGACTGTCACTAAAAATGAGAATCCGCTTACCGTGGTAGCCCTTCCTCATATTTAGTCGCAGACAGTGGATAATGGCCAAAACTTCTGCCTGGAAGACCATAGCGTATCGCCCAAGGCTTACAGATAGGCTGGTTCTTGGTGACACGCCACATACTCCCAGTCCTCAGAGACTGTTTTTCAGTGATCCATCTGTGTACAAGATTAGATCTCCTGTTTTAGTTTTGCACATGTTATTATCCATTCTAGTTGGAAAAACTATTTCAAGTGTCCTTTCAAACATGTATGACTTTTCCATGATGTCCGAAGGCATCAGGAAAGTAGGATCTTGAATTTTCTTGGTAATACTCCTGTGCCCTTTGGCAACAGGTTGGTCGTACCATTGGTTTTGTAGCTTCATTCTGTATGCAGTCATTCAGGCAGTGCTGCAGATGAAGATGCCTAAGGGAGTCAGATCAAACATAACTTCCAATGCTCTAGTTGGTGCAGTGGACATTGCTCCTATGATGCAGAGACAGGCCAGTCTTTGTAGACCTCCTAGTCTGTCAGTCACAGTCTTCTGTTCCACCTTATGCCACCAGATCCGCAGGCATATGTGAGAATGGGCCTGACAATAGCTGTGTACATCCACAACATCAGTTTTGGATCTAGACCCCAGTTTTTGCTAAGCATTTGCCTGCAAATCATAATGCTTTTCTTTGCTCGGTTCATTTTATCATCAATGTGCTTATTCCAGGTAAGTTTTTGGTCTAAATAAATGCCCAGATACTTCACCTCTGAAATCACCTTGATTTCAACATCAAAAAGTCTTAGTATGAAAAAACTCTTCTATTTAATTTTGCGTGTAAAAGGTACAAGGTAGGTTTTCTGAGGATTAACCATCAGGTCCCTATCCATGCACCATTGACCTACATAACTCAGAGCATCCTGCATGAGATGACAAGTTATGTCGAAATCTTTGCCAAGGATAAGGATGACAATGTCATCAGCATATCCTTGTGTATAATAGTCCTTATCATTTAGATATTTTATAAGGCTATTTACAACTAGGTTCCAAAGTAATGGTGAGAGAACACCTCCTTGAGGACAACCTCTAGTAGTCTTTTTTTCAAATGATTTACCGAAGATGTTCATTTGTATACATCTATCCGAAATCAAGGCCTCAATCCAAGTACACAGGGTCTGATTAATCCCTGCCCCTCTAAGTGCATTGAGGATGGATGGATGGGAAGTATTATCAAAGGCATCTTGGATGTCGAGGAAAGTTGCCAAGGCAATTTCTTTTTGATCCAGAGTGGTTTCAATCTTAGAAACTAGCTGATGTAAAGCAGTTTAAGTAAATTTGCCGGGTTGATAGGCAAATTGAAGAGCATACAATGGACTGTTACTACCCAAGTAATCTCTTATATGCCGATCAATTATTTTCTCCATAATTTTAAGAAAGAATGAAGGAAGACTGATAGGTCTGTAAGACTTGGCCTGGTCATAGGTGTCCTTGTTAGGTTAAGGAATGAAAACAATCGTGGCCTTCTACCATATCTTTGGTATGTAACCCAGTGCTAAGCTAGCTCTGTAAATTCTAGTTAGCACTGATATGATAACCTCCTCTGCCTTCTGAGTCATGATGGGCATAATTCCATCAGGCCCTGAGCTTTTTAGAGGTTTAAGGGCAGAGATTGCCTATTTAACAATATTGTAGTTAACGATATTTTTAGCGGTGGTCCATTGATCGCTATTGACTCTTTGCAAAGAGCCAATGCAGTGCTCCCCTTCGTTGCTATAAATATTTCTTGCTCCTGGAAAGTGGGTTTTGGTCATAATTTCCATAACCTCTTTCCCAAAAGCATCAAAATTACCCTCCTCGTCCTTTAAGGTGCCAACCAAAATAGGTTCATCCCTTTTGAGGAGTTTTTGGAGTCTAGCTCCTTCAGAGATAGAATCTATCTCTTCACAGAACTTCCTCCAGGAGTTAATTTTGCTTTTCCTAACAAGTTTGTTATAATTAGTGAAAGCCGTTTTGTAGTTCTCCCATTCACCATTTTTTTTTTTGGCTTTATTAAAAAGTTTTTAACTTTTGCCCTTTTGGCTGCTAGAGAGTCATTCCACCAAGGACATTGGAGTTTAGCTCTCCTAATGCGAATAGGGCAATTGTTATGATAAGAATCTAGAATGCTACTGTGCTGAAGGTCTGCTGTAACTTCTAGATCGTAGTTGTCTCTAATAGGTCTGTTTCCTAGCTCAACCAACCCAGTCAAATCCTCCGGGAATTTCTTCCAGTCCGTCCTAACTAGGTCTCTGAACATGCGATCCAAACACACATTAGCGTGAATTTCAAAATGGATATTTTGATGGTCTGAGCCAGAAGGTCTGCCATCTATTTTCCAATTTTTGATATTTTTGCTAATTAGCGTTGTCGTTATAGTAATGTCGATTACTTCAGATCGATTGGAAGTAATGAAAGTTGGTTCGTTGCCCTCATTTAGAATATATCTAATCCATAGTTTAGAATGAATTCTAAAAGGCACTCACCTCTTTTATTTCTGTCCGTACTTTCCCAGAAAACATGGTGAGCATTACAGTCTAGTCCTAGGACTACTTGTAAGTTGTTGTCTCTGAAAAAGTTCATGAGCTTGTGCAAAGAATGGTCAGGTGGAGCCTTCTCTTCATAGGGCAGATACACAGAGCCAAAAACAATTTCTCTGTCCCCTCCCTCTATGTTGAGTCTGACTTTCACAGCTGTCAGGTCCCTAAGGATAAATTCAGAGAGGGGTATAACCTTAATGTTTTTATGTAAGAGTATGCAAGTTCTAGCGTTGCTATTGTTACAATATATAAGCTTGCCTTTATTTCCTTTAAGGCCACTGATTCTCCCCCTAACCAGCCAGGGTTCCTGAATCAGGGCCAGGTGTATATACCCAGCAAGAAACTTCTTACTGAGGTTAGTGGTACCACTTCTACTGTGGTGGAGGTTGGCTTGAACTACCTTTACCCCCATCGGAAGCTTGATCCTGGTCAGAGAGTCAATCATACTAGCGATAGCTCTTAAGAACTATTTTCTTGAAGGCGGAGCCATACAGCTGCCGTCATTCGAATGTGTATAAATAGTCTACTTGTCTTTGTAATTTAACCCTTCTCGATTGCTCCTGTAATTTTCAGTCCAATTTTATGTTTGCCGAGCTGGCAGCCGAATGGTTAGCGCTCTTGCCTTCGGTTCAACAGTTCGTGGGTTCGAATCCCACCTTGGGCATGGATGTTTGTAGTGGTTCGGAATCCACTTTAAGCCGTAAGTCCCGGTCTAATTAGCCCTCGTGTGCAAAAAATGACCGTTGAGCGACAAACAAACCAAACCAACCAATTTTATGTTTGTATGTGTTGTTTTATAATAAATATGAGAAACGTATTTCTAGATTATTTTAAGTTTTGAACCAAGGCACCAGATAATAGATTGCGAAAATCTTGATTAAAAGGCATTCTCATTATTGGTTAAATGATTTGTTTCATTCTTGGTGCCGAAATCGGGGATTTGATGTTACCTTTGGAATACGAACCTTTCTGGAATTCTGAATAACCTCAGAACAGTAAATTCAAGCTTTAAAGGTACTGTACATTTATATTATTTGAAATGGAAACTATTGATAAATTAAAATTAAAAAGAAAACTTGCTAGAGCAACTTGTACTAAGTTAATAACGAAAATTGATACATTTATGCAAAATCTTGATTTTGAAGATGAAATGCATTTTAAGCAAATATCAGAATATTTATTAGAATTGGAAGAAAAACAACTTGAGCTAAAAAGTTTTAATGAAAAAATTGAAGAATTAATAACAGATGCTGCTGTTTTTGAAACAGAAATTAAAAGTTCCATGGAGTATGATGAAAACATAGGTGACTCCAAAATTAAAATTAGAGTTATACTAACCAAATTTAAAATTAAGGAATCAGTTTCAAATAATAATGTTAATGATTCAAGTAGTAACGGTTGTAAACATATTCCGGTTTCTATTAATTTGCCTAAACTTAACATTCCAACTTTTAATGGTGATTCTACTACATTTTTAGAAATCTTTAATAGTTTTTGTAGTGCTATAGATTCAAATGAATCATTAAATAACATTGATAAATTTATTTATTTAAAATCTTTTCTTTCTGGGGAAGCTTACAAAACGGTTGCAGTATTTGCCTTAACCGAAGAAAGTTACAAATCGTGTTTAGCTTTGTTAAAAGACAGATATGGAAAATCGGAACATTTAATTAGTTGTTTTGTAAACAAACTCTTAGAAATTGAGCCAGTTAAATCTTTTTCTAATATTCAAGGGCTGAGGCATTTGTATGATGAAAGTGAAATTAGCATAAGAAATTTACAGTCCATGGGTGTGGCATCCGATAATTTCGGCCATTTATTAATTCCGATTTCATTAAAAAATTACCTTATAATCTAGTATTAGAATATAATCATAAAAGAGATCATGGTAAATCGGGCGATATAAACGAATTAATGAAATTCATAAAATTTGAAATTGAATCTCGGGAAGCATCTAGTGCAATTTCAGGAATTTCCTTAAAAACTCATGAAACTTCTAGATTAAAAAACGAAACGCGATATACTAAGAACAAAATTATTCCAACTGCTGCCGTTCTAAATACAGTTATTAAAAATTCTTGTATATTTTGTAACTCAACCTCGCATGCAGGATTAAAATGCAGAAATTTTACCGATGAGCAAAAACGTTTTAAATTAAAAAGAGAAAGACGTTGTTATAGATGTTTAAATAAAAACCATTTATTAAATCGGTGTAAAGTTAAAATTAAACCATGTGAAGCATGTCAAAGTTTTCAACACAATATATTTTGTCCCAAGACAAAAATTAAAAATTCAGTTCAAATTCCACCACCTGATAAAACTGAAACTATTGAAATTTCAGATAATCAAGCGGTAATGACTTCTGTCTTCAAACATAACTCGTTAAATAGTTATTCTACTTTATTACACACCGCTCAAGTTCAAATTGAAAACAGATATAAAAAATTAATGGCGGGAATACTCTATGATTCTGCTTCTCAAAAATCTTTTATTCGAAGGGATTTAGCTAAAGCATTAAACGTGAAAAGTGTAAGAAAAGAAAAACTTTTTATTTACACATTTTCAAATCGAAATCCTTCTGAAAAGGAATATGAATGTGTAAATATCACATTGCGTAGTAAGTTTTTCCCACACTCAAGTATAAACATTGAAGCTTTAATTACGGACGAAATCTGCGCAACTCAATTGTATTCAGAAATTTATCCCCAATTAATTGAAAGTTTAATTTTGCGCGGATATAAAATGGCTGATTTATGGAATGAAAATAAGCCCATTCAAATATTGTTAGGAGCAGACTTTTTATTTTCTACTTTAAAAGGAGAATTAATAAAAATAGGCAAGCACTTATTCCTTCAGCCAACGATGTTCGGAGATTCTTTAGTTGGACAGATTACCGATGATCGTTTCAAGGGTGCGACTTCCTGTTTGAGTGTTTTTTGCAATTCGGTTGCAAATGATTTGAGATGTTTATGGAATATTGAGTTTATTTTAAGCACTCATGAGCGAGGGATTAAGGTGAACTCGAATCATCTTACTGATTTTGAAAATAAGTTGTGGTTTGATAAAGGAAGATATGAGGCTCCTCTCTTGTGGAAGTCGGATACTTATCGTGAAAATTTATGTGATAATCTTGAGGTCGCAGAAAAGATATTCTGCTTATTGGAAAGGAAATTTAATGCTGACGAATCTTTATTTGAAAGATATAATGCTGTCATGAAGGAGCAGTTAAGTGAAGGAATTATTGAAATGTGTGATTCTAATTGTTTTGTCGGTTATTCAATGCCGCATAGGGATGTTTTTAAGGAAACTTCTTCCAGTACGAAAACAAGAATTGTTTACGATGCTAGTAGTAAACGGATAAATAATTTAAGTTTAAATGAATGTCTCTTTTCGGGAGATAATTTAAATCCTAATCTTGTAGATGTTATTTTAAAATTTAGAGTTCATAAAATAGGATTTAACGGGGACATAGCTCGGTCATTCTTACAAATACAAGGTTCGGAATTCGATAGGAATAATTTATGCTTTATCTATTATAAAAATTGCGATAGAACTCAACCCCCTACAATGTTTCATTTTAATAGACATTGTTTTGGAGTCACCTTTTCTCCTTTTGTTTTAGCCGCAACAATCAAAACGCATATTAAGAATTTCAAAAGTACTTATCCTCTTGCATATGAAATGTTGAATAATAACTTATATGTAGACGATCTGTTTTTTGGAAGTTCTACGGTAGAAGAGGCTTTCAAATTATCTACTGATGCTGTTTCTATTTTGAAAGATGCGAATATGACTATGAGAAAATTAGACACAAATTCGAAAGAACTTAAAATGTTATGGAAAAATTCTGATTCATCGATTGAAATTAATGAAAATCCTGATTCACATTTGAAGGTCTTAGGACTTAAATGGAATAATGAAGATGATGTTCTCGAACTTGATTTAACATCTTTATTGTCAAATTTAAATGCTAGTAAATGCACTAAAAGGAATGTTCTCTGCACTGCTGCGAAAATATTTGATCCTTCTGGATTTGTTTCTCCAACTTTGATTCGAGCAAAGTGTATTTTACAAGAATTATGGGAATTGGGTATTGACTGGGACGGTGAGTTTTATGGTGAATTAAAAGAAAATTGGTTAATGTGGTGCAATGAAATTAATGAACTTCAGAATTTAAATATTCCTCGATATCATTTTAACGATTTAACAATTGTGAATGAAGAAAGTGTACAACTACACGTATTTTCTGATGCTTCGCTGAAATCTTTTGGAGCTGTAGCATACTTCAGGTACAAAACTGCAGAAAGTACTTTTAACACGAGTTTTGTTTTTTCTAAAGCACGAGTAGCACCCCTTAAGAAGTTAAAACTGCCTCGACTGGAGTTAATGGGATCTGTCATAACTGCAAGATTAGTCAAACATCTTAAAGAACTGTTTAAAAATCTCGATAAAATATATTTGTGGAGTGATTCTACGATTGCACTCCATTGGATAAAAGGATCTGCGACAAAGTGGAAGCAGTTCGTGGCTAATAGAGTTGCAGAAATTCAAGAAATTACAATTCCAAGTGATTGGAGACATTGTGTTGGGAAGAACAACCCAGCTGACTTATTGACTAGAGGAATTTCTTGCAAAGACTTGATATATTCTAGGATGTGGTGGCATGGCTCTGAATGGTTAATAAACTCGGAAGATACCAGGCCATGTGCACAAAAGCCTGAAATCAGCATTGATGATGAAGAGGTGGAATACGACGGACAAAAACTTGTTGTTACTTCAACAATTGTTTATTCCAAAATTATGGATTTGGATAGATATAGCAGCTTGAGAAAACTATTAAGAGTAACTGCTTGGATACTACGTTTCGTGAACGTGCTGAATACCAAACTTCCACAAAAGGGTCCTATTACATCAGACGAACTCGACAAAGCTGAACAGTTTTGGGTGAAATCTGTTCAAGGAGAAGCTTTCTATGAAGAAACAAACTGTTTAATTGCAAGTAAACCTCTTTGAAAGACTCAAAACTTCTCTGCTTAAATCCTTTCCTTGATCAAGATGGTGTTTTGCGCATCACAGGTCGCTTAGGAAGAACTGATTTAACAACTGATGAAAAACATCCAGTTATACTACCTGTTAAGTCTAAATTAACTGAATTGTTAATTTGGGAGTCCCATAAAAGAGTATTCCATTCAAGTGTGTCTTACACGTTAGTGCAACTCAGAGGAAAATACTGGATTTTAAAGGCTAGACAAACAATAAAATCGCTACTTCGGAAATGTGTTATCAGCAAAAGATTCAACTCCTCTCCTGGAGATCAAGTTTTAGCTCCATTGCCAACTGAACGAGTAGAGCAGTCGCATCCATTTGCAGTCATCGGAGTTGATTTTGCTGGTCCTTTGTTTGTAAAGAATGATGACAAGCAATATATTTTGTTGATAACATGTGCAGTGACTAGATGCCTTCATTTAGAGCTAGTTGGAAATTTATCAACAGACACTTTTCTTCTGGCATTTCCACGCCTCATTGCTCGACGTGGTTTGCCGTCTGAAGTGTTCTCTGATAATGCGCGTACTTTTAAACGTGCTGAACGAGATTTGAAGCAACTTTGGTCAATTTTAAACGACTCAAAATTTCAAAACTTTTGTTCTTCAAATTGCATCAGATGGAAATATATCGTAGAGAGAGCTGCCTGGTAGGGTAGATTTTACGAACGTATGGTACGAACTGTAAAGAATGCTCTTCGCAAAACTCTTGGAAAATCCTCCCTAACCATAGAGCAATTGGAAACTGTTCTCTTCGAAATTGAGGCTATGATTAATTCTCGCCCAATTACCTATGCTGGAACTGATTGCAGATGAACCAAGTGCTTTAACGCCTGCCCATTTTCTTTTAGGGAAAAGAATAACATCTTTGCCTTCTGTAAGACTTAAAATTGATTCAAACATCTCTTCCAGGAGCAATTTAATTAGGACTTTCAATTATAGAGAAAAATTAATGAGACATTTTTCGTCTCGTTGGAAAAATGAATATTTACTAAATTTACGATCAGTTAATTACAATTTTGTTAAAGGTAACATCACTCAGTTTAAGGTTAACGATATTGTTTTGATTAAAAATGAATCATTTGCCTAGAAATGTTTGGAAACTTGGCAAAATAGTAGAATTATTTCCTGGAAGAGATGGTAAGGTGAGAGCCTGCAAAGTTAAGACTGAATCATCAGTGATTAAACGCCCTGCACAATTATTGTATAATTTGGAAATTCAGAGCTAAAATGTATTTGAACTACATAATTTGAAGTTTTTCTTTTTTTCAGAATTATAGAATTTAAGATTGTATATTTTTGATCTTACATAAACTTGAATGTTATAAAATTCTTATACATTTAAATATTTATGTTTTATATTAACTGGAATTAAGATTACTAAATTTATCATTTGAAATTTAATAATTGTAATTATTAATTTTGAATCAAACTGTATTTAATTATATCTATTAGTATTTTGAATTGAAATTTGATGAACCCTTCTATGGTTCAAGGGGGGCTGGATCTTAAGAACTATTTTCTTGAAGGCGGAGCCATACAGCTGCCGTCATTCGAATGTGTATAAATAGTCTACTTGTCTTTGTAATTTAACCCTTCTCGATTGCTCCTGTAATTTTCAGTCTAATTTTATGTTTGTATGTGTTGTTTTATAATAAATATGAGAAAACGTATTTCTAGATTATATTGAGTTTTGAACCAGGGCACCAGATAATAGATTGCGAAAATCTAGATTAAAAGGCATTCTCATTATTGGTTAAATGATTTGTTTCAATAGCTTCTTGACTTTCCCCAGAAGAAGATGGTTTGGAGGTCATTTCTACCTCCTGTGAAGGATTCATTTCTGCCCCTTCACTAGATTGCCTCTGAGTTCCCTTGTCTTTTTCAGCAAGGTCTACTTCAGAGGCTTCACCTGCAAATGCCGAAAGGTTAGTTGTTTCTTGTGTCTTTTCAGCCATAAGATGACAATTAATAAACTCAGGTAATATAAAACAAACCCAGCATTGCTTGAGTTACTGAGCAGGGCAAAAAAGCTCTAGAAGTTCGCCAGCCAACTAGAGGTTCCGTTAAGACACCATTACCACGGTTCTAAATAGCCCTAAGTACGGGTCGCATAACACCAGGGTTTACGGGAGCTGGTTCGCGGCCTCTGATTCTATATTCAAGGCTATCCTGTCATTCCTACAGGACGTTCGGCGATCCACCACCTGCCGACGCGCCTGGTAGCTGCTCAGGCCCCAGGCTCCGATGCAGTTTGTAGGACAAGTTTTAGTTTTCTAATACCTTCGGTTTCGTTTTATGCAGGAATAATTAAGTCATCCATGTAAAGCACTACAACACCTTCTTTTAATAATTGTCGAAACACATTATTGATGTATTTCTGAAAAGTACTCGGAGAATTAGTTAATCCAAATGGGCACTTCAAAAACTCATACTGACCATCGTGTGTAACGAATGAAGTATATTTGCAAGAATTATTCTTCAACGTCAACATGGAAGAAGCCATTTCTTAAATCCAAAGTTGTGAACACTATGAAAGAATGTAATTTATCTATTACATCATCAATAACTGGCAAAGGGAAATGTTCACGAACCGTTTTCTTATCAAGCCGTCTATAATCAATACAAAGTCTGTGAGAATTATCTTTTTTCTTAACTAATACTACAGGTGAAGAGAAATCAGACGAACTATTACGAATTATTCCCTTGGCTAACCATTCTTCAATTTGAGCTTCAACTATTTTTTTCTCAAAAAGTGGTAGTCGTCGAGGGGATGAACAAATAGGAATTTCATCAGTTCAATTAATTTTCATCTTAACATCAACAGTTTTAATTTTATTCGGAACATAATTTTTTATTAATAAATGTATTTCAGAGCACAATGATTTATCCTTAATGCGACTTAAATCAATTTCTGATTCATCGTTAAGATTTACAAAATTAATTGAGAAATTATCTATTTCATTCTTGTTAGTGTGAAATGATACTCCACTGATTGAAACTATTAAAATACCTTGGTTAATAATGCCAGTTCCTACATTTTCGAAATATCAATTTCAACTTCTGCATTAAAATAACCTAGTGGTTTAATTGATTTCATTCCTAAACCAGTCAACGAAATATTAGGTGATTATAAACCAACAGTGTCTTGAATTTTATTAAATAAACTCTTTTTTAATATGGTTTTCTGACTTCCAGTGTCAATTAATGAAGTTACATTCAAAGTATCAATTTTAACATCCTTAAGAATTAAGTTTTCAGAACTGATCGCATTTATTTTCGGTTGAACATCAATAGAGCTTGTTTCTTTTGATTTCGGACATTCCGAAGCTTTATGCCCAAAAGATTGACATGATAAAACATTTTAAACCTTTATCTTTATGTATACAATATTTAGAAATATGTGAACGTGAACCACAATTATAACACACTCTATTTCTTGAATCAAAATTACCATCAAATTTTACTTTATTCATATTTTCATACATAGAATTAAATTTATCATTAGATTCATACCTTGAATTATATTTATTACCATCATATTTTAATTTATTTTTATTAAAAGAATAAGATGTAAAATTTGCATCATGTTTTGTTTTCATTTTATCGAAAGCATATTTACTCTTTGCTGAATCACTTTTCATTACTTCATACACTTTAAGTTTATTTTTAAATTCTATCAAGTTTTTGCATCCATAGAGAATAATTTTATTTTCATGTTTATCATTAAGTCCTTTAATCACATAATGTATTAACATTTAATGTATTGTCATCAATTTTTCCTGAGTGACAAAGTTCTTTCATTTTTAAAAAATATTCTTGAACGGATTCTAATTCTTTCATTTTCCTCTTACTTAGTAATTGTGAAGATTAGCTGAATTTATTTCAACAGAAAATTCGTCCATTAAGGCATCTTTTAATTTTTTTCCACGAGTTTATTTCCGGTTCTGTTCTAACAAATAATAAGGCATTTCCACCAAGCGATCTTTTAGCAAAAATAAACTTTTGTAAATCTGATAAATGGAACAGTTTCGATACATTTCAAAACTCTCTATCCAGTTATTTATATTTTCATGCGACTCAGCATTAAATTTGGTAACTGTGCTTTCGATATCAGAATAATTGATATAAATATTTTGAGAATCATTATTTTTACTAAGTTCATTAGCACAATATCACACACATTTAAAGTATTATTTTTATTTCCACATTGCATTGGAGAATCTGTTTCGCTTTCATTTTTGTTTGTTTCGTCTACTGCTGATTCTGACAAGACAGGCGTCGTTCATTCCCTCAGCTAAAGAGTTCAATGAACACAATTGCTCAAGTATTCTTTTTCCTATTTCAGATTTATTTCCTTCGATAGAGATATTTAAGATATTAGAAATTGTAATTAATTCGTTCAAAGAAAAATTATCTTCTATAGCTTTCACTTTCTATAACAAAACTGAAACCAGAAAACTCTCTTATGCGCTTTCGATTTGACTGATCTCCGTCAGAATCGAAAATAAATTTATATAGAACTTTTACTTTGTCCGACTTTAATGATCTGCAATGCAATGCGTATCTTTTTGATGTCATTTAACTTCATCTTGAAATTTAAAAAATGTACATACCCTTTTCTGATACTTGACTTGTAGGATGGTTATCCTTGTAACGGTAGTATCCAAAATTATTAAAATATTTTGAGAATCCGAAATTGAATTACAATTTCATAAAATAATAAATATATATATACTTTTTTGATTTGACAATCACAACATCATCATATCAATATCTTCTCCACCATTCCACTTCTGACACCATAAATGTGGGTTCGGTTGCTTCATTGTCAGGAAAATACACATTATTGTTTAAATGATTTAATCATGGTTTTGGACAAAATAAGAAAAATCTATTTACATATTTACAAAGGAACATTAAATCACGATCTAACATCTCAGTTAGTTATAATTCAAAACAAGTTCAATATCCATTCGCGTCTTCACGTCATCGCCTCTTTTCTCGTCCATCACTTCGTCGTTCTTTTACTCCCTCTCTTCTCTCTGCATGTCCGGCGGCAAACATGTGAATGGCCCTCTGGTGGCGCTTTCAATCACACACACACACACACACACACACACACATATATATATATATATATATATATATATATATATATACCAAGTGTCGATCATTACCCAACAATACGAGTTCTACTTGCATCATTTTCTGCACCTAAAATAAAAGAGTGATATCCAAATGAAATTATTTTTACCGACGTAAAAGAACTCACTACATGTTTTTTACCCGCATTTTCGTCCAGTTTTAAGCATAAATCCTGATTACACTTATTCAAGTCTTCTTGGATTTCATGTTATTTTCAATAAAAAGTTTATGACTTATTCATAAAAATTTGACAGATAGTGACAACCTTCACATAATAAATTTTGAATCACCTGCTTATAATGCTTTCTGTTTAGTGCAGAACCAAGAATGTATATTCGAAGAGTTTTAATCCAACTTTTCTGCAATAATATTTTTTCCTTCTTTAATACCTGGATGTATAATTTGAAATACATTGCTGGCCACCTCAGATGCAACATTTTGAAGGAAGCATGCAAACATAACAGGAAATTTACAACATACATTAACAGAAGTGAGATATGCAAATGATTATAATTTCAGCGCGGACACACATCACGCGCGCATATGGCACCACTTCAAAGTGCTATTTAAGGCTTGGAGATTTCAACGATTTCAAGTTCGTCAATTATGCCTCGTAGAAAACATCGATCATTTTTTGATCAAGTATACGCGTTCGACAAAGGAAGGATAATGGCCTACCTAGATTGTGGAGTACCTTTCAGGGAAATTTGTAGTCCTGTTGGACGAAATCAAACAACTGTAATGCGGATATGTGATCTTTGGATGCAGGAGGGTAAGACGGACTGACGTGTTCGATTGCATTTCCCTCAGTGCACCACTTCACGTGATGACAGGCAAATTGTGCGCATGGCTGTGATGGATCGCTCAGCCACATCACGAACCATAACGCAGCACATTCAGTCTATAATGTATCATCCAGTGTCTGCGCATATCATTGAACGCCATTTACATCAGAGTCAAGGGTAGACGAAACAATGGACGTCTGCAAGACGTCCATTGTTTCATCTACCCTTCACGCAGAACTGCAAATGTCTCCGTCGCCAATGGTGCGATGAAAGAAGGATGTGGACAGGAGAATGAAGGGAAATTGTCCTTTACATACCCGAGGTGTTGGAGCCAGTTGTTCCTCCTTACATTCAGGGCTTTCCCATTACCATATTTGAAAGTATAGTGCGCGACAACACGTGGCACGCATTGGGTAAGGGTTCTTCGTCAATCGCCAGATTGAATTGCTACCTTGGCCGGCTCACTTTCCGAATCTTTCGCCGATCCAAAACATGTAATCCGTGGTTGTTAAACGATCGACCCAGATTACATCCCGAACTGTCACACCAGATCAACTTTGGCAACGTGTGGAAGCTGCTTGGTCTGCTGTAACCCCAAGAGCCGTAGATTATTCCTGACAAAACTGATGATTCATCTCAACAAACGAGGACTGGAAATTTGTCAGGATTCAGGCCACGCTCCCGCAGACGATCTAGAATGTTCCACAGACGAGTCCGAAAACAATTGAAGGGTTTGCTGCAAAAAGGAGGTAGCTCCAATTTTCTCAGTTTTTGGGAAACTAAAAAAAACGTTTAAAAAATTCAAATTTTAAGTTATGTAAAAATATTGTTGTTGCTTACTTTCAATTATGAAGTTTACACATTAGAACATTATTTTCATTCAAAAAATATCATCCAAATGTTCGTGGTACGTGGATGATCCTTGGAGCTACCTCTTTTTTGCTCAAAAGAATGGAATATGAGGAATGGGGGAATATGTTATGTCTTGGAAAAAGGTGTAAAAATAAATAGAATGTACTATTATTATGTATTTTTTATTCAAAGAAAACTGAAAATAAAGTACAGCAAAATTATTGGTCTTACAAACAGAAAATAACATCATTTCAATCGTCACATTCTCCTTCTGTAACATCTGGGTCATCAGGCGCGTTGTCTGGCTGTAGTCGATGGTAGAACCACATATCATTTTGTGCGACGTATTTTTGGACAAGGTCCATCACATCTTTATATTTTGCAGCCTTGAGTGGTAGGTGGTTGGTGTATGCTTGTTGAAGGTTGTTCAATATTATAGGGGTACTGTTTTGGATGTTGAACATTCTTACTGTTTTGTTACACAGTATTCCAACACTTTCACTAGCTAAGATGTTTCCTGCATTGATGTAGGATATTTCATAAGTGAAAACCCTAAATTTTGTTATTAAAAACTTTTCCCTTTTGCTACCATTAGAAATGATGTGAAGGGTTTTAAGGAAGAAACCTTTTATTAGGTCAACGAAGTTAAAAATCATTTCTTGAGTAACTTCCGTCACAGTAAACTTTTTACTCGTCTTTTCTATAATGCGCGTATATTCTCTTGGGACAAACACTCTTTCTACTTTCCTCATGCGCTTTTCAATGTTTCCAAAAGTTCGATCACAAGGCATAAAACTATGACCCGGTTCTGGGAACCTATGAAAGACTGTATTCAGACGTCCACTTTTAACAAAAAAAAAAAAAAAAAAATAGATACTGTGTTAAAGCGTGATTTTTGTTTTGGGATACGCAGTTGTCCGAGAATAGATATAGAACTTTTATATCTTCACTCATCACTGAGTGCATATAATGGTGCCTCCCTGTAATAGTTAACTTCCCTGTAAACAAAACTCGTCAGTCGTCTGGGGTAACAAAGACGTAGCTCCAGGAGCTACCGCTCTCTTGCTACAAACTAACAAGACAAGCAGCTCCATCTCTTGAATAACTCTGGAAATAACGATTGGAGCTGCATCCTTTTGGTGCCAAATAAAAGAGTTTTTTTTCCGCACAAGAAAGTGTTTATAACTCCCAACAGCTATGGGATGGAGCTACCTCCTTTTTGAAGCAAACCCTTCAATTCTGAAAGTTAACTCTTTTCCACAACTAGTAATGAATGATGTATAAAAATTTTGTATGAACTTATGGTATAACTTTATGAAATTTATGCACTATAAGTTTCGAATTGTTTAAACTTCTCGAACATTATGAGCCCGCTTTAGACTTTAAAAACTTTTTGAATCCTATATACTTTTAGTAGCTTAGAAACCTTTTAAAATTTTTTGAACCTAAAATGCTTTTAAAAACTAAGGTGCTTATTAAACTTATATAAACTCTTCGCCTGTATATAGTTATCATCTTTCGATCATGCCATTTTTTCCCTTTTCATAATTAGGTCTTCATACTATTTATAAAATTGCTTTCAATGCATTCAATGCCATAATTACCTTACAATTGTTAACTGTCTATTCATTGATTGTAAATTGTTTCTTCATTGATTGTTGTATGTATCATCATGTTAAATTTTATTTTTAACTAAAAAAAATATTTAATGATATTGCCTGATGTTTAACAGGGCTTAAAGCACCTTGAAATGTTTTGTAATTTCTTGCTACCAGCTTGTAAACACAATTTGATTGCCTTTTTAAATGCCACGATGGTAGCGTTTTCAGGGACCTCGTAGAGGTGTGGAGCACACTAGGTGTTGGGAAGAAGGCACTCGCTATCCTTAAGTTACAGCCCGGGTCTCCCCACACAGTTATGTATGTATGTATCCCAAGAAAAATGCAAAATGTCTTTGAATCAGTGGCGAGGTATGTGACAGTGGTGATATCCAACAATGGCGGCTACTATGGCTACTGATTTTGGCAGGAACCACACTTCACAAAAGTCTATAAATTTAATCATTTAATACTTGGTCAACATGTTATCTACAAAATAAATTTTGTTGTGATATCTCTTGTCTTCCTTGGTATTGGAATTTGGGTGGCCAGCAGTGTACATACATATTCCTGTTGATACAGTTGTGATATTATTTCACAAGAACCCAAGATATTATTTCAACTGATTTCATTCCCTTGCTTTTTCCTACTTTTAAAATGAAAAAGTAAATTTGCTTTTATCACTTTTTTCTATTTCCCACTAATGTGAAAGTCAGTCACATCTTTGATTTCGTAATATTTATCAAAATGGAAATAAACTATGCTGTTAGGCTTATGCACTTTTTTAACGGAATGTTAAAATAACTAACAGTAATCTTTTTCGTGCAAGATTACTTTTCCATTTATTTTACTCAGCAAAATGAAAGAGTAAAGGTACATATATATCTTCCTTTTTTTACAATCTGTCGTAGTTCTTGGATTTTTTTTTTTTCGCACTGGGGTCTTCAGCTGACCGCGACGCGAAATTCCATGATGGATTTGAAAAGGAATGAGATTATAATGGGTGATTCTATTTTCGAAAGAGCTACCTTGATTAATATTGGATCACTCCGAGAACGTTATGCTTAGAGTCCTTCTAGATGTAGCAAGATTTAAATCTATTCAACAGAAAAATCAGCTGCTGTTGCTATGGACAAATTTTTTTCTTTCTTCTCTAGTGGAAAAAATCTTTTGTGTTTAAAATGATTAATTTTTTATTTAATACCGAAAATGTCCCGTATACTTTTGTATTCGTTGTTTTTCTAACCACTTTGTACAAAACCCATTATTACAATGGTTGTCATAGAAGCCGAGTTTATATATGCAATTCAGCTAACTTTCAGGAAAAAATTGTGATTTGAAAAAATAATGATATTTGGCTTATCAATTTGTGATTCAGCTCTGTTAAAAATGATATTTCGTACCATGAAATGAGGTTTTCCGTATAATCAGATAAAAACAAAACAAATGTCAAAGACAAAAGAAATGTTTTTCTACCTTTAGTGGTTACGCATTAATCACAATTTCAAAATTTGAGAGCCACCCAGACCTCTATTTTTGTACTGAGCAGAGTGAGCAAAATATTATTCCGATCCCATGCAAACTGCTTCTCAACCCAAGCAGTTATGCATAAATAATAAATTTTAAAAAATGAAAGAATCACATGCTTTCTTTTTTGAAATGAGCAGAGTTCTGAGAGGGTGTCATTTTGCTTAAAATAATTACATGACGAAATAAAACTTTTCAGTTATTTTAAATAAACATAAATAATGGTTTAAATTAATTATAAACACTGTATTGAAAACATCTCTTTTTTAAACTAACCAATGAAGATAGAAGTTTGGTTTCGTTTTATGCAGTCGTTCTCAATTCAATTTCAGACTAAAGTTAGGAAGACATCTATAATAAGGATTTTATTTTTATAGATATAAAATCCATAAAGTAATAACAGTAATTTCATTTGACAGCTCATTTATGTCTAAGTAACTCAAGATTTGTAAAAGTGATTCGTCAGTTTTACATTTAAATTAACAATTAAAGATTTATTTCCAAGATTTGTAGATTCATTAATTGTTACTGAAATTTGACTCATGTTTTATCAGAATGGGCTGGTCAATTCTTTTTAACTTTTCTCTCTTTTTTGACATCACTAAATTCGGTTATCAAATTAAGAGTGTTGTCCATTTTAAATTTGACTCTATGTAACTACTGGAGCTCCAAAAAAATAAAAATTACAAGAAATTACATCAGAATGTTATCTGGGAATAAAGTTATTTTTTCCAGATAACATTCTGACATAAATTCTTTTATGGTAGATGAGAGGTGTATATTTTGTTTTCTATATAATTGTCTCTGATTTCCTCGTTATTGATATTGTCTGTTGCTTTTACTAACAAAGTGACTCATTGCATTTTAAAAAATAATAAGCAGAGGTGATTTTGTCAAGAGTGATTATAATATTTTATTTTGAGGTTTCTTCACTCTTAAATGAACAGAGTTTATATGATATGTGTAACTTAATTTACATTATCTGATAACCTTGCAAGAAAAGTTTTTCTTTTACTCTCCCTTTTCTCTTGTTGTTGTCTTGTGCCAGCTAGGCTTGCATTATGGTGAGCGTTGCTCCACTTTTCCAACTAAACCGAAATTCGGTAGGGAGTCCGACTTCCTCAGTACACACATGCCATACATACCCATTTATAGGGTAGGCAACCATTCAGAACCCCTTCATACAAGGAAAGGACAAAAAAAAGGAGAGAGAGAAAATACATCCATGCTTGAATCAGGATTCAAACCCAGAACTTCCCTATCCGCACTCAGGATTGCTAGCCACTAGACAGGGTAGGCGGCTCCCTTTTTTCTTAATTCAAATAAAAAGATTCTTAAATTGCTGTGCATTATAAATTTTTACACATCGTTCAAGGTTAATCATCAGCAAATCTATTGAAATATTGCAGTAACACAGAACTTTGTAAAAAATCACTCAAAATTTTATGGGATGATTTTTAACATCAAAACTCGTGACTTCAAAAATATTTATGCCCTATGATAAGTATATTTCATATTGTTTCATATCATAACGTGTATATTTCATGTATACTTAGATAAATATAAACTAATCAGAATGTATAAATATTTTACACTTTTATTTTATGGATCACTAAAAAGAGTCTACTTATTTAATTTATAGACACCTACTGAATTCATTATTTTATAAATCTCACCAAAATTGTAGCCAAAGAATTAATAAATTAGTCAAAAAATGTAATGCTTTTTTGCAACTCTGAACATTAACTTAATCAAGAACCAATTAAAAAATAGCTCTTGAAATATAACCTCAGGACCTTAATGCAGATTATTACAGAACTCTTTTACTTGCCTAACCATCTTGAATATGTGACTAATATAATTTATCTAACTTTCATTTGAATTATCAATGTTTGTGAAAACAAGACAAGCCAGACAACTTTCTATTGTTTATTGAACTAAAAAACAAATTCTTGACTGAATACATCGTCAGAGGTGAAGATTGGCGTTCGTCTTTTCTATCTCATCGCAGTTGTCTCATTCTACATAAATTTATGCATCCCTAGAATACGTCTGAAATATCAATCATAATCCTATAAATTTTAAGAGATTGAGCCTCAAAATGTCATCAATTAAATGAAATGCGTAAATTAAACAAGGTATGTGATGCACACGTATTTAGTTGCATAATTTAATACTCAATCTTGCACTACGATAATCAACATAAAATATCATTGCATTCGAACTAAATTATGTTCTATATTATTTTACAGAAATAAGAAATGCCCTTGTGAATATATGCTTACTTTTAAGGAAATGAAATAAAATGGCTCCATGGAAAAGCTGCAGAACTGAATCTTCAAATGAAGTCATGTCAACAATAATTCTAAAGGAACACATCACATTTAGTAGCCAGACGGCTCTAAATGGAAGAGACTTTTATGGACGAGAATAAATATACAATTTCTTCAATAATGTATCGACAAAAAAAATACCATATCAGTTTCTAATTTCCCACAGATGTCGAAGTTTTCTTCAGAGTTTTAATTTACCATGAACAATTCTAGCTTTTTATTGGTGGTTAAAATTTATCCAAAATCTTATATGTATAGCAACCTCCATTTTTATATAATTTTAGTTATTTAGTATAATTCTTCTCCGTTATAAACCCTGGTCCTCTCCTTAATCAAAATAAATAAAATTACGATTTATGAACTCTTGAATTAGTTTA
Organism: Latrodectus hesperus; assembly: GCA_037975125.1. Lineage (NCBI taxonomy): Eukaryota > Metazoa > Arthropoda > Arachnida > Araneae > Theridiidae > Latrodectus > Latrodectus hesperus. Next base: position 62,711,109 of record CM075852.1, read on the forward strand.
TGAACTGCAATAGTCAACCGTAGTTCCAGATATTGGAGATTAAAACTGCATTTTGGTTTTATTAATTACTACAAAGTACATTTATAGTTAACTCTAAGCAATAATTTCATCGCGTGGTGTGAATTATAGAAAGAATCAGTTCAGTGGATAAAACTTTCCAGTGAGTTTGAGTAAAACCTTATTGTCTTCAAAGGAACTCAAAACTTATTTGTTCACAAATTTGAATCTGACAATCTGTTCACCCTTTAACATTTTCCCAAGAAGGACATAAAACTGTTAAAGAAACACTAAAATTTTATCCATGAATAAATATTGTTTTTCGACATTTTATCAAGGATTATTTGATTCTTAAAAATTCTTAAAGAATTCCAAGAATAAATTAAATGTTCTTTTCATGAAATAAGCATTAAATATTGGTGCCTTCTCAACAAGAAAACAATTAACTTGTTTTCACTGTAAAAAAAATGAAATGCCATCAAATTCTATAATGGGAAAGCATATTATTGTGTAGTTATGCTGGATATTTCAAACGGTAGAGTGGATTAAAATTAAATTTAAATAAATAAAATCCATATTCTGTGTGTCCACGGGATATTAGTCAGAGTTGAATTAAAAACGGTTTTTCATAGAAATAAACGAAATTTATATTAAGTCGTCAGTCTATCAGGCAAGCATATATAGACTCGGTTTACTTCAAAATTTCGATTACAGCATATCTAATTACACTAAACTTCCGATTATTCGAAGAATCTGGTGGCGTGACCATCGCGGAAAAATTGATTTCGAGGATAATGCATAAAAGTATTAGAAAAAGGAAAAAATTACAAATATGCTTTTGAACATTTTTACTACTCCGTAACTAACATGAATTCGCATTTATTACTTAAGAAATAATGAAATTAATCACCACTTACAAATTTGTAAAATGATTGCTTGAAAATCCAGAAAAAAAAAATTTAAATGCTTTTTTATTTTTTTTTTATCAGGAATTGAAATTTTTTGAAATTTAGAGATTGCGAATAAATTGCCAATCGGATAATAAAGTTTGGGGGGTAATCACAAGTTTATTGCAATTTAAAATGTTATCAGTGCTTGTTCGAACTAACTGTAAAGTTGATTATATCAGGATACATGCCATTCAAGACTCTGCTCACTTAAGAAATGGAAGCCTATGGTTTAAACTTCTCATCCCAGCACAACAGTTGGGAGTGGGGAAAAATACATACATAGTATAGGATTTGCTTGCTAATTACCTTTTCATATTTTTCTTCTCAAAAAATAAAGATTACTATTTTTTTCGAACTCTTTTGGGAAAGTATTGCTTATGCACACTATTAAACGTTTTCCCCAATACCCCACCAATTGAAAATGTTATGCAATGTGGATGACCCCAATGTCCTTCAATCCCGACTTCAGTATTTAATAACAGTTAAATTTTCAAACGTTTTACACTTTATTGATGTGTGTTTACCGAATCAATACTTGAGAGGACATTTCGGGGTTCACAAAACAGCTCTTTGAACGAAACTAGAAAATAGCATATATAATTATTTTAAAAATGGCGCAATTCTTTTCGAAAGCTGGGTACATGCACTTCACACAAAGATACGACCCGATATATTTATTATTGGAAATCATTCAGTAGACATTCCGCTCTACCACAATAAATGTGCTAAGGGGACAAGGCATTTAATAGCATTAAAATAATATTAAAAAATATATCATTTGTGTGTGTGCGCAGCTGATCTTAACAGTGAATTAATTTTTAATCTTAACGTCAGGAATATAAAAATGTTTGTTGAAAATATGAAAGACAATGTTTACTTGGATTTTTGTTATAATACTGGAAGTATATGTGCATGAATTTGAATTTAAAAAAACTTCGTTTTTAAAACAAAGAAAATAATTAATTTTACATATATCACAGAAATTTTGAATATTCATCAAAAAGGATTTTTTTTTCTTTAAATTAAAATGCATGTTATCTAAATAAACTATTTCTCCTAAAAGAATAACTCCGAAAAATAATCCGGTTGCCTAATAGATCATCCTATGGTTACAAATGATAGATAAACTATGGTGTTAATTATAAACGTTTTTACGGAAATTCGGTCGCCGAAGAGAACAAATGTAAATTATTCGAAAAATTTGATGTGGAAAAATGCCTTCTAGGAACTTATTAAATGCTGCAAAAATTATGTTACAATATGACTGTCTCACGCATTACTTTAAACGGTGTAGCTGAACGTGAAAAACGCACGTTATTAGAATAAGCATGAGTCTGAATATTTGGATAAAAAAAAAAATTCCAAGCTTTAATGCCTTGTAATTTAAATTTCTGGGTACCTGATAAATAGAGTGAAAATTAGGGAATAAGAACACGAAACCATTGATGCCTCAGTAGCTTCCGATGAAATCAGCTAAGTGAAGTATCATTTGCCGCAGGCAATAATTAGGGGGGTGACCATTTTCTCCCTTACTAGGTTACTGGAGTTCCGTGGGTTGGGAATGTGTCTACGTTAATCTATGACATCCAAAGTCCTTCCGCTGGTATGGTGTACATGTAGGGAGGAGGGTGCCATTCAGGTGCGGCCTTGATACTTGACCGTAATTAAAAATTGAGGCGCTTGGTGACAGGCAAGTATTCCAAACCCGTTAACCCCCAGTTATTGTCCGGGTTTCACCTGCACCGCTATGTTTGTATGTAGGCGTACAAACTTGAAGAGATGAGTGCTTACTAGATTCTATCTCGTGTGAAGTTTGAATGTGTTTACTATTTATAAAAAAATTCTTCTTGGAAGATTTTTTTTAATAACGGCGGGCACTTGGGTGACTAACCCTTCGCCACAACAAGGCCGGAAACTGCTGCTCATTTGTCGTTACCCAGCGGGCACCTGTGAACCAAGTCACGGAGGCGAGTAGCATTACCCGCGTCATACCACCACAGACCCGTTTATAGGGCGGGCCACATTCATACATCAACACACAAGAAAGGTCAGAGAAACACAGAGAGATAGTAACATCCATGGCCGAACCGGGATTCGAACCTGGGACCCACAGCTCAAGAGTCAAGAACGCTAACCACTCAGCCATAGGTCGGCCCTCTTGGAAGATAACAAAGGGTAATTTTCAAATGCCTTGCTGCTCAGGTTATCCGCTTCACGGTACAAAGTTCTGCAAAGTATTTTTCTTATGTAATTCATCCAGATACTTTTTGCATTCTTTAACTTTCATAAAACTCACCTAAAATTGCTTGAGGTTAATTGATTAAAATAATTAGGAAATATTGAAAAGAAAAGTAGATAAAATGCAAATAAAATATCCGCAAAATCCGAATGCAATATCCGGCTTTAATGCCAATTCATGTGCATTGTCTAAATGATAGATAAGCTATTTAGACAATGTAATTATATATATGTTTTATAATTGTTTTTAATATCTTAGTCTAATAGAAAGAAAAAAATTGTATTATAAAATAAATAAGCTTCAATTTAGTTCATGGGAAAAAGATGCCTGTGATACCAAAGAATCATAGACTGCAATCTTTGTCTTAATGTTTTTAAGTATTTTAGAAGCTTTAAAGAACAAAATATTTATTTTCCCAAAATGAGATTTGTTACAACTATAAAAATTACTTCTTTATTTATTTTATTCTAATGCCCGGCTACTGGATTTTCGACTTTCAATACTATGAGGGGCGGAAGTGATGGCACATTTATGTAGTGGTGCATTTAGTGGAATATCTAAAGTGGATGGGTCCTCACAATTTAGAAGCAAGGCAGAGCAGAAGACTCTCAGGATTTGCCTTCCATCCTCAGAAGTATCATTTCACATGAAGGATATTGCAACTATGACATATTTTACGTGGCATCATTAATAAACACGGCAGCTTTTCTGTTGAGTCGAGATTCTAACTCACCTCCATCTGATAGTGAGAATAGTGTCCTAATCAAACAGACCATCATCGCACAATTGGTTGAATATAAAATAACAGATCATAAAGAAATATATTTTAAAACCAAATAATAACATAAAACATTGTATTAATTTTATTCTAATCAATTGTTTAGAATGAAAATCGTTTGCATTTTTGAAAATTAAAATATTTCAATTAATTAATTTCAAAACATTTGCCTCATAAATGTTAGAATACTATTATTTTTATTGTAATTTCCAAAAATAATTATTTAATATTTAGCAAATTAAATTTTTCTCACTGTAGTTTTAAAATATTTTGATGGAAAAACCTTTCGTCTGCGGATTATATTTTTAAATGTCGCAAAGGTGGTTGCCATAGAATCGCAACCAATAAAAGAACAATTAAAAACCATCATATTATAGACCAAAGAATAGGCATTTTAAATTCGTTGTGTTAAAAAATCCAGTTTGACGTCATAATCTACTCATTTCGCTCCGCATTTCATCCTTGGCGATGAATGGCTCCAAATAAGAATCAACCAAGCGTGATTATGTCTGACCTTTCCTGCGTCAAAAGAGGAACGATGATTGGCGTCCGTGTCCAGAACAGCCAGACTTATGGTTGTTTCAAGGAACCCTAGGTCAAATGTTATGACAGCCTACACAAACCTAGAAGAACCTGGTGGTGCAAAGCACAACAGAGGGCGAAAATCAATGTTGAAGAATCGTAATAAACGGTAATAAAGAGGATAAAATCGCCGAAGTTGCAAGACAGCACTGTGGCAGATAACGTCCGAGATGAATACCCACCCTCAAAATCCCATATTCATGAAAACTATTCAACAAGAGTTGCATGCTGCGAAACATTCAGGGCAAAGTAGCCGTTCCAAAACTGTTAGTTTTGGCGCAGAATGATATGAAGAGACTGAAGTGGCGCAGAGAACACCTAAAATAGACATAACTTTAATGGGAACATATCATTTGGTTTGATGCACTACTATTTACATTATCCAGAGCACTGGGTATGTGTTCATCTATCGAACACCGACAAAATTATTTACTTTGGCTGCATGGCTCTAACCATGAATAATAAACCGTGGAGCAAAATACCTTCTTGAGAATTCTGGCCTCTCGTTGTCTTGAGGGGCGACATCATAGATTTGTCATGAAATTCATTTCTTAAAAGATTTTAAAGTATAAGTCACATATAATTTCTGTTTAATAAGTCTTCAGGTGTTTACTGACTAATGTAAATAAACTTTTAAGCAATTTTATTATTTTTATAAAAAATATATGTCTGTTAAAGTGCAGAAGTTAATTACTCCACAGATTACCTAGATAATGTGTTAATTAACTAAAATATTTGTCACGATATAATTCTTTCTTTTTTTCAAACTAACTGGATATAATCTGTAAAATATTTAGATAATCTTGACATGATCTAAATTAGGCACTCGTTAAAGAAGAATTAAGCCCGTTTTATTAAAATAAAAGTAAGGTTTCTGTACACGTAATTTAACATGAAATATATATAAACTATTTTGTTATATACTCTAACTTAATTCATCCTACTGCTAAGCTATGGTGAATTTAAAATTGTATTGTGATACATTTTTGATAATGAAATAGAATGATATTTAGGACTTTTTCTGTATTTCACACACAACAGTAAATTTAAAAGTAGACTTCTATCACATTTTCTTGTCGATATAACTATCGGCTAAATCCAAATGAGAAAATACAGATTATGAGACGCTCAACCAGATATTTTGCAAGCCCCAAACAATTATTATAGCAATAAGTTTCTAAACCTGTCTGTGAAAAAGAAAAAGCACCTCATAGTTTGGACTCTATGATATATCGTAATCACTGAATGCTTTCACAACAGTCGCCCTTAGCATGGCCTTATATGTCTTTCTGAAGATCTAGTGGTGAAGTTTAAGAAACAATATCACTTTTTCTGCTGTTAAAAGTTGATAATGCAAGTTGGAAAATGTGACTCTAAAGAGAATTTTCCATCTAAGTGGGGCAAGACGTAACTCTCGTGTCTGGAATTTAGCGAGTTTGATATCCATCCGATGACCTTATGCTGAAAGATCTATAAAAATCATTAGTATCGAATGTCACTTCATTTATGAGTCTCGCATTTAGTTGCAATTACTATAAAACAGTACGATGTTGATTTTCCATACCATTGTATTTTTGGCATATTTAATGAAATGAAAATGATTGATTATTATATAACATACAAGTGGATCGAAGACAGCTTTTTCCGGTGAAAAACTAATTATTTGCACATCACAATTCTAACACATAGGTAAATTTCACGTTGCATTTCGCATTTTTGTTTTGGCAATTTAATGTCAAGCAATGTAAGTATATATTTTTTGTTCTAATTAACAGATTTTTAATTTTTAGGTCTAGCTTGCTTATCAAATGTATTGTGTGTGTGTTTGTTTGTTTATATTTCAATTCTAAAATTTCATTCCAAATACTTATATACATTTTCTCTTCCGATCTCTTTTCGGTTGAAGATGTTGGAAATATATTTTTGTTTTGTTAGATATTTCCTTTATTCTCTCTTACTTGATGGAAAGAAATCTCTACTCAACCTTTTTAATAGTTTCTCTTTTTAGCTTTCAATATTTTAAAATGAAACTTTACATTATATTGCACGTGCGTATACTTACAGAGGAAAACTGAAAACTATTAAATAGTACTACGAAAATTCAAAATCAAGCATTTAATTTTAAAAAATATGTACACTTGGTAAATTAAAAATAGTAACAGTAACATATATAATACAGCCTGTCGAATATACACACTAAGAATCGAGCCAATGGGTAAATGATTAGAACTCTGGCATTCGGTTCAAAATGATTTCGATGTTGTCTGGAATACATATTTTAAAATATAGAACCCAGTCACGCTGTCCCGTGTAAAAAGACCGGTAGACGATGAATTACACGAGCAGACTGTGTGTTACCATTTTTAATTTACTTAACACACACATTAACTTTATTCCTTAGACCGAGATCCGACTCCACTGCTTTTTCGCGCTTCTTCAGTGGCCTCACACGAGCCCTCCTTTCTAAGCAGGGTCAAAAAATATAGCTGGAGTGCCATTGGTACACAGCTGAGATGGCTTCCCCTGCCTATATTTTGGTGTCTCTAAATTTTAGCAAGGACTAGGTTCTGCGGGACCTTCATATCTTTTAGACATTTTCGGATTCATGGGGATTGTCTAACTGTGCTAGATAATTCCGAGAGAGAGATTAGCTATAACAACACAACATACAAATAACTTTATTCCGCTTGTTTTTATAAGTTGATAGACGTATGTTTCGTAATTCTTTATTAGAACATGCGCACTGCTAGGATATCAGACATATTTTACGAGCGGAAAGTAAGAAGATAATGTAATACTGTAAGAAAGCATTGAAGACAATTGCTTACAGAACATTTTCAAGATCATATGATCTAAATGAAAATTATATCAAAATTATGAATGCAATATTAGCTTTAATTTCATAGGAAAAATACATAATATATATAAAATATATACAGATCTCAAATTTTAAGATGTCCCATAATTTTCGTGTGCATTCACACTGCTTTGTTCTAAAAAACTTGAATACTGAGGCATGACATGCACATTGAATATAGAGACAAATATATCCAGGAGGAAGGATGGATATTTAGTTATTGTACGGCCATCGATGGCCCGGTGTTGGATGGTCAAGCAAATCCAAAAATAGGAGCCGAGGAGCAAAACTGAGAATTCGGGAGAGGACAGCGCTGTTTCCATAGTGACCATCGATTCCCCTGGAAAATCCCGGGACGCGGTGGTGACATTCTACCTCCACCAATCTCTCTGACGTCACTCCGAAAGGGGAGGAGCAAGAGCTGCATACTTTATGAGGATAATCGACGTCAACTTGTTACCGTTTCCCGAGAGTGGATTGGCGTGATGCAGTCGGTTCACTCTCCCGCGCTTTCTCGCCGATGAAACTATCAATTATAAGAAAACTAAACTCATTCATACAGACCGATCAAAGTTACAGGTATACGCTCAGATGAGATGCTTTTGTTTTCAAACGGTACTGAGCCAAATGAGTTTAAGAGATAATATTAAAAAAAATCTTTAGAATATTTGGATTGAAGTATATCATGTATGTCAGATTTTGTATTATATTATCATGCTTTGCTATGTGTGAATATAATGTATCACATAAACCACGGTAACTTATTGTCAGTTGAATACTTCTACAGTCTGATGAAACATTTTCCGCCGCCACGCGACTATAAAATCAAGTGACAAAGACTCAATGAATATTTACCATATTTTCTCAGAAATATTCACCAAGTAAATAGCGCATTCTCATCGTTTCTTGAAATCATGAATTAAATTTAAGATTGGTGCAACACCTGCATAATGATACCTAAAAAATTAACTCAAGACACTTGTCTAAAATAAATATAATTGAGTTTAAAAATTGGAAACAACAATGAATATGCTTAAAGTGTCTACCTAAGCAAAATATAATTATTATAAAATAAAAAAATAACAAATCAATTTTCAACTAATAAAATTTTAAATCTACGATAAGATTAGATAAAAATTGTTTCAGCAACATTATAATGCAAAAAAGAGGAGCAGAATAATGAGAAAGTTTCATCAAAATAATTTAGAAATTATTTGGAGGTTTAATCAAAATCCACATATAAATGAATGATACAAATGGAGTGAATATTTTTTAATTCTAACAGTCTTTTCTCCTCAATTAAATAGAATAGATAATAAATCTTCTTAATTGTATTGAGATGATTCAAAAATATTTGTTGAAATAGATAAATAGAAAAAGAATGCAGTAGTAGTACAATGGGGAAAAGTATGGAGTAATGTGGTGAGTGCGATATTTGAGCCCATCGGAGGTCTTCATGCTTAAAGGGTTTACATACGTTCGATAAATTTTGTAACATTTGAGGTCTCTTATAAGAGGGTATAGAGCTCAAGTGGCTCAGTAGTTTCACGCCGGTTCCCGTTAAGATCAGCAAAGTGAAGCATCATTTGCTGCCGGCATGATTAGGAGGGTGACCACGTTTCCTCCCTCATTGGGTTCCTGGAGCATCGTGGGTTAATGACGTGTCCACGTTAATATGTGAAGTTCAAAGTCCTGCTGTTGTGAGCCTAGCTGGCAGTCGAATGGTTAGCGCTCTTTCCTTTGGTTCAACCGTTCGTGGGTTCGAATCCCACCTTGGGAATGGATGTTTGTAGTGGTTCCACTTTAAACCGTAGTTGCCGGTCTAATTGACCTCGTGTGCAAAAAATGACCGTTGAGCGACAAACAAACCAATCTGCTGTTGTGATGTGAAGAGGAGGGTGCAAGCTCATGTGTGACCTCATAACCCAGCCATAGACCAAAATTACGAGGCACTTGGTGATGGGCGAATATTCCTTTTAACCTAAGGTACAGTTAGGGGCTCGCCTGCACCATTATGTATGTAAGGAATGTATCAGTTCATGCAACGATTCGCCTTTTAAAGATGAAAATTTATAAAAAGATTAAGTGTATTAAGAGACCATTTTCTCAGATGATAACATTTCTAAGCAATAAAGCTCTTTCAAAATAGAGGATTAGGATTTTTCTTTTAAGTACTATAAAATAATGTATCATACTTTTGTGCTTGTGACATGTATTTTGTTTATTTTTTGTGTACCACTGAAATAAAGCCTATTTTATACCTCAAAATTCTCCAATATCTTTGACTGAAGCTTGGGCCTCCCTCCAATTCATTATTCAAAGTAATTATTAATTCCTTTATATTTGTATTAATATATAAAACCTCTGTGCAGCAATATTTTACCAAAAAGTTACAATACATTTAATTCCACTTATACAAATATCATGAACACTAAAGAATACCAGACAAATATGCAGTCAGCGTTGTAACTAAGTCAAGCCTCAAGAAGAAGCATACGCTCTACTTGAGGCTGTTGCATAGTATTTGCAATACTGTTGTATTGCATGCAGCTCCCTGCCAAATATTCTTCCAAAGTGTACAAAATAAATGCAATTGGTATAAACAGTAACTCAAGTTTTCTACTCAATGCATGACTCAATAGTTATTCATCCATTTTTTTTTTCAGCAAGAAAACTATTCAATGAGATTTTGAAGTGAATTCCGAATTCATGGAAGTCCTATTAGAGTTTTCCTCTTGAGAAATATAAAAATTGTGCTTTTCAGAGTGAAACATCTAGGCCATTTTTGCAAAATCTGTCACAGTGGATACTTGATAATTTCTGAACTTCCCGTCTTTGTTCTACTAATAAAAAGCTCTTTCATTTAGAGTACATGAATGAATATTCCATAAGCAAGATCCAAATATTTCTTTGTATCGATGTGCAATTGTAGCAAGGCAGTGACTTAACGATTGCTTAAACTTTGATTAGAATCAAATTTATGCTTTCTTTCAAAAAACTTGTAATTTAAATACCCCTCAACAGTGATCTTCCACACTTATTTCGTCGTGTTATAATGTCTTGTTTTTTGCTTATCTAAATAGAAGCATATTTGAAAAAATACAATCCCTTTTCTCAAGAACTAACGATAAAAGCAATTCCTTTCTCCATAAAGAAGTATATTCCATATCTCGGATAAAATTAACACAAATGAAAGGATATTTCTATCAGATACATATATATGAGAGAGAGAGAGAATTTTCACCATCAATCACAATTAAACAACACTTTAAAACTTGAGAGAGAGAATTCATAATACTCAACTTTAAAAAGATTTCTTAGCACAAAGTTTGAAAAACATTTCTGCTTCCTCAACTACAACAAAAATCGGAAATCTACCTTTTCAAGAGTTTAAATATATTTTTTCTAATATGAATATACATAGTAAAATTATAAATTATTATAAGAAAAAGTTTTTTTTTTTATCTTAGAACTCAAATATATTTTTTAACGAACTAATATTTGTCTTCAAGCTTTTCGTTACTGGATTCTTCTTTCAGGAGAAAATTTAGTTGCAATCTGCCATCAATAATTCAAATAGATAATGATAGAAAAACTTTAATCAGCTTATTATTTAAATATTTCCAAAGTATTATTTTCACCACATTTAATACACTTCAAGTACCCTTCAGCCAGATCTGCCTAGTTTCACCTGGGAGTGAGAAACACTCGTTGTCCCAAACCGGCAGTCAGTCACCATCAAATCGTTTCCCTGTTAGCTTTATTTTCACACGTGGAAACAATACAAAGCCACAGGTAGTAAGATCTGGACTGTAAGGAGGTGTCTCAGAAGTTTCACTACAGTGCTAATCAAATAGTTGAGGGTTTTGGTGAACTGCAGCATTATCATGGAGGAGAAACCATGTGTCCATTCTTGATTTTGGGCGCAGGTTTTCCATGGACTGAATAACTATAGGCAGACATTATTCAGAATACTACATAGCTGTAACAATTTTTTGTGCCTGAAACGGCATTCTCTACAATTTCATTTGATTTGAAAAATAGAACTATCATCTTTTTTTTAACTAATCGAGATTTTTTAACAGCTGAGGGTGACATCATCAAATAACCATACATTATTTTGAGCTTTGGTCGGCATATCCTAACAGTACAGCCAAGTCTTCACCAACCATTTTTTTTACAACATAAATGTTTTCTTCAGTTACTGACGCTAGTTGTCTTCCTTCTCTCAGTGTTCTCCAGAGTAAAATCTCCCCTTTTGAATTCACTGAACCACCTGAATATAGTCATACTATGTGGCACATAATTATTCAATGCAAGTGTTATTTCTTCTTTGCACCAACCTACTTTTAAGCCAAGCATAAAGTTGTATCTCAAAACTGCCTTTATCTCATTATGGGAATCCATGATGTCATAATCCACAATTTAGACTATTATTGCTAATGAACAACTGAGTCTAGATGAGAAATAAACCAGCAGCTGTCTGAATATGTCTGAACATTTTGTACTCTGCAACCTCCTGGGTATTTTTGCTGAGTCACACAGCAAGACTTATATAATGCCCTTGGTAAATAAAATTATTTCTGGATGTGGTTGAATAGTTATCAATAACAAGATATATAATAACATCAACTATTTTTATATGTGTAAGCAACTCACAAAAACTCAAATTTAGGAAATAAAAGGTGAGCCATGTTTCTAGAACTTTCTTTTTTTTCAAAAAAAAAATAAATAAATAAAAAAAAAAAAAAAATCAAAATTTTTCCTACATAAGTTTAAAAGCTCATGATCATTATCTCAAAAAAGGGGGGAGAGAACTGTAATAATACAGTTAGTTAGAATTACAATTAATCAATATTTAATTCTTATCTATTAAATGCAAATGTAGGAAATCAGTCCTTGTTCTATGATGATTTGATACAAAAAGTGAAAAAATCTATAATAAGGCTAATTCGATCAATTCCCGACTTATAATGGACCACAGTTGAACCAATTATTTATGTAAATCTATTCATTTGTTTAAAAAGTGTGATCAAATAGTTTTATAAATAATGCAACACTTTCAGAGAATAAAATAATTACAATTATTTGTCTTTCATTTCATAAAATAACTGGCAAATAAAACATGACCACTACATGAAGTCCTCAATCTTGCTGAAGTGGAAGAAAATAATTATAATGATTTTTAGAATCAATGCACATTAACTATATACATACATATATATACTTACATACATTATATATATATATATATATATATATATATATATATATATATATATATATATATATATATATATATATATATATATAATTGAGTTCTATTAATACTTTCAGAGGTCTCCAAAGATAATAAGGGATTTGATTCTTACTCTGGAATTTTTACATATAAATGCTAATTTAAGTAAAACCTGCAATTTTGGATGTATTCCACTATAAATAACTCAGGTCTTTTAGAATGAGGATAACTATTTAGCTAGCTATATCTTCTTCTCACAAGACATCTGAATTATTAGCACTTGCACAATCTCCAATTTAAGAACTGTTTAAGTTTAAAGGGAAAATTTTTTGTCAAAACAGAAATCACAAACACAAGCTAAAGATTTGCCTTAAATAGTGAGTCACTTTCTCCTCACACATGTTACTCTTTATTACAAATAAACAATCAAACACATTTTCTGCATTCATGTTGATTGAGAACTTATTTCAAGATGTGCGAACAAATATAAAAATATGTTTCTAATCATATTCAATACTCAAGACAAAATTGCAGTATATCTTAATTCATAGTAATTAATTTATATACATTTAAAAAATTTTGTCTTAAATAAAACTTCTTTAAGTTAAAAAGATCACAACACTTTTTAAAATTTACAAATATTGGTATTTCTTTATCAAAACATTATAAATCGAAAACATATTAATAAAAAATTTTAACATATTAGAAGTTAATGCAAAAGTTTTATTCTTTATAAATACATGAAAAATAAAAAGTAACAAAATTTTTCTTTGAGCTATTCAGCATTATAAAATACTTAATGTAAAATAAATATATAAGCTCTAAGCAAAATAATGTATTACTGCATAATTAGTACATTAGAAACCATGTCAAAGTTACAATACATTAATTCATTTTGATCATTTTAAGACAAGATAATTGCTTTGAATATTTTTAATACAAAAACGATAAGCAAGATTTGATATATATTTCTACATTGTAAATGTACAAAAATGTAACCTATGTAATAAATTAATAAAATTTTAGTTTTCATCATTATAATTTTCATGATTTATTTGCATATCATAAATGAAAATGTTAACACCCAAATTTGGCAAACTATGTAAGGAAACTGATTGTAAATGAAGACCAGTCAGTATTGAATTTTAAAGATAATCATTTTTCATCATGTGAGTATCTAAAAATCAGATGGACTATACTTGATAAAATACTCAAAGTAACTTAATCCCTGTCTTAAATAACCCCTGTCTCAATTCAAAATAGAACAAAATAACATTCTATACAACACTAAAGATAGGAGAGGAACTTCTACAACAGGGTTATTCAATTTGAAATTATTCATTTATAAGACATTTTTAATATTTAGAATAATTCAAAGAGATAAATCTGTTACAACTGATACCTATGATATATACATGTGTTGCCAGCCAAACTCAGATTTAGCCAATAGATTTTTTATGTGCTAATCACATTAGTTAACTTTTAATATTTATGATTACTCATATGACCAAAACAGATGATTCTTCCACACAATGCTTTTTAAAGTTGGTTCTCTATCGAGATTATTAGTTAATCTCATTCAGAATCATCATTTATTAAATATATATTTAAAAATATTCTTTTTAAGAATAAATGGTATTTAAGAAAGTTGTTGAAAATGAGGTAATAAAAGATGCAAACACACATTTTCTCATACAAAAATTTATTCTCATTGAAATTACAAAACTGTTTTAGTTTAAAAAAAGTAATGAAAAATCTTTCTCTAAAGTGAAAAAATACTTTTTTATAAGAAAAGTGATTTTAAAAAAGCACACTTATAACCGATAAAAAATAAGCTTGTTTCAGCCTAATACAATTTATAAAGACTTTTAAAAAAACTACATTATATTCACATGTGTAATTGAATGCACACTTAAGACAATTTTTGGGAAGGACAATAAAAAATACAAGCAATTTTTTTTCTTTTTTGAAAAATGTATTAAAAATGAGAGAAGCTTTTTAAAAACCTATATACTTTTTATTATTTATCACAAAGTGTTTTCTATTTTTTCTTCTAAAAAATGATAAACATTCAAATAGTGAACTAAAACAAAGAACACATAACTATGGAATATTAAAATCCAAAATCAATGTAACAAAAATATGTGAATCACAAATAATTTTCTAAAAAGTAAAAAAGTATTTATGTAGCTTAGAATTAAATTTTCTTTAAGAATATAATTCCAGTATTTAGTATCTTTAAAAAAATGCCATCCAAAAAATTATCATTTAACAATTTTGCTATGTTACAACTTCATACAATAAAAGTTTTACTATATATTAACAGTTCTTACAAAATATACAATAAAACACACTTTTTCTTTCAATCTGCATTTAATATTGGAAAAGATTAAAAATATTCTTAGAGTATGTAAAACATTTTTCCCATCATAGCTAGAAATTAACAAAAAATAAAACTAAAAATAATACACCATTTAATCATCAATAACTGTAAATTCTGTTTCCTTTAATATGTTAACAAAAACAGAATTTAGCTTTCTAAAACTGAAAAAATGAATATTACATTATGATAAGCAGCATAAGCATTTTTAATATCTTTTGAATTGGAAAGTTTTCATTTTATCGCAATTTAATGAAAACAATCTATTAAACATACAACAAAAGAAAAATTATAATAATCAAAACACAGTTAAATCAAATTGTCATAGAAGCATTTATTATGTCAACTGCTTATTAAAAAATAATTTAGAGCATTGTTGTAAAATAATATTAGATGGATATCTCTAATTTAATGAAAAATCTACTTATGAACTATCTAAGCAATTTTGTAAGTGAGGCAAGACTTTTTTTTAGAAATTTTTTATTTTTTCCAAAAGTTTATTTTTATTTACATTTTCTTATTCATTTAACTCTACATTTAAAAAAAAAACAGCATTTGAAAAAGTTATATAAACTTTTAGCAGGAAATAATAAAATTGTATATTTTTCTAAAGAAATTCAAAGCTTTATCTTTGTAAACTTGTTTAGTAAAAATAAGCTTATATTTGGCAATATTGTGCTGTTAAGAAAATTTTATGCAATTTATTTATGAAATAAATATTAGCCTTCTTAAAAATTTAAAGGTACTGGTGGAAACTTATCAGAGTAGTTTCAAATAATACCCATTCTTTCTGGAGAAAACATAATAAATTTTATTAAATATTTAAATCAAATGTAACTGGTTTTCAAATACATTGAATTTGAAAAATATGAAACATTAAGATGAAGATAACATAAAAGTTACTATATGGAGTAGAAGTGAATATCATGTAAAAAATTTCACTTTATTAAAGAAGCATTTAATTTTATATTAGTATAATAAAAAAATTTTATTGGGGCTAATTATTCTTCAGTTACATAAATAAAAATTTTAGTTCTTAAAATATTAATAATGAATCAAGTGGCTGATATATAACAAGAATTATGCCTGTAGCAAAACTTTAACACTAATCATACCATAACGGGTCAAATGACCCATTTTGAACTTTTGCATTGATAATGCACGTATTATCCTATTACTTCTCCAAATTTAACTTACTGACTTTTTCTGACTAAGTCTACTGTTCTTATACTATTTTTATAATTTTTTGTTTTGTTTATTTTGAGTAATAACTGTTGTATACCGTTGTCTACCACATCGGGTCATTTGACCCGGAGAACATTTTTTTGTTTTATAAGCTTATCAATACATATTGCTTATCTTATTGTATTCAGTAAACTGCAAATGTATGCAAAGACTGTTACATAAAGTAGTTCAATCAAAATAGCTGAGAATAATTCAAGAAAATATAAAAATTTTAGATTGAAACTAGATTTTTGTGTAAAAAAGGTAGCAAAAAAGAAAAGTTTAGTACAGTTTTTATTTTATTTTGATAGCTTTATTAGTGATACATGTAACTATTTACCCATAAAATGTCGACACGAACGAGACAGTCCAAATTCTTAGAAGATATAAATGATATTGGAGAAGAGTTTTCGGAAATCGGTGAAGATGAATTTTCTGAAAACAAAGATATATTGGTTACAAACGACCTGGTGACAAACGACCTGGCGTTTACCTGAAACTGTTTCATATTACAATAAAACCAAATTTGGTGTAGACATGACCGATCAAATGGCGAGGAAATTTACTACAAAGTCTAAGTCTTGCAGATGGCCACTCCAAGTTTTTTTCAATATCCTTGATTTAGCTGGGATAAATGCCTGGATTTTATACAAGCAAACGACAGGAGATAATATCTCGAGACAAGATTTTTTTACTCAAGCTAGCAGTAGAACTTGCCGGCGATTTTCGAGTTGCCTGTGAACAACCAAAAGAAAAAGCAAATACTAAACGATCGTTGCCTAACCCTGTTACAGATTCTAATAAACGTAAGAGGTGTCAAATAGGATACTGCAAAGAGAATAAAACTAATAAAATTTGCTCCAATTGTAAAAAATTTGTTTGCGGGAAATGTGCGACAGAAACACTTATGTGTAAAAAATGTGATGTATAAAAACAACTCTTATTTTTTGCGTTTGAAATAGAAATTGTAAAAATACTATTTCATATAATTATAATACATATTTTATTATCATTATATTTTTATTTCCTTTCCAACATCCATATTTCATACATAAAAGTAGGAAACGTAAAAAAAAAAGTAGGTAACGTCATTTGACCCGCTATGGTAAACTAGGTATCTAATAAGTGTTGGTATGATTAGTGTTAAAATTATTGAGCTCAATATTGTAAAAAACTGAATTTTTGATACAATTGCTAAGGAAAAAAAAAAGTTTTGTTTCATTTCATCTTTCATATTTAAAATTCTTCAAATTAAAAAATATTGATATAGCTACAAGTAGTAAAGCAATCAATGAAAACTATATATTTCTTTAAACAGCAAAAATTAAAATACCTCAATCTTTGGCTTATTCTTGCCTAGAATTATTAATAGGCCAAAATAGCATTGCTTTTATTTTACAATTTTTATTAATAATCAATCATGATTCTATTTAGCACAACGTTAAAAATAGCTTCTATTTCTTTATAATCACATTTAATTTTGGTGTTTATACACATAAATAGAAAATATTTTTTTAGAAAATTAGTAAACAAAATATTGATATTTACATTATAAACAAATAATATTTTTCAGAGACTAGATAAATACATTAATAACAGAAGCCTTAATTATATAATAAACATATAACATACATTATAGTCATATTTTGTCACTAAGATTTCAATTCCAAAATAAATTATATTTCCTTCATGCATTTTTAAAGGTAACTTAATATGTAATATTTACAAAACAATATAAACATTTATATACTTTCAAAAAGAAATAATTTGGTTTATGATAAGAAACATAAAATTAAATTACAAAAACAATAAAAGCAATAGTATGAAAAGCTAATGCTTAGTCAATACTAATAACCAATATATTAAAATATAAATACTTTCCTATGTATACATATATATATAACTCCTATACATCATTGTAAACAAATTATCAATATAAAATAAATATTATACTTGATGAAACAAATTATAGAAATACACTATAATTAATCTAAAAAATCTAATACAAATATGTTGAACCGCATAAAAGAAAACCATAATCTTCAGTTTAATATTTACATTGGATATGAAATTTCAACAAAATAATGAAAACAAAATTTTTGAATTAATTATTCTAAATTGAAATATTTAAACATGTTTTCTGGTTGCATCACAAGATTTTAAAATATTATTCAGTAATGCAACATACATTTATTTCCGAAAAAAATTTTAAAAACATTTGTAATAGAAAATTAGTAGACCTGAATAAATTCACAAATTGATACACACATTACATTACCTCAATTTATTAATGCATTAAATATTACTTTCTAGTATTGAAACATTTATATGCAATGTATAAAAGAATAAGGTATCAAATTTGAAAAACATACAATAAAATCAAATCCATAAATTTATGAAAAGATTAGAGAAATAGCTTTAACAAGAATATTTTTGGTAAATTATAACCAAGTTATGCAGGGATGATTTGCAAGCATATTTAAAATAGAGAGATCTGTGTTAGATGATAGAACAGGAAGTACTTCTGACAAGGCATTTAAAAATTAAACATTTTAATTGTTGTTGTTGTCCTGTGACAAGAGCAAAAAGAAAAGAAAAAAAGCGAACATTTTAACTAAACCTTTTAAAATAAAATATTACAAACATTTTACAAACTTCTTCAACTCTCAAAAAATTATGGATAGGATGTTATATTATCACATAGAAGTTGATTTGATATCCTATTAAATAAAAAATGGTAAATTAGAACAATGAAAATTAATAATCAGAAAATAAATGATATGAGGGCAAAAAAATATTAAAATATGATACTTTAGTTCTATGAAGGAAAAAATTTTTAATTTAAAAAAATGAGCAAAAGTGATTGTTTAAAGTACGTCAAAACACCGAAGTAAATAATAAAAAAATATATATGAATAAATAAAACAACTGCAATAGTGTTTGCTTCATACCATAACAGACAATATTTGGTCCATTCCATTTGTGAGTCATGGTTCAAAAAAGTGACTGAGAGCATTTGGTAAAATACTGCTGTCAAGTAGCTTAGATAATGCATAAATTCCTATCTTTTAAAAATTTCCAATAAAGTATAAGGCAATAATTATTGCTTATAATTAACCATCAATCCATTTAATTTATATTATAATAAAGTTTTCCCAAGACGACCATCTTATATTCCAGGAATAAAGTATTCACTCAGAGGATAGACTTTAAATCTGAAGATCTGAGATGAGAATACTCGTATTAAAAAGTGGAATTCTCAAGAAAAGTAATAAAATTTTTTTAATTTTATTTATTAATTACGATTGATATCTTTTACAATTTTTAAATTCTAATGGTAATGTTTAAAATATCGATTGTTATTGACTCAAAGTGAGTTACTTTGATTTAGGAATGAATACAAATGAATAAATTTTTAAAATAAGTTCTAAAATTGAAAGTTTTATGGGAAGAAAGATTTGCTTTTAATTAGACTAATTAACAGTTCATATTTTTTGTTCTCTTAATTTTTGAAAAAAATTTATAAAAATAACAATAGAAAGATATCAAAAATAATTCTCTTGAAAAGAAAATGGCATGGTAAATGATCAACTCTAATTCAGAATATACTATCAGTACATCATTAAATTTGTGGAATATTTCACATACAGAATCTTCTGTAAAAAAAAATCTGTTTTCAATAGGTCTAATAAATTAAGTTTTCTTAAAAGTTCATAAGTTACTCGAGTGAAACACAGTTTACACCTTAAGTTCAACAAAGAAAAATGCTATCATGATTATTTTAATAAAAATCTATTTTTCTTCTTCAGTTAATAAATTATTCTCTTTAAATTCTTAAATAAGGAGTAATCACTTTGTTCTCATGATCGGAAAAATTTTACCATAATATGTGTAATTTCATCAATATTTGATGTAAAAAATTATTCAATTTGCTTACTAAAAACTCCCTCATGCTTTTAATCACATAGGTCCTTATACATGTAGCACAAGTTTTTCCAATCTTTAATCTGAACAAAATTAACTTATTATTAACAGTCTCTGCATGAGTTCAATAACTTGAAGAACTAAGATAAAATTGTTTTAACACAAAAATACAGTGGTAATTGCTTTGTATTAGATAGCTTGATTGCAAGATGTTTTAAAATTTCAAAGGATGACATCATACTTATCTCATTGCAGCTGTACCTAGATTGTATTACAATGATAAGCATCGCTCGGAAGACCAGTTAAATTTCGGATGAAATTAGTCTTGAAAGGTCCCTCTACCTAAATTATGAAATTTCTCTAACATATTTCTGGTCTGAAACCACAACTTAAAAATTCTTCAGCAGATGGAAATCTGTTACCAGGATTGAAAAGTGGCACCCCTGCATTCATGCGTAAAATCAGTACAAAACATACTGAAAAATACAATCAAATACCTTAAATATTTTTGATAAGGGATACATTTTACACAACTACTATTAAGTGTCTATTAGCCAGTTAAAATTCATAAATTTAAATTAATTTCTAAGTTCACTAAACTTAATTCTATAACAACAGCCTCTTAATTATTACAGATTAGTACTTTTCTTAGTCATGACTGTTTGGAATGATCCTTGATAAAATATCAAATGTGTTTATACCAATCAACATTTGGAAAAGAAACAAGGCTATTAGCAAAATGTAGATATTCATTCTGCAAGCAAACTGATTTCTGATGCTCATTAAATGCTTGCAAGGAAAAGTAAAAATTGCATCATTATAACAAGTGGTCGCATAGAAAAATTTTATCATATATATTTTACAATTTTTAATAGAAGTTAAAGAATTTTAGAACCAAAAATAATAAAAGATATAAAGTTTAAATAAAAACAGGGATTTGTAAGTTATTATACAAATAAAACAAATAAGATATAAAATTTTTCAATTAATATTTAAAAGATTTAGGAAAACAATAACAAATACTTCAAAGGTGAAGTACCTTAATTATGAGAAGAAAGAAAAAAATTTAAATCAATAATTATATATATATATATATAACATTAATGTGTTTGAAAAACATGAAGAATAAAAGGTATTCAATACTTTTCAATGAAATGTAATGCATAAATTGAATTTACGTTTTTTATATAAAAGATATTATAACTGAAAATAGTAATATCCTTATCATAATATTATGAATCATCATGTAGAACATTAGGCAAATCTATTTATAAAAAAAAATTTCATTGTTCAAAAAGTCAAAAATGGTTACATTTGCATATAAAGTGTATTGTAAGAAATTTCAAAATACATCAAAAAGTTATAGAAATACACTTGGACATATGAAAAATAGGAAGCATAAGTATGATGTAAAAATCTTGATTCCTAAAAAAAGAAATTGAAAGTTAAAAGCATTCATGTAGAATATATATATATATATATATATATATATATATATATATATATATATATATATATATATATATATATATATATATATATAAATTACAAACATGAAAAAAACATTCATTTTTTTCATAAAAAAATAAAAATTTAAACAATTTAAAAAATAATGTTTATATCAGTAATAGAATATGCTTTAATACTAAATATGGATAAATATCATATTTAAACATCAAAAGTATAGCAAAAAGTCAAATACATAAAAAACATCTTCGTGTATTAATTAAACATTTATTTTAAAGTCTGACACTGGCCGCTCACCCTGTCTAGTGATCAGAGTGCTTGACTGCGGATAGGGAGTTACTTTGTTCAAATCCCAGTTCGGGCATGGATGTAATTTTGCTCTCTGTATATATATATCCTGTCTTTATCCTGTTCTTGTATGAATAGGTTGTGAATGGTTGCCTAGCCTATAAACAGGTTCCAATAACGTGTGTAGTGAAGAAGTCAGACTCCAGAACAAAATAAGGCTCAGTTGGAAAAGTGGAGCAGCACACCCCATAATGCCAGCATAGCTGGCACAAAACAACAGTCTGACATTGCATACTAAACAGCCAAATAGATAAAGGCTGTTGCAAGGCATTTTAGCATCCACTGTGTAATTTACCTATTAAGAGGACTTTTTATATAGTGGGAAACGTTCATGTATTGCAAGAAAGAGAACTTGAAAATTTTCCAATCACCCCCTCCAGAAATGCATACAAGAGAGAGAAGTACAACATCCATCTCCTGTTGTTCAACAGTGGCTACTGTTGAATCCAAAAACTTATGCTCCAAACAGTAATGTCATAGTGCCAATTAAAATGAGAGCTATAGCTAGACCATGGCAAGCTCTCATTTTAAGTTTGAATATTTTTATGTATCTGGTTATTTAACATGCAACATTTTTTGAAGTTGTTTACAGATGCATCAATAGACAGAATCAACAGATTATATAATTTTAATATTGTTATCACTTATTGCTGAAATGATCTCCTTTGTTGCCAAATCTTTTTATCAAGCACTTTAAACAACATTTATTTCAACTTCATTTTTTTTTTTTTGGAATATTTTTTTATACATGATGCAAATTGAAATAAGTTTTTAAGGCATTAAGTTTATTTGCATTAGCTTTTTCACATTTTTTTTAAAAATTAAACAAAATACAATAAAAGCACCTTTTATAGGCCTAATTTGTTCCCAAATAATACAACAAACTTTTTCACTGTTAGCAATATAATAATTTTATTGTCACTTTCAAAAATATACCAACACAAATTTATAGTTAGTAATTTTTAATATATCTTTATCAAATAAGAAAGTTGTCTATAAATATTTGTTTTGCTATTTTTTTAATATTTGATGAACATGAGATAAAATTATCTTTAAATAAATTTGTACAGAGAATGACTACCTTTTTTTTTTTTTTTAAATAGTAGCTTTTGGACAAACAATAGCATTATAGTATTATTTCCCTTACTTCAATGGAAAATTGTGTGCTGTACAGGATGTTATTACCTACCCCAAAAAAATCTTAACCAGAATTTCTTACAATGACAAAATAGAAAAAAAAAAAAGTATTTCTGACTATGCATTTTTTTTAACTCAATATCACTGCCACTCCTCTCTATCTAAATAATCTGGACCAGAGGCAAAATCTTATCACTTACATGCTTCTAAAATATTTACTTTAAGCATGCAAAACCATATTTGATAACTGTTCTCAAACCTTTGAAAAGAAATAATGGTTCACTTAAGAGATCCTTTCACATCCTTAGGCAAAGATATTTCCAAAATTCTTACAAAGTAATTAAAAGTTTTCCAATTATCTCAAAACAATGGATTAACAAAATTTTAGTTTTAATTTGAAATGATATGTTTATCTAATGGATTCAGTGAAAGGGTGGAAGGTTGGAATTGAATCTTGACTTATTTGAAGAATTTATCTTTAAAACATAGAAGATACACAAGAGATATGCTCTTAATAAACAATGTTCAAAGTTGCTAATACATTTACTCACTAGAAGAATATTTTTATATACAAATATTTCATAAATTTTATCTGTAAATGAAATAAAATGTCCCAAAAAATTCCCATTTGGTTTTTACATAGCATTTAAGTTGGTATTCTAGATTCTTAGTATTTGTTTTTATATAAATAATTACTTTATACTTTGAAACAAATTTAAAAATAATTAATATTAAATTATAAATGTTAGAGTAGTTGCAAATAATTTTTTCCAATGATTTGGAGTTGTAAACACTGTTAATAAAATTAGTTAAATAATTTAAAATATTTGTATTTGACATTTCTCTTCTGTGCAATTGAAATGTTGTTAAATGACATAATTTGTAATTATTAAAAGAAATTCCAATAATTTTTAAATTACACAGAGCTGATCAAAAGTGAATAGGGAAATAAATGAACACAGCTTAAAAATTTCTGTTGGCATTATATTTAATTTGAGTGACAAATGTTAAGCATGTTGTGTTCATCACAGCATATTTAATGCAGTAAGTCTTTTCATGACCTTTTATCAATTATCAATATCAGGGCTAAGCAATTATTTCTCAACAAATATAGTTCTTTAGTTATGGACTAATAATGGCAATATTGAATTGAGGCATTTGAAAACAGCTTCAGTGATTACATGCTACACTCATTTCAAATATTTTTACAGCATCATTGAACTGACAATACAGATTCTGTTTTGGTACTTAGATGGTGTGCTTTGCTTCTGTGTTAAACAGAACTGCTGATGTTGATTGAGAAATAGAAAAACTAATCTTAACGGATTAGACAAACCATTCCAAATTGAGATACACTAATAAATAAATTACATCTTGGAAAACAAATGATTACTTATTGAGAAATAGTGATTACCACTGCTACAAACATTAAAAGTGAATGTTCACAAAAAGTTAAATGTATCAATACATTGATTGCTTCATATATATTTTATAATAAAAAAAATTTCTGCAGTGCCATAAAATTCTTGTAGGAAAAAACTGCATCCAACTATTAAGAAAAATTAAGAAATTGATAAATATTTTATTATGGTATGAAGTGAAAGGTCTGAATCAATATAGCTGGAAGACTTAAAAAATATTTTCAGTGCTCTGTTGCAATTTTAAGATATTGAAAATTAAATTTCTATTAACTATGAATTTTTCAAAAATTGTTTTTCTAAATTGTGGGCTAGACATTTCATAAAACAATAATTCTAAAACCGGTTAATCATTTTCAATAACTGCAAAATTTATAAAATAAAAGCAAACTTTAACTACATTTTTGACAAGTTAGATTTTTTTATAGATTACTAAATTTTATTTCATGTAAAAGAAAACTATAACTTCCAGTGATGTAAAAGTAATAAATTAATATATACTGCATAGAATGCTTGCTTTTATTATTTCTGGAATTAGCATTCACTAGCATCTTCTTCCCCCCATCCTTCACTATCATATTCACTCTCAGAAGCTGAATCAGAATCTGAAAATTCCATTGCAACTCTTCTAGCAAGAATGGATGCAACATCATGCAATGGCGCTGCTTTATCCACTTCCTTCTGTTTTATATCCTCCACTCTACGAAGTTTGATTCCTATATGAAAGAAATATTTAAAATGTTTGTAAATTAAGGAGAGATGGATTAAGATTCTTCAACATTACATTATGTTCAGACATATACTGCTACAAAGAATTATATTTAATAATAAGTAGCATTAAAAAATTCAGTTCAAACATTTAATTATAATTACAATTTTAATAATAAGAGCAATTTCCTAACTTTAATCATTTTATTTTTAAAATAATTTTAATATTTAAAAAATCAACTGTAGAAAGTTTTGATTTCCCAAATCAATGCAAAGTTTATGCAGTCAAGTAAGAAAAATTACAAGCTAATAAATTAAAATGAATGACTTTTTAAGATAAAGTATCAAAATATCTAATTTTAATCCATTTAAAAAAATAACAAAGTATAAGATAGTATATTTTTATTCACAATTAAGATACAAAAAAATAAGGGTCCAAAGCAATTAACTTTCTTGCAACATCGGAAATCAACAGATGTTTTATGTCAATAAATTTTGACATGTTTTAACCTCCAATAATGACAATAAATAAATAGGACTGGTATATATATTAAAAAAATTTAAATGCTTATTAAAGAAAAAAAATAGAATAAAAAATAAAATTCTAATAAATAAGATTGTGTGTATCACCATAGTACAATATATTTCAAATAGCTCAAAATAAAACTTCAAAACTTCGAAGTACAGACATATTCAAAATACAACTATGAATACAGGATTCTTTACGACAAATAGAAAGCTGTTTAAATATAGACCTAAGATTATTATGAATTCTCAACCTTTAATTTGTGAAAGAAATTCCAGGTATCTTGGCTTTACTCTCGATCCTGAGGTCTCATGCAACAAACATATCGACTCACTTGTGATCCAAGCCAAGAAGTGACTTATTATGAAATATATTTCTGGGTGTGACTGGGGTGCAGATGCCAGAACACAAAGAACAACATACATTTCTTTGATTTGCCCAGTCCTCGAATATGGCTTACAAGTATACCATATTGCATCAGTTACCAATCTACAAAAACTTGAGAAAGTACAGGTCAATGCGGCACGCATCATTACAGGGCTCCGTAGGAGCACACCAACAAAAATTGTTCTTTATGAGGCAGACTTAGAGCTGTTGCAGGAAAGATGTATCCCAAGTCTGATGAAGTACTTCAGTAAACTTTATAGCTACCATGACCAACATCGAACCGCTAACTTCCTGTGTGGCCGGAAGAATGACCAGAAGCTGAAAAAGCATAGTCGCCTTGGACATGCAGAGAAGTTGGATGTTTTAAAATCTTATCTTTCCCCTAATTCTCTAATTCCTATCGCCTCCCCTCTTGACTCTTTGCCAGGAGTGTTCTTCCATACAGAGCTACTGGTACACACAAATAAATCTTCTAAACATCCTGAATTCTTAAAACAAGCTGCATTAGAGGTCATCAATAACATCCCCTCTGAAGCTGTACAAATTTATACTGATGGTAGTAAGGATGAAGATGGTCACACTGGAAGTGGAGTGTTTTTAAAAATTGAAACTAAAAATTTTTTTCTAAAACAACACAATGCTGATTTCGGTTTTGTCTTTTGTGCAGAACTTACAGCCATTGATATGGCTCTGGAATTTTCCTTGAACAGTTAAACAGCGAGATTTGGATTCTAGTTGACAGTCATGGTATCTTATTAAGTATCTTGAAAACTGGATGAATATTGTGGACCAGAGGGGAATTTTTGTTTTCAAAAAGCTTAAAGCATTATCTGAGTCCTCCATTATTCATTTTCAATGGATTCCATCACATGTCGGTCTTAAATATAACGATATCGCCGATGGCCTTGCTAAGGACGGATTATCGCTGCCTCTTGGTTATGTTGATCCACTGACTTTCCAAGAAATCTACTCTAAAAGTAGGGCTCTTGCCAACTTATCTTGGAAAATTCCACCGTCTCATCCTTGGTACTGTGGCTCTGATCCTGGGGGATCTTTGAGTTTCAACGGTGAAAGACGTGATGAGACTGCCATGTCCAGACTCGGATCTGGCCATCTTCGGACTCTACTGTTCACCCAGGGCAAACAAGTCTTTCCCACCTGCACTTCGTGCAATACTAAAGAAGCCAATCCCGAACACCTACTGACTTGCATTGGCTTTTCAAAGCGTGAACTTTTATACAGCCCTGGAGCTGTCCTTGATTCTTTGAAAGCGAAGGATGTCATGGACCTGGTCGGATTCAGACCAGGGGATAAGAAAGAAGAAGAAGACAACTATAACTACAGGAGACACTCGTTTTTATGAATCTCTAATTTATGAACACTCATAGTTTTACAAACTAAAGGGTAGTTCAAACATGGTCCCATAGATATAAAGGTAATTTTAACTCCCATTTACAAACTAAATTTTAGAAAAATATTTTCCATGCATCTTTTCTTTCCATTTATTTTTTTATCTCTTTTTCTTACAATTTTTATTTAGATATGTATTTAACAAGCTTACATTTGCATTATTATTGGAGGATCATAAATCCTTCAAATTGTAGATAATCAACTATATAGCTAATGTTAAAATCGCTGATCTTTTTAAGCAATTTATGTGAAATTACCCCAGCCTAAACTAACTCTTAACTTACAGCCCATACATCTAAATACAATCATCAGATTCAAGTGCAAATATCTTAGAGCAAATATCCTCAAAAAACTTCTTACTAACAGACTACGATTGCATTTTTACCAGTCTCCTTTCATTGGATATAAAAGGAGCGTTTGATAATTCATGATGGCCCCTTGTCATCTTCTTAATGATGGAGGCTAATATTCCCTCAAATATTTTCAATCTCTTCTCCAGTTTCTTGCACAACAAAACAGCTGTTCTCACTCGTGCCAATAAGTCGAAAGTCGTTAACATCTAAAAGGATGTCCACAAGGCCCTGTTTCTGGCCCGTTTCTTTGGAACCTAATTATGAATGATTTACTGAAAAAACTGAATGCATTTACGTGCTGAAAAATTGCTTTTGCAGATGACATGTTTATAATTTTTCAGAGCAAGAATTTTCTTGACTTATGCAGTACTGCTCAAGATATTCTTGATTTTATTCATAATTGGGTTCAACAGTGCAAGCTGGAACACAATCATATGAAATGCAAAGTAATAATGATTCACAAAAAGGTAAACATTGATGCCACTATCAATCTTGTTATAGGTAACCATTTTCTGGATGGTTGGTTGGTTTGTTTGTCGCTCAACGGTCATTTTTTGCACACGAGGGCTAATTAGACCGGACTTACGGTTTAAAGTGGATTCCGAACCACTACAAACATCCATGCCCACGGTGGGATTCGAACCCACGAACTGTTGAACCGAAGGCAAGAGCGCTAACCATTCAGCGGCCAGCTTGGCAACCATTTTCTGGAAGTTGATAACATTAAATATCTTGACGTTGTTGTCAATAATAAACTTCACTGGAAGGAACATTAAAAATACATTATATCTAATATTAACATTCTTACAAATGCATTGAATAGAATTTGCAATAACAGTCATGGTATTAAATTTGAAGTTACTAAATTGATTTAAGGTATTGTTCCCATTATCTTTTATGTGACGGGAATTTAGGGAGAAAGTTTGAAGAAAAAATAAACCGAAAACTTAAAAACACAAAGATTGCTCTTGAGGATTGTTAGAGGATAAAGAACAACCAGTTATGATGCTTTCTTCTTTCTCTCTGATCTTCCACCTCTTGATGTTGTGATTCTTCATCAAAATGATGCTTATCATTATGCTCAACACTCTTTTTCTAACCATTTTAATGCTGATTTGAATTATTCTTCCCTACCCCATCCATCAACAAGATCTCCTGCTCCTCTTGCTGCATTTGATAGCATTAAAGACAATGATTTTATTTACTTTACAGGTGGGAGTAATGTTAACCAAAAAGTAGGTCTTGCATACGTATGCTTTCAGAATGGTTTAAATTAAGCAATCAAATGTACAGCATTAATGATTATTGTTCTATCTTCCAAGCGGAATTACTCTGCACTAATCTTGCTGCGTTACGATGAAGTTGCTGAGTTATGAAGAGGCCATAAACAAGCCTTTTAAAAAATTCAGTGACTCGATGTCATCCCTACTGACTCTGCAAGATGTAACAACCTGTGAAAAACACATTGTAGAAGTTCAGACTTCACATGTGCAATATTAAAAATATTTTCAACAGCTACCTCCATCATTTCCATATTAAGATAAGTATATAAGTGATGTGTGCATCTGCAACTCTCTAGGACTGACAACCCTTCTCACATTCTTGAATGCCCATCTGTTTCATAAGAAAGGAACGAGCTTTGTAAGAACTCGAATAACTATGGCCCCTCGATTTTGGCGGACCTAGTGAAGAAAGAGACTTTAGTCAGTTTTAAAAAATGTATCTATTCTGTAATTTAACTTCTTTTTTGCTTTTATATATTTTTTCCTTCTCTCTGCTTTCTCTTCTTTCCATCTAATGATATCATACATGATTTATCTTTAAATTTGTTATGTAGTACATTTGTTGTACCTTCAGGCCCTGTGTGGTATTCCTTGGTGCACGCACAGGGAGATAATTTTGTTTTTCCAAGTAAAGTATATATATCTTAGAGCACTTGGACAAGAAGTGATGATGGCTTGGTATTGCTTATTGTAATTTACATTCTAGGTGTAATGCACTTGTAAATCTGTTTGAAATGATGTTAAGAGAAAAAAAATATCTAGGTCATTTTGATCAGTATGTTTTATTACATAAGCAACTGTAACAGAAGAAATCCAAGAAAATTCATTTGACTTAAGTGTAGAAGAGTAATTTGTCCATAAGTTTCAACAAAGAAACCTACTATTGCCTGAAATTTCACTTCAGGACTTTTTGAATTTGGATTTAGATATAATATTTACTAGCAAATATTAGATGATTAAATTATTTTTAGAACATAATAAATGAGAATGAAAAAGATTTTTAAGATATCAAACAAGAAAACAGTAGTGCTATGACCATCTGAAAAATAAGTAGATAAATGGGTAACAAGATTAAGGTACTTTTTAAGAAAAACAACAGCAAAATGCTTTCCCAAATAAAAAAAGTGATTTTTAATAATTTAATTTTAAAATAAAAAAGTAAGAACTATTTCAGCAGTCCCCAAGTCAGATGATGTTTTCAGTTTAAAAAGTATAAAGAAAAACACTTATAATGTAAAATAATGAAATAAAAGTGTAACTGACAAAATCAATGATTTAAAATACATTATCATGGTTCGATAAAATCTTAATGGTTTTATGAGAAAAGGGAAAAAATTACTTTTTTAATTGAAGGTATATGCTGCATTTTCTATTGCAAATATTCTTATAAATATAAATCTAAATAAATAAGAATTACCCTCACGAATAGCCGCTAATAAATCACTTCTTCCACCACTCTGCCCAGGGGATTTCAACTTAGAATCTGTCTCATCACTCATCTTGCTTGATCCTGTACTAGTTGATTCACATGAAACTACTTGAGCCTCCTGTGTTCGTAGATCTGCTACCCTAGGATTGTCAGTAGGTAAAGGAGGTGGTGGAGGGGGTAATGTTGTGGGAAGTGGGGGTGGAGAAGGAGGCACACATGCCATTTCTGGCATTGGTGGAGGAGGGGGAAGATCCAAGGAGTCAGACGCCATACTTAAAGCATCAGGAGGAGGAGTGTGGTCTCTTGTAACAGAATGATGGTTTGGCGTGTCTCTTCGAGAACTATGATTTATTATAGGGCCGATAGAAACCATTGGCACAGGTTTTTGTGTTAAGTAGAGGGAAGCCATATGATTGGGTTGAAATCCATTGACATTATCTGGAGGCGGAGGTGGTGGTGGAAGTGTATCTCGAGAGTGACTTCCTGAGCGATAACGACCAGCACCACTAGAAGGTGTTCCAGTTGCAGACATTGGTGGTGTAGATGTTCCATTTGTACCAGGTACTGGAGGAGCTGGCGGAGGTTGCGAAGGCCTAGAATTCCCTCTAATTTGTCTGGTTGGAGTGCTGCTGTTAGAGCATGCTCTATGATCAGGAGAATTTACCGAATATGGAGGAGGAGGAGGGTAATTTTGTTGTTGTTGAATGTTCTGCTGTGGATATGCTTGAGTCTGGTACTCTGAATAAGCAGGGGGTGGAGGAGGATAATGATTTGCAGGGCTACCGTAACTTCCATCCTGTTCCATGTACGGCATGTGTAATTCAAGGCTATTTGGTCTAACTGGAGGTCCATCTGTTCCATCACTCACTAAGCTAGGGGTTCTGGCAGTTGTATCACTATAATTAGATTGAGGATAGTTAGATTTATCAATAAAATCTTGAGTACTAGCCATCATTCGATATTTTTCTCTTGTATTGTGGGGCTGGCGAACTTTCTTGTGACGCTTGCCATCTGGTTTTGGTCTGTGAGGCTAAAGGAATGAAATAACTATTAATAGAAGAAACACCACAAGCCATATATACAGCAATATTTTCAATCATGTTTAAATTTTAAAATTTACGAGAAAAATTTTAAGAATTATATTTTAGGTTTACAAGTTTTCATTAAAAAATAAAGATTTGTTTCCTATGTATGCTTATACGGATGAAATTTTAAATCATATTTTAAGAAAATAGCAATTAAAAATCATTATGAGAATTTTTCTTATGAATACATGACAACTAATGGGTGGGTAAGGAAACTACTTTCAGAAATAAAAATGAATGATACTGCTATCAGTTAACGTAAAATTATGAATTCCTGAAATTAACATAATTATAATAATATCATGATCATTTACGACAATTTAACTAAGCACTGAAGATTTATTAATTCATCTTTGAAGTTAAATATTCTTCAGAATAACCATTATGCATGATTTCTTCAAAACTTAATGAATTAATTTTTTTATAACAAACCAGTAATTTTAATTTTTAACAAACTAAGAGCATTTCTCAAATTTGAGAATATAGTACAAATAAATTTGATATATTCAAAACACTGAATATTGTGATTCTCACTATTATTCAGATTAAAAGAGGAAAACATAGTCAAGCAATGTATTGAATTTTAAAATATTCTTAAATATTTATGTTCACTGATGTAAGAAAAAAAATGTCATTTAGAATGTAATACACATAAATTTACAATAATGTGTTATGGTATAGTTAACCAATATAAAGTAATTTTGTATTGTGTATATTAAAAAAGGCAACATATTGGAAAATAATGGCTAATATGGTTTTTGATCAATATTAGAATAAACATTTAGTAACTCTAAGAGGTCTCATTCATAAAGCTGGAATAAATTCCAAGAAACTTTTTCAATTAAGATAAAA
This sequence comes from Latrodectus hesperus, assembly GCA_037975125.1. NCBI lineage: Eukaryota > Metazoa > Arthropoda > Arachnida > Araneae > Theridiidae > Latrodectus > Latrodectus hesperus. The sequence goes on from CM075852.1 coordinate 62,743,682, forward strand.
GTTAACATATATATAAAAGAGGAAATTCGACACAATAAAATTTATTAAGAAAATATTTTTTATTTTCTCTAGTTATTAAAACATAATTTACTATACCATGATATATTTTTGATATTTTAAATTTACTTAATTAGACTTTAAGACAAACTTAAGCAAATTATGGATTAACAATTAGATTGAGATACTGGATCCAATTAGAAAACTACATGTTAAAAACAGAAGAGAAAAGTGAAACATTTACAAAACTAATTTATAGGATTTGATATATTTCAAATAAAATGACCGAAATAATTTCACTAAAACAAAGAATTTTGTCTTAGAGCATTTTTTTTATCATAAATATTAATCAAATTTCTGTGTATTTAAATTCAAAACATTTCACTTTAGAACTTAATAAATCACTTTGATCATAGAAACCTCTAATCATGTATATTGCAATTCATTCCAGCACACTAAAATAACTATGCAACAAGAGCATTGTGTGGTAAAAATGGTTGGAAGAAGATATGCATTCTAGGGGTGGCAGTATTTCCAGATCAATATCAACATACACAAATTGACATTCAAAAATTTGAACAGATGACTACAGATTACTTTCATCATTATTTTGTGGTAGGTCTTCGATACTCTTAATGCACTCCTATAAAACTGAGCCATTATTCACCAGTTAGCAACTTAGATCCTGCATACATAATACCTAAAAAAACTGTCTTTAAATATAAACCTGTTTGCAGTATTGTTGTAATAAAGTCATTTGGACATCAAAATGACATAATTTAGTGTTTTTAGATGAGTCATGCTTTTAATTAAACCATGACAACCATTGTGTACATCATGAAAGTGATCTCGTGACAGATCAAATCCAGCCACAAATGTGGAGTACCATACCATCCAACAATGTGAAATCATGGTCCAGGCACTAGCACCTATAATAAACATTTGTGTACAGAGTTAGCAATATAATGCAAAATTTCTCTTTCTTCAAGGGATATAGAATGTCATTCATTAATTTGTTTGGTTTGTTTGTCGTTCAGCAGTCATTTTTTGCACAATAAGATTACTTAAATCAGAATCTCAAGTTAAATGTACATTCTGAATCACTACATGTATCAAAATTTAAGGAGAGAATAGAATCCACAAACTGCTGAACTAAAGACCAGAACATTATCTATTTGACTACTAGTTCAGCCTATTTATCAGCTGTATAACACCATATCACACACAGCATGATTCAGGCAGTATATTCTACCAGATACTGAATGCTTCTTATGGAAGATAAAAATTGCAATTGATAAATAAGTATAGAAAAAAGTAACTTACTTTCTTTCCTTTATCATGAGCTAATTTTTCAGTATCTTTTAGCATTTCTTGTCTCCAAAGCTCAAAGAAATAATTTGGATCTGTATAAAACTTTAATCCATCTCGTCCGTCCTCTCTTAAAAAGCAAAATCAAGGAATTATAATAGTTTATAGTTACATTTATTTTTAACAGTATTTTGATATTTATAAGCATATAAGAAAAATTTATATCCATTTTATAACATAATTTAAATATATTCAGTTTGTCTTAAATTTGTTTTATATCAATAATTGTTTGTAAAACAAATAATTCATGTTAAATATTTATTTGCTAATCATTATATATATGAATAATATAAATTTTTTCAAATATTTTACTAATATTCTACTTTTTTATACACTTCATCAAATCACATTAAATATTTTCACTATTTTTTAAGATTATTTTAATTTCAAAAATCTTATAAAAATGTTTATAAACTTTTTTACATAAATTGCATAAAATAAAATAACTATTTTACAATAGGAACCAATTATAAAAGAGTAATGATAAAATGAGACAACATTATGATAATTAAGTTCAATAACTAAATTAGTAATGATATATTTCTTTTTAAAAATAATGCATAGATTTTTGATGGTTAAATTTACACACTGATTTTAATTCTCAAAAGATTTATAGTTTTCCCCTTTCTCTTTTATTCAACTTAAAGTTTAACAAATTTTATTTTAACTCAAACTAAAATTCCACTATACCAGACACACACAAGGGCAGCAAAATTCATTAGTAATTTTCTAACAAAACTTACTTATGCTTATTTTTTTAATTACTAACTTAAACCATTAATTTATTTGTGACGGAACACCAAATTTTACATTAATAATCATTTGTAACTTATTTGACATTTAAATATATTTCATTTTTTCATTTCTTTGCTTTTGCTGGTCTAGTGAATTTGTGAAAATATTTCATTACTTTTCTATTACCACTTTCTATTTAAATTTTATCTAACTGCACTTCCTCATTGGTTTTTGCTTAAAACTATTAACTAATTAAATAATTCTTATGCACACACAATACTGCTTAAATTTTCAATATACACAAATACAATTAAATTACTAATAACATCAAAAATAATAAACTTAATAAATGATAATTAAGCACAAAATAAAATTTTAGTTATCATTTAATAACAAGATTTTAAACTGTTTTTCTGAGTTAATAATGAACTAATTTAGTTAATTTTAAAAAAGTTTTAAGAATTTTAATTATTTGCTATAGTTTTAAGGTTTTTAGTAATTAGTGTTAAGTTAAAAAAAATTGAAAAATATGTAACAAATAATTGATTTTTTTACCACAAATTTAGTTAAGGCTTAAATTTTTATTATTTGAATGGATTGAAAAAAGAATCAGAAATTATATCATGCCAAGTTTCCAGTGTAGTAGAAATATCATATTAACAAAAGTCACTAAATTATAAAATGAAATTTTGATGCATTTTTAGTAAGAAGCATTTGAATCTGTAATACCATTTAAGCAATACATACACAGCCATATGAATTGCAAAATATGATTTCATATAACTCATAATAAGTATGCAATTTAATAAAGAATTATAACTTATTTGTAATTTATCTCCAAAAATCCAATGTATGACATAAACAAGAAAAATGAATGTACAAAGCAGATTTTCTATAAAATACACAATTCTTCAGGGTAATTCTGTAAAAACTTTATTTGCTTCCTTAATTATGTATATTAAAACATTTTGCAATGTCTCAATGTAATGATATCTTTGTATTCTATAAGTTTTCCTTTCCTCTATATTTACAGTTTATAAAAACAATCAAATAAAGATTTTAAAATAATTAAAAAGTAAAGTTAACATTTTTTAGTATTCGAAATATATAATAATTTGGAAATATCATGCAAAGTATAATCTATTTTTCTTGTAGAAAATCTTAATACATGCTTTTTTGAAAATATTTCTGATAGAGCAAAACTTTGTATAACACAAGTTAAAAATTATTATTTGTTGTTAAAATTTATGAGCATTTTAAATTACTTTTGTTCATGTCAATTTTGTAGATAACACTTTAAAACATTATAAGCAAATAAAAGTAGTTAAAATTAACTTACCGATAAGGATTCAGTTTATCCAAAGGTGGAGTTTTTCCACAGCTCAAATAAATTTCTCGCATAGCTGCAGGCATAGAAGCTCGTGAAACTACTGCTTGATCATAAACTACAGAACTTTTAAATGCTTTTCGCATATGAATGTCTTGCAAAGATACTAAAAAATATAAAATCAAAAAAATTTTAACTTCAAATTAAGCAACAGCACAAACTATTCCTACAAATGAGTGGTGGATTTTATGATTAATAGGCTTTTTTAATATTTTATGTTGAACATGCATTTCAATACAAAAGAGTCTTGAAAATTTGGCTCTTGATAAACTAGCAGTTTGTATAACAAGCACACCCTGGCAAGGCAAAAAATACAACATGTAGACCTGTTCAAGGTCCTGCTTTCCTTTGTCTTGTGTTAAATTCCCATTCTTGTAGCACATATAACTGTTCAGTGCCGCTGCGCCCTGAGCAATTACATCGGCTTGTAGTCTTTGCAATATTTCTTAATGGTGTTGTGTAACCCAATTTGAGTAACTGTGCATACTATATAGTTTAGAGCTGTTTCAAAAATTGTAGATGCTGGGCAATATTCTATTATGACCTCTTTCATTAAAAAGGAAACAAGCAAACTTGTCTATGGAGTAAAAATTGTAGGCGTGAAAGAGACTGGATAAGAAAGAAAGTATCAATGGAATGACTAAGGACCTGAGAGTCAGCAAAAGTACAATTAATAAAGACATGGTGTATTAAGAAAATATGAACAGAAACATTGAAAGAAAGGAAAATTATGAAAGAAATTGACTTTAAAATAAGATAAATGTAACACTTTACATTTAGTTTTGTCAAAGAAAAAGGCTCACCAATTTATGAGCCAATTTTGTACAAGAGAAATCCTTGCAATTTTATGAAGAATTTACGGGGGACAATGATAATAAATATGTCACAAGTACCAGTTGGCTTTATCACTGGAACAAATTTAGTATTTGGGTGAAAATTATTTGGGGATATAGAAGATCTATTTCAGTTTAAGGAAAATTTTCAGAAACTTGTTGAAGTTAAAGGTTTTCTCAGAAAGTAATTGTACATTTGTAATGAATCAGGTTTAATATATAAACTGTTACTTTTAAGAATAGTTATCACCAGGTTTTTAAATCAGTAAAGAGAGGGTAACAATTCCAATATACAGTAATGCAACAAGTGAGAACAAATTAAAATTTGATCTCCTAGGAAAATCGAGGAAATCACATGCATTCAAGTAAACTGAAACTATAAACTGTTACTGGATACATTTTCAGTTTGGTACCAAAATCAGTCACATGCCTTGATGAATTGTCCAATTTTCAAAGAATAGTTCTATGAAGTATTTGTTCCATTGACTGAGTAGTTTTTAAAATCTAAAATCCTGCCACAGAAAGCTATTCTGGTTTTGGACAATGTGACCTTCTTCTTCACACCCAGACATAGAAGAGTTAAAAAATGAGGTCATACAAGCAATGTTTTTACCACCCAATATTACATAAATACATCAGTTAATGGACCCGGGAATTTTGGTAAGTCTCAAGAGAAGATGTAGATGCAAGCGGTTATCCTCCCTTCGTTTTTCAGATGATGATAGCCTCAAGAATTTCTAGAATTATCTAGAATTTCAATTTACTGGATGTTATTGTATGGGTGGTGTGGATGCCTGGAACAAGCAAAACATTATGTCAGATACAGAAACTATTCCTGTTATTAGGCAATAGAAAAAAGGCAGAAAATTATAAAGATATTCATGACTCTCTCCTACAGCTCTTAAAATATCTCAGCGATGGATTCATTGCTGTCAAAACCATTTTTGAGTATTTTAAACACGAGACATTGGTAATGGACTAACTGTTCTTCGTTGTCATCATAATAAAACAACATAAAGCAGAGTGCAGCATACATGACCACAGGATATTATGCATTTATTTTTAAAAAATAGTTTTTCCAAAACCACTTGATTTTAATCACAAACTACTTTATACCATTGTAAAGCATTTTTCTCAGATCCAGCCTCTAAGATAAATTATTGTACATAAGTGTACGCATTAATTTCCATTTTCATGAAGAGGCTTTATACATTCATAAGATTTGTATTTTAACCACATTGCTGATAACCCCGCATTTTCACAAATTCAGCCTCACTTTGTTCCACATTAGACTGGATAACAATCATTTGATGTCACATGTTAAATATTAAAACAATTGAAAGCAATTGAAAGATTTTATGTCCAGAATATTTATCAAATTTACAACAATTAGAACAGCATGTACTAATTACTTCCATACATAAAGAATTAATCACTTTATAATGTTTCTACATTTAGTATTATTTCATTAAAATTCAAATTAATAGAAATAATTAAATACTAATCCTAAAGTTTTAGCAGAAAATAATGAACAAGATTACATGTTTGAAATTCAAATATATTTCAAATTATCAGTATCTGTTAAATGCTATGCAATTTAATAACTATGAATTTTACTGCACATTTTTCGTCTATAAATATTTTTATTTACTTTTAAGCATTTTAACCTACAAGAATATATTCGATAACAAATAAAAAAGATTCAAGAATTAAAACAGGTGAGTCATCACTCATAGTTACATACATAATACATATTTTTCTCTTTTTAAATAAATTCTCATAACTCATCATTCATAAATTCTTTTAATAAAATGCAAACCTTCTTCAACATTTGAATCCAACTGAGTCACTTTTAAGGCAAGTCTGTCAATTCTTCCTTGCAATGAATGTGTTCGAGAAAGTATAAGAGTGGATTCCTTGAAGAGTGTGCTGAAAATATCTTCTGCATGCTTAGACAAAGATGACAGCTGTCGAATGACATTGGCCAATGTCCCATTTGTAACACATTCCAGTTCATTTGGAATTTCAACTGCTAATGCACCCCTATCATCTACTGGCAAAGTATTGCGACACACATGAACAGGCTCAATTAATCTCTGTACTAAAGGCATTTTTAAAAATCTGCAATATTGATAAAAAAAATAATGACTTAGAATCAGCTTTGAATAACAGAAAAATACAATTTATTAAAATACTCAAGAATTTTTAAAGACTTAAAAAAATTAAAAATATTACACTTTTTTCTTTCCTAATATGCACATATAATACATTTTAATATTATCAACTTTTCAGTTGATAATCTTAGAATGATCAGTTGATAATTTTTAATGATCAAAGAAATAATTTTACAAAAGTCAAAATTATGCGTTAAATAGATTTGATAGCAAAAGTTTATAAGCATAATTTTTTGATAAACTCCATTTTTTAAAAAAAATTCTAGCACAAGGATGAAGGGTAAAGAATTAGAAAATGAAAACTACTATAGCGGATGGTTTCTAGACCAATATAAAAATAATTAAAAATGTATAAACGTAAAATTTTTAAACATAAGTAAAGCATTAAACAGAGGCTAAAGAAAGAAATGTGAAGTTTTTGTTGTAAAATTTTAGTCATATTGAAACTATAATATCTGATACGTTTTCTTGAAATGCATATAAAATGATATCCCAAGACTACCAGATAATTATAGAATTTTAAGATAGAATTTTAGAGGTTTATGAGAAAAAAATAATCATTTGAAGTAAGTCTACGCATGTTAAATATTATAAAATTTCCTTTAATAACCCTAAACCAATATTGCTTCTCTAATTTCATTTTGTTTTTAATTTATAATATGACTATAATGTTACATTGGAGATAACATGAAAGAAAAAGATAAGAAAATCTGCACAAAATATTGAGTAAAAATGATTGTTTTCCTGAATCACACACATTTTCTATTATATTATTTGCCTCTGCATACTTGAAATGCCTCACAAATTATTATAAAACATTTAAGCAACCTAAGTCCTGCATTTTCAAGAGAGCTAGATTTTTGATATACAGTGCATCATATTTAAATATCATAAATCTAGAAAAATTTCTAATATTCATCACAACAGATGTAAAATTAATCTCCCGAGGCACAGAACATAGTCTAGCTACAAAATCAAATTGCTAAATGGTATTTATACTAGGTTCTAATCATTTATTTTGATACAGTACAGTAAGAAGTTAAACCAGAAAATTTTGTAAGATTGTTTTAGTATCTACTATGTACTACTGTTTTCTAAAACTTTTCATACATATGTTCATACATCACAAAGGAGAAAAAATTCAAAAAATTACCAAACATCTACCTCAACAGATACCTATTCAAAAAGCAGATCAATGCTCATCTACCACAGCTCAACAGTAACCAAGAATGAAAAAGGTGTCCATTCTGAAGAGTGCTGTACTGCCACAAAACTATTATTAACTTTCTTTTAAAATATGTTTATCTGTTTTCCTTCATAAAATTATAATAAATTTTTCATGAAAATACAAATTTTGATTTCATACTAAATCAAGTTTTCATTAAAGTAAAAATACTTTTAAGATCAAGTCTTTAATTAAATATAGAATAATATAATCATCAGAATTATTAATTTGGTCTTTATCAATGATAGTTATACAAGAAAATTTATTACATTGGCATTTATATAGCATAGAGTGGTACACTTTGCCTTCTACAGAACTATGCTTGGGAAAGAATATGCAGCTACTAGTATTTCAGAGTATAACTAACATTAATAGTTTCCAACACATCATCCACATTTTCCAACATTTATATTCTTTTGCAGGAATCAAATTTTTACCCATTGTCTAGTACAGATTAATTAGAATTGGTAAAAATTCAAGAATAACTAAATATAATGACAATGTAAAATATAATAAACCATATTTGTATTGTATAAGATCCAATATTAAGGCTGTTACAGCTCAGGATATTTCTTTTCTAACTTCTTTTTTTGGAAAATTTTCTTTATTTAACTTAGCTATAGACTAATGACATTAAGCCACTTATAATACGCTTATTTTATTTAATTTTTAATTAAATGAATAACTTATAATAAAAGGAAATATAATGTAAGGAATTTTCCTTGTTAATCATATAAAATTAATAATAAAATATATAGTGTATATACTTTACACATTCACTTAAAATATTCACATTGATACCAATCTTTTTCACTTTTTACTTAACAGATTATTTTTAACCTTACTGTCTTATGCTATAATTAATTATATAAATATAAGATATGCTATAATTAATTACACTTATGACAAACAATCAATGATATGTTACCAAACTTTTACCTCATAAATATAAATATTTACAATAAGTTAATCTCTTTTATTGGTAAAATATTTCTAAATCAAAATACTTTAAAAATAAATAATACTTAAATTTTCATTATTTATTGAAATTAATTTATTTCTTTACCGAAGAACAATCTTTGAGAAAAAAATAATATGTACAATAATGTAAGTTTGCCAGCATCTTTATTATTTTTTTTAATGAAATCATCCTAAAAGGACTATTTTATTTATAATTTTTTTATCTCTAACAAAATCTCCTTAATAAAATTATGAAAAAAGAAAACAAATTGACACAAATATGTGTTTGAATAAATTATACTCTCAATATAATATAAGCATATTTATAACTTAAAGAATAGTAAATATATTTACTACTTAGAAACTTGAAACAACCTACTCTTTCAGAAAATCAATCAAAAACTTGTTTGAATTAAAACACTTCTTTATTAGAAATTCAAGTTTTTATTAGAATTTAACTATTGTATATAACCACACAAGTTAACTGAACCATAAAATAGCAATTTGGTAAAGTTTTCGTTTACTCATGTAACTTATATAACTCATAGTGTGTTTGGTAGATAAAATATTTGTTATTCTCAGTGATAAACTGAAATAAATTTTATAAAATATTAAAATATTCTGATTAATGAATGAAACAAAATATATGGATTCATTCTCTTTTATTATAAAGAAATGCAAAATAAGTAAAAAACATAAATAAGTACAGAATAAATTGTCATATAACTTTACATTTATTATTCAGAAATTATGCATACTCCATATTATATACAAAACAATCACTAAAATTTTTTTTACAATAAATTAGAAAAATAAATAAGTACTTCTTTTCCAGAAAGAAAATTATAATTATGACTATAAATCAAATAAACAGCATAAATTTGCCATTTTCCTTGATAAAAAAAAACTAATCTAACAAATATTCATCTCACTAGACATTTAAAAGAAACTGGTCTAAAGACATAAGAAATAAATTAATTCTTCAAAAAATGAAGCTAGTTTGCTCTAATACAGACGTGCATAAATAATATTTAAGGCTTACTTAAATTAATGTTTTAATAGATTTCCAGGAAGTATAAAGTTTACTTCTATTTCTTGCAAATTTATTAAAATATAAAACTTATTACTAATAAGAAATCACAATTAGTTATTGTAAACATAAATTAAATACAATAACAGAATTAAATGTGTGCAAAAAATTAAACTGCTTCAATAAATAAATAGGTCATAGTAAATCAATCAAGCTCCTGAAATTTAAATACAACAAAAAATTAAATCTCTTTGCATGAAACTAGAGAAATCGTATTCTTTAGGGAAATTTTGTTTAGAAGATACACATTTAAAATCACACAGAATTCTCACATTTTCCTTCCATTACTTTGAAATGGAAAATAAGAGCTGATTTTTTTGTTATTGACAAATAATATTAATAAGAGAATATGAAAACACTTAATACTGATTAACTACCAAAACAGTATTAAAGATTAAATAGTTAAAAAAATTACTTATTAGCTCTCCAAAAGATTAAAATTTAGAGCACGCCCATAAATAATATCACAGAAGCTAAAATTCTATTACTCATATTAACTTACTTTTTCACTGAGTACTCATTAATTTGCACTTGGAAGAACGGATGTGGAAATCAGTAGGCCACTGGCTTTTTTGAAGACACGCCAGAATAGATCGAATAATTTCAACATATGTAGTTTCGGTTTTTTTGTCATCATTTATGACACACTAAAAATGAATTTAATAATAAAACTGCATGGATTTAAAAACATTTAAATCATGCGAATGGAAAGAGATACACGATGTCACCATTCTTTCAATCAAGATTTTACATTAAATAAACAAATACAGCTACACTGGGAATAATCATGATCTACTAAGTCATGGCAGACATGACGTCATAACCAGAGGTTGCCATTATCAAATTAATAGATAAATCAAGGCTACCTAATTCAGTTACGTTGAGTTGAGAAATGAAACTTAACTTATTTCAGGAGGCTTAAGAAGTTGATCCCTCGTTTATCATTTGGAATGCTGCATTTAAGTATAAAATTTTTCTGTGCTATGTTTTATAAAATTTTAATGCTCATAGCTTAAGCTATTTGTTATATTTCATTGTTTTCATAGGACATGGCCAAAAACAATGGGGCTCCCTGAAGTGCAATTTTACCGATAAATAAACATAGATCTGCCTAATTGACAGCACTGGAAAACTCGTTTACATAAGAATAAAATTGTACATTTAATTAGATGTAATTAGATGAAAACATCAGTCTTATGTCCAGATAGTAGCAAAATTAATAAATAGCAAAGCCGAAGTCGATTGAACTATTCGGATCAGAGGGAGTTTTTAAAGTTCTTCAGGATCAAATGTTTCTCCTCTAAAATGACGTGACATGCAGAAGATAGTGAGAGTTCAGTTATCTATTTCATTATTTTACCATAGTTTAAAATTACAAGATCATTAGTGTGTTTAGCAGCTTTGATAGGTAGCCGGAAACATAACAATAGTATAATTTAACTGTTCTGTTCAAAAAACAAGTACATGTGTTTAATTAAAAGCTGTCAAATGCTCTAATTCACGGATAAGGCAACCAATGTAGAAGATACTTTGAAATAATTATAAAAGGTATTTCATTGAAATTCTTCGTAAGTTAACACAAATTTACTACTTACTTATAACACTTCTTTTTAAATTCTAAATTTGATTTATTAACTTTAAAATTATATTTTTGAGCTCTCGTATTATTATGAATAAAATCATTTTCTGTATCTTAATTAATTCTATAGTTCTGAAATTTTGACAGAAAGAAAAATTGAAAATTATCTTTTGGTCAAAGTTATTCGATTTATATATGTAAATAAAAATAGATAGATCTCTAGAATCCAGCAAACATTTAAGTCGTTATTGCTACGTTACATCGAATTTATTCAAGTCGAGATAATAAGCTAGCAGGTGTTATGGCAAATGTGAACAGGCTAGTTTAGCTTATAAAGAAAACAAATCTTGGGGTAAATAAAGTGGTTTGTTCAGTCGTATATGGTTAAGAAGGACTTAAGAGATTGATCTGCAATTAACTCTCTCACAAATGCACATTTTCGAATCTAATTTTATTTCATTTTTAATGAAATTTTTTGTTTGAAGTCTAACCTAAGCCTTTAAAAAATCTACTGTAAAAATTAAATTATTTTAAAGTACAATATTATTAGTATGATTATTATGAATATAGTGCATTATATTATGTTTCCGAGGGAGCCATGTATGTATATCACTCTGACGCAAGTTATGCCCACTACGTCACAGCATTTAAAATGAATTGGTATCAAGGATTGAACTTGTTGCCTTTTGTGGCAGCAATGTTATATGAATAATTACTCCCTAAATAGTGGTTTTATAATTCATTAAAGACAATTCTAGGGATGCAAGCTTTTTCTCACATTTATGCTTCATTATCATTTTACTGGATCTACTATCAACTATTAGCAGAGTTGCCGAAAGAGGATGTCTGACAAAAATACAGTAGGGATAAGTCAAAGGTGTATTACATATAGAAACAGTAAAACCAATTAGAGATCAAAACCGATTAGAAGTGGGGGTTAAATTCAAAAAGCAAGTTAACTTAACTTAAGCAGTTACTGATCAGGGATGCCAGTTTGAAAGTGATTTGTTTCGTTCATTCACTCAACTTCTTGGTGTTGAACGTACCCGCACAACGACATACAACCTTAAATGCAATTCTACGGTCGAGTGTTTTCGTCGCCAATTCAAAGCAGCGATCCGAGCTCATGCAACTGACCGTTGGGTTGAAATATTACCCAGTGCCTTCAAGGAATCCGATCTTCTCTGCAAGAAGATTTGGGTGCTTCAAGTGCTGAGATTACTTATGGTTCTCCCCTTAGACTCCCTGGAGAATATTTTTGCTTCTGTTCTACAACAACTAAAAATCCTTGTAACTGTTAATCTCCTGAGAGATAGAATGCGGTCACTGAGACCAATACCTGGTTCTAGACACTGTGGAAATGAAACTGTTTTTGTACATCAAGATATTACAAAATGCACAAATGTGTTTCTGCGTATAGATACTGTGCGAACACCCCTTCAACAACCATATACTGGAAAATTTAAAGTTATATCAAGAAACGCCAAGTTTTTTTTTAATTGATCTTAACGGTCAACGAAAACATGTTTCCATAGACAGGCTTAAGCCGTGCTAAATGTTACATGATTCTCAGTTCGCTTCAACTCCTTCCTTGTCTTCTTCAGCTCCACTAGAATCTTCAGATGCTTCTTCCACCACAACACGTTCCGATCGGATAGTTCGATTTCGATTTCCTCTTGATCAGGTTCGTTTCTAGTACATGCTGTCCAAGGAACTGGTGGGGGAGTACTGTGGTGATCTATTTTATATTAATCCACCGCGGAGGCAGAGAATGAGTGAAGCGGTCTGACTTTCCTCTCACTTTTGTAAAAACAACTCACTTCCAGATGGGATATGTAACGACTAACCCTGAAATTGTATTAGCTCTCCTTTTAAATATTTTAATTATTTAGATTTAATAAATAGTTTGTTTAAATTTCTAAATCATTCAACCTTTTTAATGATCTGATGATATATTCATCATCTAACTTCTAGACTCTCAATACAGAAAAATATAATTAACTTTACTAATGAAAGACAGAAGAAAGAAATTTCTTTGCATTGCAATTACTTATTTTATTTTACTTCGTTTCATAAATGTAAGGCGAAACAACACACTGAATGAAATATGATTGGTTGAGTTTATTCTCTCAAAATTCCCGGTTAATTACCAAAATTTTTGAGTAAATTTTCGTGATGCAAAATTCCCTGGAATTATGGGTCTCTACTTGTAATGCATGTTGATAAGTATTTTCAGATATATTCTTTTGAATTACTGTATTAAAAAATGCTTTCGACTAAGAAGATTTGCTTAGTTTAAAACCTCTTACATTTAAACAGTACCCATATGGAAAAAAAACTCTTCTTTAGAAAAGGTGATTTGTTTAAACCATAGGTTCCCAAAGTGGGCCAGGTGGACCCCCAGGGGTCCATAGGAGACCACACGGGGTCCACGTAGACGTGAAAAGTAAACAGGGGTTCACAAGTTATAAGTGGGGGTCCACAAAAAATTTTCTGGTTTTCATAGTAAAGAACAGAAATTTTATCTTGGATTTACCTATCAACGTAGCAGATAACATCATTCACTAGGCAGATATTCAAAAATATTCGAGACTCAGTTCAAACACAGAATTTAATAGAATAATATATAATAGTACAAGTGTACTTGGTAAATTGAAATTAATGAAGCAAAATATTAGTCAACGTGAATTCTCCCAGTATCCGCACTTGTCACAGATGTAATGTCTTGACGAGGATATTCAGACTTACGCTCAGCATTTAAATACCCTGCATGATGACTTCAAAAATAGATTAAAAGGTCATTCTGACAGTAGAAATACCACCATGGTTCTTAACCCCATTTGATGAAACGGAAGAGGCGAATGTGGTATAACAAGAGGAGCTACTTGAGCTCAGCACCAACGAGGAACTGAAGGTGAAATTTAAAAAAGGCTGTCAAACATTTTGGCTGCAGGCAGAAATCCCCGAAAAATATCCTGGGCTCAAGGAAATTGTGAGAAAATTTTTGATAGCGTTTCCTTCGTTATATCTTGTCAAAAGAAGTTTCAGTGCCATTAACAAACTGTTAACAAAAAAAAAATAAAATAAAAAAAGCAGCAGATTAAACATCACAGAACGGGGAGATTTGAGATTACTTCTTAGAAAACTGAAGCCAAATATTGATAATTTGCTATCAATTCATCAAGTACATACGTCTCATTAAAAGTATGACTATTTTTTATTGTTGATCTACATTCCAGAGTTCATTGTTGATTTTTCATCAATTTTTGAGATTGTTTGTAATAATAAATGTTTATAATTTTGTATAACAGCAAGTATTATTTTAATAAATAGGACAAAGAAAATGTGCTACTTTTTTTTCTTCTTAACACCCCCAATTTAGGATGCTATTTTTTAGGAGTTTTGGAAATACAGTAGAAATGTAGCTGCAGGGGGTCTACCGAAAATAGGAAAACTTTGAAAGTGGTCCACGAGAAAAAGAAGTTTGGGAACCCATGGTTTGAAGTCACTAAAATACTCATGAAAAATAGGGAATACAAAATTTTGAGATTTTAAATTATCTTCTAATTTTGACACACACACACAAAGAAAAGTTTAAAAAGAATTACAACAGCCTAGAAATTTAAAATTAAAATTCCTAAACGTTGTAATCTTTTCTGTATTGGCTAGTATAACCTTAATATTTTTGTACAGCTTGAAATTTTTTTTAATTATTAAATGAAAATCCTAATTTCATAAATTATAAAATAATTCTGGAATAAAAATGTTATCTTTTTAAGTTAAATTATATTGAGTGGACGAATCTCAAAAATTTTCCATTCATATGATAATAATTTTTAACTTTATAATTTTCTTTAAATTATTTTTGAAATAAGTCACAATTACTTGAAATCTAAAAATCAATTTTTTGTAACGGTGAATATTCATGCATGTATCCAGTGATTAAAGTTTCTGTATTTTAGAGTATTAAAAAGTTTTCCACACAATCTACTCTACAACAAAATTTATGAATAATAATTTTGTTATTTTTTCATCAATAACAAAAAGAGCATAGCATATAGGTTCATGCTTTTGTGTTTTTATGGTAAAGTTTGCATCAGGCATAGCAAAACAGCTTTGGATTAGTACAGTTAAGCTTTCGAAATTTGAATAACTGACATTTATTATTTGTTTTGGTAAGCATTTTAATTCTCTAGAAAATGATTTATGATTATCTAATTTTTTTTTTTATCTAAATACGATTAAGCAATTTCTGCAGTAATAATTACAACAATATTTTTCATCCAGAAATCTATTGAAATTTATTATCAAAAAGTATTGTAGCTTATTAAATTATTTTTACTTAAATAAAGAAGAAAATAAATTTTTTTATAACCATGTAAAATTTATGTTAATACTGTTTTTACATTCAAATTCTTTTATCCGTGTCAAAGGAATGGGAAATTTTAAAAATGAAAAATTTAAATATTTTAATTTTTTCCTGTAAAGGCGTAGAATTACTCTATGCTGTTTCACAGGATATAATTTAGCAAATACATAATACAAAAGTACATAGATTATTTTAACAGTTTACGTCAATTAGCCATTTTTTAACCAATAACTCATTTGGAAATAAATGATAGCATCTTTCTTTTATCGGGTGATATCGCCCTCAATAAATTGTATATTTTTTATATTCTAACCTAAATCAAATTTAATGAATGTTTCTATTGACAGAATTATTTTTTCACAGGCATTGCTTAGCTTAGTTTCTATTTCAGAATTCGAAAATAACCTTTCACAGCATGAAGAAAAATAAAATAATTCGGCGTTATAATCATTGTTTTCAGTTTTATAAACTTTTATATATATTCCTAAATAAATTATAGATTGAAGTCGGTTAGCAATATCAAATACTAAAATAATCTCTTATTTCAGCTTTTTGATCGCTTAATACTTTTAGAGAATTTATATAATTATTTAAATCACTTTTGATATTTTTTTCACAAAATTGCTAAATGATTCACTTCAAAGAACAAACATTTTTTATAGTTTAATATTTAAAAGTTATTTTTTAAATTGATTTTACACCATTTTATTATTTTATGATTTTAACCTTTTCATTTATATTAAGAAATATACTTTGCTCAGCTGCAATGCTTGATTTACATTTTCTTTGAATATCAAAAAATTAAATTAAAAGGATTAGTTATTCTCTCATTCGTCTCCATCGAAAAGCATACGCATCTGCTTGAGTAGCATTCTTTCACAGTAAATGTATAACCACATTTCAAATGAATTGCAAATTCTGGCTTATCTTTTGCAACTGTCTTCATTAGTAATGTGATATTCAGAATGGTATGAATCTTTTTGGTTTGAATTTTTTTTAGTGCAATACGTATCTTCTTTCATTTTCTTCCTATTTTGGTTCTGTTACATGTTCTTCTTTTCTTTTTTGGTGTATAACTGTAATCTTGAAAAATACCAAGACATACATAGTTACTAATTCGCATTTTATACGTCTTAATCATTGTGGTTTTTAAATGAAAAGTTCTTAAAATAATTTTTAAAACTTAGAAATATATGTATATATATATATATATATATATATATATATATATATATATATATATATATATATTTTTTTATATATTTTTAATGTTTATACATGCGTTTCATTTTTAATTATGTTTTTATTAAATATAAGCTCTTTCTGATATGCTATTCATATATTCAGAGAAAATACACGTTGTTATTTCTCCTAAGATAAAAATTTATTTTTTATAAACAGCATAAAGATGAAAATATTCTATTTGTTTCATAGTTTCCTACCATTGAAGGTATTCATTTTTCTTTCTTCTATTAAACTATAATCCGATTTGTTGTTGTTTTCCTATGACACTTGGACAAGCCAAGCTCGCTTTTGCCTTTGGCAGTGCGAATTAAGTCAATAGGGAGCGTTTTTCGTTTGGATCAGAGCACCACGAAGGTAAGTACGACTTTGCTCTTTTTAAGGTGCCTCGTAATTTTGAACAACGTTCAGGTGACGAGGCCACACTTGAGCTGGCAACCCTATTCTCCACATCCACGCCACAACAGCGGAAGGACTTTGGACGTCACAGATTAACGTGGACACGTCCCCAACCCACGGAGCTCCAGCAACCCAGTGAAGGAGAGTGAGAGTACACCGTGGTCACCCTCCCAACCACTGCCAGCGGCAAATGATGCTTCACTTTGCTGAGCTTACGGGAAGTGGCGTGAAGCTACTGAGCCACTGGAGCTCAATCTGATTTGTAAAAAGTATAAATTGAGATTCTCTCTCTCTCTTTTTAAAATAATTCTTTAATCTCGATACAGTGTGTGAAGGAAAAGCTTTTAAATATATAAAAGTATAAAAAATGTGATTTTTTAATTAATTATTTTTCAAATTAAAAAAAATTAAAGAAAACTTTACTGCCTACAAAAAGAATTAAATAACAAGTACTTTAAATATATTAAATTATTTAAAAACTTTAAATATATTATAATAGCTTTTAAATATATTAAATTAGTTAAAAATCCAGATTGCTTCTTAAACATGTTTATAAATTTTATAAATAAAATTAAAAAATTAAATTTATTTTTAAACTTAGAATACTCAAGTTTAAGAAACTTCAATCCTTAGTTTTATTAATTTTATTAATTATTTTATATTTGTAAAAACCATCTAATTATCTGTATTTAAATATAAAACTGATATAATTAGAACTTAAAATATAAAACAATAAAAATGTGTATTAATTTTATTTCATAAAAGTTGGGGCACAAAAAGTTTCCCATTTTGTTAATGAAATATAGTCATACTTAGCTAAACAAAATAAAATCTCTTCAATTATGAAGTTTTATTTATACTTACATTACAATAACTTCTCTCGCTCTCTCTGCCGAGCTGGCAGCCGAATGGTTAGCGCTCTTGCCTTCGGTTCATCAGTTCGTGGGTTCTAATCCCACCTTGGGCATGGATGTTTGTAGTGGTTCGGAATCCACTTTAAGCCGTAGGTCCCGGTCTAATTAGCCCTCGTGTGCAAAAAATGACCGTTGAGCGACTAACAAACCAACCTCGCTCTTTATATTCATAATAAATTACCAGAATAGGTAAAATAAATAGATAAAATTACTTTTATTTATGGAAATGGATTATTTAATGAAATACATATATTTTATTTAGGAACATTTTTGTACAATGTAAATTTTCATAAAGTATTGAGATTCTTCTACTTTTAATATATAAATAATAGAGGCATCCGATAACCATAGCTACCGACGAAAATATGAAAAAATAACATGCAATAATGCAGTGAATTTAAAACGAATTTTGTTTCCCTCAAATCCTACTAAGCCTTTTATATACACTTTTAGTTTCTAAAAATATAATATTCTCTTCTTAACATCGAAGAAAAATATACTTTAATTTCTGAAAAATATTTTGATACGTAAAGGAAATTAGTTGAATCCTAAGTAATAATAATTGGCGTTAAAGGCATCAAGATATTAAACTGCCTTTTCCTTTAATGTCTATATTATTATTTTAGTTTTAAATATTAATTTTTAACTGAAATAAAATTGAAATTTACTTAGGATTTTTTTATTTTAAGAAATAAAATTTTAAGTCTTGAATGTTGAAAATAATTTAATATATTTATAAATAATTCGTTTTTTTATATTACTTGAATACAGTAGCGGAAGGAAAAAAATATAATGAACGAAAGTCATGATATCGAATAAAGAATTTGCTTTCTTGACTCTTTTTTACAAATTAGTAACACAATATAAGATTTATCAATAAAGTATTATTGAGTATTTAGCATATATATCACTTAGAATCCCAATAATTCATGAAAATTAGCTTTGTACAGAAAATGTTTATAAATCGAAAAATTCATGTAAGCAATTATAACAACTTCCATAAATTAAAAACAAATCAATTATCATTTTTATTTTTTTCATAATTTTTAATGTGATTCAATGATTAATTAATGATAATTTAATATTTTGAAGTAACCAATTTTAAATGTTTAATATGGAAAATCTGAAATGCTGAAGTGCCAGTTTTTTGTTTCTTGAATATACAATCTAATATATTTTTATGTAATTGTATCGAGAAGAGGTTACATACATCGTAAGAATCCTTTTTATATTTTTGATGGAGATGAAGAAAGCCATGAATAGTTTTTTCATTCTTATTATGTAAATCTTTAACAGTATTGCTACTGAGCAGTATTTTGAATTAGGAAACAATTTTCTTCTCTTTGTTGCGATCCACATCGTAAGCAAGTAGAGAAATCTGTAAAAAATTGCTGTGCACATAGTTTTCCTTATTCAAAATTACATAAACGTTAAGCGCTATTTTTAAGTAATGTTAAATATAATATTTTTTTCATACACATACCACCAAATAAGATGAATTCAATTAATCGCCAAATATTTCGTGGAAAGCAGTGCATATTTGGTTATTAAAATGATATAAATGACAACATTGCGATAATTTTTAGGACAATTCGAGCAGCTTCCATTATAAGATTCGTTTGAAACCAATTTCATGCTCGAAGGCAGCTGTTCAAAAAACACATTAACTATTGTAGTAAATCTCAAGTGACTAGATAAAGCAAATGTCTTAACTTCCACACGTCAAATATGTGATTTTTTTCTAACACTTTTTAATGCACTAATGTTATTGAAGGTGTAAAAGTCATTTTTCTTACCTACAATTCAGCGGGATGATAATCTCAATCAATCAATCAATGATAATCTGAAATTGTCGTTCGCTCTCCCAATTAGTCCATTAATCAAATTTTTCGGTTGTTCACTTATGTCAATATGAAGTCTTCCTACTGGCTTTATATCTCAGGCGTCTTTTGTTTACTGACTTTATTTGCCCATTAGTGATCATCACATGTGATATATTAATAATATCATGGGGCAAAGCTGCATCCTTATAGAATAATAACAACGTAAGCAAAAAAAATTTCATGAACCGATTTAGATGCAAACATTAGACTTCAATGATAGAACGATAAGCATAATTAGGATGAGATGCTATTTGCTTGTAATTCAAGGATACACTGTATTCTGAAAATAACGTATTCGAAATATAATTAATAAAAGCGACCTGATCAGTGCCAGAACCATTTTTGATAATCATTTTAATTTGAAGATGTGAAAGTAGAAAACTTAAATCTGAATAACTTTCTCCTACAGAACTAATCGGGAATTCAATTCCACTTGCAATATTTAAAGTAGCTAACAAATGAATTTCTCATAAGAAAGTAAAGTCCATAATGGCTGATTGGATAGTGATAGTAGAAAATAAGTCTAATTAAAATTTTAATGCAATTAATGCTAAAATATCCATTATGAAAATATGTCCTTATGATTTATAGTCTTTCTTCGATTTACAGAGATGAAATGAGATTTTTAAGGAACACTCTTCCTTTTTTATATCACTACCGCTCTAAAATGTTTCAGAAAAATCCGTTATTATTATTTGAAATTTCCCGCAATTCAGCCTTAGCAGAATCTTCAATCTTTTGACCACCGTGACTTCATTTTTCATTACACTATATCCTGCGTGCAAAAGTTGTGTTCTTAAGTATCCACCATCTCTGATGACAAGAGGTGTTGTGAAACGTTTTAAACCACCAAAAAAGATATAGCCTCTTTAATGAGCAACACCAAAGAAATATAGATGTTCTCCAGTAACTTAGCCGCAATAGTAGTTAATACAGTTTTCTGAGTGTGAATGCATTTTCCTATACGATATCTAGACATGGATTAAGAGAAGTACACATGAAAGAAAATTATTTTATACCTTGTGAAGGAAGGAAAAAACTAAAAACTTTTCCCCTCACTGAAAATAATACAAATATTATTATCTAAACTACTTTTCTGATTGATTTCAATCGTTTTGGTGTAAAGTTTACAAAGTGAAAAATAGAAAGGGTTAGGAAAATACTTCATTATATGGTCTTCTTTTTCAGATATGTTAGGAACCACTCTAAGAAATAGTGAAAAAATATCACCTACATGATGTAAAGATATCAAATTAGAATATACCATTATATCTAATATCCCATAATCAAGCTCAAGATCATATTTACCATCGTAAAAAGATGATGACTCCACCATGAAAAAATGTTTCCACAAATCTTAACATGTCTGCCAGCTCCTTTCAAAATTTAATTTTATAATTATTAGGAATATTGGGCAGGGGGGAAAAATGAATGACTTGAAAGGAATTGAATAACTTTACAGCTGTTTAATACTGTCCAATATCAATTGATATATTTTTAATCTTCAGTTTTTCAATAGCTTCATGATATTATTTAATTTTTAATTCTAATATGCACCGGCATAACATACATGATTTTGCTTACCTTTAAAATTTGTACCTGTTAAAATTACCTTTTACCACTTACCTTTTTAAATTTTATCGTCTTTCATATCTAACTTTTTCATAAATGTTGTACAATTGTCTTTTCTTAAAACTAATTCTTTTCGATCATTTACTTTAATTACTATCTCTGCCTTTTTGGAATCATGGTCAAAATATACAAATACTGTTAATCTAACATATTATTTTAAAATATATAAAAACAAATCTGACATATTATCATAATTTAAAGTTTCAAACAATGATATATTTGCTTGAATGGAATCATCTGTTACTTTTGAAATTGGTGTCACACGAGGAAAAACATAGCTCAAATTTTTATTAATAATTTTAAAACTTTGGGTAACATGATCAGAAATTGTAGACCTGAACTTGTAACTAGCTTTATTTGAAATAGTAACATTCTCATTTGATGGATGTAGCATATACTTCAATTTTGAAGAATTATCTGTTGATAATTATAGTTCAAAACCACTTTGAAAATAATTTTCTACGCTATGTTGATGAGGCTTAAAGTGAACACTATCATCTCTACGTTAAGTTCATTTTCAATAATTTCATTCGCTCTGTTCCAAAAATAAATTGCATTTTCATTGCTATGTATATTAAATACGATTTCATATTCCGTGTGATCTTTAAAAACTCGTTGTTCGATTTCAGTAATTACAGTAAGTTTATTTTGGTATTCATTAATATTAAACCAATTTCTTAGTATGAAAATTTTAATCAGAGCAACTTCATAGATAGTGTTTAGAAGAAGAAGATACAATTTGTACAACATAGTTCTTCATCTTATTGAGTCGTTTCTCGAATGGCTCATTCCTTATCTGATTTACGGTAACTTTTACTAGCTTAGGTTCTTCGTGCACGACCTTATGACAACGAGTAATTAATTATGACAAAAATTTATCTCTAAAATCCTTTGATGACTTATTCTTATCAAGTAATTCCACAATTTTTCCTTCAACACGTAGGTCTGGTTTTTGTAAATGATATAAAAAAATTACTAATTCTTCGGGTATAAGAGCAACTCTTCCTGACATATAAGTTTCAAAATACAGAATTGGTGTGAAAATTGTATTAAGGAGTTGTTAACTTTATAAGTATATATAGTTGCTTTTTGGTATGATTTCATCAGAATCTCTATCCAGTCACTTTCCCTAAAAATCCAAATCGAGAAAAAATAGTGGGTAATACAATTAGGAAAAATCCACCTGATTGTTTTACAATCAGTTTCTTTTTATTTTTACGTTCGTTGAACGATTTGCAGTTTTATGAATATTTTGATACTTGTGTAATTTCTTTCCTTGCTCTGGGATATTTCCTCATAAAACACTCAAGCAGATTTCACAGAAACTGAGAAATATACATATTATTAATGTTGTGCCGTGTAACACATATTATTAATCAATCAGCAAAATCAAATAAATTAAAGAGATGTGGATTTTATATTGTCATCAGTAATGAATCATTCTATTTCCTTTAGTAAAAAATTTTCAGAATAAATTCAAAAATTATGCATACCTTGAAATAATTCCTTCGCAGCGAGTTTTTTAAATGTAAATTATTGTGAAACACTAGATGGAAAATCCTAAAAATATGTAAATGCATGAGATATTCAATTCGGAAACAGATTTTGATTTCTGACTTCTATATTTCTTATTTGCTACATAGGAAGCCGATTTTCGTGGGTTCAATTTCCACTTTATGTTCGGTTGTTTGTAGTGGTTCTCCGAATTCACTTTAAACTTGGTCTAAATAGTCATCATTTTGTAAAAAAATAACCGACCGTTGAGCAGCAAACAAAACAAATCAGCAGCTCGTAGATTCGATTCCCATTTCGAGAATTGGAATTTGTTATGACTCGATGTTCACATAAAACATCTGGTCCCAATCGAATGTAATTTTGTGTCAAAAAAGTAACTGCAGAGTAATGAATAAACCAGGTATTAAAAAAGCTGAAATTTTTCTCACAAGTTTACCAAAATCTACTTTTTTCTAGAAACATGAGGGAAACTTAGAATTGTAAGCTGGTATGTCAATAAATCTTGATTGAAATTCCTAGAAAAATATATCAATGTACATTTCAACTATTTTCCGGTTTATTAACATGCGTTCTCCTTATACTTGATGTCTAAACTTTGTTTATGTCTTCATGTAAGAATCATAATCTTTAATTAAAATTTTTTTTACTATTTTGATATCTTGATCTTCTTAAGAATTTAATTAATAGGTGCGAAAGAATATGTCCCGCGATTAGGTGGTCAGCTAAACGCAAAACTCCCAGTGTTCAGTTCTCAAGCATGATTGGTGCTCAGTTTATCGACCTACTGAAGAGATGAAAGGCATAGTTGACCTTGTCCACCCCGAGGATCGAACCTTGGGCACGTGCTTTGGAAACATGAAACGATACCACTATATATAAAGTAAACTTTTAAATTTATTAATTTACATTTTAATAATATTAAAGATGCCCAGGTATTATAAGCACTCTAATCACATGGATATAAAACGAAGAAGGACTGTCCCATTAAATTTTCAATTTCCCTAAACAGTTTTGATGCGCAAAACAGTGGCTTCGCATGCTGAAAGCGGCGAAAAGTGGAAATCACTTCTTGAACGTACCAAATATCGTTCTTGGAAGTACAAATTACATTGTTTTGCCGCACGCACTTACACGATATTTAGTATTTCAACCCATTAGTGTACAGCATCGATCTGAGTAATATTTACAACATGATGACAAAGTTGAAAATACTTTTGTTATTAGTATCTTCAACTTTTTTTATCGTGTGTGTCAGTTTTCCTTAGTTAAAAAATATTTTCTTATACTATTTTTAATGTTAGTTAGAAATACACAATTTTTAAAATAATTATTTTGCTTTAATTTCAGAGTTTAAAATTAAATGTATTTAATTTTTGGTATGGAAAATATTAGAAAAGTTAGGCACGTTAAGATTAAAATAGAAACTTTCAAGAACAATGAGCTAGAAACCACGGTTTTATTGATAATGATAAAAAAATCATTGCGTATTATTGCGAATTTTTTATGCTATATTTTTACTGAAAATTTATAACCCTAATGCTTCTAAAACTAGTTGTTGATATTAAATAATATTAATAAACATTAAATTATAATGTTAATCAAATCACAATGTCCGCTATTTTTCATAACTCAAACAAAAGCAAACTATTTTATTATTAAATGCTTAATTTTATTTCGCTAGTTATAGAAAAAACTTGATATATAGGTTATATGTTTAATGTTCATTTATAAGGTCAAGTAAACATACTGTGCGATAGAAAACATATTTATTCAAATAATACGTTATATTAAATCAATATAATATAATAAAAAGTTCAAGGCATGACATTTCTAGGCATTTTATAAGAAATAACATAAAAATATTAATTTATGTAAATCAGTTTCATATTTTAAAACACACAAATAAATTCAAAATAAAAAATTTTTTTGAAACATTGTTGTAAAGTTTAATATGAAATAAGTATGTAGCTCATTCCAAAATTGAGCATATTGTTAGATTTTCAAAAGAGATCAATAGCATGGACGTCTTGAATTTATTTTGCATTGGAGTTTACGGAAATTATTTCCCCTCTTTTTCCCTTTCTATAGGGAAATTCAAAAATTCTGCTGTCATGTGCTTCACGAGGAAGCGCTTGTGGAAAAGGGTCATACCACGTTCTTTACTGAAGGAGAAAGGATTCCTATTTTCACTATGTACATTTATTTAATGGACAATTTTATGGCTAAGTATTAAATTATTATAAGAATATTTAAAACATTGTTCAGATATTTCCTTATTTAATTTT
This sequence comes from Latrodectus hesperus, assembly GCA_037975125.1. Lineage (NCBI taxonomy): Eukaryota > Metazoa > Arthropoda > Arachnida > Araneae > Theridiidae > Latrodectus > Latrodectus hesperus. The sequence continues at coordinate 62,769,269 of CM075852.1, forward strand.
TTTATTAAATGTTTTTTGTTTATATATTTCTTTTCTGTTTTAAGTTTATGTACTACTCTAAAAAGGGAATAAGTATCTAGTATACGTTGGCTTTGATTACTAGCCTACCAAGGCAATAGGGAATTTTTTCGATACTTGTGTTTGATTTAAAAATACCAATAGAAAAATACGATCGCAGGAGTGGAGAATGAGATGTGCAGCTGGCAATAAAACAAACAGGTGCATTTATTTCTCCTGAGGAAAGCATGGCGGCAAAATGCCGAAATGACATTTTGTCTCACGCGCTTATGTGTGCTGTAATATCATTTCTAGTTTACAATTCTGCTGCAGACGCTAATCATTTAGGTACGTGTGTTTTGTTCTTCGATAATTTGATCTCATAAACTATACATTTCCTAAACTCATGAATTAAATAGTTGGCCATCACTCACGTTTATGGTACATTTCTCTAGAGATTTGTGTAGAGAAACCGCCCAATTTTATTTCCTTTCATTTTACTCTCAAAATATGAGTGAGATGTTATGTGTGGTTTGTTCTTTTTAAATAATATGCGAGTATGAAAGAAGGTGTGGTATCTTAGATATGAAAAATAATTTCATTCAAAAAAATTGAAAAAATGTAAATATGATTCAATTTTTTAAAAATATAAAGTAATTTAATAGTTGATGTAGTTAAAGTGAAATAATGCTAAGTATATTTACAATGTTTAGAAACAAAGTGAATATTAAAAAGAATTGTGAGCGAAATGGTGTGAGAACAAATATTAATTATATGTAAGAATTGAAATGTATAAAAAAAATAAACTGTACGAAGTGAATTAAGCTGTGAATTGGAATATTTTTCTTTAATAATATCATTAAACACAGGTGATGATTTTGTTTATGCTGTTGTATATTAAAGAAGAAATAATGTCCGTGTACGTATATAAAGATGTAAAAATACGTTTGTAAGTTAAGAAGGAATTTTTAAAACAACACAACTTAAGAAATCTAATTTTTGAGTTATCATTAGTTCCCAGAAACAACAAAAATGTATTAATTCCCACTTCCAAAGTGCTTGCATTATTGTACATGCATATATGCATATGTTATAAAATATTACATCTAAAAGAATTAAGGAGTAAGACACAACATTTTTTCAAACAGTGTTTCAAAATTAATCTGGTTTTTTTAAAGACAAATATTCATGAAACAAATTGTTTTAAGTAAATACACTTATATATTTGACATTTTAAAAACAAGTTTTCACATGCTGAATAGAAATAAGCTAACTATCTAAACCCACTTCCATGTATGATTTTCATTTAAATTGAAAATCAATTTAAGTAACAATGTAATTACAAAAGTACAGCACTTTTCTATAAAAAAATTTTTCAGGAACTATATAGCATGTTTCCTCAAATCTGATTGAAATAAATTTTTACACAAATAAATAAAAAATGCACTAATTTAACAAGGGAATTATATTTTCTTAAATTTAAAATTTTACGAACTCAATTTAAAACCAGTTTTTCTTTCTCTCTGTGTATATGTATGTATATATATATATATATATATATATATATATATATATATATATATATATATATATATATATATATATATAACAACACTGTCAAATGTTATGTCCATATTGTTTTTTATTTCAACAAAGATTTCTGACTTAACATGTACTAAATTATTTTCTAAAATTATCAATTGCAAATGGAAATATCGATTGAATTTTTTTACACCAATAACACTTTCATTGGCTTTATATTATTACATGACCGGTTTGATTGAATATTTATAAGTTATGAAAGTGTATCAAGAATTGACTTTATGTTTTATTTAAGAACTGTAAAATGCTGATTTTGAATTGAATTAATGATTATTTACCAGATCATGATTAAATATCAGTATTACCAATGATAAGCGAAGCTGTTTTCATCTGAAAAGGAATTAACTCCAATATTAGTTTTGTGACATTTTCTTTCCAGTATAAAATTTAAATGTGATGCTTATATACCTCAAACATTTTTACTTTGATATTTTTTTGATGAAATAAAGTGGATTGTCAAATCAGTTAAAGCTTTTGGAATTGAACTTAGGACCTCTTGCTATCATATTATGAGCTCCAGTGCTTCTGTAGCTTCACCCCGCATCCCTTTAAGATCAGCAAAGTGAAGCAGATGCAAGGGGAGGTTACTAGCTCAGGAGTGACCTTGTCATCTGACCATGGTTCAAAATTACGAGGCGCTTGGTGATGAGTGAATATTCCAAATCAGTTAACCTTAAGATATAGTTCGGAGCTCGCTTGCACCGCTATGCATATATGCTGTCATATTATAAAGGCATGATGAGCTTGAAACATATTTTGTAAATATGTAATTCTCTCATTCAAATTTTCCATGAAGTTAATGAACATTTGTTTCTTTAAAAGAACTTATAAAAAAAAATGTTCATTAATTTCATGGAAAATTTCAATGAGAGAATTACATAGTTATAAAGTCTGTTTTAACGTCCGAATAGTCCACATTAGTGGATAGTTTCGACTCTTCCGCTCCAAACAGCATAGTGCAACTATTTGAAACAGAGTAGCTGATGTCCTAAAAGTCATTGTAAAACTATATCCAAGTACTTTAATACAGGAAATCCAGAAAACTTTCAAGCATTCACCTTGATGGATGTGCATATGAAGCCGCAAAAGGGCGATAACCACCCGCTTTTAATTAACAACGGCCGGAATCCATTCCGGTATCTGCCAATCAAAAGAGCGCTGGCCTATCACTAGGCTATGGTGAGTCCTGAATCATTCTTTTCTCGTATTTAATACATATGTGCACGAAATGTTGCTGCTGGGACAGAAATATTTAAGTTCTTGTGTAAGCAGTTGTAGAAATATATGTTAAAGAAGAATCTGCCACTAGCAAATCTTCATAGAAAATTATGTTTGAAAAATTCCAAAAATGTTTCAAAACAAACTCTAGCTTATATTGATTTTCTAGTACCTAAGGTGTCCTTAAAGTATTAATGAGTCATGAATTTTTTATGAAACATTTTTATCTTCATTAAAAAAGCATGTTACATGCTACAAGGAAAAACGACATATAAGTTAATAATGAATACTTGAAATGGCCATATTTATCGTGAAGTCTAAACAGAATTATTTTTCTTATACTTTGTGGCAATTCCAGAATTCTTGAATCCATTTAGATTTTCTAATATACTGTGTTGAGGATAATATTTTAATAAATATGTAAAAAAAACTATGAGATTTTAAAATAAAACTTGGGGACGTTGAAATTATTTTTAAGAATACAGTTGACATTTAAGAATAAAATTAAAGTTCTGGTTGAGAATAAAGTAGATCGAAATTAATAGATCAAACTAGTGAGAAAAATTTGTGAAAAAGCAATAAATTTGAAAAATAGATAAAAGAAAAAATATTTAAAATATATTTTGAAGTATGGAAACATAAAAAATATATTTCAGGACACCTTTTATTAATGTGATTCGGGCATTTAAAATAGTTAGGTGATATATATTATTAATACAAAATAAAGTACCATTCAGTGAAGTTAAATAAATCGATCTTATATTTTAATTTTTTAATAATTATACAATATTTTTGTCAATTGTATTTTTATATTTGTATTTTTTCAACCTCTATATTTTAAATTAATTGAAAATTTTAAATAAATTTTTCACTTTATATTTAGATATAAGAAATAAAATAACCGGCAAAAAGTTTTTAAATTTAAAAAAAAAGATCGGAATTTTTCATATTTAATAAATTCTAAAAAATTTCTGAAAATTGTGTAATGTCGGATGCAAATAATAACAAAAAAACTGCACTTGTTACTATGTACTGAATCAAGGATATCATTAGAGAATAAATTCATACTGTTGGTAAATATGATAAACAGTGTATCCTTAATATTGTATAATATTGTATAGATCATATGTATAAGTGGTGGCTATAAAATTTGTAAACATTGATTCTCAGCTCATTATTAATAGCTAATTTTAGAATTTCTCTTGTTAGCTATAAAATTTGGCAAAATATGAAACATAATTTTAGAACAATATACATCTAACGCTTGTTTTTTCTAGTAAAGATTTCATACTTCTTACTGGACTGCCCAAGAGCTGAAAAATGTAGCAATGCAATAGGAATAGCCACAGCGTATTTGATTTTCAGATAACTTTTCATAAGTAGTTGGCCATGTTCACATATTACAAAGAAAAAATCTGTAAATCTTATTCACTTTTTTCATGAATATAAAAAGCAGAAGCTAGAATCTGTTTCCTGTTATTAAAAAAAAAATGGTTCGAATAGAAACCAGAGCTTCTCTCTTTGAAGAGCGTAGTCTTATCAATAGGCCTTGATGATCTTACCAGTAAAGATTGGTACTGCGAAACAGAAAGCCTAACAGGCAAATTACATTGTAAAGCAATTAAACAACCTCCGAATGTTGTTTGTCAGGCGGACTTTTCCATGCATATTGGCTATATTCACATGTCGCAAGAAAAAACATCTCCTAACTGATGCTCTCATTCTATTGATGCTTAAATGTTTTACCGAAGAGAGCTCAATGAGCTCTCCAATAAAAATGAATAAAAATGGAGTACTAAAATAATAATGTCTAGTAGTAGGGTCTCATTGTCGTGGTCGGAAAGTGGAGGGCTAAATGGTTTCTGCGATCGAAGACAACTGTATTGAAAGGACTTAGGGTGCTTAAACTCCCTAAGATCTACTGGTATGTTTAAATAAAAACAGATGATAGCTAAATTGTTGATTTTTTATTTGATAGTAATCCGACATTATGAAAAGATTGACTATGGTTGATGGTTTATTTTGACAGAAATATGTTGTCAGCAAAATTAGGAAATGTCATAAAGGTCAGGCGTTTTTCTAATAAGGGACTGATAAACGATATAATCATATACAAAAAAACCACTAAAATTTTTTGTTATAATAATATTCTAATTGAGATATGCTAAATACTCTTATGTTATGATTATGATTTGTGATTTTCATGAACTTATTTCATACTTTTCTGTAAATCTTTTTCGCTTTTTTTTTTTTCTTCAAGGTAGATGCTTTTATAGTGTTAATGTAACGAACGATGGTCCTGTTACGCTGGACGTGCCTGTTACGATCTCTGCATCGTTGAAATGCGCATCTCAGAATGAGAGCTACCTGTACGTGTTTGAAGATGATGCTCAAAGGATTGACCAGGTACACGCTCATGACAAAGCAAATGCTTCATTTATTTTCACGGACAGACATGGAAGGCGAAAGATAACAGTGGAAGTGTATATTTTATACCCTAGACGAGTAGCAATTGCATATGGAATAACTTTTGTGGATATTAGTGGTAAGTCTTTTTATGTGTGACTTTTTTTATCAACATACAGTAGACTCTCGCTTTTACGAGCCTTTAATTTACGAACACTCGCGATTTTACAAACTAGTAGTTGGTCCCTAAAAAGGTCCCATAGATGCGAATATAATTTTATATAATCTACATTAATAAAATAAAATTTGGAATTTTTTTTTTTTACGCAGCATTTGTTTGCGTTTATTTTTCGTCACCTGATTTTGTTTTCTGTTTTTATATTTTTTTATTTTATGAAGGAGAAACTGGGATCGATGTTTTTATTGAAATTGCATGAATCCTTCTAATTGCAACTTCACAGAAATCTCAGACTTTTTGAACCAATTCGTACTCAATTACTACCACCTAATCTAACTCCTGTCTTATGACCCGTGGATCTGAGTATAACTAATTGCTTTAACTGGGCTATGGAAATATTTTTCAAAGGAATGTTCATTGCTTGGAGCCTTCTTGAAAAATGTAACATTCTTATTTGGAATGATTTTGCAGAAAAAAAGCTATATAAGTTATTTTGATATAAGTATTTATTTAAAAAATCTCAACTGAAGAAATAAAGAACACTGACTACTTAAATGAAAAAAAAATTTAATATATTCTTGAGCTTTGACTGAGAAACCTACTACCTGAAATCTCATTTCAAGACTTTTTGAATATGGATTCAGATGTTATTTATATGTAAGTAATTTTGCATGATTAAATGATTGAGAATATAATGAATGAGAATTAAAAACTACTTTCACACACACACATACATATTGACAGACAGACAGACATCAAAAATGAAGAAAATAATGCCATGCTTTATTCCTCTGCATAAAAAAGAACAAGTGAATGGCTAACAAAGAAGGTATTTTTTTAAAGCAAAACAACAGTAAAACTCTTTTTTATATTAAAAAAGGGGAAAAAAAGTACCTTTAAAAATATAGCTTTGAAACAGAAAAATATGTAACATTACTTCGTTTAATTTTTCATCTGTAAAATTAAAGTAGGAATTATTTTGATATATGAATTTTATTTTGCATGTGATTCTTATATAGTGCATATTAAATAATTTTTTCTATTTGTACTTTTTATAAAAAAAGAAACCGCAGTTTGGTAAAAAGAAAAAAAATTAAGAGCTGACATGTATTTCTCTATTTTAGAAATTATCAATTTTATTAGCAAGGGCGGCGGTGGCCTAGGGCCTCATTATAAGTTGATATTGAGTCCTGGCTCAACCTAAGATCCGCTGTGTTCATTAAAGGTGGCTGAAGCATGTCAAACAGGTCGTGGTTACAGTGTTCTCTAAGTGAAATGATACTTCTAGGGCTGGCAGGTAAAGTATTAGGGGTGGCTTCTGCTTGGTCTTTGTTTCTAAATTATAAAGACTCCCACTATAGGCTGGTTCCATTGACTGGCAGAGTCCAACTCAGTGCTAGATACAAGTAAATATGCTGGTGCAACAACAACTAGTTCGTGAAAACAAGCGTCTATTATAATGTGTATTGCATGCTTATAGCGAGTTTGATGCTTACGATGTCCATTGTCTATTATCTCTTCTGTATCTCAACGATTATCTCAACGATTCATTACTTAGTTCAAATTGGAACTTAAAGTGGATTCCATTAAATCTAGTGAAGAATTGAAAATAAGTTTGACTTGTAATCAGTCTCATGTAATCTATAACTCTATTATTATATTTCATGTTATTTTGAATTACTGTAAATCAAATTATGACTTTCATAACATATAAATTGAAAGCAATAATTAAAATTCCTTAATTTTATAGTTCTCGCATGAGTACTTATTGTTGAAGTAAATAATGAGATTATAAAAATAAGCCTCAGTCTTAAATTTTATAATAACACACACATATAAAAGCTTTTTATTCTAACAGACTGCGTTTTTTAGGTTTCCTTTGCTACTAATGCTAAAAAAATCCCATCCCATAAACTTAAAAGGAATTGCAATTTTAAATCAATGTCAAATTCATAATTAATTATAAGAGACCGATGTGAAAAATAAATCATATTTTTCACATCGGTTTCTAGTTTGAGCCTTATACGATGCACAGCAATTGGTAAATGCTTTGTCTGTAAAATAAAATAGAATAACAAATTTGGCAATTTCTTTTTTCCATACATATAACACACACATAAAATAATTTATTATGCTTATATATAACAATTTATATATTACATAAAATTCATAGAAAAAGACCATTATTCATTGACTTGACTGTGAGCTTTCCAGGAATGAAATACACTCACTTCCGAAAGTTAAGCACAAAGATGTAAAATGCAAAAAATCAATAAATATTGCTTTGAATGACACAAAATTCGGCAGGAAAGTAACATATATATTCATGCATAAAATGAAATCAATATTATTTATATACAGAAATAAAAACAATATTAAATTTTTGTAAGTTATCGAATATTGACATACTGGAGATTTAAACAGAATTATGCATAAAGTGAAAATAAACAGCATAGAATGAAAAAAAGGACATTAATAGGGTATGTGATCCCCCCTCATCTGTATACAAAGTTTAAACCTTGTATTATGTGGTGATGCTTTCAATTCTTGTGACCATGCTTTCAATTAGGTGGTCAACCACCGCCATTCTTCTTGTAGAGCAGTTTCTAGCTCAATAAGAGTGGCTGGAGGTGGGAAACGTCAAGATACAGCACGGCCGAGAGCATTCCAAAGATTTAGGACGGGCGAATTTGCTAGCCACGCCATACGCGCAATCCCTTCACTTTCCAGGTAGTCAGAGACGATGTCAGCTCTATGGGGACGTGTGTTATCGATCATTAAAACAAAAATAAGGCCAACTGCTGCAGTGTACAATCTCACAATGAATTCTAGGACCTCATCTCGATACCGAACAGCCGCCACAGAACAGAACCCCGTTTAAAGATGTGCAGGTCAGTGCGGTATCCTAATGAAATCCCTGCCCACACCATAATGCTTCCGCCTAGGAATGCGTGATGTTCGGTGATGTTTTAGGACTTATTGCTTGTTCCTTGTTCACACCATATCCTTATACGCTTGTCATCTGGTTCCAGAGCAAATCTCGACTCGTCAGTAAACATGACATTGCCCCAGTCAGACACAGTCCAATTGACATGTTCTCGGCACCACTTTAATCGTGCCCTTCTTGATTGGACGGATAGATAAACACAAACTCGAGGTACACGGGTGTACAGTCCATTCATATGTAATCTTCGGCGTACAGTAGCTGCAAATATCACCTTACCAATAGACGCTGTAACCCTAGATGTCACACGTGTAGAGGTCATTCTGCTATTCCGCTTGGCTAAAATCGCAATATATCGACCTTTCGCGGGAGTTGCAACCTTCGCGGCCGGTTACGGGCCTTCGGACAACTGTCTGTGTGGTTTGGAATTGTTTCCATAAACGTGAAATTAAAGAATGATGAGCGCCGAAGAAAAGAGCGACATCTGAGATCGACTGTCCGGCTTCAATACGCCCCAAAGCACACCAGCACTCAGAATCTTCCATTCGTCTTCTGGAAGTCATAGAACAAAGAAGTCATGTCTTGAAAACAAATTTTACGAGAGTTTTAAACACATTCTATCAGCACGTACAATCAACTTCTGTAACCCTTCATAAAGCTAGTATCTTATAAAACTGCTCTATTTGCATATTTGTAGACATGAAAGCGCGATTGGTTGTTACCTAACATATTTGCATATTGCCATCTACCTCTGCAGCGATGTGCATCCTCTTCAATTCTGATTGGCTTTTGGAAATTAGCATTTTCCTCTTTGTGATTAACTTTTGAAAGTGAGTTATATATATATATAATAATAATAACATTAATGATAAACTATCCAGAGATTTCATTTTTATATCTGTAAATAAATCAGAGAGAAATATTTTTTATGAACTAAAAACTATTCATTATATTATACTAATCAAGCTAAGGGAGACAAAGATTTCTAAAGTCAATTAAATCCATTGCTTATTTTATTAAATTTGCAGCATAGTAATTCATGATTTCATTAAAGAAAAATAATCACTTTTGTATATCTAAATCGTATTGATTTCATACTCATCTCTTCCTTATAATTCCTATTTTTCGAGAAATACAGTAAGAAATGATAAACTGACGTCGCATTACAGACAGTACACCGTCTTTAATTCACATTCTCTTCAACACACTACCTTTCAAGTCAGAGAAAATTGAGCTGTCTATTCTCTCAAGATTCAACAATCTGTTTTCTTTGCAGAATATATTCCTGGAGTTTTGAACCTTACTGGAACCGTATTGGACAAGGATGGCCACGAGTACATCGGTACGGGCTGGGACACCAACATCAGTTTGGAGATTCGTTATCCGGTGCAAGTGTTGCAAGATGGAGAGTTCGCCTACTCGTGGATGGTGGGGAGCGAGAGCAAATTCACGGGCAGTCAGCCTTACTTAATCCACCACTTTGATGATCCGGGCTCCAAGTGGGTGAGGGCTTCTGTGTTCGGAAGGCTACCCGCCTATGTCAGCCTCAAAGGTGTGCGCTACAAGTGGGGACACTTCAGCAAAGAAATCGTAGTGAAAGGTAAGCATGTCACAGATATAATAACTGATTATATATTTAAAAAGCTAACAGATTGAACCCACCAGCTGTTTTGCCAAGCGAAATGAGCTCTCATGTATAGATCAGTTGAAAGCACATCAACTAGTTGTGGAAAGCATGAAAAATTTTTTTTAATTACTAAATTATATGAAACATAAAAGCAGTGATTCTCTGTGCACCGGGCGAAACAACTTTTTCAAAAATTGAAAAAACAATAGGTAATTATTTTTAAAAAATCATTATGGTAATGTTGAAACAGAGATTTAATTCTCTATTCCTAGCGGCTACACATAGATAAGAGTTTTAAAAATAAAAAAGAACCTGACACCTTTTTTGAAGATAAGCTTGTTCCAGAATGGTATAAGTAACTATATTGTAAGCATGTGAATCAGCATTTATAAAGATTTAAATTATTTACAAGCTGTGTTCAAAATTTCGAAATGAAAACCACCTATGTTTTAAGTTAGCTAGTGACCAATATCTTTATACAAGTTTTATTCCATTTGTCTGTTTTTCTCAATTCAAATCCGGAAAAAATTTTTGCGGTTACACAGAATGAAGACATTATACAGACTGCAATCGAAACACAAAGCTGATTAATGGGATAATGAAACGAATGATTTTTAAAATGTTTCTTAAAAATAATCTAATAAAAATAAGTTTATGTTTAAAATGTGGTGTTAAATTTCATTGTTAATCATCGAAGATTTATTCTTTATTTGATGATACTACCATTTATAATTTTAAATTACACTTTTAATTTTTTTAAATCTACATGTGTTGATTAATATACACTAAATTTCCGAACGACACCAAAATTTAGAATATAATTTGAAAATAAAATGTTCTTTGTATTTATTTAATTTGAATTAATTATATAATTTAAAATATTTCTTATATTTTGTTTCCTCTTTTTAACTCATTAAATTCATAGTATTTTTTAAATTTTTATGATTCGTTTCTTCACAAAAATTATAGTTTTTATTGTGCATATTCTTTTCTTTTTTTTAAATAATTTATTATGCTATTTTTATTCATCATTGTATTCATTCCTTCATTTAATCTTTTTGAAAAATGTAAAATTTTATATTTTTCAATAAGATTAAATGAAGGAATGAATACTAATAATGTAAATAAACTAAAATATAAATTCGCGATGATAATGTAACTGAAAATGAATAATCAAGTAATTTATAACTACATTACTAAAATAAGCATATAAAATGCTAAATATCAATAAGATTACAGCTATGTTAAAATTGTTTTAATTACAATAAAATAAATGAAAAGAAATGGAAATAGTAAACTAACATTACTTGAATTTTAAGAAATTAGTAGCATGATCATTAAACAGTTAAAAGATACTTTTCTTTTCACATTTTTAAATAAAATTAAGATTTCATCAAAAATTGCTACGCGATATTCAAAATTCAAATAAGCAAAACAGTAGATATTTGTACGAAGAAAGATCTTTTCCTATCTAATAAAAGAGAACGTAACATGTCTCTTAACAATTATACGTCTATCTCAGTTATTCCAAGCTAAAATTATTGGAAGATGATGTTGTTGGCTAACCTTTATGTTTTACAATAGTTAACCATTTTAATTCCAGTTGCATCCTAGTTCTCTGTCATCAACAAAATACATACACTCCAGGACATGAGGATATCAGTGTAATTATATAAAATTTTAAACTTCAGATTAACTTGAAATTTATTTTGCGTCCTTTTGATGGAAAAAATGCGCAGTTTGTCTGATATAGAAAATGGTTGACTTGGCGGTTGAATGACGTACAATCGATTATGGTTCCATAAAGAGGTCTTCATGACTGGGAAAAGAAATTGAGGATACATTGTGCTTGGAGGTAATTGGCACACAATACTATAATAACGCTTTAAAGCCCAACTCTTCACTATAATGCAATCAAGGAGAATTAAAGAAAGAGCACTAATTCAATTCAAAAATTTTGATTTCAAACAAGGGCCAAGCTTTCTTGGATTTAATTGTATTCCTGAATCATTTTTCTCTCTTTGGACATTTTATAGCAAACAAAGACTGAATTTAGATCAAGCAACAACTTTAATACCTTTAACATTCACCCCAATGACTGAAAAATAATAGATTTGATAGCATTATTTATTGTTTTCGAGTATTCTTAACCATCATCTTTTCCTACCTCTGAAAAAAGGTAGAGTTTTAATTTGTACTTTTTATTCGCGTCCCATTTTGCAGTCATTTTGTATTTTTTATTCCCATTTCCTTAACTTTATACTTTTTATTTCCATTCCCTTTTTCCTATTCACTATCAATATAATTGAATATAATTCACATATTGAACATATATATGAAATTATGTAGATTTAAACTATTTATATCAGTAATTTTGAAAACGATGGATGGATATCTCGATTATTTTAAAACTTTTGACCCTTTCAGTACCAAAGAGGATTGAATCAGACATAAACAGCATAAAAATGTTACTATTAATGCTAGAAATCCTGAAATCTATGTGAATTTGATAGTAATATTCGGCATTTTTACACATTTTTAATGTGACTCTTATTACTACAATCATGAGAGTTATATCCTCAGTTTTTATTTCCTTACCTTAAATTATATGTCTGTATATATGCGCATTACTAAATTTGATTGAATTTACTCCAGTCACTCCAGAGATACGCTGGGACATACATGCATTTATATGTATAAAAATTTTCATACATATTGAAAGATTTTCTGAGATAATATTTTAAATCAAAATATATTAAAACATTTTGAGAAATAATATCTATCTTGAACTCATCATTTGTATATTTTTAGAACCTTTCTTTAGCCTCAACATAAGTGGAAATACTTACCTGGAACATGGTCAACTTCTTGATTTGGATATTTCCTGCAATGGAAGGTAAAGTATTCTTGTAAATTCCTACGGAACATATAGATTAAAAATAATGTTATTATTTTTCAAATAACGATAAATAGTTATTTTCTACCATCATGATAAGATTCTACTGAAGTGTTGTAGAATTTCCAAAAATCTAGTTTTACTCATTCGAAGTGTAGTAAATCTAGAATTGACGGTCACGCCTGAAATGAGTAACAAAAACACAGACACAAATTGATAAAAACTTACCTTGGCTTGTGGTAGGATTTCAGAGTATAAGGTGTTAAATTTGATTCAATAACAAAGGGAGGCGATTGTGATGTTTCTGCATGCTATGTAAAGACTGGGGATTGAAAGACTACCAAATTATTTCTCTCGCATCACAAACAATATCCACTATCAAGGAAAAGTCACTCTCGAAATCAAATATTCAGTAAATGATCAAGTTGAACATTCGATTCCAAAATCTCTCAGCTAAATTAAGTAATTTTTTCTAACTCTTTCAGAATCAAATAAATATTTCAAAACAAATGATCTGCCTGTCGATCTACAACGTAGTGTCAAATATATAGAGATATTTTCAATATACAAAATAAAACTTTTTGTCATTTAATCTAACCTTTTGGTAAACCAGACCTGTTCAATAAACGTTATGACCATATTTTTGTTTCCTTTCTTCATAGCATAATAAATGATATGTTGGTTTCGATAATAGCCTGAAAATAAAATCAGAATAATAATCATAATAAATTTAGATGATATGTAAAGCAGGGAAATAAATTTATATAGGAAATTAGAACTTAATTGCACATACCCTCTTCCCTTCCCGTTTTAAAATTTAGTACCCCTGGCCCACGCCTAGCACAAAAACAAGATAAAAAATAATTTTGAAAATTTTCAAATGAAATAATAGTAATATTGAATTAAAATTATATACAACGAGGGTGTGGAAATAGAAGAAATTATAAAATATGTGTATAATAATATAAAATTCCAATAAACAATTGTAGAAAACTCTGAAGTTTTCCATGCATCCGAAAGCGATGTTGGTAGTTTCCCTCTTGGTCCCTTTTTTCCATCATTTCTTTTTTTCGTATGTCTTCATAAATAACATACAAATTTATTTATCAAAATTCACTATTTATTACGAAAATTCAATGTAGAATGCCCTGACGCATAAAATAAACAATTTCGAAATTGAGCATTTGTGGACCAAACAATACAAAATAATTCCAAACAACTAAAAAATATTTAATTAATTAAAATGTACTACAATTAGTAGCGCGAACTATAAAGAAAAGGAATTACATTTCAGATCGCCTGGAATGAAGAAACTAATCATCGCCATAATATAGGGGTGGCCAAACTGCGGCTTGTGAGCCACATGCGGCTCTTTGATTTGTGGCTCTCAATAAAAATACCTGAGTTTCCTTTTCATTTTTGTGTTATTATATTTCAACAGATATTGTTTTTCGGTATGTGCTTCAAAATGTCTTTTAAATTACTGACAGCAATAGACTAAGTGCAACGTTGTAACAAATTTCGTTTCCATCCAAATTAAAAATGACATGACTCATCGAAAACTGTCTAAACAATTATAACAGTGTAATCGTCTGTAATCGAATGACTTCAGATCGATTTTGAATTTTTAAACTTTCATTGCAACGGACAATTGATATTGTGCTCTGGAGGAAACAATTTGTATCCTTCTTGCTAAGAATGTAATTTGTAATTTTTGGTAAAATAACTATAATTCGTTTCATTGTATGCAACACGTGTTATTATTGTTTTAATAACATAAAGCTAACATTTTCAAAATTTCCTTATTTACAGTTATTTTTAAAATATGACTGCAGAGAATTACAATAAAAAAAAAGAAAATACGAGCAAGGAAATAGAAGTTTTAATAATGAGTGGGAGAATTTCTATTTTATTGACAATAATAGAAAACCATTCTGTGTTATTTGTATCTCTACGGTCAAATTTTATAAAGTTAACAATTTACATCAACATTATAAAACCAATCAACCTCAGTTTTCTAATCAGTATCCACCAAATTCCAAATTATGATCAGATGAACTTGCTTCTTAAAAATCAAATTTAAATAAACATTAGTCAATTTTAATGACCTTTAGAAATTAAGCTAATAACCAAGCCAATTTTATTATTCATTGCCTGGAATATTGCTCGTTCAAAACGCCCTGTATAGGCGTTTTGAACGAGCAATATTCCAGGCAATAACAAAACTGGGGACAAACAAAGGAAGACTTTATTTTAAAAAAAATTGGAAAATGTACTTCAAGTTTTAGATCCAAATTATGCATCATTGCACAAATTTCTCAAATTCCCATCCCGAAACACATAACCGATTTGAAATATTTTAAAAATTAGATTAAAGATTTATAATTTTTTATTTTCAAGATTTGAAGTATTTTAAATCACCTCTTGATTTTTTTATGAATCCATTTGAAATTAACATAATTCAAGATGAGTTTTCCATTTCCAATATAATAATGACCAAAAAAGCATCTGGAGAATTAGAAAGACGAGAGGGTAAAGCACACTAAAATTAAAATATAAATCGTCGCTAATTATTGAAATTTGGAAATTAGTACCAGAATTGAAGTATCCTGAATTAAAAAAGCTGCTTGTTGAATTATTTCAATATTTGGAACAATGTACTTATGTTATTATTTTATTCCACTTTAAAATTCGTGAAATCCAATTACCGATCAGTATTAACTCAGTATTAATAGCTCAAAAGCTCAAAGAATTACTGAAAAGTACAGCCACCAAATATTCATAAAATTTTAAAGAATTACTAAGAGAAGTAAAATGAATGTGTTTAATTTTTAATATTTAAATTCGATACATATATTTTGTACTTTTATTTATATAATTTCAATAAATTTAATTTTTGTGAAAAAATAATTTTAATACCTTTTTTTGCATGCCTTTTAAATTCGTATTTAATTGCGGCTCGCGAAAAATTTCAAATTATGAAAAATGGCTCGGACAATTAAGGAGCTTGGCCAACCCTGTCATAATATATTGGTGATTAGGCTACTCAAAAGCACTTTCATCTTGCTCAGTCTGCAATACTCTTTAGTAGATATAAAATGAGAGTTCACCAACACGTGGAGCAGGGAAGTCTTATCATTGTTTAAGTGGAGCAACGTCATAAGTTTGTAGTCTTATACGAGGATGTTATCACTAATCAGAGTGTGTGACGTCATTGAATAGTGCTGTCATCTATTGAGATATTTTGGAACTTTTTATATTAATGCTAAGAGTGACGTCATATGTAATATTTGAATCGTGCTGTCATCTATTGAGAAATTTTCAAACCTTAGCTTTGATACTGATGCTGTCCTCTATGGGAATAATTTTGAACGGTTTATTTTTATCTTCAAAATTGAAATTTAACAGCTGTGAGGGCAAAACCTTGCACCTCAGTGGTGGTAGTCCATTATCTTATCCATTGAGCTACTCGGACCTCGCTTGAGAAAGGGTTTTTATAGTTTATTATCATAGGGGTGATTAGGACTTGGAAATTTTTTTTGTAATGATTTTTATGTTTAAGGATTATAATGAACTTTTAAGTGTATAATAATACAAATTAATTTTTTTAAAGTAATAGAATTTAATTTTAAATCGAATATGCTTTTTCTTATTTAAAATTTACACATAGAGCTTTATTTAAAAAGAAATGAATCCTCAATTCAATAACAATACAAAGTTAGTCACTTATTTTTTTAGAATAGTAATAAAATTTAATTATTGAAAAAGATAGAACTTATTTTTAGAGTATTAATATAATTTAAATTTAGAATATTAAAATTTGTTTATAAAGTTACTTTCTATAGGACCAAATTTCTACTTTTTGAGGAATTTCCATCGACAATACCAAGTATTCGTATTATTTAAAGCATTGTACCAAGAAGTTAAGTCAAAATAAATAGTCATACTGTTTTAAAATAAAATTTAATTTGACTAACCATTTAGCTTAATGCTTAAGATTCGATCATTGCAGATTTAATGTATTTTATTAAAATTTATTGATTTATATGCTGTACAACTTCTATTTTAAATGTTAAGCAATTTATAATGGGCATTTTAACGTTTAAGCATTTAGCTAAATATTTTAAAAACTAGTATGGTAGCTTAAATGCATTTAATTAAAAAATATATTGGTTAATTTAATAAAAGAAAATATGAATGAAAATTGAACATAATATAGCAGAGAGATTTTAGATGGTAAATTTCAAACAAATCTTTTTATACTTTTGTTCCATGATTACAATGGCGACATTAATTAGCAATGACATTATAAAGTTTATAATACTTTTAAAGTTTATAGTTCATTATTACTGTAGAATTTTGTAATTAATATACAATATTTAAATACTGTATAATTGAATAAATATATATTACAATATTAAAATACCTACTTGAAACTGTAAATCAAACGTGTCAAATAAAATGCAGCAAAAATGTGCTAATTTTACGTTTTAATTTTCTGTGAACTTGCTTAGATAAAATAAAACATGAAAATTAAGTACATTTTACATTCTAAATTAAAAGTAACTGTTTTATGCTTTTGTTCGATGATCTATTGTCCTTAATAGCGAAATTAATTTCTAGTAACATTTAAAAGAAAAATTCTCTTATATTTTTGGAGGATAAAATTATACCTTTTATTAACTCTAAATTTTGCTGTTAACATACAATATCTATGCATTTTACAATTGAATAATTATACATTACAATAACCTTCGTTTAATAGTGATTTCCACGATTTATCATCAGTGGGGTAATATTATTGATAAAGACTTCTAGATTTTATTTAATTTAGAACTTGTCCTTTTTTTAAGTAAAATTATCGATACTTTTTTAATGAATCGAACTTAGACTAAATGAACGAATTAGAAATTCTACAAAATTCTAAATTTACAGCTTTGGATAGTTCGAAGTGAAACAAACAACTTGTTTAGATAAAACTTAAATTTATTTGCCAAACTTGATTAGAATTATACAACATATTATAAATAATCGAAGCTTATTTTTAATACAACGTATTATCTATCCTATTACATTCACTGATTAAACTACTTAGTAGGAAATTGTATATGTATAATTTATTGGTTTTTGTGTAAACTTTTTTAATAAATTTAATGAATGTAGAAATATATCAACTATTCTTGTTTTCAGTTACAAATATTTTTGCATAGTTTTTGATTTAAGATATTTGTGATTAAGTTTATCTAAAGCCCTTACTACTGCTATGCCATCTTATGAATAAAAGTTAATTTAATTTTACTAGCTTAACCTTAAAATTAATAACTATTGACCAATTTTTATATTCAGAAAGCGTATGAAAAAGTTACACAATGGCACAATTAAATATTAATTATAAATTATAAACGACAGTTACGTGCAAAACTTAAACGAGTAGTATTTTTCTTGCCATAACATCACGAGAAATCACCTGAGAGACATGAAATTTGGAAATGAGACAGAATTTTTTACCTAATTTATGACTAGTTTGTAAAAATGAATCCAGTGCATAAAGAATATGTAATTAAGCAAAAATGCTTTATTGAACTCAGTACCTTTACTCATCATTGTCTTTCCAAGAGGAAAAACAACAATTTGATGTTCCTTAGTAAGTGATATTCCCTCCTCTTAAGTGCAATAGTTGCATCACACCATCTCTCCTTACTCAACAACAGATTGTCCAACAGTTCTGGAGGTAAGAGTGCCCATTTCCCAATCAGCATTTGTTTCTATTGGTGATGAAATAGTTTCGAAAGGTGTCTTCCCAAAACATCGCACACATTTTTTACGGGATTTAAATCAGGTGAGTACTATAGTCAATTCATTCGATCATGGTGTATCCTCTTTCCAGTAGTTACTGAGCAGTAGGAATCCAACGTAGCCGTGCATTATTATCCATAAAAATGAAGTATGTTCCAATGCCATTCTCAGAACGCATTTTTCATTTTATTCTTTGTTTTTACTAGAAAGTTCATGTTTTTTCATTTGAAAATTCTTTTAACTTGCAAAACTTTTTTGAATAAAATAAAATAGAGTATAACTAAGCATAAAATCTCAGAACTATAAGCTAATGCTTATTTATTCCTGCTAGGAGCCGTCCAAACCAAGAATTATCTGCCCAAATATTTTTTATTTAATCTTGTTCTTGCATCATACATTTTATTCCAAAATGAATCGCAACCAAAAAACATTTATGTTCGAGTTTTGTTAACGTAAGAATCAGCAAATTATAATTTCTTTCTCGTTTACGCATCCATAACTGAGGCGTAAGAAATACTTAAGGTTAAAGTGGAAATAAATTCTGTTATAGTGGAGATAAATGTTATAAGAGCTTCGAATTTATATTACTTCAATATATTTCAATTTGTTTAAAAGTCTTAAATTTAGGCTAGCTATACTAGGTTATTCTCTGTTATTTTCTGTCAGAAAGGAAGTATCGATTTTTCATCAGCGTAATAGTTTTAATTTTAATTTCTTAGCTAACTCAATCTGATATAAAACTTTGATGTGAAGAAGAATTATATCTACGTTACAAATATCATTAATAATGCCAATTATAAAATTAATAAATTAGGATCTATTTTCAATGGACGTTATTAAATTTAGTAGTCAAATCATTCGAATTTAGAGTTAATATTCCTTTCTACCACATTAAAAGTTCAAGGCACGAATCATAATTTTTCTCATGTAACTCAAATCCAGCAACAACGTTACATACAGAATTAAAAAGAAGAGATTTTAAATATTGGAATTTCTCAATAATTATCAAAATGTCATTCGAAACCTAATGATTAATAAAAACAATTTAAAAAGTCAAAGAATTTGCTTGAATCACCAGGAAAGCGTGTAACTTTTAACTTGGGCAGTTTTAACACCGTAACAGTTTTTACTGAGATATTCATTAAGTTTTGCGGAGAATTTTCTTTCAAAACCTTTATTGGATTCAGTTCATCAATTTTATTTTTACCGAAATAAGTTTTTGATCATATTCTATAGGACTTTTTATTTCTTTTTTCAGTTCTTCGGAGTTTGTAATGAGATCTTCTATAATCGAACCATAAATTTTCAAAACTAGCTTTTTAGCTTCAAAACAGATTTTTCTGAGAAAAAATTCTGAGAAAAATCTCACAATTCTCAATAATTTTTATCATGTTTCTAAACTTCTTTAAATTTGATCACATCAGCGCAAAGTTTGCTCCTTTTTTATTTTAATTAACTTAGGAATTTCTGCTTAACTTGAATTCCAGAATTCAACCAATATTATTTAAAAATACGGCTTTTCAATTTTAATCCATGAATTCCCAGCCGATGCACCATATAACGAAGATTCATTAAAATATCCAGGTGCATAAAATCAATACAAATTTGAAAGCTTAATGTTTGTTAAACAAACAACGACAAATATTTCTATAATATAAGTGATCTGTTATTCGCTCCTCTTACCAACCAAAAAGAATATTGCATATCAGATCATCAATCACAAAGAACTAAACGTGGTCAGAACATATTGATGAGCAGATGAATCATAAGCGCCCTCTGTGTGAGTAATCTACAGTAGTATAAAACTCACTATTTTTTGGGTAAACGAACAATGGCTTTAACCTCTAATATGCTGCGATCAAAGTTTACTTTAAAGAAATCCTATTGGGGTTTACCGTAGCTCAGTGATGCAAGTACATTCTTTGAAATCAAAGTTTCTAATTTTGGTCACAACAACTGTTGTTCATCAGGTGATGGATGTTCACTTTCAGCATCCATGACTGCCCCGTTGGCTCTAAATGGTGAGTTTCTCTGGCTTCATCCTTTGCTAAATATCTATGAAAAGTTCTCTCGGAAAGTAATAATGCGAGGAAGTGACTCATATGTCTTATAAGAGCTTCTGATTATTTGACAGCTATTAGGAGTTCAAGTATAAACTGTCGATCATTGTCGTCTGGTGATAGAATTATATTTTTAATTTGGCATCTTCCTTACTCAATCTCAATTACTGTTGTACAAAGGAAGAGGGTATTCCGTTTATACTTTTTGAATGAATATATATGCTTGATAATCTGCTGAATTTCTACTTTATGACATGTAAATATGGCCAACTATGTATGAAAAATCCTCACGGTTAATACACGATAGATATCAAAGCTTTTACAGCGGTTTTCAACAATTTAGGAGTCTACTAAACGGTAGATTAAAGTGAAAATCATAAAGTTGGTTTCTTGCATGTCTATTTTGAAACAGATTTTGAATATTATTTCTTCATATTATCTAATTTTATCATTTTTTTCTAATCTAATCGAATTTTAATAAAAAATTCTTTTATTTAAAGTGGTCCTGTCGATTATTGTTGGAAGCTACTTCCTGTGTCAGAAAATCATACCAATCTGACCTGTACAGATCCTGTTTCTTCAGCTGAATGTAGCATCCCGATCTTGTATTACTTTCGAGATTCCGGAGATTTTCAAATAACCATCTATGTCAGCAACTTGGTCAGCTCTATGAGGCGGACAATCGAAGTGCACATTTATGATGGTAAGATTATTCTTTCGATTTTACTCTTTTGTAATATGAGACTCGTATCTATGTTTTTCATGAACCATGTTGGAAACTAGTATCGGCTTGATGTTGGTTTCCCCCAGGGAACCAAAATCGATTCCTGTTGTTGGTTGATAGTACATGGATGACAGACACACTCCTTTATTGTTCGTCTTGTAAAAACTAGAGTTTATTTTTTAAAGAATTGATCTCATATGATCTTTCTTAATCCAATAAGAGATTACTATCGTTAGAAGATTTCTCTCTACTGAAATTCATAACGACTAACATGACTTCACTGATGTGACCTCTTAACTAAAAGCAAGGTTAATTCTTATAGTTATGCATACACTTTTCTTTATCTTCTGATGCTCTTGGATTTAAACAGGTTTCTAGTGGTTAGGAAAGCACTTTGAGTTAAAAATTGTGTTCCAAACAGCTTTATGAGCAAAAAATGAAAACAGAATACAAAATGAAACCCATAGTTAAAAGATAAACCTAAATTTTATTGTAATAATACAATCAATATTTCATTGTAAGAAACTCTATATATATATTTCTGGGAAAAATAATGCAACAATAAATAAGCAGAATTTTCAAAACAACTTGTCAAAAATTGCTCAGAAAAATTTTATTCATATATTTTTTGGTCTGCTCGTGTTTAATATTTGATAATTGAGTTTGTTAAATGCATTTAATTTGAACTTAATAATATCATACTATTCTATAGCAAACTGAAGCTGAATGGTTAATGCTGCAGCCTTCAATTTAAGAGTTTGATAATTATAGTATCATTCCGAGTATGGATATTTGCATTAATTTGGGATTCATTGTAAGCCTTTGGACCAATCCAATTAATCTTCACATGCAAAATCTGATCATAGAACGCTAAGTAATTCAAATATCTGTATGCTATTCCGATTAAATTTAGTCACTACATATATATATATATATATATATATATATATATATATATATATATATATATATATATCAATTATAAAAACTTCAGATATATTTGCTTTAAAAAGTTCTGAAATTTTTATTTATTTTCTAAAACGAGTATGACTAATTGCAATTTTCTTCCCAGTCTTACCAGCTTCCCGAGTGTTATTTTATGTTCAATTTGTCATCATGTTTTTTTAATCAAATATGTAACATCAGATGGCTGTGCAAATGATAAGTAGTGATCAAATGGTTCATAGCAGCTAGGCAAATTATTAAACAAAAAATAATTATTTTTAACATTCACCGTTCAATTTAAATTTTATGTTGTCATTAATGTTTGAAATTCATATTTAAAAAACAATGATATTGCCTAATAAAGCTTCTAAAATTATCTTTTTCTAAATTGAGTTTTTGGCAAATTCTAGTTTTCTATCCCACCTGTCGGCCATATCAGTTTCTCTATCTTTTTCTGTTTACTTGAAATCCATAAAAATAAATAAAAAAATTAAATCATATATATATATATATATATATATATATATATATATATATATATATATATATAGAGCAACAGGAAAAACAATAAAACTAGTAAGAAAACATTTGAAAATCACTGACAAGAATATAACAATACACAATACAAAGATTTGGAGAAAAACATGGGGAAAACATTTTCATCAAGAAGGAAAGGGTAAACTATGCAAATTAAACACTCTTTTCTAACATGCACGAAGGACATATGTCTAAAGATCTTCGAGCAATTCCCCAAAAGAGTGTATTAAAAGAAGGAAGCATAAAGATGTGGGTGTTGTATTTAAAGCCCCACATTTTTTTTAATAACGGCGGGCACTTAGGTGACTAACCCTTCGCCACAACAAGGCCGGAAACTGCTACTCATTTGTCGTTACCCAGTGGGCACCTGTGAACCAAGTCACGGAGGCGAGTAACATTGCCCGCGTCATATCACCACAGACCCGTTTATAGGGCGGGCCACATTCATACATCAACACACAAGAAAGGACAGAGAAACACAGAGAGATAGTAACATCCATTCCCGAACCGGGATTCGAACCCGGGACCCACAGCTCAAGAGTCAGGAACGCTAACCACTCAGCCATTGGTCGGCCACCACACTTTATAAACCACAAACAATCTCCAATTTAGTTTTTAAGAAAAGTCTACAAGTTAAGTGGAACAGAATAAGATGGATTTAAAACACTATCGTTTACAGGCGAGCAGCACGAGCGAAGTGAATCGTTGATACAAGTTCCATGAGGCAAACAGTCTGTCGATCGGGGTTGAGTTGTACGTCGCTGCATATTCCCTTCCCACTGTCAACGATACCAACATGGGAACCGATCGTACAGTTCTTCCTGTACGAGTGGTTCTTTCCTCTGCCGATGGTGTAGAATCATCAGTTGATGCGAGGTCAGTTGGTGGCCGTGGTAGGAGAGGTCTCTTGTTTGCAACCATGTCCTCAGAGTTATAGATGAAGGCAGGTTTCACTCTATCCACGGACACTGTCACAGACTTTCCTTTGATGTCCAAGTTTAGCGTCTTGTTGTTGCGCTGGAGCACACGAAAGGGTCAATCGTAGGGTTGCTGTAGTGGTCTCCTAACGAAGTCCCGCCGGAGGAAAACATGTGATGAAGTTTAGAGCTCTCCATGGACGAATGTTGGACGCCTATCGTGGTGCTTAGGTGGCTGTGGTCGTAGAAGATTCATGTGGGCATGTAGCTTACCCACAAAGCTGGCAGGATCACAGTCGGGTTTGCTTTTGTAGAGAAATTCTCCTGGAAGTGCCAGGGTCTTTCCAAAGACCAAATCTGCTGGGGTACAACCGAGATCTTCCCTCAGGGACACACGGAGGCCAAGAAGAATTGTTGGGAGAACCTCCGTCCAGTGTTCAGTGGCGGGGCACTTTATTGCAGTTTTAAGTGGACGATGAAGTTCTTCTATCATCCAATTGGCTTGAGGGTGGAAACTCGTAGTTCGGGAACGGTGTGTGCCAAGGAACTTGGTGAGTACCGGAACAAAGAAGCTTCAAATTGACGATCCTGATCTGTAGACACTGTGGCAGGGTTCCATATCGTGACACCCTAGTGGTAAAGAATGCCTCGGCAACAGTCTCCGCGGTGATGTCCTTGAGAGGCTGTGCTTCAGGCCACCTGCTGAACCTATCAATCATTGTGATGCAATAATTTTACCCGTTGGATGGAGGAAGTAGACCAATCAAATCTAGGTGAACATGGTCGAATCATTGAGAAGGTTCGGTGAAAGTTGATATGGATGATTTGGTGTGGCGGTGGATCGTCGATTTCTGACAGGCTGGCTAAACAGTGCTTTGACCATTTGGCAGAATCGGAGAATATCGAGGGCCACACAAAACGGCGTTTCAACAAGTGAGTGGTCTGGCGTTTACCTGGGTGTGCCAAGTTGTGCAAGGCCGAAAACACATTCCGACGGTGCTCCTTTGGAATGTATGGTCGTGCCACTATAGTTGAGAAATCGCATGTTATCTCAAAATCACAGTCAGGCAGCGTCACCTTTCTGAGCTGCAGGGCCGTTCCTGATGTCAGCAAGGTAGCAAGTTCAGGATCCGACAGTTGGGATGCCGCAATGGCTTGATAGTCGATGGAACTTGGCATGGTTATGCTTGATATCCTAGGCATGACATCAGCAGCTATATTCCTGGTCCCGGGGACATGCTGGATACTGGTAGTGAATTGGGTCAGGAATTCAAGTTGGCGTGCTTGACGAGGAGAACACTTGTCACTTTTTTGGCGAAAGGCAAAGGTCAGGGGTTTGTGGTCAGTGAACAAAGTGAATTACCGACCTTCCAACATGTGTCGGAAATGTCTGACACTCATGTGGAGTTGATCCTCCGAATGCAGTAGGATTTGTAATCTCTAGGAAGTATTTCAGGATATTTCCAAAATAATTAACGGCTGCACAGATGGTGGTAACCGACGGCTGAGATGTAGGCATCACTGAGCAGAATGTGTGTAGGGATGTTAGTTTGTTGATCAGTTTCTTTTGTTTAAGGTCGATCAACAAGTCAAAGTGCGTAAGGAAATCAGCTCCTATGATTGGTGATGTAACATCAGCAACGATGAATGTCCATAAGAATGGCTTTCTCAAACCAAGGTCAAGTTATTTATTTACAAAGCCATATGTTGGAATTTTGGAATTGTTAGCAGCATAAAGGGCAAAATTGGATTGTCACGATATTTTCTTGTTTGATGCTGGTGGGACAACCGAGACCTCCGAGCCAGAGTTGACCAAGAACTTTAGTCCACTCTTACGGTCATAGATGAAGAGCCTGCTGGTCTTGGTTGTAGCCTCCGCCGTGCCAGCTACTGTGATGGGACTAACAGGTTTTTTTGAAAAACACAAGGTTGTTTACAGTTCAAGGCACGATTACCAAACCTCTTATGGTAGAAACAAAGTTCCCTGTTGTTGTTGTTCGATCTGGGTTGTCTGTTCGAGTTCGATCGGCTGCGAGATGATCGTCGAGACGGATATGTGTTTCGTGAGAAGTTGCGGCTTCTAGACAGCTCCGCGACCTGAAGGGATAGCTCCTCCAGCTTACTTGCTAAGATGTTTGTTGCTGAAGGTGTGGGCGGCTCAGTTGTGGTAGCTCATACAGCTGCTGAGGACACGATCTCCGCGACTTTATCTGCAATGATCGCCAGCTTTTCCAGCGAATCGGAAGACGCTGAAAGGACCGTCTGGATGTGGGGTGGCATCCGCTGCATCCACAGGTTCTGCCAGAAGTCTTCTCGCAATTGCGTGCCAGCGAGGCCACGCATCTTCCTGAGGAGATGACTTGGTTTTTCGTTTCACGTAACTGGAGATCACATAGCAGCTTCTTAATCTTTTGTTGATCAGACTCTGCGAATTCTGATATTAGGCGAGTGGAAAGGGCCTTGTACTTCTCCGCCAAGGGTGGATTGAGGACGATGTCCGCCACGTGCTCCAAGGTTTCCGTGTCGATGTTAGCCACTAACGCTGAGAATTTGGTGTCGTCGCTGGTGTTGCCGCTATACGCGAATGAGTTGTCACACTGGGCAATCCAGAGGCGAATGTTACTCCTCCAGAATGGTGGACGACGCAATGCCACGCGGGAGATCTGGGCCGACTCAGGCGATGAAACATTCCCAGCATCGGTAGTGTTGTCGTTTGGCATGTTGAAAACTGGCGCGTAGAAAAGAAGAAGAAACGTACCTCTTGTTGAGACACCGGAAATTCGTCACTCCCTGCCGGGTTTGAAAAACCGCTTGAGGAAAGAAAATATAACTCACACTCACCTTGTGTAAAAAAATTTTTTTCCTAATTCATCGTAAATCACGTCCAGTTCACCACTTGTGAGTGTTGTATTTAGCACCACACTTTAAAAACAACAAACAATCTCCAATTTAGTTTTTAAGAAAAGTCTACAAGTTAAGTGGAACAGAATCAGATGGATTTAAAACACTATCGTTTACAGGCGAGCAGCACGAGCGAAGTAAGTCATCGGTACAAGTTCCATGAGGCAAACAGTCTGTCGATCTGGATTGAATTGTACATCGCTGCAAAGATATTTATATCAAAAATTAAAGTAAAAAAGTATATTAAAGCAAAATAAATAAACCCATAAATATATTAGTTGGTATTGATTTAATGTGCTGTATTTTATTACTAAAATGTTTTTACTTCTTCCTATTATATATATATATATATATAAATATATATATATATATATATATATATATATATATATATATATATATATATATATATATATATATATATATATATATATATATATATATATATATATACACCGTTTTAGAAAACGCTTAAATCTGTGGAGCATTTGATGCATTTAAAATGTTCTTAGTCTTCAACTAGGTTACCTGTCGAATCCGCTATTTTTTATGTGGTTCTTTACGTACACAGTTATATTATTCAAACATTCAATTACAAAATATTTGTGAGAGTAACACATATGTTGTACTTCTTTCTTACCTATTTATTAACTATATCAGTGTTTTCATAAGATGGGTAATAGCATCATTTTCAAGATGATGGATTATTTCAGTACATCATCTATCAATCAACCAATAAGTGATCTCAGTGGCTGCTTCAAGTGCTTTTGGGATATTTGTTAAAAATAGGAAACAGTGAAAAGAGACGATTAATTTTATAAAACTACTCTTGTAAAGCAACAAAAGTACATTTATAAGATTTGCAAAACATTTAAACGCTTGCGTTTGAAACAATATACAGGGTGATTATAAAAAAACTTTGCCAACATCTGCACTTCTAGCGTCCATTCTATTTAATCGATCAAGATGATATTTCAAATATAGTTCTTTTGAGATATGCGCTCGAGATTCTGTGAATGGCAACACAGTGGCCCTCGCGGTTACAGTTATAGTGACAGAAACTCGAAATTTTCGAATGGCAACGTCTACTTTTTACCATCGCAAAATGTTCAGCACATGCGAAAACCCTAAATAGCGTTGAAACGGTACCGATATGTCTAAAAACGGACATGTTCTGCAAACACAAAAAAGAGTTCTGAAAACCGGCCAATAAAACACGATCTGGGCGCACGCAATAAATTTGCATGTGACAGAGTCAAGAAACCAATCACAGAACGCCGGTCGCCAGATATTCAGCGTAGGAAACCTATAAAATACCAAGCGGGTATGCGAAGTCGTCATTCGGGAACTCCCACATGCCGACGATATGAGTCTTCCTAGGAAAGTTCGCGGTGAATTGATCAAACTCTATTACCAAAATGGGATGAACGCTGCGGAAGCCTTGCGTGTGTATCGCCGCAATCATCGACAACGACGCGGCCCATGTACTCTGCAAGCTCTGCGTGATTTAGTGCGGAAATTCGAAGATACAGGCTGCACCTGTGACAAACAGCGCTCCGGACGGCCAACTGTTTCTGAGGACGTTGTCATGGAAGTGCACCATACAGTGACTGCAGGACACACAGAAACCGCAAGAGGCAAAGCGCGCGTGTTGGATATTCCGAACTCAACGGTCCGCAAGCTCTTGCGCTCGGTACTTCACATGTTTCCCTATCGGTTCCAGCGCGTCCAGATGTTGGAGCCGGGTGACCCACAACAACGTCTGGACTTCGCAAATGTATTTTTGTTACGATATGATGCGGATAACGACTGGCCACTTCGCATACTATGGACGGACGAGGCGCATTTCACCTTAAATGGCAGCATTAACACAAAGAATTGTGTGCACTGGGGAGAGACGAATCCTCATGCTGTGGCGCCAGTACCATTATTTGACGCCAAAGTGACTGCGTGGTGCGGCATTACAGCTACATTTGTTCTGGGCCCGTTCTTCTTTGAGGAAACGACCCCGACTGGCCCTGGAACATGTTCTGTAACGGGCCCTCGGTATGCAGCCATGCTGAAAAATTATGTCTTACCGGAGTTGCGTCGGCTGAATGCACTCAATGATATTGTTTGGATGCAAGATGGCGCACCTCCACACATAGCGAGGTCAGTTAAAAGGCTCCTGGATCAGCATTTTGGTGATCGCATCATCTCACGCTATTATCTTTTTCCGTGGCCTGCGCGATCCCCAGATCTGACGCCTATGGATTTCTGGTTTTGGGGCTATCTCAAATCCAGAGTTTATCTGTGCAATCCTCAAACATTGTCGGACTTAAAGGATTCTATACGGCGTGAGATTGGAAACATCCCTCGTGCCATGTTGCGTGCAGCGACATTGTCCACTGTCTCCCGCATGCAATGCGTAATTGCCTGTGATGGCACTCATGTGGAAAATGTTTAAAATTAATAAAGATTTTTTTCTCTATGTGTTCTCATCATTGAGCAGTGTCTTGTCTCTGTCGTATGCATTATTCCTCCGTGCGCCTTGAAGAACTGTTTGTATGTGTATAACACGTCGGTTTTCGGACATATCGGTACCGTTTCAACGCTATTTAGGGTTTTCGCATGTGCTGAACATTTTGCGATGGTAAAAAGTAGGCGTTGCCTTTCGAAAATTTCGAGTTTCTGTCACTATAACTGTAACCGCGAGGGCCACTGTCTTGCCATTCACAGAATCTCGAGCGCATATCTCAAAAGAACTATATTTGAAGTATCATCTTGATCGGTTAAATAGAATGGACGCTAGAAGTGCAGATGTTGGCAAAGTTTTTTTTATAATCACCCTGTATTTTATAAATCAGCATTTCTAATTAACTTAAGAATAATAAGTAGTTTTATATTTCAGAATTTAGCCAATGTGTATTTTCTTTTATCAACATATTTTAAATTAGATATTAATAAAATACATAATTAAGAATCTGTTCATTTCGATTTTATTTTCAATTCAAACATATACTATTATTTATATAAATGTTATTAAAGATGGATTTTTATCATAAAAATTTTTCTGAATATTCTTAGAAAATAATTTTTACAAATAAAGCACTTACTGAATAAATTTAGAAACATCTAATTTATATAATTTTAACATTGGTGCAGTTAATTGCTATTTATTTATATCTTTCAGTGTCCTTGCGGCCCCAGTTGTCCACAGTAATCATTCCCATTGTGTGCACTGTGCTGGTAGTCATCATCATTGCTGGCGCTGTTGTTATTCAGATGCGCCGACACTCTTCTTACAACATCGAGACTGCAGATTTCGATTTTATGAGGGTAGATGAGTCTTCTGCAGTGGCCATGGAGACGTCTTGGGAGTACATGTGGCGCACCTTGGTGAGAGTGCTTCAACTACGATGCTTATGGTATTCTCTAGATGCCGAAACTCCCATAGCTCATTATGGCAGCATTTTGAAAGAAAGGAGTTGAAATGTAAAATTATTTTGTACAATTGTGCCTGTGATCACCAGTGTGCCATTGATATTTGCATGAATTGAGAATAAGTTGCTTTTCATCAAAATGTCATCCAATATTTTTTTACTTCTAATCTCATTATAGTTGTTTATTCATTAGATATTAAAACTCTTTACTTTGTGATTAATTAGAAACTACGATTACAAGCATTCTAGTCTTTTTAGGAGTACTTTCATTATACAAAAAAAATCGCATTTAAAATGTCTATTTGAACCACTGAAGGGTACCACCTTACTAACAAATATAATTTATTAATAGATTTAAGATAGTAATCAGAGGAAGTTGAAATTTAGAAGTAATCTGTAACCATCGAAGAAGAGTTAATGTAGTTACTTTACAATATTCTTATAATAACCTTAAATATACACATTTTCTTAAATAATTTGATTTATTCAATTTTTTCTAACATGGTTTGACATGATTACGTATCCTTTGAAGTTGATCTAATATATAAAAGGAACCAAATAAATCGCTTTCAAAACAATGATAAGACTGTTTTACTTCAACTGTTGTTCAACAGTCATTTTTCAACACGAGGATTACTTCATGTTATCCTCACTTTTATGATTTTTAGAGATGATTAGAATTTAAAATAGATTCCAAACTTACACAGTCAAGTAAAAAATGGGATTCCAACTTAAGAATTGTTAAACCAATATTGAATGTGCTAATCTTTGTGCTGCCAGTTCGGTAATAAGGCCAAATAGTTCTCTGCAACTTAAGAAAGAACAGTAGGCTCTGAATTAAAGCACTTTATAAAGATTTAATGTATTAGTTTTTAATTAATGTGATAATGTTCAGTGATTTATGTATAAACTTTTCTATTGAATTTTAAGTCTTAATGAATATATTCAACTTTTTGCAATTTATAAAATTTGCTACAATGTTTCATCAGTTAGTAGTTATGGCTTATCTTTCAAGCTTTGTGCGTCAAATTTCAAAGAATAAAATCTTAATTCTGATGACATGTAACATATAGATGTAATAATTTTCTTAAATTATTCAATGCGGATGCATTTGAATCAAGTGTTGATCAGTTTTAAACTAGGAAAGGCTTATTCTTATGAATGAAATCTCAATTCTTTTGCTCCAGAATGTTTTTCAACATTCATGTTAATAATCAGAGGGACAAAAATGGTAAATCATGTTTTCCGTAATTTTCAAGAAGTAAAATATGCAAAAATTTACCAGAACAAGTTTTTCCCGATTGAATTCTTCAGGCAATAAACAAACACCCTAAAATAAAATAAACATTTATTGAAAATGTATGTCAATAGTGTTGTAGTAACATTTTATAGTGTTGGCCTGATTTCTATAAACAATCTACAGGTAACCCTCCTATAACACGGTATTTTATAACACGGTTTCGCTATAACACGATTCGTAAATTGCGGGAAAATTCCTACAACACGTCATCCTATAACACGGTTTTGTTCCAATGTTAGAGCTTGTTATCGGTCGGCGGAAACATATTCACTCCTTACTTCTTTTCTAGGTTAGCGGCGACTCTCCGCGTCTTTTCTTCCGCGCTGAAAGACGTAAATAAAAACACTTTGCCGGTATACTGGAAAACAAATCCAAAAGCTTGGGTAACAGGAAATTTATTTAAAGATTGGTTTTCAAATTGTTTTGTGCCAAGCGTTGAGCGTTATTTAAGGCAGAAAAATTTGAGCTTTAAGGTGCTATTACTTTTAAAGCTCCATGCCACCCACAAGATTTGACTCATCCCAACATCAGAATAGTGTTCCTACCACCTAACACTACTTCGTTGCTTTAACCATTGGATCAAGGTATTATTTATACCTTTAAAACGCGTATTATATAAGAAGATCCTTACAGTGGATTTTAGACGCAACTGATTCGGAATCAATTAGCGTAATGGAAGCTTGGAAGAAATTTTCAATCAAGCACTGTATCGAAATCATATCTTTGTCGCTGAAAGAAATAAAGACATCAACCTTAAATGCGTGTTGGAAGAAGATATGGCCCTCTTCAGTTGAAACAGAAAACATGCGTGAAACATCAGAAAACGAAACTGGTGCCATATTAAAAGTCGCTAAATCAATCGGAGGCAAAGGTTTTGTGGATATGGCTACTGAAGACATTCAAGAATTATTAGTGGAAGAAGAATTGACGAAGCGGATTTGATGGAAATGGCATCCCTGGATGCAAATCAAATAGATTTTGAGGACGCTAGTAATTCTTTTAATGTTAAATTCTTAACTGCACTCTGATGAAGATTGTGCAGTTAAGAATTTAACATTAAAAGAATTACAAGAAGGCCTATGCTTAGCGAAAAATCTCTAGTCATTTTTCTTGAAAACAGATCCTTCCACGGAAAGAAGTCGAAAATTCAAAAGGGAGCTGCAAAACTGTTTAACTCCATACCGCGAAATTTACAATGACCTTAGTAAGAACTAGTCAGCAAAGTTCGATTACAGATTTTTTTAAGAGGGGAAAACATACAAAAACTTTAATAGAGAAAAAAGTTCTGAAAGTGAAGGCGATATCGTTCCACCCAAAAAACGTTCTCGGTTGATTGTACTGAGCAGTGACGACGAATAAATTCATTAAATTAGGGTTGCGTTAGATTAAAATATTTTTTTCTTACTTTGTGTTGGATATACATTTATTATTTAATAAAAATTAAGTTGTTTATGTCGAATTAAAATAAATATTTGTTTTTAATAAGTTTTTGGAACGTAACCCCCCTTTTTGTACTAGTTCTGGGTCTCATGCAACACGATTTCACACAACACGGCATTTTCTAGGAACCTAACTACCGTGTTATAGGAGGGTTACCTGTATTTAAAAATTAAAACTGGTTTATAACAAAACAAATTATGATATTTTGTATATATATATATATTAATAAAAATTTTAATGGTGAAATATTATAAAGAATTTGGATAAAAATAAGAGATAGTAGGAAGATAATCCTGGTTACAAGGAGGCATTCCCTATACTTATTATTTTAAACATGATGAACAAATAGCGGCTTCTCAGCCTTTGTAAGCTGATTTCCAAAAAAGTGAATATAAAAAGTAAATTATATTTAGCCTTTTATTAAACAATAAGTTATTTTTATACATGCACATTAAAAAAATAGAAGATTACCTATTAATGAGAAAAGTTTGACTAAATTAACTTTCATTAACTGGAAAAAATTTGGGACATTTATAATATTATAAGAATTTGCTTAATAAAATAGAAAAATATTTTTTATAATGATTTTTTAATAAAAATAGGAGAAAATACTACAATATTCCAAAGTGATATCATTCTTTAATTAATATATATTGAATTTTTCATTTAAAATGCCTTCGCTTCAAAAAAAAGACAGCTGAGAACGAAAAATGTGGCAGTTGTTTATATATTTTTTTATACTTTCCAGTACACTTTTTGAGAGCCACGAAAATTGAATGCATAAATAGAAATGTTTTTTACCACAAGTCTACACATGTATTTTTAATTTCTTTTTCTCAAGCTCATTTTAAGTAAAATTTTGATTACAGCAATCATAATTAATTTAATAAAACATATTTAATGCAGATTTAAAATTTTACGTAAAATTGGTTACATCACAATGTAACATTCTGCACAGACACTTTTAGCTTAAAAAAAAAAGCACAAGTGTTTTTTTTCCTTTTCAAAATTGTCATCTATGCATACATAAGCAATAAAAAAAATAATCCTTACATCAGATTTCCGATTTTTAAGTATTTTTTACTCAACGCAGCGAATCTATTTTTGACAGTCCCAATATGTCAGCGAACTGAAAGTTTCATTGGTTCAAGGATGACTGGAATCCCGACTTCAATGTTTAACAATTTCGTAATTAAAGAGATTTATAAAGCGTTCACTGCTTTTTTTTATTTGTTTTTAGTTGATTAACACTTGAGATCTCTTTTCGTGGTGCAAAAAAACAAAATCATCTTATTCAAAGATAAATAGTTAAGTTATTATCCCAAATCATAATTTTTTTTAAAAGTTACGAACAAATTTTTAATGAGATCTACATCAAGCATAGTTTAAAATAAGAGATAATGAATAGTCAGAAATAATGAAATAATCAAAAAACAAATCAAATAATCAGAAAGCAATTAGAAGATCGTTATATCATACTCTTATAGAAAACTAATATTAATAAATGTACATTAAAATAATATAAAATCTTTATAAATTGAAAAAAGTAGTAAATTAAAATTTTAAATCCTTTTCTTTTAAAAAGCTCATTCCTTTTTTTAAAAAATAACTGCAAATATGAAAATAAAATTATAATTTGACAATTTTATGACATATTTAAATTGCTTTTGTGAATGTATTATTTGAATATAAAATTGTTATTCTATATAGAAAAATTTTTTAATTAAAAAAATAATAAATCCACTTAGTTAACTGCATAATAAAATTTTCTTTTATTCTCCAATCTTTCCAATATCTTAGAATCGGAGAACAAATAGAAAATAAATCAAATTAACATATATAGAGAGAATAAAGCACATTTTCAATAAGATGTTCTCAGAATGGAATCCTATATAACTGTAACATTTTGTTATAGTTATTTTTTAGATGATATATAATATTAATATCTTTGTATAAAAAAAATGTTTGCATATTGTTCTATTATTCTACTTAAAATTTAATTAATATAAAATATAACAATTCATGAACAGCCAAATAATTAAATGTAATTTTATTTTATTATGGTTAACTTTATGATTAACAAATATAGTAAAAATCACACATCACTAAAAAATCAATAGCAATCCAAAATGACACTTTAAATTTTCCTTCATATATTGACAGAAAAAATTAAGAAATTTATGTATGAATTTTATGGATAAATAAACAAATGTAAATTTATAATAAATTTATCGAATAAAAAATGTCCACAATTTCGAAAACATTGTAATGTGAATAATGTATACTTTGTCATTACTTCAATCAGATGAACAACATACTCATAAGAAATGTCATGAGCCAAGCTTAGTGGAAATATTATCATGACATTCTCTCATTAAAGTGAATTTTATTTTTTGTACAAGAAATTGTAACTGAAATGGCAGTTTCTCAGTTTAACCAATGATCATATGACAAAAAAAAATTATTTAAAACTTTACAAATCAAATTTTTAAAAATTTCCAAAAATATGTAAAAATAAAAAAACTAGGTGGCCTTTTCACTTTCATGATCTGGAAAATATAAAGCAATTGAAGAGGTAATACCATGGTACTTTAAAGTGAGTAATCATGTGGCCTTCTATTTATGTAATTTGTTAGTTTTCTAAAGCTAAAAATGTATCTTGTATTTTCATTAAAATGGACCAATATTAATATTTTCTCAGATTACATATAAGCTAGAAAATATCACTATTTATTGTGCACAAAAAAATGTTTATTTTGTAAATATTTATATATTTCACTATTGGTTAAGTGCAACTCTGATTATATTTTGGACACAAAGACCAATTCATAATGTATCCTAAAATTGCATCTTGTATTGATTATATTTTGGACACAAAGACCAATTCAACATGACAGGTTAATTTTTATTTTTAATTTACAAGATGCGAAAAAAAAAACTCAAATTATTGATCTAAAGAACTGACTTCAGCTACTAGCCAGTAAAAACATGCATATTTTTACTTAAAATATGTAATATAACTACAAGGTATTAAAAGTATATGGGAAATAATTTTAAAATATATTGAATAATATATTTGGTTTCCACAAACGTAAAAGTGAGAACTACAATATGTGAAAGTGGTAATAGATGCATCTTTTTCTTTAGATAAAGTGAAATAATTTATAAAGGAATAGTCTATCAAAGACTTCTTATCCTGTAGAATAAGAGTTAAAAAACTTCTGCAGTAAAATTTGAAAGTAATAATATTTATTCAGTAATAATTATCTATAAAACTTATTCTTGACAACTGTCTCTTAGTACTATTTGCTATTCACATACTTTTAATAGGGTCTATACAGACTTTCTAGCAAAAATTCCAGTTTCAATTTTTTAAACAAATTACACTAAATTTTCCCAGGAAATATAAATATTTACATATATTTTTAGGCAAACATACCTAATTGTTTATACAATATATTTTTAATTGTATGTACATACTTTTTAAATTTTCAATTATGATAGCTTAATATTTGTAAAAACTAGATAGTTTTGATTATTGAGTATTTCAAACAGATTAAATAAATCTGGAGTTATAATAGAACATTTATTTTAAGACATTATTAAAGCAAATTTTCATTTCTCTGAAAGCTCACAGCATATTTTACTTTGTAAATTTGCATTTCTTTCAGTTTTTTTCAGCATAATCTATTGCAGATTTCTCAATATCATTTTTAAAACTTTTCTTTGAGATCTTAAAAGATAATTTTACTATCCCCACAGTTTTATATTTTAACATTATATGCTTTTTGTTTGTTTCAGTTCTTTTAAATACAGCTGATACTTTTGCCTGTGATAGTATCAGACATATAAATATATGCTTAAATTATTAAAAATATCCTCTAATTATTATGTGAGCAAATCCCAGTGTTATAGAAAAATTAATCAATTTGTATGAATCCTATTGTAATATTCAGCATTTGTTATTCATGATTGACAACAATATTAGCTGAGGTGGTGGTGGTTTTTATATTCTTACTGCAAAAAACGTTGTTTCAACATAATGATTATTGCCTCACAACTCAGTAAACATGTTTATGTCCTTCTTTTCATATTATATACATGACATATGTATATAAATATTATGGAATAAAATCAAGTCAATTTAGTACATATTTTTAAAATTTTATAATCTTTTCTAACTTATTTTCATTAGAAGATCTTAATCAATTCAGTGATTAATAATCAAATCAAATAAAACTTTTAATGAAGTATATATTTCATATAATGAAACTTTTTCAGATACATAAAAACATACAAATAATGGAAGAAAAATAATTCATGAGAGATGAATTATGATCTTAAACGATGATTTTAGCACAGGGACAGCACTTTAAAGGCCATATATCTTTAGAGTACGATCCATGCTCACAGATGCAGCAAAATGAGCATTTTGTATAAATCTGACTCCAGTGGCTGTTGCTGTATGGTCAGTGAAAGTCTTAAGGT
The DNA here is from genome assembly GCA_037975125.1 of Latrodectus hesperus. Taxonomy (NCBI): domain Eukaryota; kingdom Metazoa; phylum Arthropoda; class Arachnida; order Araneae; family Theridiidae; genus Latrodectus; species Latrodectus hesperus. The sequence goes on from CM075852.1 coordinate 62,806,667, forward strand.
TATCCCATTGTTTACAGAGATATATCCTGTAAATACATAAAATACATTTCTTAAATAATTTTATAAATCATGTAAAAGTTTCTAATAATTAACAATGTAGTAATTTTTTGCAAAGAAGTGCATAAGCAGCATGCAATTGCCACTAACTTGATTTTATATAACAGAATTTTTTTTTAAAACAAAAGAGAAATCAGAAACAAAATAGAAATCTAAAAAGAATTTCCAGTGAAGAGTTTGACTTGATACAAAATATTATAGTTCATTCTGAATAAGTAACAGCACTCATTCTTTAAAGATGTCAATTTCTAACAACAAAAATCAAAAGCCAATATTTTCAATACTATTCAATGCATTTTACAGAACATATATTCAAAATATTTTTAGCCTCATAAAAGTATAATTTAAACCAAAATACGATGATGTTTTTTCATTTGTTATTATACCAAAATTCAGCTTAATTAAAAAGGATTTTGACCATATTTATATATATTTGTAAATCATCATTTCGGAAAAATTTTGGAAAATAAAAAATTGTTTAGAATATACTTGAAAAATTAACCATTTTTCTAATGTGATTAATTAATAAATATGCTAAAGTGCAAATGCATCTAATAAAACACTTTCAATTAGAATAATTTACAGAACTCTTGGGGAAAAAAAGTTGGTTTCCATCCATCAACTTTCAACTGCACAATTTGTTTTTTCCTTTATTCAGCAAATAAGTTTTTTGCTTTGAACGACATTTCTGGCTTTAAAATAATTTTCTATATTGTATTTAAATTTTAAAATAAATTATAATCAGTTTATCAATGTATTAAAAGTTCTCTTTCAGAACCTACACACAAAAATGAAAGGCATATTATTTCACATTGAAACAACTATTTCAATAATATTCACATTTAATTAATTTTGAAAATACATTTGACACAAATCATTTTTATTTATGTCTTATTTAATTTTACTTAGCAAAGAAGAATTTTTATATCAGAAAATAGCCTAAATATCAAAATTTGAAAAGATAAAATAAATGTATGAAAGCAATCTAAAGTTTGAAATCTTATGAGAAAAATTTAAAGTATTAGCTAACAAGACAAACAATACATTTTAATTCTAATAATTTAATTCTTACTTCTAAAATTTTAACATAAAAACAAAATTCCTTTGAAAAATAACAAAAATTTTTTATAAAATTCAATATTGCTTTCTTAACTCTCCTCACCCCACACAAATATATATATATATATATATATATATATATATATATATATATATATATATATATATATATATATATATATATATATATATATATATATATATTTCAATTCAATTATCAAACTTGACATAAAAGTTATAGATATTGTGAAAAATGTAATGAGGCCTTCCTCACATTTTTTTCAATCAAGAATTCAACATAAATCAATTGATTTTTGTTAAATTCTAATGACTGACACATTAAACAGTTCAGCATTCAGGAAGTTTAAATGCATTTTTTTCTCTAGTATCTAAAAACTTAATAAAACTTTCAAATTCATGAAAGAAATTTTTACACTAACCGTACTTAAATCTTTGAATTCAATTCCATACAGCATTTAAAAAAATAAATAGAAAAACATGCTGATCAAAGTTTATTCACAAGCATAAGTTCCCTTAAAGTTTATTAATATCCACAGCAAATATGTGCTAAAACTTATATTAAGTCAGCAGGTAGAATGAAATTATATATTTATATGCATGTTATAAAAAATATTGTTTTAATGTAATGAAAATGTTTACTTATCATTTAAAAATAATAGTTTGTATGTTTAAGTGTTTTACAATTAATACTTCACATTAGGATGAAAAAGATAATATCTACTATAAGGGATTTTGAATATTGCACATCAAAACAAATAATTTCCTTTTCTTTGCAATTTTATCAAATGAAATTAAAATAGGTTTAAAAAACAACTGACTTAAGGAAATATATATATTGTAGTAGATAAATATTTTTCAAAATATAATACATTAAGATTATCATGTTAAAAATATGCCAGTAATTAAATTAATATCAAATTCTTCACACACACATATTACTTAAAATTTTATTTTGAAATATCAATATTTTCATGAAAATGTAAGATGGAATATCCAAACAGTATAAAAAAGGTTTCTGAATTTTTCAGTAGTTCAACATCAACATCAAACAAATTCTAGTAATAAATTTTAAAACTGCTTTTGTAGAAAAAAACACATTTCAGTTAATATTATTTTCATCATACAACATACATAGCTGCACAGGCGAAACCCAGGCACTACCTTATATAAGTTTAACAGGTTTAAAAAATACTCATTTATCACCAAGTGCCTCATAATTTTCAACAGGTGATGATATCACACGACAGCTGGCACTCTCTTTTCCATACCACATTAGTGAAAGGACATTAGACTTAGTGGTCTGGTTTAGGTTTACACTTTAATGATACTTTTTGTACGCAATTTAATTTGATTGGTGCATACAATTTAAAGCAAACTACGAATAACTGCAACCCTGAGCTTAGGAATCGATTTAAGAAATTGTTGAACTGAAGGCCAAAGCCAGAAAACCATAGAAATATTTAACATCACTGGCTATTGCAGATTACAATTTCTAATTGGTTTCATGAAATAAGACAAGATCAATTTTTTTAATGTTTTTGTAACTGCAAGCTACAATTAACAAAATAAAGATAAGAAAATGCCCCACAAAACTTCCACAATTAACATTTTGGTGTTTTAATGGGAACAAATGAAAAAAGTAACATCAACTTCATTAATAAAATACTTTCATTGGTCCACACACAATCATTACTTTCAATATCTACCTACCCATTAAAACTTAAAAACAATGAAATAATAAGTTGTATAAATTTATCTTCTATATAGAAGCACAAATATAATTACCTAATATCAGTTCCAGCTACAGCTAGATAGGTACCACTCTGATCAAAGCATAATGATTTTACCTGCAAACATAAATTGTTTTAAAATCTGAATAAGAGTATAAAAAAAGAGAAAGCTTAAAAACTCAAAATTAACTTTCCAGTTATCACAAGAAAGCAAATAGAGATCTTGAAATTCTTAAAAAGTATAACTGTTCAAAATCATTCTTATCACATAATTTAATAATTAAAATATATAAACTTCACAATAAATACTTTTTAATACATATATTTTTATAATAAAATATAGTAAAGTATTACGTATAAGAGAGAATAAAAGAAATGTTAAAATTTGTAGAAATATTTTTAAAAATTATTATTCATAATCATATTTTACAAAAAGTGGAAAACATTTATTTATATTTTTTAATTATTATTATAATTTCTTCTAGCACACTGTATTTAGTTGTTTTTAACTTTTTTCTTACAATGAAATTTTAAAAATTTAAAATTCACTAGGCATTATCTTTGTCAGTCTTTTAATTACAAAAGAACTTGATTTTTGACTCTCATATCTAAAAAATGTATGAAATTGAAGAACAAAAAATAAATTTGCACTCTTTAGTTCACCATAAATAATATTTACTAGCCATTTTAGCCAATGGAATAATTCTACTTAATATTAATAAAAAAAATCACAGAAAGCTTAGTTACCAATCAGATCTAATAATATTTACATCTTCATTCAATAAATGAAGGTTATTTTTATCTTTATTTTCAACATGCTTTGCATTTTAAAATTAACTTCCAAATATTCTAGTTATTAAATTTTTAATGTGCAGAAAATTTTCATGTATTAAAAATTGATTGCAACATCATCTAAAGCAACTTTCAAAATTCATTACTTAAATTCATAACTGGAATATGATTTCAAACATAACTTAATTTTTTTACTAACATGTACTAATAATATTCATGAACTGTCTGACTAATTAAGGTTGACAGCAAAAATTAAAAATCTATAAAAAATCAAAATATTTATCACCATGAAAGAAAATTCTTGACTCATAAGAGCTTACACAAAAATGTCCATTAAATATTTAAATACACATTTTTTTTTGTATACTTTAAGAAACTTACTTCATAATTAAATGAATGAATGTTATCAAAAAAGACGGTTTTTAATAAACTTGGAAATATTTATTCTAGCTTTTTAGAAAATCAAAAGTTGCAAAATCCTTAAAAAATACTCAGATGACATCATTATTATTTTATTATAACAAAAAAGAAATATATCTCAAAATTATATACAACAAAAATTAAAAACTATTTCCAATAATATTGATGTTATTAATTTTACATCAGGAAGTTTAAGATATAAAAATATTCTAATATATATAATTGTATGCTTACAACGATTATGTAAATGATAGAAATATATATATATATATATATATATATATATATATATATATATATATATATATATATATTAGTTGAGTTTGTAGTTAGAAAAACTTATCTAAATTATTAAAATGTATTTTAAACATAGTTTATCAAAAATAACTGGCAGTTACTGATATAGTTAAACAAACATTTTATTCCTCTTAATTTTACTTATTTTAATTTTAACTATCAATTTATTGCAATAATTTTCATTTCTTTATGGTAAAAATTAATATAATTTTAAATACTTTAATCTCAGTATTCATAACTTTTACATTAAAACTTAATTACATTAACTTCATAAATACATTTTTAATATCAACATTAGGTATTCCTTATTCCTTTCAAACAATTGTATGCATCATAAATATTTGAAATATAAAAATTCTTTCTAAAGATGATTTATAATATTTGTCAACTAAAGAAAAAATTTTTACATAAAAAACCATACTTTTTCTAACAGTTATGATGAAACATTATATTTAACATTACAGCTTAAATATCTCACACTGCTGTTTCTCAAATTTAATACAAATGACATAATTATCATTTGTTAATTTGTTTTATAACAATATCATTACTTACTTCATAATTTTCATCCAGTGTAAGTGATTTAAAATTTTTCAATTTACGCAAATCCCAGAGCTTCACTACAGAATCATCTGCAGAAGTAGCTAAATAGTAACCATTTTCAGAGAAAGCGATAGCAGATATAGGACCAGAATGACCAGGAAAATTGGCAACATTTGTTCGTTCTTTTAAATCCCAAATTTTAATAATTGAGTCAGAAGTTCCAGTACCAAAAATCAAACCATCTGGATGAAATTGTGCAGTAGTCAAAGCTGCATTAAAAAAAAACAAAAATATTAATATTGTTCCATTCATAAAACAAATATAGTAAAACAGACTTTTTATCTTAGATAACAAACATGCAAAACAGATGTGGTAATTTAAAAAGCCTCTTCTACACAAGAAAGGAAATAAATTAAGCAGTTTATACACAGCAATATTTTAAAACTGGATACGAGACCATTTCAATTAGGTTGGATAAATGAAATGATATTGTATCCCTCTAATCAAAACATGGGAAAATGTAAAGAAATTAAGAAATAACCATGCAACTTTTGAAATCATATACATAAAATACATGTGTAATTATAATAATTATCAGAATTTCTAGGAATGAAATAACTTAATATATTTTCAAGAAGACTAATTGCATTAGTATGCCAAATTGGTGGGAATACATATTCCATGATAATGATGGAGAAATAATATGTATATGTTATTATGGTTGAATTTACAGCAAAAGAAAGTTACACATTTCTTTAATATTTGATTAAGTATAAACTAGAATTTTTGACATACAAATTAGAATGTTATTAAAAACAATTAACCCACTTGTTTTAAATTTAAAATTTAGATCCAACAATAATGCTGAGACACCTGAGAATTTTTTAAAGAATTTTGCAAAGTAAACCTACATTACTTTTATGTTTTAAAAAGTGTGAAAATTGAGATTTTCCTATGAGAGGGTTTCATAGTTGTATAAATCTGTCGTGCAAAATAGTTTTCTTCTTTCATCCACATAATTACAAGTAACAGTAATGAACTTTTTAATAATTCCTCAAATTTCCTTCCTTACTAAAAATTAATAGTTTCTTTTCAGTGATACAACTCTTTTCTGCTTTTTTTTTAATTTTTCTATGTAAAAAAAGATCTTATTTCATTAAGAATTTATTTGCTTTATTGATAAAAGAAGTTATAGTATCTTTGTAATGTAGGCATCTAAAATGTAAATTAGAAAAACATAAATGTACCACAATATAATCAATACATTGCTGAATATGTTATGCTATTTATATTGCTAAAATTCCTTACATACAAAAACTCTTAATTTATATAATTTCAAAATTTAAGTACATAATACTTAATTATTAAAATTTTTTTACATTACATTATTTTTCATAATCTAACAATTTAGTTTAGCCTCAATAAATTCATATTTTACTTTTTCCATTCTGATTCAAATTTCCAATTAACTTTGTCCTTATCTTTATACTTAGTTCGCTTATATTATTCATAAATATATACATTTTAACCTTTTTAGTTATGATTTTTCATTCTAAAAAGGTTTAAATGTGTGTATTTATGGCATACATAAAACTATGCAATGGAAAACTAATGACATATATAGATACACAAACAAAAATTCTGCAATAATGTAATTAAAATCATATTTTAAATATAAATCTCCTTAAAATATTAACTTCTTCTGAAATTCTTTAGAAGTTTCAAGCAATCAATGAATTAAGGATGCTTGAATATGCATATCTATTAAAAAATGGTTTTAATAAATTGAAACAAGCTACATAATTCTTTGACTATCAATCTAACTATTGAGTTATTACAAGGTAGTTTATAAGCACAAACCACACACTGCATAAAATAATTTATTAAATACACATTTTATAATTGTTTCTTTAATCCAGATGTTACCTATGAAATTAATAACAATAAATGAAATGAAACAGTAATTCATCCATGACTTACCAAAAGACATGCATACCATATTAAGTTTACAAAATATATCTAAAGTTGGAAAAAAAAACACTTACAATGTTGATTGGCTGTAGTGTCACCCACTTTAGTTAAAACTCGGCCAGTACGTAAATCAGAAAAGGCCCAATGTTCATCTGTAGAAGTGCTAAGAAGATAATCTCCAGTTGCATGAAGACTAAGGCCAGTAACACTTCCTTCATGTGCTTTGATAACCTGCACTGTCTGAGATGTTGGTACATGCCAAATTCTAATCATACTATCAGGTGAAGCAGTAATTACTGTATCCTAAAGCAGAAGAAACATAATGCAAAATAAATAATTAAAATATACAGTTGAAATCACACTAGAGCACGTCTTTATTTCAAATAAAAATTTAAAAAATTTTTTATCGTCCCTTTAATCTTTAAAAATGTTATGTATTACTCTATAAATTAACCCATTTTAATAATAAAAAAATTTAACTGAGTGAAAAATTTGAGAAAAGCTTGCTAACAATAAAAATGTATTTGTATATGATATATAATCAATGAATTGATACATTGTTTTACACTTTGTATTCTTTGGAATAAGTTTGTTATTGTATTTGCTATGTTATAGATTCTCTGAAAATAGACAGTTAACAATAAAAATTAAAGTGTTTATGACTTTGTTTCTCTCCATTTTAATGCATATGGTAAGAGCTAAAACTAACAAAATATATAGTTACAGATATTTTCTTAAATTTTCAAAAAATCATTCAGAACAAAATGTATTACCTCTTCAGGATGATAAATCACAGATGTCACTCTCTTAGTATGACCTTTCAATATAGTTATGACTTGTTCTGTATCTTTATTGAAGATTGCAGCATTTTTATCATTACCACCAGTAAGAATCTTGCTATTATCCGTTGGACAGACATCCATAGATAAAATACCAGGAATACTAGCACTATGAAGACCCTATGAAGACACCAAAAACTTGTAAAACTTTCATAACATATTTCAAAAATTTGAATTTATTAAGATTTCATATGAAAATAGCAGAAAAATTTTACACTTATAAATATTTTAGTGTAGAAACAGAAAAAATATTTCAATAGCACATGGCTGAAAATAAGGTTTATACAGTTATAAGAAATAGAATTAACCTTTTAAAAATGCATTCAAAACAGTAAGAATCTATAAATTCTCTAATGTGTAAAAATTCCAAAAATGAGTAATACATCAAAAATAATAATCTAAATATTATTTAAATCTTTTACTATTTGAGTAACAAAATATTAATCCAAAGTCATTTAAAATGTAATTACAAAAAAAAAGTTTAATTACAATGTAAAAAAGAATTTTGTATTAGTATCTACAATTTTAATTATTATATTTAATTACGATATATCTGCTTAAATTGAAATAACTTCATCATATATTCCCCAATAAATGCGCTGTCTTATTCTGCAAAATTGTATAATTTCTAATTTATAAATTTTTATGATTCAATATTTCATTATTAGCAGAAAAATACAGCACAAAATCATGTACAAATGAGTCTTAAATAAATTATTTTAAATATTTTATTTTAAAAACTAAATATTCATTAGCCTCAGCTCACATTTATTTTTAAGTGGCACTAGTATCACAAAAAAGAAACATTAAATTGAATGAAAGTACACTTACAGGATGAGAAGCAAGTGTTTGAAATTGGCGAACTTGCTCAGGTTTAACTAAATCTTCAGGAACAGATTTACCTCTCTTCTTTCTTTCTGTTGTCAACAAAGTGGCTTTATCTTGAAGCTAAAAATTTCATACACACTTTAATTCGCCAAGAAAATTGACTTGAAAAAATGTAAAAAGGATACAAAAAGAAAGGATAAGCAATGATCAGCATGACAAGTAAATTTGTAATCAAATTATTTTATTGTTATTCTAAGGTCATATTTTTACCATGACGATTAATACAATTTAAACTGCACATTTCAAACAATTACCAAATCCTCAACCTTGAGATAGTTGATGCACAATCTATTGAAATATAGGTTAAAGCACCAATAGTTCAGGTGTAAGTTTGTCCAAGTTCATCTTGTAGCTATAAAACTCAAATACTCTTTAAAACAGCATTTTTTTTCTTTTCCAAAAATATTTATATAAAATTAATAAGAAGAACCATAGATTTGTGATATACTATGGCAAATTCAATGATTAATGGAACATTTAAAATAAATAATACTAAATAGCAAATAAAATGGTTGTAAAATTTACAAAGCTTTATATTTTGTCAAAAACTTAACATACCTATTTTATGTTTATTATTAATAAAGCAATTTGAAGTTGAAAATTTCAACATTTTTTTTAATTTAAAAGTATAAACTTTTACAGCAAAAGGTTAGCAAATAACTTTTTGAATAAATAAGCAAGAACACAATTTTTGTTTTCAGTTATCTGTATTTTGCAAAATTGTATGAAATAATTTTATAAAACTGACAATTTTACAAGCTTATCTTTATAATGAAATAAAAATTAACTGATTTGGGCTAATAACTGTAAAATAAAATATTTATAAGTTATTCACAACTTTTAAAAGTTGAAAAAAAATTAAACTTATGTCTATGTCCCATATTGATTGTCTTAGTTTACTATGCTTAAAATATTCTACACTAAGTGTATATATTTAAAAGAATGTGCACATATTTGTCATTATAAAATTTCAAAAACAATTAATATATAATTACCCAGTAATTTATGCATAAGGAAACATTTTCAATTAATGTGGAATCAATAATTTTTTTGCATTTCACCTAGTTAATGTGATTATTAACAATTTCAGTATTGTTCAAGTTCAAAAGTTAATTTCAGCAATTTAATTTGTGGATTGTTTGAACCAAGTGATTCATTAGATGCAAGAAAACAAATAAAATTATATGAATTTCCTTTAAAGAAATATTTAAACAATGATTCTTTGAATTATATTTTAATTAACAGATGATTCAATTTTATTAACTTCATTGTTTCATTCATTAACTCGATTCTAGACATATTAAAGAAATATATGCATAACACTGTTAATTTAAGCACGCAGAAACTCTGCTATTGAACTAAGCTTTTATTTAAAATTTAATAAATGCTGAATATATAATTTACAAGTTACCCATATAATTTGAGTAATGAAATAATTTTCAGCACTTTATCAACCTCATTAACAGATACATATTCAAATAATCTGCAGAATAACTAATTACTGCACACTTTAATAGAACATATAATATGCCTATAAAGAAAAGGGTGAAAAAAAACACTGGAATAATTTTCTTTACATGAAAAAATTTAGGCATCATAGTTTTTTTTAACACTAATTAATTTGCATTTGAAACAAAGGAAATAATATAAAACTTAAGATGATTTAAAACAAAAACAATAAAATTTTAATTTTTATATTTTTAAGGAAAACGAATGTAATTTATTGCAATAGTTTAAGCAAATCCTAAAGAAAATTTAGAAAATTTATTTTCATGAAATACACATTGATCTATTAAATGCTCAAATTTTTTTTCACACACTTTTCTACATACTTGAATATACACATGTAATTTTGTAATAATTTTATTAAATTTTATACTGAAGTAATGTTTATTAAATAAACTTGAAAACTGAATTTCCAAAACATTAAAAAAGTCAAAGACATAACTTTAAGTCTTAGCTTAAAATACGACTAGTTCATGTTGTTCAAAGCTTGAATTATTGAACTGAATATAAATAGGTATGAATTCAAAAATAAAAAACAAGAGACTTCCATGTGGATTAGATATTTTATACAAAATACTATAATAAAAAAATAAGCATTGCATCTATGCATTAATTTAAAAATAAAACTTGTTAAAAAAATTTTTAATTAAAACTATGGTTTGTTACTCAATAAAAAAATTCAGCATAAACATTTTTAGTCAAAATTTATACATCAAAATTGCAGATATATATTGTATAAAATATGCAAATTTTATACTGTTTGTCAGTTCTATAAGTAAAAGCAGCTTTCACTGATCAAAAAACAAGATTCAAAATTTACTCAGGATTAATAATGAAAAGATGTAATTAAATAGTATACTATTATAACATATTTACAATATAAAATTTTCTGGTTTAATATTAATAAATGAAACCAATATATTAAATATATTATTTCAAATAGCTAAACAATATTTGTAATTGAAAAGTCGTAAATTTAATCCCTCTTACATCACCAATGCTAACAGTTTATTTTATTTTAAAATAACTGAATTTGATTTATTTTAGATTACTTTTAATAATAATCCACTACTTTATTACTGCAATAATAATTTAAATATTTTTAAAAAATATCACACCAACAGAACTGAAACTGAACAAAAAAGAAAAGACCCAATGCCATGATATATTTTAATAGGCCATTATATTAATAAGAAACTACTATAATTATTACAAAGAACATTTTCACAAAATTATAAAATTGTTACAAAATATTTATAATTTTTAAATAATAAAATTTAAGGTAAAAAGATCTGAATAGCAAAATGCAATGCATCATTAGTCATAAAAGATAAAAATTTACATTATTTACTTTTTCACATAATGAAGGAAAAAATTTTCCAGTAAAAAATAAAATAAAATGCTAAAAATTTAATTATTTGAATGGCATGAAAAATAGAAACAAATTCAAAAATATAAAAACAGTACACATTTATATGGCACATAATTTAAATAAAATAAAACCTTTTAAAAACTAAACAAAATGAAAGTAAACTGCTCACTTTTTGAATAACTTCTGGAGTCATTCCTGCTTCTTCCATAGGTTGATCAGCAACACCACCAGCTTCCACACCATATTGCTAATAAAAGAAACAAATATAATAATACATTAAAGTAAATACTCCTGACATAAAACAATGTTTAATTTTTAACTGAACTTACTGGTTGTTGAGCCCCAACAGGTGCAGCAGCAATACCAGCTTGTGGTTTCAAAGTTGCCAAAGCTGAAAAATAGAATAAACAAAATATAGTTAATTGATAATAAAATAAAGTCAAATCATCCAGTAAATATTTAAAGATGAAGTACTAACACATTTCACACAAATGATGCTAATATGTAAGTCAACAAAACCTTTTCATTTTAATTCTTAGACATAATTTACAAATTTAAAAAAAAATTAATTTTGTAAATAAGCCAATTTTCTAGTTTCATAACATTATTTAAGAAAATTTAAATTTTCAAAAATCACTGACATTAAATTTAGGACTAAATAAATTGAAAAATAGAAAAACAATAAATAAATAACTAAAGAAACTAAACTTAGTAATTCAAAAAAAATTTTAAGATATTACATCACTACAAAAAAAACCTTATTTTATGCACTATGGAATGAGATAGCAACTGTTTTGACTCAAAAACTGCATACTTAAGAAGGCCTATTTTCAAGATCATAAAGGTTATTAATTAATTTTGCCTCTCAGAAAAGGTACAAATTATACAATAAAAATCAATAAATGTTAAATATACTAGTGGCATTTTCATTCAATTTAATTATTGTGTTTATTTTATGTAATCAATAACTGCAAGAGCATATTTAACTATAGAATCAATGTGATAAATAAATCTTATCACTTCTTAAAATAAAAATCAGGAGTGATAATGTTTGTTGTAACTTCAGGCAGATTTTTCTGACTGCCTTTGCAGTTTCCAAAAAGATTCTACATGTTGGATGTGGTACACACGATGATATTTGGCGACAATGCTCTATAATTATTTTTTGCACTCAAGGATTAGTAAAATTGTGATATACAATTTAAAACAAATTCTCAATCATAATGAATAATATCCAAGAACGAGTTGGGAATCAAACTCGTGAGCTGTTGAATCAAAAGTCAAAGTACTAACCATTCAGCTGCTAGTTCATCAAAAAAAATTTAGGGCAACAAGCAAAGTTACCAGAACTAGTGCAGAACAGTTATGAATATACATAAAGAAAACATGGATATACATATATATCACATATGGCTTTAAGAACAAGACACTAAAAGGAGGCAAAAAAGCAGAAATGTCTTCCAGTAATTGCACCATTGGAGACAGATGATTTCATTCAAACTTATTCAACCGATTTTAAATTAAAACAGCATTCTCTCTACACCATACATTGTACTGTTTCAACTTCATATATGATTTTTCCAAGAAAAGCTGTTATGAGATGTGCTATTATTGTGCATTAAAAAAAAGAATCGTCAATGATTGCAAATAAGATGAGAGGGATAAGGTCTTCTTCTAAATCTCTGAATCACTAAACTGCCATTAGAAATAATATGAAGGTCTATACATGCACATATTTTAATTACCATGTCAACAAATCTTGTGTGTAATGTGATCATTCTCAAACAAATACAGGGCTATTCTGAAAACCCCTATTTCTCCATACCAAAAGATATCTAATATTCAATCCAAATTGAATCCATTACAACTTACATCAATTAACTTACATATGGTCATGATGTTTAGGAGCCCATCTTTGTTTGCAGATTGTCTTGCAGTCAATGTGATAATGCACAGCATTACACATGTGAAGTGATACCAGGTGGATGACTTTGTCACAGTCAACCTCTAACATGCATCTTTTTGAAATAAATTTGGCAGCATTGAAGTAGCACTCTTTGCTACTACAACAGCATCAAGTACACTTTTCATATTTACACAGATTTAATTCTTCCCATAATATACCAACTTAAAGATCCAATAAGTCTTGTTGCTGCAATAATTTCAACATACCATTTTCTTAAAACAGAAAAATAAAACAATTAAATTTTATAATTAATACTTGAAAAAATGTTACACAAAATTACAATTTCTGCAGCTAAATTCCTTTTTGGATTTTCAGTTAAGTAATCCTGATTTATAAGCTATGCAAGTTTCTCTTCTCCTGTTTTTGTTATGATTGCAGTTATTAATATTATCTTTATAAATAAATGTTAATTTCTTTTTTTTCAGTAACGTAACAAGATCATATTTCTAGGCAAATAACATTGTTGCATATTTTAACTCTGCACACTTTACTTACATACTAAACATTTGGCTTGAACTTCAATTAGAAAATGTATATTTTTAATAAAATAATGATGCTTAAAAAAATTATTGCTTATTTTTTCTTTATTTAGTATATATATTTTATGATACATAAATAGAAGTAAATATAATAGAAAATTAGTTTATTTTGAAGCATCATTTTCTAAATAATTTAAAAAGGAAATTTTTTCCAATCATGCAAAAGTTATTTTCAGTATATATGCAGTAATAATCATATAACAATCTGTGATAACTAAAAATTTACCTTCTCGAGCAGCTGTTACTTCCTTTGTTAGACGAGCAATCACACGGCAAGCAGCATCATGTTGGTATAAAGCATGGGATAATTCTAAAAACATTTAAAATTACATTAATTTAAAATTAAAAAATATGAAGAATTATTGTATAATAAATTAAATTAATACCTTGTCTTGCAGTTTGAAGCTGCTGTCTTAATGTGAAGCTATGTAACATTACAGCATCCTGTAATAATTAAATATTCACATTTTACTATCTTAATGATTAAGAAAAGTAGAATAATCTTAAAATACCAGCAAAGATAACTTAAAAATCAATCTAACTAAAAACATTTTAGATAAAACACACTGCTGACATTTAAACAATTTGTGAAACATTTATGCAACTAAAATAAGATAAAATGAAGAAAACTATAGTGTCTAAAAAGCTTAAAAATACATTTACTTACTTTTAATATGCTTTTCTAATTTCAAAAAATCACAATTTTTGAAGATTTTAAGTATTATTCATTAAAAAAATGATAAAAACAAATTGTTATATTATAGATTTCAAACCACGAAAGAAACAGTTTAATTTGGTTTCTCTCTCTATAATTGTCTTTTAGCTAAATAAGTTTTTTTTTTTAATATAACAAATATACGATTTAAAGCAAATTTCAAAATCAAATAAATAGTAAACTATTTTAAAATGAAGGGTATGAAATTAGTTAATTATATGAGAGTAAAAGTTTCTAAAAATCTATAGAAACTTCCTCCACCTATAAGTAAGAATTTTCATTGCAGAAGACTATTGTAATTAAAATAAAAATAACAAGAATGAGTGTTCAGAAAAAATTTAAAAAAGCAATAAAATTACTTGTAGTTGTATTTAGCAATGAATCTCACTGTCTAAACACAATAGTGTAAATCTTAGAAGCAAATAAATTTTTTAATATTTTACTAATGTTTCAAAACTAAAAAATAATTAAATATTTGAAGAAGTAATTATTTCATAATACTTTTTCAAATATAAGCATATAGAATTGGCTGATTATCTATCAAACTTGTCTCAATCATTATCTAAAACTCAAAAACAATCCATAAAATTATTTTTTTAGCCATAAGGAAGGATGTTCACTAATGGTTAAAAAAGATATTGTAAGAAAATAAAATTGAGATTTTTTAGATATATTATTAAAGATTTTTCAACTCAAATTTTTGAGATTGCATTTTATAAGGCAGAAAATTTCCAAAATTAAAATTAATTTTTGTCACATAGAAACAACTTTAATAAGTAACTTAGAATGAAATTATATGCAACTGAAAGTTCAAAATAATTCAGGCAATTTTCATGAAGTGGACATACATTTTATTAATTTGTTGAGACTTATTTAATACAAAAGTGTTTTTACAGAATAAAGTTTCATTTACATATTTGCATAATGCATAAACAGAACTTACAAATTTTGCATAAATAGTAAGTCCCCAATGTAGTTTTTGGGAGTCGAGAAAAATTCGTTCCATACTTTAACTAAATATTTTTGTGGAGCACCAAAAAAGCTGATGCTGGTCAAAGATAAACTACTTTCATAAGTAGTACTAATGCAATATAAACTTTTGTTTTTTATTTTACAAAGAAATAGTAAGATTAATTGAAATCAATAGATTGAAAACTACATTAGAATAACTGCATAATCTGAGATAAAATATGTTTGAAACAAAAAATTGGCAAAGAAAAGAAAAAAAACTAAATAGAAAAATTGCCAACATAAATTATCATAAATTTATAAAGAGATTACTATAATTTTTTTTATAAAATATGAAACAAATGCATTTTATCAAAATTAAAACGGAAAATTAACGTAAAAATGAAATAGGTTCCTACAAAATATTTAAAAAAAAAAGAAATATTGATAAATAGTATAATTAAACACTTGTTTTGTTAATGCTGAAATAACTAAATATAAAAAATAATGTTTCCATAAATTTTGAAAAAATCCCTTACAGATAAATTTAAAAATTGCAAATACAAATTTTTTAAAATTATCTATATTTTTTAGCACTATTGCTTGGTATTGATATCTCCTCTTGTGCTTTACCCATAATATTTTTTAAGTACATACTACTGTTCAATTAATTAAAAATCAAATTTTGTAAAAACTTTTTATTTCAATTATTTAGTGTATTGCTCAGTAAACCCCCAATATTATTAAACATATATAAATATATCTAGCATGTATGCTGCAAAGTTAATGAAAGCATTCACTATTCACTTGATTGGCAGCTGCTGACTCCAGCTTGACAGCAGAACATAGATATTTTTTACAAATGTATACCAATGTTGGATAAATCACAATAAAGTATTAAAAGAAAAACCTATTTATGTGTTATTGATCCAACACAAAAAAGAATTATTATTTTTTCCATTTTTTATACCATTGTTTTTTTTTCACAATATGCATTTCAATAAATTATTAAAAATCAGCTAAATATTTTGTTACAAACCCTGACTGTGTCATGAAAATATTTTTAAAAAATTCAAAATAGTGAATCCATAATCTAAAATTACTCAAAATTGCATTATTTCAGTTGATGAGAAATTTACAAAACATTCAGACAAAAATTAAAAAATACACAATTCAATATGCTGAAATAAGATTTTACCCATGTCTTTATCACAATATGCTAAATCATAAAATAATGTCATTTGCTCATTCTGAAATATACAATTCTTCTAAAAGTTTAAATTTTATCCAATATTTTGAAAAAAAATTCACTTTTAAAAAATAAGAGAAAATAAAAACTTATAAAACCAAAGTCAATATTGATCAAATGCAAGGATTTCATTAACATGACCTCGATTATATCTTTGTCATGACATTTCAATTATGACTTTATTGATGGTACAATGAAATTTCTATTAGCACTCAGAGAATATAAAAACTCATACTCAATAATGCAAGCTTTAAAATTAAAATTTTACCCATTCATCTTGAAGTGTTTTAAGAATTGCAGGAATACTAGTTGCAGAAGGAGGACGTGGTTTTACAGCAGATGGTGCTAGAAAAAAAATTTATGTGATTGGTATTTTACATTTTAAAATAAAATTTACAAATTTAAAACATTTATACCTCATAGTTTATATTAATTTTTGCAAAGAACTTGAAAACATATTTCTTGGCTGTAAATAAATTTTTTACCTTTCAAAAAAAGTAGAAATTGATAGTTACTACAAATTAAAAATAAAATAGATGAAAGAAAAATAATGGAAATGATTCACAAAATTAACAAAACAAAAATTTTTACAAGATAATGAAAAAATAAACTTATTTTCCAAATATCAAGTAAAACTACTAGGCATATAGCATTACAAGTAAATACTCACAAAAATTAATTATGAAAAATTATACAGTGTAACCTGACTATATTCAAAACAGCTAGGGAGAATTTAGATTATAATTTTTTAGAGATATAATCCCCTAGATCTTAATTTAATTCTTTAAGATTCTACAAGAACAAAAATTCAGTTATTTATTATAGAAGTTTTTTTTATTCTGGAAATCTTTAAATTATAATAATTTAATCTCGAAAGACATTCTGGTATTATATTGCTCAGAATCATTATTGAAACTAAGAATCTAGCAAGACTTATACCAACACATTAGAACGTACACTTTCAAATTGCAAATTTCAGCAAAAATATACATTTATTGAATAATTTAAATTATTATAATTATTAATTGTATAATTTAAAATGCATAACATTTTTCTTCCTTAATAAAATATTTGGGATTATTAAATTTTCTATGTGATAAATTTGTAAAAATAATAAACTGAATAATTTCAAATAGAAAATCAATTAAAATTTGGGAAACTTAATTAATCCTAAAAAACATAACAGATACTTTTATATTACAATAATATAACCATTTTTGACTATTACATGTAAACAAATTCTCATGAATATAATTATTTAAATTATTTACTTAAGCTTTAATTAAAAGACAGATTCATGAAATAATGCATATAATTTAAATTCCAAGAAACAAGATTTCATTTGAAAGATATGGCTATTAAATAATTAGATTACACATGCCTAAACTATTAGTCTTGATATGGAGCAATGGGAATGTAATGTAATTAACCTTGATGTATATAGGGTAAGTGGTACATTATTATGTGTTTCAACCTAATTCACACAGTTTCTTTTTCATCCTTGTTGTAGCAGGACATTGTTGTGCCAAAATACTGTGACTGTAATACATAAATTTGAAATTTTCTGAGGGGTTAAAATAAAATCACAAAAAAAAAGTTTTAAATTGTTAAAGGTGTTTGGAAATATTTACATGTAACATAATCCCACTTTTGAATGATACTATTTTCAAAAAGTTGGATGATCGTTGAAGATAATGAGTATTTTTGCTGATCTCTGTAATATCAAAAACAAATTAAAATATTGAAAAAAATTAAAAATCATGTATAAAGACATATATTTCAGTGTTTGGATGACATCAGATATTACAAACACTGACAAAAAGACAATAATAAAATTTAATCAAAATCTGCAGATAGCAAAAATTTGAGCAAAACTTATATCAAAAAACTAACCTGCAAGCAAAAAATTAACAGGAAAGTATTTGTTTTGGTATCGTGGAACAGTTAACAGAAAATCTTGAATTGACTGAAAAAGTCATCGCAGTGACGAAATAGTGATTCTTAAGTACAACCCTAAAAGAATCCCTAAACTAGAACACTATTACATCATCAAAATCCAAAAAGATCATGTGAGCAAATCCAAATAGAAGATCATGATTTAAGTTTTTATGATAGTTATAGTATCATCAAAATTAAATAGGTACTTACGTTCGATTAAATAAAACAAAAAGCAGCAATATTACATTGAATTCATGAGAAAACTAAGAGAATGAGTGAGGAACAAAAGGCCAGATCTGTGAAGCCAAATGACACGGATTTTGTGTCAAGGCAAAATCCTGTCATAAAATACGCTTTTCTGTGAAACATTTTTTTTGATGAACAAGAGCATTACTGTGTTTGAACAATTCACAATACTCATCAGATTCCACACCAGGAGTCTTCTACCTGTTACCAAAAACTGTCCCATTTTCACTCTGCAGATGAAGTGAAGGAAAAAACAGTAAAATTACTGAACAAAGTAACATTTAATTATTTGCAGCATTGCTGTGAAAAATGGAAACTATATGTAGTAATGTATTGGTAAAGAAGAGGAGTATGTTGTAAAGTGAAAGATATATATGTATATATATGTTTCTAATAAAGGTAATTTTTAAGACTATTTTGGTTACACAATTGTCAAAATTTTATGAACTTAATACACAAATTATTGTTTATGGAAGTTCATGTCATGTTACAACAGATTTCAGACTGGCTTTATAATATAAAATAGAAAGTTCATTACATTGTTGAAATTGGGAGCCAGTGACAAATATTAAATAATAGGTTTCAAATAAATAGTATTTCAGATTCCTAAAGGTTTTTTTAATGCAGTCTTTTATGTTCATTAACCAATCATCCACTGTATAGTATTTCTAATCCAAACATGAAAATTAGGCTAAAGTTTACTGCAACATCCTACGAAAAAGTACCTGTATTACATAACTTGCTATACTATCATAAGTTTGTTTACTCAATGGTCATTTTTTTACATGTGCATTAATCAGACCATAATTTACAGTTTTAAGTAGATTCTGAGCCACTAAAAACATCCAAGGCAAAATGGGATTCAAACATCTAAATTGTTGAACCAAAGGCTAGAGGAACTATTATAACAAAATAGTGCTTACTTTTCAATTCTATTAAACTCTCTTCAGATAACTCTTTTCCATTGATGGGATCAGTTCCATTTTCTTGAAGGTATTTAACAATTAAACGTTTTTCAAAAATACTTCCTGATACTGGTGACACAACAGGTTGCTCGGGCACTTCATTGCTAACTGAAAGAGAATAATTCAATGTAAGTATAGATAGGAATATAACTTTTGTAAATAGTTATTGTTAATGAATAAGTCTAATTTTTGTTTTTAAAATATTGTCAGTATTATTTCAACACACTCAATTGTTAAATGTAGGTACTTGTATGATAGTAAGTCAGTCCACAAGTAGAAGGTATAACATCAATATTTCTATAGTATGCAATTATAATGAAGTATTCAAAATTTAGATAGTTAGAATTCGAAAGTTGAAGTTTGAATGTGATCGGTATTTAGTAAGCGGATATTGCACTAGTGACGTAATTTAGGTTAGCCAAAAAGATGTGCAGTACTTGGTGTGGATGTTGGAAATCACGCCAACCCTGTACAGTTCTATTAGTAAGTTGTTAGTCCCACGCCCAATCTCCAACTTGGAGGACCAGTCCCCTGATATAATTCCTAGGAGCAGGCTAGCCAGCTATCTTTTGGAGTTCTGGGCACCTATTTTAGTTGCCTTTTCCGACACGCATAGGCTAGATTGGGATGATTTTTACCCCCGCTCACCACACTGGGGCTAAGAATCGTCATATATATATATATATACATACATATATATATATATATATATATATATATATGAAAGAGTTTCTATTAGGACAATGACTATTCTTATTGTGAATATAAACTCTACCCTAGAAGTCTACAGAAAGACTATTTGCAATATAGCATTTATAAATTAAAATGTCATGAAAATACTTAATTTTGAAACAACACTTGCTTCTAGGCAGACATTCATTAACAGGTTATAAAATTAGATACTTTTAAAAGATTATAAAGTTAAATAGAAATAAAAAATGTAGACTTTTCAAACAAGTGTCAAAAAGTTACAATTGTTCATCTTAAATCAAAGATCCTAAGAATATAATGAAATTATAATCTATGAAATCTTTTTAAATCATAACCAAATGAAGAATTATTCAAAAATATCATAGGCAAGACATTAAAAATAATGTATGAATGGCTGCAATTTTAAATTTCAAATTGATTAAGGATTCTAGAAAATATATTTTTTTTCAATTTATTAATGAATGATAATAACTGCTTGTTATTCTCCATACATTAAGTAATCCAATAAATATTAAAAATTCAAACAACCTTTTTATTTAGATTGTTATGGAAAGATTAATACTATTTTCCATAATCAAATTTAGTAATTAATCAAGAGATTCATCAAGTTGAATCCATTATTTCCTCACATTACATCTTGAGTCATAATTAGTTTTCTATCTTAAAAAAACCCATTCTATTCAAAAACAATATCTATCATAATTGGTTACAAACAACAATTTTGAGGGATTACGATAACATATTTACAATCTTATAATTCTTCAAGATATGAAAGTTGAACTTGTTTAACCATTTTATTTGAGCCTAACAAAGATTGTAAAGATAAGAAAGATGTTACATACTAAATATTCATGAGGCATGGGAAAAAAATGCAAAATCAGGCACTGGTTTTTATAAATTATTATATTAGATATTGATATTTCTATATTATTTATTAATAAGAATTTTTGGTTTCATTTAACAATAATGTTAGAGCTAAGCATTTTGTGCATTTTATACCACCACTTTAATTGCTTGTTACATTGATATATTTTTTTAAACAAAATATACTTTTATCATATGCTACAGTTTATACAATATTGAAAAAGCTACTGACTGTTCCCATTAAAAAGTTATTTGATCTATGGGTATTTACAAATTACTAAAAAGAGATTATATCAACTTTATACTATCATAGTGAAATACATGATTTTTCCGAGTAATCCAAGCATTGCTGCCCAAAAAAAATTTTTTTATAAATAATAGATCCGATTCTTGTATTGCAAGAAAGGAAACCAAAGAGGCTCATGTCTACTAAGATAGGTGTACATGCATAAAGCAAAAAGTACCTCTTATAATTCAATAATATTAATATATTTATTAGTCCATCAAACATAATTCTACCAAAAAACTGCAATTAATTCATTAAAAATAAATTATTGTTGTAAAAAGATAACGCTAAACTTCCTCTTTTTTTAAATGACACACATACCTGACATTTGGATCTTTGTTGATTCTTGTAATTATAATAATCAAATTTCCCTCAGTCAAGCATTGTAAATTGTTAAAAATAATAAAAATTAGAGAAAAATCAAAAAAATTCATATTCAACTTTAATGCACTCAATTCATGAAACATAACTTTTTAAAACAAAAAAATAATATTTTTACATACTTTATAGGAAAGTGTCAATTTTAGCATTTCAGCATATTAACTGAATCTGCATATAAGAAACATAGCTATGATGGCATTTGACAATATTTCATAAAGGGACATGAACTTTGTAAGTCCAAAATTTTAATTAAATAAGGTTAAAAATTGTAGGACTAATATTTAAATATATGAAATTATTAAAAATGTACATAATTATATATGTTTTAATAATATGCACATAAATATAAAGAATACAACATTTCTTAAAGCTTTATATTTTCTTTTTACAGAATCGATTATAATTACTATAAGAATACATACATATTTAGATGTATACAATAATTACATCGCTGTTGCAACTATCAGAAATCTTAATGGAAAAATTTCATACTCCCACATATTTCTATTTACCAATTATTTTGTGGAGTTACATTCAATGATACTGTTGTTTGAAAGCTGTAAAGCGTAAAATTAATTGTCCCAAATAAAACAGCAATTTCACCCTTAGTATTAAAAGTAAAATTTTCACCCTTAGTATTAGGAAAATAACAGAAATGAGGAAAAATTCATTTAGATCAATTTTAAAAATTGATGCAAAAATAACTATAAAATGCAATCGTTCTAATGGTAACAATGTAAAAAGTAGCATCAATATGCAATATCACTAAATGAACTTTATAGCATAAGTAATAAATATCATAACTTACGGGCACATGTGAGAGACATTTTTATTTAAATAAAACGTTTCAATTGAAAAATATATTAAATATTTTCAAAATTTTGCCAATGTACAAAATTAAGTTAGGTAAGCATTACAACACCGGCAAATATATTGAATTCACTTCATTTCCCCTAACTCATTTCCCATGTAAACAGATTTCAAAACTGATTTATTTAGATCAACTCATCTCGGGAAAAACTGGTGGAATAATTTCTGTTAGCGCATTCACATCGTGTTTAAATTGAAATATTAAATTATTAGTTATGAAATAACAGTTCATTGTAATATAAAACTAGAGAAAATGTTTCGTAATTTTAAACTCCGATCAAATCATGAGATAGCTATTTGAACAGTTTGCATTCTATGGTCACTTTTTTACATAGCGATAGGAGATTACTGAAAAAAGGTGACTCGTAATTACGACAAACATCACACATGAAAGGGGAATAATAGTGGCCGAAATCAAATCTGGGGCAATTCATTATTAAGAGCGGCGTATTATCACAAGATCACGGAGAGTTTAGATCCATCAGTCGATATAATTGCGGAACTTTCAAAAATTTAGAAACATTTAAAAATTAATCGTATTATCCTTTTTTTAATTTGTAAAACATCAAACACGATATAATAGGACTGCGGTGGCCTGTTTAGGGTGTCGTTCTCATTATTGGAAGGTAGTGAGTTCGAAGCCTACCTTAACCGAAGATTCATTGTGTTCGCTAAAAGCAGCTGGGGTTCCAATGTCCTCCAAGTTAAATGATGCCTCTGGCGGTAGCAGGTCAAGTAAAAGGGAATCTTCTTGATCCCTGCTTCAAAATGAAGAAGACTTCATCCGTCTACTTCTATCTAACTACTCGAGCCTAACTCAGGTCTAGGAACAGGGAAGCAGGTTGATGTAACAACACATTTGATAATAGATAATATGGGATTAACCACTTGTTTGACAGATCATCAAGAAGGATATAAATATCTGAAATCTGAGATTAAAATTTAATAACTTAGAAAATTAATCAAACACAAATAATTAATTATTTTTAATATTCAACATCAAAATTATTCCAATTTTGTATAATGCGTACGTAGTGATTTGCTTCGAACGATGAGTGGTTAAATAAATATGAATATTTTTGAGGTAGAAAATTGGACTTACTACAGTTTTACAGACATTGCATATATTAATTATTAATTTGAACTAATTTTATATTTTAACGGAAATCAAAATGTAATATATGCTGACAAAAATTCTAAACTTTAATTCCTGCACATTATTTTTAGCATCAATTTATTTGTTATAAACTTATTAATTGCATTAAAACGTAGTCTAACAGTCTGAAAGACTCTTTTGAACATTAACTTCTTTACAAAAGGATTTTTTAAAGGCAATTCTCTTGTTTGAATGGAAGAAATCTTGAAAACTCTTAATTACTCACCTTGACACATATAAACGGTAGCAAGTGACATCATCTTCCGTTAGCTAACAGTAGAGCTGGAATCGGACTCATAATTTTATCACTATACGAAAATGAGACAAATGAAATTTTATTATATTGAAACTCTTAATTCTACCTTTAAAGAGTTAACTCAAGCAATGTAAAATTTGACCTAGAACTTGCACCTAAAATCTAAAGACGCCTGGTAGCCATTTGAATCACAATCCAGGTTTTAAGCTCAATTTTTAAGATTAATATATGCTCCAAATGTGTGTCGTCAATCATACTTCGAAATTAACTTTACGAACAAACAATATCTTAGAAATTAAGCATCAAATATAGATATTTATTACACAATGATCCTCATTAACAAAAAAGGAGAATAATCATACGATATCCAAAATTATTTCAAAGTTTGAGTGGTGAATTTAAGTTTTATACGAATGCTATTCAAATTTCCTCGTGTAAATAACAATATATGATCAGTTAAAATACTACAATTTAAACCACGCTTATTATTCCAAACGTCAGATTTTAACAATTATTGAACAGCAGAAGATAGATATTGCGTATACCTTTGTTTGCTGCATGCACACACCTATCTAGTGGATCCTTGATATTTTCCTACCTTCCCTCCCTCATAACACTTGAACTTCTATTACCTACGAATAGCTCTTCAGAGATATAAAACAATGTAGATGTTTAAAAAATGTCTTTCAAAAACTTTGAGCTGTTAGGCCATTATAAATGCAGTGTTACAGAAATGACTATGTATAAAATATTATTCTTCCAATAAAATTTTACGTCTTATAAATAGCAGCAAAATACACAGCCCGACATTGAAAATGCAACACCAGGAAGGAGTGGTCAGAAAATTATGCAAATTTCAGGATAGACGCACCTTAACGACGATCGACGCGTCCGACGAGAGGTGGTGGCAGCCCCGTAAAGCACGTATACCGAAATTTCGTAGCATGTGCAAGACACTCAAAATACTCCCATAACGAGGAGAACCATTTGCCGTCACTTGGTTGTTAGTGGGCTGCGTTTATGCCGTCCCTTAAGAAGACAGTCATTGACCCCACAGCATAGACGCTAAAGTCTTTAATGTTGCCGGATTAGAGTGATGTGAAAGACGTAGTTGCATAGGGTCGTCTTCTCAAATGGGTCACGCTTCTGATTTTTCAGTAATAATCGCCGCGTACGAGTGTGATCGATGTGAAGACATATCCAATCCTGCAGCAGTTGTGTAACGCCTTTACACGTGACAACGCGGCATTATGGTTTAGGACGCCATTGCGCACGATTCCAGGTCACCTCTAGTTCGTATTCAAGGCACTATGACAGCCCAGCGTTACGTATGTGATATGCAGCGGTCAGTGACACTCCCTTACCATCAATAGGTGCCCAAAGTCCTTTATCAGCAGCGTTCCAGACCGCACATTGCCCGTATCAGCCAACATGCTTTGCAAGGTGTATAGCTACTTCCCTTATCTTACTGCTTTCCAGATTTATCCCCAATCGAACATGTTTGGGATATGATTGGATACTATTTGCTGTGCCTCCTTCAGAAGATGCACTTTGGCAAATGGCTGACAGGGAGAGCCATTCTTCAGGAGGCCATCCGTACTCTCATTGATTCTATGCCTAGACTTGATTCTTGCTTCGTGCATCGCCGTCCATGGTGGTCCAACAATCTTCTGCACGGACTTGTTCTCGCTCTGTAATGTGCATATCATTTCGAAATGCAATCACTTATTGTTCGTTGCTATCTCTCTCTGTTTGCCAAGTTTCGTCACTTTCTGGCAACTCCTTCTTGATGTTGCATTTTCAATGTTGGGAAGTGTATGACGGCAGCTTATTTTTGTCTGACTTCAAATCTGTTTGTCCACTGAATTTTTGACCTTGGATGCAAATGAATTGAGAACGTTGTACTGAAGGAAATGAAACATATACCAGGATTTTAATCTCTGGCTTGACTTACTTAAAACATAAGTTATGTTCCGTTTCGAAATTTTGATTACGTTTTTAATTAAACAATAACTAAAGCTGATTTGAACTCACTCAGTGTTCCGAAACTTCGAAAACGGAGAGAGAGAGAGAGAGAGAGAGAGATGGCTTACATATATATTCTTTTCTAAAATTGACCTATATGGGTCAATTTTAGAATCGATCGAATTAAGTATTTTGCTAAGTACAAATTATGTTCGCATTCCAAAACAAAAAGAAAGAAATTTCTTCTTTAGTTTACTAATGAATTTCTTAGTGAGAATTCATGTAAGAATTACAAATCTTCACTTGTTGATTACTAAATTTTCTTTGCCTTTTTTCAGTTACGTTGGTAACTTAAGCAAAACTTTCACAATGAAATTCTCTTGATAACGTCTTTTTCTTTAACGTCATTTCAAGCAAAGATTGACAAGTGTTTTGCGTCTAGAATGTCAATTTCCTAAGGCTATTCCGACTTAAAACCCATGGCCACTCATTGCAAAAGTATTCTTTGTTATTTGGGATGACAGCTGTTGATTACTTTCTGATCTACTATGTAATAATAGTTAAATAATCACGGAGGATTTTCACACGAATGCTTCAAAAATTCCTGATCTGCAACGTGAGTAGGGAAATTGTTCACAATTAGAACTTAACAGTTCTCCATTTCAAAAAAAAAAATCGGCATTCTTTATTAATAAATAAAAATTTTAAAAAATCAGATGATTTTTAAAAAAATGATTAAAAATGAGTTCGCAAAAAAGATGTTTTTTCAAAATTTTTGTTCGTAAATGGGGATTAAAATTTTCATTGTGTTTATGGCATTACGTTAGAGACAAGCCACTAGTTCATAAAATCGTGAGTGCTCGTAAATTGGAGGTTCATAAAAACGAGCGTCCACAGTATTTTCCAATCGTAGAATTTCCTCGATAACAAGTAAATTTGCTTTTATGTAAATATACAAAAAGCATTTATTGTATTATTACATAAAAGCAAATTTATTAACCTATTATGACACTAAAGAAATTTTCAGCTATGAGTAAGATATCAAAAATAGAGCATAAGTGCTATGCAATATTCCATTCTGGCAAAATTTTTAAATATCAAGAAACTAAAAAAAGAAGAAGATATTGAATTTTTGAACCAATCTGAATTTTAAACTGACGAAAATTTACAATAGAATCAAAAGATTAACAAAGAGATGCATTAAATTCACTTAATCTTCGGTTCCACTATTGGTGTATTAATAATGTTTTAGAAAAAAAAATATGATTCCCGTGTTTATAATAAATAATTCCAATAAGAATTTTCTGTGAGCCAACCGATGGTGGAGTGATTAGCGTCCCTGAGTTTGAAGTAGTGAGTCCCAAGTTCGAATCCTGGTTCGGGCATGGATGTTCCTTTCTCTCTTTCCCTGTGTTTCTTTATCCCTCCACTTTCGGGACAAAGAGGGCACACCCACTAGGTGTCCCACTGTATAAAATGCTAAGCTCTAGTGACTCAGTAGCTTCACTCCGCTTCTCGTGAAGATCAGCAAAGTGAAGCATCATTTGCCGCGGGCAATGATTGGGAGGGTGACCATCTGCTTTACTGTGTTGCTGAAGCTCAGTGGGCTAGGGACGTTTCCACGTTAATATGTGACATCGAAAGTCCTTCCACTGGGGGGGCGTGGATGTGGAGAGGAGGGTGCCAGCTCACAGTTGTGACCTCGTCAACAGACTGTGGTTCAAAACTACGAGGCACTTGGTGATGGGCGAATATGCCAAACCCGTTACGGACCTAAAGGTACAGTCCTAGGATTACCGGCACCGCTACGTATGTATGTATAAAATTCCATCACATTCACTTCTTCTTGTTCTGAATAGATATATCCTAAGTCCAGCCGGGAATTAGGGAAAAAGAAAATTTTCTTCAAGAAAAAGAACCCATCAAGTGATGTTTTAACAATCTTCTGTACCTAGTTATCCCTAAGGTACAAGGATCTTCACAAATGGCGAAATTTTGACATTACTTTGTAGACAGATTAACGTAACCAAATGCTTTATAAGACACTTTAATTTCACCGCATAAATTGACTACCAAATGTACTTTTTACAGAAAATAGACCGTATCATGTGTCGCAAGGGAAGGAACTCTGACTTATCCAGCAATGATAGTCGTGCATTCAAAGAGCAGAAGAGTAACAGTCATTTCCAACAATGGATGGGATTGAATTCTTGACCTTCTACTCCAAAGAGTACTGCCCTACCACAAGAATACAGTTAATTCTGAATTGCTTGATTGATTGCATCTTTCGCTGTCATTAGGAGAAAAACATGCGATTACAAATGTTTCAAAAATCTGTTTATTTAAATGCTATAACCATGGCTTTCAGTACTTCTAAGTAAAAGAAAGAGCCGCATCTAGGATAAATGATTTCACCATGCTCTAGACATAGCGCATCTTTCGTAATGATTTCCGCAACACATTTCGGATTGGATTACAGAACTTCTGAACAACTGATGAAGTGATGTGTTTCTGTTTTCTGCATGCACATCCTTCGGGTAGGTCTTTATGTTACTGGTCTATATATAGTAAAAGGGAGAACTCTTGCAACACATAAATACGATCTACTGTCGATGAAAATCCTCCAAGCGAGTAATTTACGCGGTGGACGTTCAAATATCTTAGAGCAGGCCTCTACTTTTCGGCTGTGTATTAAAACCTATTGATTTAAATTCAAAGCGAAATTGTAAATGTATATGTCAATTTGGATCAAACATCCAATAAAACTAAAGATCATCAATCGTCATTTGAAAGGATTACCAGGCTCAATTTTATGTATCTGTAACTTCATATCCAAAGATGTTTAACTAGACAGGGATTATTTAATAAGTTAAATGCACCCAAAAAAATTTAAAAGTTATAATGAAAGGAATTTTAGCGTGTGATAAAACTAAATTGTAATCTTCATCAGTAAATTTTTTAATTTGGATTAACTAATTCTGTTAAAATTCAGGTAAACAGGACATTACATATGAATTTTGAACCGAAATAGGTAATGAAAAAGTATGTCTAATGCAAATCGTTAAAAAATTGCAACACTGATTATTTTTTTTAAATTAGTTTTGTATTTAAGCAAATATTCTTTAGTAAAGTGTGACAGTATCATTACCAATTTCCTTTATGATTTTTCCTCTGACTGCAATTTTTCTTACTCACGTTCATCCAAAACTGTTGTAAAATGAAATAATTTAATGTTATATCAATTTTGGGTATATTTTAAAATGTTTTTCACAGTTAATTCTCTTATTTCTGTATATTTTCAATAAATTTTTAATTTATCTTAAGACTTAAAAATGTTTTTGGATAAAAAAAAAAAAAAATAAATTGAGTACAGTCACTTTTCATCACAACAGATTTTGATAACAGTAAATTAACTGAAATTAAACGGAGGATTTATATGGAAAATATTATTTTCGTTTTTGAAAATGCATATTTTATATAAAGTAATATAATAATTTTTAGTATAAAGCCTTTTTTACAAAGGAACATCTCCTATGGTTCTTTCTCTTCAAAGGACAATCATGAATAACGATGCAATGAGTTCAATAAAGCTTTTTTTATTTATTTCCATACTGTTTCCATTGTAATCATTTTCGTAAGCACGCCTTTCTCATCATTTAAGTACAAAATGCTGTCCCTCATTTCTGAATTTCATTGATTGCCAAATGATTTCTCGTGGAGTTATGATAAAAAAAAATACCTTTGTTTAAGTTTTGCATATTAATGTGAACAAAATCTTGGTTCTGTGGTGTTCATAAGATTTTTACCCGAAAGAGATATGAGAACGGCTGCAAAGAATAGAATTAAATTTATTTCAGGTTTTGTTGATTTCCGTCTTCTGTTATTTATTAAATTAGGTTAATGTGAAATTATTGAGATGCGTTTCATGTTGCATATTTTTGTTCCGCGGAATTACTGAACACATCATATCTCCTCATAAATTTCAGAAAAGGTTAAATGATAATGTCGTCAACTGAGTTTTACAGGTAGGACATAGATCTGAGAAAATCTTAACGTGCATAATCTTTATCTGCATTGATGCCTTTATATCAAACTCACGATATCTTGGGAACTAGTGAGCAGCGACTACATCAGGCAGTCAAATTCCCTATTCAAGGTGTTCTTGCATAAAATATGATAAAAGCTTTTATTTTCATCAAGTTTAAGAAGACAATTTGTAATAAATTAAATGGCTTTTTTTCTAGCTGAAAAATGTATTTTCGATTGTCTTTTTTTATTTAAATTTGCTTAATTCAGTTAATCCTTTGTTAAATTTTAGCCATTTTCGAATGAAGTTACTTACAGCTTTGTTGACACCACCCTTTTAAAATTTATATCACATTAGTAGAAAAATATCAAGTTGCGACAATATTGCAAACTCCCATACCACCACTCAACTTGATCTCCTGTAGAATAATAAATTAGAATAATGTATTTTATCCAGGAAAAAAAAATTTAAACGCACTATTTGAAAAAATATAATGTGTACAAGGAATTAGAAGTGAGACTTTTGGGTTTAAGGTGAGGGATAATTGTGGGGAAAAATATCACATTTGAATCATACATACAGAATTAGAAATGTGAATTTAAAAAATTCACATTTCTACAAAAATACCCAAACTGATATAAAAATGACATAGCAGAATGAAAAATAAAGAGCATCAAATTACTTCAATCATTAAGTTAACATGTGTGAGTTAACAAATAAAAACAAATATTTATGTTCTTAGAGAATTTCAGAAATTTCTTTAAAATTTCATCTAAAACAAATAAGTTTTCAAACTATTGATTTGATAACAAAAACTTAGAAAGAAATTTTTAAAACAATTTATTGTTAAAATAAACATTTAGCTTACTTATTATAAAATCGAAAAGCGAATTTATATTAATATTGTGTAATTTTTCGCCAAGGAATATGCGAGGAAATTAGCACCCCGTTGTTGCCTTTTCGTGAATATCAAGAAAAATATCACTCACATTCTTTCTTGTTGTTAAATGTTGAAAATTTTAACAATACTGTCCAATAGTATGAAAAAGCCGTAATAGAATCTAATGATACTGCCTACATTCTGAAAATAAAAAGGGGAAAACGCCTATATAAAAAATTAGTAATTTTATATGATAAAAGAAATAAATTTTTCTTATAATAAATCATTCTGATTTCGGCCGAATTAATGAATCAGAAGGCCGGCAACATAATCATAGGGATGAGAATTTTAGCTCACATTGCTTCAGAAGATGACAGGCTTAAAAAAATTTTAAATCATTTGCTAATAAAACATTAAATTCACCGCCTAAAATACAAAACAAAATTATACATACTTATGATGAAAGTAATTGTTTGACATAGTAAATGAAAGCAAATATTTTTCTGTTATAACAAATAAAACATACTTTAAGTATGATTCATGGTATGTATATGACTATGATTATGATCATTCAACAAACATGAGTAGGATTCATGGAAAGTATACATTACATATTATTATTAGTTCATACTTTTTTGTACTGCTTATCCAATTATTTCAACATGTGCAGAAAATATAAGAAATACAAATTTAAAATATTTACAATTATTAGGATCGGAATTAAGATGTATCAGAGGTGAAGGATATGATTGTTCCGTTGCCCTATTTGGAACACTTTATGATGTACAAGAAAAACAGAAATTTTGCCATCATGAAGGAGAGAGAAATCAATATATGTGCAATTAAAGATGTAAAATTCGTGGGAATTTTGAAGAGCGGGAAATTACTCGGAGTTTTGAGAATAAAACGAGAATTTTGAGGAAATAAATTGAACCAATACCATTTCGTTTAATGTATTAGTTTGCCTTACTTATATATATATATATATATATATATATATATATATATATATATATATATATATATATATATATATATATATATATATATATATATATATATATATATATATATATATATACAAGCTTACCCAGCCACACGTTGCAGTGGCTGAGTTTTTATAATACATTGAATCAATTTTTTACTAATTCTTGGGTACAATCAAATTAATATTTTCTAAAAAAATTTAAAAGTAATAGGTAAAGTATCGAAATTTTAAAATTAAGCACAAATCAACATATACTTTCTGAATTTACATTTTATTCATCTTATATTAAATTATAGTTAGTAATCAGTGACTTACTTATAAAATATACTATATAAATTAAAAACATCTAACAATAAATTGTTATAAATGAGGTAGATAACATTGACATCGAACTATTATTTTTTCAATTTTTAATTATTAAAACTAAAAAATTTTTCCGCGGTATTATACTGAAATAAAAAAATTTAAAGAATTTATCATTTGAATAAATAAATTAGATCAAAATGTTCTACTGAATAAATTAATAATTATCAAATTATAAAATAAAAATAAAAAAAATAAAAGGCTGTCAAGAAATACTTACATGTTTTGGAGGTGGTATGAAAATTAGTAGAGAAAAACAGCAATAAATAAAATTTTATTTTACTATTTATAATATTAAAAATATTCAAACTGAACACGCACAATAGTAACACAATACAAAGTATAATTATGAAAGTGATTCACAAAAAATTGTAATAGTATGATTATACATCATGAAAATATATGTATCATGAAAATATATATGAAAATATATGTACATCATGAAAATATAATAATAAAAATATATGTAAATTCTATATTTAACCACGCGATTGCGCGCGCACGTTAATTTTCTCGAAGATGTATAATCTAGAAAAATAAACACGTCGCCATCAGCCGAATACCTGTGCAACTTAGATGCTAAACCGCCATCTATTAGGAACTTACAGAACTAAACAATAAATAAACATTAATGTCATATAATAAATATTGAAAATAATAATTAAGAGATAAAAACTATTCTATCTTTTAAGTTAGACTATATTATAAATGGTTACAAAATTTTATCAAAATCCGTTCAGTAGTTTCGGAGTTTATCGGGAACATACATCGTGACACGAAATTTATATATATATATATATATATATATATATATATATATATATATATATATATATATATATATATATATATATATATATATATATATATATATATATATATATATATATATATATATATATATAAACTGTGAACTACGTAATTGTGATGAGAAAAAGTGTTTTGCATGCTAGTACGAAAGTAATTAATAAGGGTTTGTGCTGTGAAAAACGAAAATGAGAATCAAAATAATAAAAACTCTGAATTAGTATAAAAATATCAAGATTTATCTTCCAAAACAATCAGAATAAATGTTGATTTTCATGCTTCTTTCGTTATAAATTCATGCTTTGAGCAAAAAGACATTAACATTAACACGGTGAAGAGCATTATTTCTTAGAGTTATTCAATATTTTTAACTCACACTAAATTGCTCTCTTTACGTGGAAAATTATTTTCTTTAATTTATTAATAAGATGAAAGGTATTGCATACCTTAGGAACAAATTATTGAAAAAGAATTAAATCTAATTAGTTATTCTCTTTCCTGAAATGTTAAAAAGATAATAATAAATTTTTTCAATAGGTTCTTAAGAATTTAAGTATAACAAATTTTTGATTCATTTTAATAAAATTTACATTAAAAAAAGCTTTAAAATTTTCCATATTATGTGAAAATTTTCAAAATTCCCAGAAATTTTTAATTTTCCATATCATTTAAAAAATTTCAAAATTACCCTGAGCTTTCAAAATTCCCAGGAACTTATAATATTCCCGTGAGAATAAAGTTTATTCCAAAAGTAATTAAATCAAAGATTTATTCTGAAAAATAATAAAAAATGATATTTCCAAGAATAAATCAGGTTTTTTCCGCCATTATAACACTATGTGCAATGCTCTTTCTCATTTTTTTCAATTTGGGTATCATAGACACTCAAAATTAAAATATTCATAATAGCTTCGAATGTTTGAAAAATGTTATTCGTTCGCGAATTCTTCGTAAAGAGACAGTAAACTACTAGATAGAAATTTAAACTTGTCCAAGAAAAAGCATTAAAAATATCTTCGGTTCATTAGATAGGGAAACACGAATCCATAATAGCACGATTAGGTTTTCCTTTGATTAATTCGCCTGAATTAATTGATATAATAATGATTCGCTTGTTACAGCCTATATACTATTAAACTCGCTTGTTACCACTTTCATTTCAATGAATAGTGTCTTAGCCAACATTACCCCTATCCATGATTTCACAGTCTAAGGCAGGGGTGGGCATTAAGGGAATCGCAACTGAGCGGTGAACCACTAAGACATTCATTTTATACTGCCGATGCTAATTTTTATAATATTTTTATCTAATACGCAGTATATATTTGTTAAGCTCTCAATCATCTTTGAAGATGATAGCGAGACACATGAAAAGTGACTCGTGACCCAGAAAGGTCTGCCCACCCCTGATCTAAGGTAGTTGACTTCCTAGTTTCAGATATGTGACGACGTCGAAAAGAATTTGCAGTAATTCGAGGTCATCAGAAACGGTTTTTGAATTTATTTATTTGAAATCAGAATCTGAATTGTAAAAGAAGACAATATAAAATTGTTTTACCACAACTAGTAGGAAAATAGTCTCATTATTTTAAAATATTCCACCAAAAAACTACCCGAATATTATTTTAAAATAAGAGTTTTTTAATCGTTTTCTGGATGCTGTAATCTTATATCGTATAGAAATATTCATAGTTATGACTAATAAAAATTTAAGAATTTTAGTTATGATGGAGAATAATCTCATATTTGAAGAGGAAAATAAATTAGAATTATTAAAATAAATTTATTCTTTAAATTTTATCAGGCTGTTAAATTTTTATTGCAGAATATCAGTTATGGAATATCAATTATGTTAAAGTTTTATTAAAGAATATCAGCGTTTAAGACTTTTAGTTACATTGCTTGTATAAAATATACCACTAAAATTATATGTGTAAGTGTAAAAAATAATCTTAAAAATCTCGAAAAAAAAAAAAAAAAAAACGGTGAATGAATAGAACGAATATAAAAATCTTCAATTCCATAATCATATTTTTTCGATTTTTATTTTAAATTATGACTTATTTCAGCTACTTAATAATTTCCCTAATTTTTTTCAGAAATCCCATTTATATCTAATATACTGTGATAACATAAATATTCTTTTACATGGTGTTATTATTATTCATAAGTGATCTTTATTTTTATAATTTTTAAATAATTTGAGAGAAACTATATCAGTTCTTAAACACTTTAAAATACGATAAAAGAAAGTTAAACATAATTTATTTTTTAATTTTCATCTAAAAATTACTTATTTTGCAACTAAAAAAATGGTTTCTTTCAAGACAATGCGCATCCTTGAAATATATAAGTAAACAATGAAATGCGAGCAAAATTCTTAAAAGTGTAAATTAGTTTAAAAAAAAGTTAGCTAAAAATCAAATAAATAAATAAATTTAGCTTAAAAATTAAGCATAAAACTAAGTATTTTTAAATACATTAATGAGATACGAAATACTAATTTCTAATCATTTTGATATGCCGAAAATGGCATTCAATTCAAGCGTAATTCTATAAAGAAAATATTTAAATAATTAATAATATTAAGAAGTATTTGTGTTAAAATAAATAAAAGCTATGAATATTTTGAAATAAGGGCCCATTTTTTGATAAAACGAGGTGCCTTTGTTATTTTACTCTACTTTTGAAATATTTAGGCCATATTTTCTAAGCGGAAGAGATTCAAGTTCATGACTTGCTCTTCCTCAAGTGATTCCAGTCTATCTCTTTAAGAATGAAGTCCAAGGCCATGTTTTGATCTACTTTTCCAAGTCAATTCTTGGAAAAAGAAGGACTTCGATACAATGTCTTGATAATATTGCGAAATCGATATGTTTCGTGAATTTTCTTTGTCTACAATTTAAAGGAAAGAAAATCCTTGTGTCTATCAAGGTAAAAAGTTCTCAAAATTAACAAAATTCATTAACGTGCTTCATCTCCGAATATTTACTACCAGTTAACAACTGTTACTATTTTATTGTTCTGAATAACTGTTATATTATTGTTCTTCTTGTTATAGACTCTGAAATAAGTCAGTTTTCTAACGCATTTAATAAAGTTTACGATTTTTTAAATTATACATTAATATTTATTAATTTTTTGGAACTTTTGTTGTTTTCTCGGAAAAACATCTGTACTCGGCGAACTCCATACAACTCATTAATAATCAAACACAGTTTGGTAAAAAGATATTTAAAATCTCACAGAAACTTATCAATTTGACTTAACTGAAAATAATTGATTAACTTTTATAAAATCATCACGTAATACATTCTGGAAGCACTTGTCTGGAAGGTAATAAGCTTCCATTTCCGTATCGCCTGGGAAAAGTCCTGGCAAGCACTTATTTCATTGCACTCACAATTGTTCATACAAAAAGCAAAATGCATCTCCCGTTGTTAAAAAATGGGTAATTCAGGATTTTTCATTTCGAAGAATGCAATCCTCTCAATAAACTATGGCAAACCAATAAATGAAAATAATTTTCGAAATTCATGAAATTATATTAAATATTTTTTAATATAAGAATTTGTAGTGAGTCTAAATTCCCAAATCTTTTTCATTAAATCCACCATTGCCAAAGAATCACAAAATAAAATTTTCAATGATTTTGACTCTACAATTCAGTTAAATAATCAATTTTTAAATCTCAGAAATATTACAATTTTGCAAGGAAAGGTTTCTTTGTTATTATTTTATAGAGTTTCTTATCGTATACCTTAAATGCAATGTTTTCGATATATATATTTATGATATATTCCTAAAAAATTAAGTTTCATTGAAAAATGAAATCATTATAAATCAATCATAGACAAGATAAACTTTGCATTTATGTATCTGAATTACTTTAATTCTATGTCGAGCCAAACAACTGTACAGTGGTAAGAGCTCTGGCTTTCAATTCAACAGTTCGAACGTTCGATTCCTACCTAGGGAGGGGATCACTTTTGGTCCAGTCTATTTAGACTTCATGTACAAAAAGGGACAGTAGAGTGGTACCAATCCATATCGTAATTTAAGAATCGATTCGATCATATTCTTTAAAATAAATAAATTTTTTATATACACAACACATCATGGTATAAAAGTGCTTTGAAAATTAATTGTTTGGAAATCCTACTAATTGTGTTTATTTATATATATTCAGATGTATTTGTAAGCTTGGTAACCTGATGGGAAAAGGTGTTAATCTTAAGTTGGGTAAGTAGCAAGTTTGATACCTTAACCTGACGAAGAATTTCGTGCAGAGAGATCCAATGCACACTAAAAGGTCCGCGGTCTAATACCTTTCCATCGGTAGGACATGATATCTCTGTTTTTAACAGAGATGTCAACCTCGTCATTTAATCGTTCTTCAAAACTGTAAAGTGGTTGGCTGCTTTGATCTTTTTTAGCTGCTTTGATCTGAAAAAATAAGTAATCGGAAATATGAGACAATAATCTGATCAAATTTAGATGTATGTATTAGCAATCCATTATGCATAATGTGAAGGTTTAATATTTTCATTTTACTATCCGATGGTTCTGTGCTTAAGTCAAAGACGAAAAGCATGATCATTAATCAGTGTGAAACTTCTCTTGATTGTGTCACAAAATTGATAATAATTATAATGAAAAAGTTTGATACTTTTAGAAGATAAATATGTATGAAATATTCTAAAAGCTTATCACACCTATTTGCTAATTTATTTAAAAAATAATTAGGAACAAGCTTATAATCCTTCTTTATGTAACCTGTTAATGAAGTAGTACAACCTAGAATCCCATAGAAATCATCTCTTTTTAAAATATTAAGCAATGATCTAGTAATTATGTGCTCCCAAACGTATGCACTGATAGTTTGAATACATTCTTTACTAACATTTTAGACAAGAATACAAAAAACATCGAGGGACGTTTTGTACATGGAACCTAAATTTACCAAGTTATACATAAAGTTGGAAATAGGAGCTAAATTTCATAATTTTGGTTTGTAATGCACGTAATCTGAGTACCTTCTTATTACTCTCATAAAAATATTTTTTTCAGAATGATAATAGGGTAATTTTCTTTAGTAATACTGTTTCATAGTTTAAATAGTATTAATCGCGTTTCGTCTTTGGCAAAATATGTAATATTTTTTCCTTTGTGCAATGCTTATAATTTCATGAAATATTTCTTAATCCACTTTGTATCTTAATATATATTTTATTTGCCATTCTATTACGAAATTACAATTATATTATATCATTTTACTTTCTTTTACACATACATACATATATATTATTATAATTAATTTACAACATTATTTTAAAAAATGGCTGATTGCGCAATGGTAAATAATGCGCCAACAACCCGCTAAGAGTCATACATACATACATACATATTATTATAATTAATTTGCAATATTATTTTAAAAATTGGCAGAGGGTGCAATGATAAATAGAGCGCCAACAACCCGCTAAGAGTCTTATACATACATACATATATATTATTATAATTAATATACAATATTATTTTAAAAATTGGCAGAGGGCGCAATGGTAAATAAAGCGCCAACAACAATCCGCTAAGAGTCATACATACATACTTATATATTATTATAATTTATTTGCAATATTATTTTAAAAATTGGCAGAGGATGCAATGATAAATAGAGCGCCAACAACCCGCTAAGAGTCTCATACATACATACATATATATTATTATAATTAATATACAATATTATTTTAAAAATTGGCAGAGGGCACAATGGTAAATAAAGCGCCAACAATCCGCTAAGAGTCATTATAAAGGGAAAATAACCTTAAAAGTCTAACCAGTGTAAATAGAAGATTAAAATATTAATTTTATGAACACTTGACGTTATTTTGCATTAAAATCTTTGTAACAGTTTTAAAACTGCACAAACTTTTCGATATCGATTTGCGTTTAGTACATAAAAATTATTGGAAAAAAATTTTGCTTTGTGAAGTATTACAGAATATCATATAACATTACAAATTATATTCATTCAAATTTACATGTAGTCAAACACATGGATTATATTTATTGCATTGGATAATTACTTTTCGAATTGCTTATCTTTTCCAAAAGGAAATAAATATTTTCCCTGCATTTGATTGATTTTGTTGCATTAAATAATACTTAGAAGTGCAACAGACTTTCCCTCCATATATTTCTTTCTACTAATTTCGATAATTAATAATTTTTAATTTTATAATTTCAGTTATCTTCAAACTCTTTCTTGGTCTCGATGACACCGAAAAATCAAGAATCGATTCTTTGTCAAATCTACGTAGACTTAATTTTTAATCTGTATTATACTACATTTTCATTTCTTCTCTTATCTATTCAGTTCTTTGATATCAAAAATTGGTCAGAGAGCAATGGGAATAATCAGATCATGCTTACAGAAAAAGCATGAGTAAATCGATGGAAATAAACAAGGAAACATGATTAAGTACACATATTTAATATCTGATTTAAAAATTCATAAAATATTAACTGCTTTTTTCAATAACTGTAACATTTGCAAAAAACTATAATGTATCTCTTATGAAATGAAATAACGCGTGAGGACCAATATATGAAGTTGGTATATGGGTTAAACTCAAGAAATTTTTCTTGATGTACAGTTTTCTGCTTAAGATTCTATTGTATAAAAATTTAAAAAAAAAATGGAGTAGACATTCAAATTCCTTACATCCATGGAAATCTCTTAATTTGGAATCATTTTTACATGCATTGAAAAGAGTACTTGATTCACAATCAATAAGCTGCAATGAACAACTAAACAATCATTATGAATTCCACAAACAAGACGCAAGCTATTCAGCAGTATAAAGAAAGCATAAGAACAGTTTTAGATGAAAGTCATATAAATAAGACAAACGATCTAAATATAAATCATAAACTTGGTATCTTGATGATTTCCGAAGTTTGAGGAAGAGGTAATTAGTAACTAATTGTATTCTTTTAGAAAACAACCACAAAAATTAACTTTCTTATTCCAAAATTGTGACACGTAATCGATTTTGTTAAATAAATTCCTACTAAAGTTCACTGTAACCTAGAGGTAGGACCTCATGTTTCTAGTCTGGGATTCAATCTTTGCCAGTATTGAATAGTTAGAGGGGTGGGGTTTTTGGTTTCTGTTTCTCTACGCACATCTGTGTTGGATTCAGCGACTCGATGCTTTTCTAGTTTTTATATTTCGAGTTAAAACACATCAATTTCGCTTACTATCAATGAAAATCCATAAAGGTAGCACTTTCATTGATAATTCGCATTGAATATATAAAAGCTTGTTTTTGTTGTTACTTATGACACTTGGACAAGCCAAGCTCACCATGCCATGGTCTATGCGAATTTAAGTTGGTAGGGTGCGTCTTTTGTTTAACCAGAACACCACGAAGGTGAAAGTACGACTTTCTTATAAGCTCCTCTGATGGATAGCATCACCAGAGGATCCACTCCCTTAATTTTGACATTGATCTGGTGGGAAAGGAAAATATAAATGCCTTATGACAGCTTTTAGCTGTTAAGCTATGTATTATGTAGCCCCAAAATGAATTTTACTATAGTAAAATTTCATACAAAACAATCTGCGGATAAAAAAGGGTGGGACTACTAGTTTTTACGTGAAGACAGTTTTTGAATTAATTCATAAAATTACAAATCACGGATTGATTTAATATTGGCTCACCAAAAAATATATTTTACTAGAAGTAGGTTCTTGAAAAATCATTTTTCGTAGCAGAACAATACCGGGAAACACTTGGCGATTATAACTTTAAGTTTTTTAAGAATTCAATGTTACAAGCGATTTTTCATCCTTGAGAACAAGAATGCATTGTATAATTCGTTTTACAGCTGTATGAATCAGAAAGATATCTACAAGTATACAATTAGATTTTTCTAGAAATAAAACACGAGATTATTTCTAAAAATTGAATTAAGTCCTTGTAAATGCTTCAGAAATTGATTTAATGATACCTTTCTCAAAATTTTCATGAAATGCATTTTCTGATACCAATTAACTCTTAAATTACAATTTCTTGTCAATGATTTTCCTATACCATTAAAAGGTAGTGAATTCATTTTATCTTGAAAGCATTACTGAGAAATAAATTATTTTCATATGAAATGAAAAATAAGCTATTCAAAATAAACATAATTTTTTAAAAATTAAGAATTTAAAAATAAAACGATATGTCTCTCATACAACAGAAACTATAAAATCAAAAAGAAATTATAGTTTAAATTTATTATCACAGACCATATATTTTTCTGACTGACTAACTGTTAAGGGTTAGTTTTATATTTAAAATAATTAATTTATTAATATAGTATCAATTATAATTTGAGATAAAATATTTTAAGTAGCAAAGGTATTTATTAAATTTTATTAGCATGGATCAGAAATTAATATTTTATCTTAATAGAACTGCAAAAAATGTACGAAAACTGTAGCATCAAATGACTATTTTTCAACATACAATAGAAAAGGGTCATCATCTGACGAATTAAAATTAAACTTCATTCACTATAAAAGATATTTAAAGCCAATCTACAAAAATTGGAATATTAAATTTTATTTTGCATAAATGTTCAAAAGCATATAT
This sequence comes from Latrodectus hesperus, assembly GCA_037975125.1. Taxonomy (NCBI): domain Eukaryota; kingdom Metazoa; phylum Arthropoda; class Arachnida; order Araneae; family Theridiidae; genus Latrodectus; species Latrodectus hesperus. The sequence goes on from CM075852.1 coordinate 62,848,930, forward strand.
AACATTCATTTTTATCACGTAATTAGATATTAGGTATTAAATGCCTGTACACATGCTTTTCAAATTTAACTTTGTAAATTTTTAATTGACAAAATATATGAAATGCATTACATTTCATAATCACATTAAAAAATATCATTTTCATCATTTCTTTTTGAAAAAGGTTTACTAAAATTTTAACGAATTTTTTACAACATAACATTTTCGCATGTAACAAGTAGCCCATTGTTATTTAAATATAAGAAATTATTAAAGAAATTATGTACATGACTAAGTCAAAATATTAGAAATAACACAGATATAGAATTTTATTTTCGCTAATATAACAAAGACTAACTAAATTTTTATTGCATATTTGTTTAATATCTTCTTTAATATTATCAGGTTATCAGTTGTTAAAAAATAATCAAAATATTTACATGGTAAAAGCTTCTAGATAAATCCGAATATTATGAAGAATAATAAATAGTTATGCAGTCTATGTGTAACTAGTGTCTAAAATTGAGATGTCAAAGTCTTGAGAGGAATTGTTTCCTATTTAAAATGTTCTGGAAATTGAGTTAAGAGACGGTAATATAAAAAAAACGGGAATAGCTAACATACAAGATACACAACTTTCAAGTTTTATTTTGTGGTTATTTTATGAACACTTCAGAATGTAAATATTCTATATAAGTTGAGCTTGACATGATATTATGTAGTTATTATAAAGTGATAGCAAAAATTGAAAATTTGCTCTGTCAAAATGTACAAATTTAGCTTCACAAAAATACTGACGAGCAGATTATTTTGTATAAGGAAATAAGTCCAAGCTTATGTATATATATATATATATATATATATATATATATATATATATATATATATATATATATATATATATATATATATATATATATATATATATATATGTAAAATCCAATAAGCAGTACTAATTAGCATCTTTTTAGATTTTAAAAATATATAATCTGAAATGAAAATAAAAATTTAAAAAATTTTGCATCTTCTTTGCCAATTTAAACTAACCATAAAGTGGATGTTTAGCTTTGTCTTTTTCATTTTGCTTTTTCTTCTGTTCTATTATCAACGTATTGATGACTTGAATCAATGGAAAACGGCTTATCAAACCGATGCTTGGGTCTTTATATAAGAAATCGCTGTATTAACAAAATGAACTTCGAGAATATTTTTAATTTTGATTCCAACTCAATATGGGTGTCATACCCAAATCAATTCCAATATTGTTAGGGGCATTTGGCTCAAAGTGATTGGAACGTCTTCTGGAATCATGGTCTTGGATACTCGTAACAATCGATAGCTTACGCGAAAAATGTTCAATGTTCATCAAATCAAATAACAAGAGAGAGAGAGAGAACGAGAGAATTGCAGAAGCTTTAACGGATTTCAAGGGAACGTGAAGGGACACAAAAGATTTTGGTAAACCAGAGAGCCAGGCAAGAAAACTTGAATCGGTAAAAGACACAAATTAGAAAAAAACAATATAAATTGGAAGCAATATCGCTAAAGATTTGAAAATTTCAAAACCAATTAAATAGAACAATAATTTTAATGATTTAACCAATAATTTTAATGATTTTGAAAACTTTTACAATCGGAGTAAAGTAATTTAGTAATGGTCTCAACTGGAACAAAAGAGACAACTCTTTGTGGTTAAAAAAATCTTTCAAAATAAAATTAAAATTCAATTTTCATTAAATTGTTTCAAAACAAATTTAATATACTTAATGTAAAGTCAAGAAGTCCTGTATATGAAAGCAAAGTATGGTAGCAAATGGTGAAAGTAAAATATTATGGTTTATATTTAATTTTGGCAGTTTTTTTTCCCCACAGAAAATGAAAGTTCTGCATAAATGATCCAAAAATTCTATTTGCAGAAAAACAGTCTTACAAAATTTCCACTTGTTTCGTTGCGACTTTTCCCCCCGTTTACTAAATAGACCATATTGCTCACTAACACCAAAAAATATGTTCTATTAAAACTAAATTAATTAAGAAAATGGAATTAAATTGTTTTTTACAACGTGAAATTAAATTTTTATGAAGCTTATTTATCTAAGTGGAAATTATTTTTTGTATACATAGCAATGAGTAAAATGTTTATATAATGTATATACTTTTTAATTAACTTTTTCTTTTGATTTTCAATTTTAAAATAAATATATATTTAATGAATAGATGAAAACTTTTTGTCCTATGAACCTTGCAGAATTAAAAAGACATAACCATCAAGAAAAAAAAAAAAGGATTCAAAAGAAACTAGGCATGTAATTATTTTCAGATATTCTGTTTATTTTCACATATTTTGTTTACTTTCAGATGTTCTGTTTATTTTCAGTAAATTCAGTTATCAGCCTACAATTTGAAAATTTTCACTTTATTTCAAAAATACTTCAGATAATAATTTTCTTTCACTATTACTTCTGTTAACAATGTATATAAAAATTATAGAATTTCAAATTTATAATCCCTTTCTTATAAGTTTAGCAAAAGCATAAGAAAACAAAATTTACTTTTTAAGCAGTGCTTCTGTAAATAACTCCCTACATATATGTGTGTATGTGCATGCATACTTAGGAACTAGGTGCTCGCTTTTATGAATCTCTAACTTACAAATACTCCTCATTTACGAACTAATGGTTGCTCCCTTACAAATCCCATCATAGACGTAATGATGCTTTTAATTTCCATTTACGAGCTAAAATTTAGAAAAATATTTTTTTCAAACTCATTTTCATGTATATTTCATTTGAATTCAATTTTTATTATGATTATTTCACTCACATGTCTTAATGATGTTTATTTCTCCACCTTATATTTCACCCAATCACATTTTCCCCGGGCAACAATAGCTCCGCCTACAGCTCATCGTAGCTGGGTTACCATGCTGTGACTGTAATCGCTTAGATTTGGCGAAGAAGGCGATGAAATGTATCATTTGGCGGAGGCAACACGAGTACCCGTATATCCTCCAAAAATTCCACTGAAAATCTTCAAAAATCAAGGATTTTTTAATATTTTTTGTGTAGAATTTTTGTTGTCTAATCTGACTTGGGTCTAATAACTTATGGACATCAGAATATAACCATAAGTTTCAAGTATTAATGTTGTAGGTATATTAGCAAGGGGTTATCATGGCTTGGAAATGATTTTTGAAATTGGCATTTCATGTGACAATCTATGTTTGGAGTAATCTTGTAGAAAAGAAGATATCTAGGTAATTTTGGCAAACAGACTTTATTAAAGACACCTATATAACTAAAAAATGTCAAGAACATTTACATAATGACTTGAGTGAATATGAGTTACGCATCAATAAACTGCAACAAAGAAGTTCACTGCTTCCTAGACTTTTCGAATGTCGTATAACTGTTCAAAGGAATATCATCTGATCAAATGATCATAGGGAGGACAAAGAATGAAAATGAAAAAAAGAATTTTCATGTATTAAACAAGAAGAAAATGGTATCGTTGCGATTGTTTGCAACATAAGCAAATGATGGGCTAAAAAAATCGAGATATTTCTTTGAGAAAAACAACATAATGCTTCCCTATATAAAAACGAAAATTTTTTTTAAAAAATGTAGCTCGATACAGAAAAAAATGAAGCGATTGCTTTGCACTACTTTTCATCAATAAAATGAAGTTAAAATTTGTTTTAAGCATGAATATTATTTTAAAGGTGTTTCCTATTAGTTATTCTGAATAACGTGTTATAATAGAACATTATAAAGAGAAAGGATTGGTATTAAAAAATGGTGTCAAAATCTTACACTTTTATTTTTTTATTTTACGAATTTTCGACTTTCAAATGAGAATAATTTTTAAAAACTGAGAATTTTCTCAATCCCCGAAAATTTCCGGGAAATTTTTGAGAATTTTCTCAAACGCTAAACATTTTCGAGAATTTTCGAAATTTAAGAATTTTTTAATGTGAAGAACTATTACACCTTTTCTGACGAATTTGTAAAAATAAGAGTCTAATGTATGCATATTTTACGATCAATCGGAAATTAGAATTTTCCTGTTTCCTCTACCCAAAACTTATAAAAAGAATCTACTTTCGTTCAAGCAGAAGAAAGGTTTTTTAAGAAAATATTCATGATTTGAGAATGCATTCAGTAATTCTAGTTGGAAAAAGTTAAAATATAAAATGTCAAATTCTGATTTTCATTCTTAGTATGAATATTTGAAAGAACTAAACAATTTTCTTAAATTAAAAAACCAAAGCGTTATAATTTATTTCAATATTATTTTTGAAAAAGTTATTTGGTTTGTTGCTTAGCGGTAATTTTTTTTCTATACCATTGCTATTCTTAAAAAACAGAAAATGGTTTCATTCAATTATTGAGTCAATATAACGCATAAACCTGAATCTTACTGAATTGGTTTTGTCTAATATAATATGACTTTTTTTTTATTTTATCATAATATCAAAAAATAAAATTAATCTATATCAAATATTAAAGTAAGTAAAATTAATTTATTAAGCGTAACTGATTTTTAGTCTAATATGTTTGATTTCATCTTAAATGGATGCTTAGTTTATTTTTATGGAAAAATAGATGATAAATAGTAATTATTTTTGTATAATCATATTTTATAGATTGATTTCGTTAAAGAGAGATTTATTTTCGCCACACTTATTTATAGAAATGATGATTTGAACGCATTCATTTTTTTTCGCTCTGTTCACCGAAGAGCAACGAATGAAGTTATAAGCTTGACACATCTGCCTTAAATCTTAGATTCATTTTTTATTGTAGATGCTTATTAATATTTTAGTCATCCAATCATTGAAAAATCTAGATGAAAATTAAAAAAATAATAATTACTGATTTTTAAGTAAATGCCTGTATATGTCGACAAAAAACTACAGCATATATAACGAAATGTAAACCATTCAGGATTGGCCCGATAGAGACCGCCAATACTGGACCTACACAAAGCCACGATTAGCCAATTTAGGGCCAAGCTATTTTGTTACCTGGGTAATAGTGAATCACCAGTCTTATTCTTTTGTCAAGAAAGGAGTTATGGCACTTTTCTTTCCAAATTACCACAGAATCTCAGAACATTATTTGATGTTTTAAAATTATTTAAACATAAATTCTACTGATTCAAGATCTTTGTCTTACTCAAAGATAGACCTCCTTTCTTTCTGATCACAAGTTAAATGTATACTATAATTATCAATTAAGCTACTGTGAACTTGTCAGCATGTTTTAATTTGAATAAATTGGCAAAAATGAAACATTGCTGAAAAATATTATAGTTTTCAAGAATTGCTTACTCCTTCCGAAAGTGCGAGTGGAAATCCTCATGTGTTTATCGTATGTTCCAGTTTTTATTGTATCAAAGTAAAATATAATTTTGAAATTAAAGGAGATTATGATTATTAAAGCATAATGGTACACAATACCTGGTCAAAAATTTTGCAAATTTCCAGTCACAACAAATATGCAATACACTATTGACGAATGATTATTATATATATAATTCTGAAAATTTTCTAGGTTATATTTTTTATCACAGTCGAAAGAAATGTATGTGGAGTAAATTTTTATATGTTAATTGTCTTAGAAAATAAATTCAAACTTCTAGCAGATAGAAGTTTTATTTTACAAATATGTAAACTTTGCAACTAAGCAAGTTTTATTTATTTAAATTATGAGCTACTATTTAATTTTATTTCTTTACTTCAAATTTACAGGTTGAATCGCTAACTACTGTAAAATATAGCTTTGCATTTATTTTTGAACATAAGATATTGGAAAGAAAAATTTTAAATTCTTACAGTTTAGTTAATAGAGCCAAAAAGTATTTTTTCTGAGTATTGATCATTTTGGGATTTTTTTCATAATTATTTGGAATGACATGTAAATGGAACTGTTTCACAATGAATTAAAAGTAACTAAAATTAAGTGAGAGATCTATAGGGTTCTATATATCTTAATGTTTTTATCAATTATTTTTGTCAAAAAACCATTGTATTTATTTTTATTAAAGATATAAATTTTTATTGCCAAATATTTGTTAATAATAAAATTGCTTATATTCACCAACTTTTTTGTTATATTTTATTTAGCTAGTGAAAATTGGCAATAAGAGTAGAATAGTTGTTGAGTTTATTCATTTATGTACTAATGTGGTTTTTTTACAAGTGTTTGTCTTTTCTGATGCTAATAATTTAAGTAAAAAGTATCTGTATGAATGTTTTAAAATAATTACCAGTGCTATTCAGAATGAGCTTGAAACAAGGAAAGAAGGATACTAAAATGCGTATTCGAGCTTTTCCAGTGAGTAGTTTCGCTTTGATTGAATGATAATGATTAATATAAAATATCAGTTTCATTTTTTTCTGATACTCTCTAGCAAACCATTAATTATTTATGTGTTTTGATCGCTGTTACATTTTTAAATCGCATTGAATCTTAACTGATGATCATTTTGTTTCAGTTTTAAGTTAATGTAGACTCAAAATATTTTGGAGATACATTTGTAAACACATCGATTAATTTTATTTTCAAATTAGTAACACTTTTATGCATGTATATAAAAAAAAGGAATTATTATAAAAATATAGGTTAATTATTCATTCAAGAAGAGAAAATCTCTATCAAATTATTTTTTGCCAAATACTTTTATAATTATAATGTAGAATAATAATTAATGCAAATTATTTTCTTGTTTCACAGTTGTGGCATATTAATTGTTTCCATGATAAGGACATTGCAATTTAAGAACTATGTATTCATATTACTGGAATTTCTTTTAAAAGTTTAAGTTATGATTATTGCAATTATTAATAACAAAGTTGAAAATTCTGTGAACTTATCTTTAATTGAAATTGGTGTATATTTATGTAATTTTTGCATTGAATAGGTCAATAATAAATAAATAATTAATTTATTAATATTTTTGGTTGGTTTGAAAGAGAAATTCATGTAAATACATTATTTGCTTCATATAGTAATGTATACATTATTTTTTTTAGAAAAATTTTATTATTTTACATGTAAAATTCTGAAATTGTAATATTTCAAGGTGTGGAAAAATGCTTTGAAATTAATATACATGTAGTAAAAAGTATTATAATTAAATCAAATATAAATTAAGTCGTTCTTTAGAAAGATTTATAAATTACTTATTCTGTATGCATATTAAGAGAGAATAATTTGGAGAATAAAAAAATCTTCTTTTGAATCTGTCAATTTTTCACGCTTCAAACTTCAACAACTTTGTTTTTGTGCAAACTTCAGATTACCTTTGACCATAGTATAAAATGGTCAGAATTATAATTTTATCTGAAAAAAAGAAGTTTTGTATTATATTATTTTCTCTTTGAGTATAATCCGTGACATGTGTTAATGTTTGGTGCTTTTGTGCTACAGGAAGAATGGTAAACAAATGCCTTATGTTAAATCTAAATTATAGTTTAATATGATCTGAGCAAATAACTTTTCCAAGAATTTTTCCTATCATGGTTGTCACATATTTAGAATATTTCCTTTCATCATTTGATTTATTTATAGTTTTTTTCATTATAAAATTTATTTTTTCATAATGATTTAATGTAATAGTGTTGTTCTAGATAGACCTTTTTTCATTTCGTGAATCCTGGTGACAGTTATGTCTTTCAGATGAAATGATGTCAACATTTAACCTTGACAACTATTGAGACTTCCTTAATAGAAAAGTAACCTAGTTGTTATACCCTAAGGCTATAATACAAAAAAGTTCTAATCTACTTTATTAAAAATAAATTTTAACTCAAATTTATTGTTTGCCTTAACTAACTAATTATCTGATAGGAAGTTTAATTATATTCATATTACCATTATATAAATTATCTATTCAAGTTTATGTGTTTTTTTATTATTAAAATCCATCATTGAATTCTTAAATCATATTAAATGTTGGTATCCAATTTATCTGCATTACAATTATAAAAATAATTTGGGTAAATTTATGGGAGATTAATTTAATATTATTAATGTAAATTTATACATTTTTGAGGACAACTGATTGCTTTAAAGATCTATGCTGATTATATTTTATGACATCACATCACTTTATTGAAACAAGCATTTGACAAAAGGTAAAATGTTTGGTGATTATACCATTCATACAACTCTCTTAAAGTAAACATTAAAATTTTTTGAAGTTAAATATTTAGACTATGATAGTGGGTGCTATTTTGTTACAGAAAAGTTTCCATTCATTGTAAATTACGTCTTATTTTACTTCTTTAAATTTTGTCAAAAAGTTAATGATGATAAGCTGAGATATTTAAGTTCACACACATATAGTCAATAGCTATACATTTTAAATAAGCAAATATTGGTGTTGTAATTTCAAGTAATAATTGATGTTTTAGTATGAATTTTAAAAATTCAGATTTTAAGGAATTTTTTTAATTAAAAAAAATACTTAAAATTTGTATTATTGTATCTTTTAACAATTCATGTATTTAATCTTTTTCTCTATTCATTTATTTATTTTTGATGATAATTGCAATTCAAAGCTATAGTATTTTAAATATTATTTTCTTGTAATAACTTCTGGTTAGAAATAATATTAAGAAAATAATTCCAAATTAAATTCAATGTTTCATGTGTTATCTTTTTTTTATTTAAATATGCTTTTATATGCACCTTTATTGTAATATATATACTTTTAACTATTTTTTATATTTCTTTATCACCTTTTATCAATGGTGTTCTAAATAACCTTGATTTCGATTATTGGTAATGTGAAGAATGGTGATGTAAAAAATATGGAGAATATTACTTTTTAAACAATATGCTTTTCAAAGAATATATAGATACTTTGTATAGAATATGCTTTTCAAAGAACAGTATAGATACTTCATGATATTTTGAATGAATGTTATATTTTTTCTCTGTACTTTTCTATTATCTAGATAAGATTCAGGTATTGAAAAGAATATGTTTGGCTGAAATCTTAAAAATCTACAAAATGTATACAAATTTCAATATCATGATAAAAATTCTTCAGAAACAAATTTTGCAAAAGGTTACTCATAAGAACAGGAGATTGATGTTGCAGATCTGCCTTCTGATGTGCAATTGTCTGGATAGGTGCTTGGGAGATTGGTGGAATTGCTTCTCTTTGCAATAAATGAATATGATCTACCATCTGTGTGGAAAATTCTCTTGATTTGTGTGGTGATTGCTAAGCCTTATAAAGGCTTAGCCCATTAATCTGTCAATAAAGTGTTGTCAAAAAAGTCATTCATTTATAACAATATTAAACTTCAATCTTGTCTGTATTTTTTTGTAAAACGCTTTATTATAAGCCTAATACTGATAAAAAAATTAACTGTATCTGTAGTTATTCTAATTTGAATTAAATGAATAAATTAATTTTGTTAAACAATAAAAAACTTAAATTTTATATCAGTTTGATAATATCAAGTTAAGCAGATGTAAATCAATATAACAATTTAAGATTGAAACAAAATTCAAAAAACAATTTTCAGTCAAAATCATATATAATAATTTTGTTTTGTTAATTCTTCAATTGATACAAATTTTATTATGGAATAGTATAATAACAGATAGCACAGTAATAGAATTTTTAGCAATAGTTAAATGCAAATTGAAAGAAATATGTTTTCATTGAATCAACACTAAATGGGACTATGGAATATCTGAATTTTTTTAAATTAGAAAATTCATTAATATGCTTAAAAGAAAAAATATTCAAATTAAGACTAACAAATATAAGATAAATGACATTTCAAGAAAAACAAAACAATATGAATTGTTAGTAGATTTCAGTAATTTTTTATTCCAAATATTGTAAAACATTTAAGTGAACTGTCTAACATCATGATAAAAAGCTCTTGAAAGTTAATGTGTGATTATTAATTTAAATAAAATACTTATGTATTTTGCTTTTTAATTATTAAATTTTGTTATATAATAAGTGTACTTTTATTTTAGATGACTATGGATGAAAAGTATGTTCAAAATATTTGGTCACTGCTTAAGAATGCTATACAAGAAATACAGAAAAAAAATAATAGCGGTCTAAGTTTTGAAGAACTGTACCGAAATGCATATACAATGGTTTTACACAAGCATGGTGAAAGATTGTATACTGGATTACGAGAAGTAGTGACTGATCATCTAGTCGGAAAGGTTGTATATGTACTAAAATTCATTTGGAGGGATCTTTAAAAGTTTTTTTAATATTGTGATTGTTTTTTTTAAAGATTCTCAGAATGTTATTTTTAAATTAATTCACCATATAAATTAATCAAACTTATTTATGCCAACAATTCTTTATCTGTGTAAGATTTTTTAATTATTTTTCGTTGTTCCTTTTCTAAAAATTTTTTTTTTTTTGCAACTATATAATTTACAATGGTTTTAACAAGTTAGATTTCCTTGCAATCATCATTTTTATTGATCAGTGTATCAGTATTTATATTGATCAGTGAATTTGGTAATTTTCATTTTGTCCTTACTATGATGCAAAAGAAATGTATGTAATTTGTAAATGACTATGTTTTTTAAATAATTATTTTTTCTGTTTAATCGTTATATAATCTTTTGATAGAATATAATCTTTTTGTATAAATTTCTTATTTTGTTATGCTTCTGTTTTTTTATCTCAACTACACAAAATAAACAAAAGTCAAAATAAAATTGAATGCAGTGTGTTGAAACTTGCAATTATTGGAATATAAATTGTTAACTGTAATATGCCTATATTAATCTCCAATTCAATAAATGTAGGAGAGAATTATTACAATTAAATTTTTGAGAGATTTTAATAATTTTCTTTATTAGAATTTTTTTTCTTTGAAGCTGAAGGGCTTTATCTGTATCAATTAATAAATGATACACATTTTGATGATTTTTTTTAACATTAGATTCCAAATTTTATGAGAGCAAAAAAAAAAAAAAATGTTTCTATTAATAAAGTAAATTTTAAGCAAATGATTTATTAATAATATTTGACTGTTTATGAATTGCATATTTTACAATGAAAATTTTTTTGCATAAAAAATTTCATATATGATAAAATTGGTTTCACCTTGCTTTTTACAATGACTGATAAATCGTCAAATTATGGAGTAGGGAAAAAACAACTTAAATTGAAGAGCAATTATACACATTTTCACTTTCGGCTTGATTTTAAACCATGTGAAATAGTACTATTTTTTTCCTCAATTTAAAGCTTTTAAAATTTTTGAATTTATTGAAGAGTAACAAGGATGCTATTTCATTTTTCCAGGAATTGTGTACTCTCAATGAATTTGATGTTGTGCAATAACGCTATCATGAATTTAGCAAATTATTAAGAATCAAAGAACTTTGGAAAGATTGCCATCTTTCTAACGTTAAAGTGGAATTTTGGAATTTAACTTTTATAAATAAGCATAAATTAAATATTAATTCAAGATAAAATTTGTTTCAAATCTTAAATATTTGACATAAATGAATTACTTTTAAAATATGGAAAATTTTTAAGAATGATATAACTTATATGTAAAGATTATACAATATGCTTTTTTTAATTTGTGCTTTTATACCAATTTAATAAATTGAATTTTTTTTTAATATATATATTAAAATATTTTGCTTAAACTGTCTGTAAGTTATTCTTGTTCTAACTTTTATTTTATTTTCAGGTGCGTGTTGATGTACTAAATTCATTAAGGAATAATTTCCTCCAAACTTTAAATCAAGCATGGAATGATCACCAAACCAGTATGGTAATGATTAGAGACATTCTCATGTACATGGTATGTTAGTTTTTAGTTATATTAATTGAATGTTATTAAATAAGGTTTTAAATAATTCTGTACTATTTTGATTATATAGATGTATTTGTTGCATTTAAGTATATATTTGCAAACATTAAATATTTACATAAAAAAAGTTGAGAAAAATAGAGAATATGGAGAAATGCTGTTTTTTTTTTTTTTTTCCTATTCTCATCTTCTATTGAGGTATTTTTCCCTGCCTTCTATCACTAAAATTATTTTGTTTCATGAATGTAATACCATATTAATTAAAAAGTTTTCTTCTGTATTTAATGAATTACAAACTTTTTATTGAAAATGTCTTTTTTTAAGATTATTCTATTTTTCTCTAACAAATTAAAACACTATAAAACAATTATTATTTTTTTACAATAATTAATCATTGCAATAGAACAGTGAAAGCCAGATTAAAAATGAAAAAATAAAGGTAGGAAGTTATCTTGGTTATATGGTGATCTCAGCAATTGATTATATTTAAACATGTAACTTAAGAATTTATTTTACTGTGATTACAAAATAGCATGAATGCTTTTAGAAAAACTTTTGAAGTCTGAAATCTCTTTTCAATCACTATGAAAATAATTTGGCTAAAGTATATTAAAAAAATTTAATTTGAAACTTAACTGATTTAAAGAGTGAGGATTAGTATCAGACTAAGGATTAAACTGTAAAAAAAATTTTTTTAAATATTTTTACTGAATTTTATTGTGTGTGAAAGATTTCATAAGGCAACTCTTTGACTCATGACTTTCACAAGGATGACTATTAGGCAGCAAACAAACCACCACAGTTCATTTTTGATGTGAAGAAATATTATATGTTTATTTCAATGAAAGCAGAAGGTAAGCAATATGTGAAATGGGTAGTGGTAAATTATACAATGGGAGTAAAACAGCCAGGATTAGTTTAAAATGTTAGTCTCTTATATTCAAAATAATTCTTGATAAAGTTCCATAATTTAAATTTTTACTTACTTTACTGCTATTATTACTGCATTTTCAACACTAAGTTAAAGGTTTCTTTTAATATTCTGGTTATTGTTATTAATAATGATAGAATGTTAAATGTAGAAAGTTATGAAAGAGTATTAGTGTATTTTCTGCAAAGTAAACACAAACATCTTAGTTGATTAAAAATTACCAAGCTTTTCTAGAAGATAAAAACGAATCAAAATGTTACTTTTCCTTATGAAAATAAAATAGTTTTTCAGTGAACATCACAATTCTTTGCTCCAGACATATATGTAAATTATTTGTGGTTAGTAAAACAAAAGGAAGAAAATCATTAAATTTTGAGCGTAATATTAAAAAATATAATTGTTCTAAGGAAACAAAAAATTACTTATTTTTCAAAAAATAATTTATATTGCAAATTAATTATGGGAGAAATTTTATTAAATGGTCAATAAATATTTTAATTTGAAATTTTATCCTTAGCAATTTTTTAAAATGGCACTTCTGGTTATGGTTCTTGTAAACAAACAATCTTTCTTTAGATAATCTAATAATTTATACATTGTTTATGTTATATAGGGCATGTAAGTGGTTATGGACAACACACAATATTAAATATATAGCAATATGGTATAAAAATTCTCAATCATTTTCTGAGAGAAATATTAGAATTTAATGTCAATGTTAATTTATCTTTAGGCCTTGTGTGCATAAATTAATCTTAAAGCAACCAACCAAACCCAGCTAGTACAATGATATATATTAATGGACAAAAAATAATTTTCTATCATTTACAAACTTAATCCCTTTTAAAACTTCGAAAGTAAGATGCTATAGATTTTGTGCTAACTCTAATAACTTGAAAATTAATTTGAAACTATTAATTTAATTTATTAATATTAATTTATTGGAACTAAGTGTACTGGTTTTATTTTCAGGATCGCGTTTATGTTCAGCAAAATAATGTAGATAATGTGTACAATTTGGGTCTAATAATATTTCGAGATCAGGTAGTCCGTTATGGATGTATCAGAGACCATCTTCGTGAAACTCTCTTGGATATGGTTATGCGGGAGAGAAGAGGCGAAGTTGTAGATCGGTAAGAACCTCAATTTTTTTAAAAATATAAACATAGGAATTAATTTTACATATTTTTAATATTAATATCTTTAAAGTTTTCTATTTATACATTTATTCAATTTTAGTAAGTATGATCATCTCTTTATATTTTGTATAAATGAATAAGTTCTTGCTGATATATTTGTATTATGATTTATTTTAATGGAACTTAACTAGAATAAGAGAGAAATTTAAAGAAATAGATAAATTTTAATAAAGATAACAGTTTTCAACAGTTTTATAACTTTTTAGATGACTTAAATTGATAAAAAATATCAAACTTAATAAAACCTAATAAATGGCATAAAAAGGGTTTTTAATCTATGAATCCTTTTTTTATTTTTTATATTGATAGTTCATATACTTGTAATTTTGAAATTAAATTATATCTTTATATTTCCATCACTTTACTTTGATTTATTTTCAGGCTTGCTATAAAGAATGCTTGCCAAATGTTAATGGTACTAGGTATTGATAATAGATGTGTGTATGAAGAAGATTTTGAAAAGCCTTTTTTGGTTCAGTCTGCTGATTTTTACAGAGTAAGTAAACTTCTTTTAGAATATCTACATTATAGTGAAATGCATAATTACATATTGCTTTTATAAAGTATTTGATGATTGGTAAAAATAAAAATTGCTGTGTTTAAGTTTTGAAAATTTTTGTGATATTGCTTATAATTATTATTTTTTTCCATTAAAAATGTGCATTATAGTGAGGTTGTATGATAATTTACTGATGAATTATTAGTTAAGGGGATTTTTAATAAAGGTATTTTCCCTTGAATGAATTTTCCTACACACAAATTAAGTTACATCAAGTTTTATAGGTTTAATGTTTCATAATATTAATTTAAAAAAAAGTTGTATATTGTTAATATCTTAGCTTTATGCTTTAATTGGATTCATGTGGACTGAAATGTCATTAAATTTTTGTATAGTAAGAGGTAAGAACTTAAACATGAATAAAGGTAGGTATTTTTCAGAGCTTATTGCATCCTATTAATTATTAAAGAATATATCCAAATAAATTACCTGAAAATCTGGCCTTTACTTAATAACAGCTGAATTTTATAGTTACATTTAAAAGTTTCTGGCTAAAAAGTGTTTTTTTTTCATTGGGGCATTATACAATGTTAGAAAATGTTTGTGAATAACCAATTAGATTATGTTTCAGCAAAACATGCACTGTTTTATCATTAATTCCATAAACCAATCCAGAGAATATTTTTATCTGAAATAAATTCCTTTCTACAAAATTTTTAACTTTCTTTTTACTAGTTCTTTGAAAATGAACATGATTTAAGGAATTTTTTTATGCATCTTGTTTTTTTGTTTCAACACTTCATAATATTCAATTCTCATATCATAAAATCTGCGTAAATGTAACTTTTTCTTTGATTTTTTTTCAAAGAATTTCCTCATAGACAAATTGACTTGTCGAAAAAAGTAACTTAATATTATCAATAAGATAATTTAAGAGCATAGCAAATCAAATTTGTATCAATGGATTTTGTTTCCATAGTTTATACCAATCTAGCTGAAGCTTTTGTTTTCTTTCAGTATGTTTGTTTAAAATAACTACTTTTTTTTTAAAAAAAATGTTTATACTTAAATTTTTATATCTAGACATTTAGTATCTCACTTAAGGATTTTTCTCATATTCTATAAATTTGAAAGAATAGAGTGCAAATTATTTGAATTCTATTTAATTACTAAATTGTGACTGATAAAAGACGTAATCAATTAATTATCAATAAGTTTGGTTCTTAAGGCAATTATTATTTGTAGTGGAGATTGCTTTGTCAGCTCTTTAAAGCCCATTTAAGTTATTTGAAATATAATTGAGAGATCAAGTTTGAGGCTTGTGGGATAGACTGTTTTATCATTCCTTTGTATTTCTTTTTTACTTTTTTGACTCCTAACTGACTAAGTTTAAACCTTTAGTGACAACTTTTTAAAATAAACTTAATTTTATATATTTTTATTCATTTAACATGTAAATATTGTTTTAGGGCACATTGAAATAATTGGGAAATTTCTTGTTTTCTATAAATATGAATACTTTTTTCCAAATGCCCCCCCTTTTTTCAAAATATTAATTAGTTTCCTCAATAAAAATATAATTACACTGTGTGTATATATATATATATATATATATATATATATATATATTTAATATTCAATTTCAAATTTTATATTATTGTTTATCAGATGTGTATATAGTTTTGCGATTTATTAATTACTAAAAGTATTGTGGGTCACACAATTATAAAGTTATGTACTAATATTTATAATGCAGATGCTTTTAAAAAACATAGTTCATATGTGTTTTTCCCAAGATTTGTTAAAAGATATTTCTTATATGGCATTTCATTATGCTAAAATGTGTTCTAATTTTTATTTATTATTTTCTATTATACTATTTTAATTATGGTGAGATTTTATTGTTTTGAAATTATAGTATTTAAATTATTAATATGAATTTAGCTCTATGCTAAAACTTGCAGATTCTTTGCGATCTTAAAGCTTTTAAAAAGTTTAAAGTGGAAAATATTTTTGTAACATTAAAGTATTGAAATGGATATTTTTAATTCCCCCAACTCCACTTCTGATGTAAAAAATCTGTTATACTTTTTTTTCTTTGTTGATTTTGATGATCATCTTTTGAATTAAACTAGTTAAAAGATTTTAAATTTTTATTATTTATCCTGTTGAAGTTGTTTCATTTGTAAAAACTAGTTTGAAAACTTAAATTGCTAATTGTTTTAACTAAGATTTTTATTTACTAGTTTATAGTTCTTTGATATCAAATGAATGAATAATTTGTAATGCTGTAGATGGAAAGCCAAAAATTTTTAGAAGAAAATAGTGCCTCTGTTTATATCAATAAAGTAGAACAACGAATTAATGAAGAAGCTGAGAGGGCTAAGCATTATTTGGATGAGTCTACAGAAGAACTAATTGTGAAAGTTGTGGAAGAAGAACTTATTAGTAAACATATGAAAACTATAGTAGAGGTATGTTTGTTGTTTTGTTGTACATTAAAAAAAAAAAATATGTAAAATTAATTTTGACACTCATTTTAAATAAAATCTACATAATTATCTGGAAAATTATTTAATAATTTCATCTTTTAAGAATTTATTAATTCATCTGAATATTTATTTTTTAATTCTGTATACAATCGTATTTCTTGATGTGAAAATTGCTACACTAAAAAGGATTGGTATGAATTGTTTGCAAATTCATATCTGCTGATATTGTCAATTAATGTTAATAATTAAAATGTTGATTAGAAGAACAATTCATTGATAAAATCCTACAAGCATGTACAGTTTTGGTGCAGTTGCAAATTTTCTTTGTAACTGTAGCAAATTGCATCACCCAGTACTGTATGGTGATTTTCAAAATCCTAATCATGTTCAAACTTTTGACTTCAGATATCAAAATTTCTAATATTTTATTATAATTATTACAAAGGTATTAAAAAAATAATGAGTAGAAACACACACAGATTTCACAAAGATAACATATTGCAAAACAAATCTAAAATAACAATGTTATATAGTCTAAAACAGGAGACAACCAAGCAATAAAATTAAATCTGTAATTTAAGTAACACATCTTTATGAATCCTCTAGTTTTAATTAATTGGGCAATGATACTCACCGTAAAAAAAGTATAAACACATACAAACACAGTGGTGTAAGTGAGATCTGGACTGTACCAATAGCTTAATGAGTTTGGAATACTCATTCATCACCAAATGCTGCATAATTTTAAACTACGGTCAGGTGATGAAGTCACATCTGAGCTGGCACCTTCCTCTCTATATCCACGCCACACCTGTGGAAAGACTTTGGACGTCACATATTAATATGGACATGTCCCCAACCCGCGAAACTTCAGTAACCCATTGAGGGAGAATACATGGTCACTGCCTGCTGCAAATGATGCTTGATTTTGCTGATCTTAACCAGACAATTAAACTAAATAAATAACATACATTGTTTGGAAAAATATGTATTTAATTGACCAAGCAGTGGTGCTCACCTTAAATCAACAGTATAAATACAATCTACCTGGAAGAGCCAAGCAATACAGTTAAATCTGTGACATCAAATAACACATTTTAATGAAAACTCAAGTTTCTTATTTAACAACCATTACAATTCATGGTAGACATAATTACAAATGTCAAATATTTTTTCACACAACTCAATAATCTACACAAATTATTACATATAATGGGAATTTTAATCGAATTGTTGGTAAAAGTACATACTTAATTATCACTATCCATACTCCATACTTTTCACTTTCTACATACTAATACTAAAATTCCGATTTGTAAGTTTGATCATTTTCAAAATAAAATATAACTTCAAACACCTACATTTCAGTTTGATACACTTTCAAAATAAAACTTAAATTTCCTCTATAAATGAATGAAATGAAACCCACAAAAGATTTAATTTTAGATTTCTAAGGGGTTACTACTGAAATACCAAACAAATTTTGTGCATGCTCACATCAGATTTTGTCAAAAAATTGCAAGCGTGCATTCCACCCCGGTAAATCACAATTTGCCTTAATTATCAACGTACAGGCTCTTAGGATTTTTTTAATCTACTGCTGAAAAATCCTCTAAGTGTTTTGAAATATTTTTATCATTTTAAGTACAGAATATCAAAGGTTCCATTTTTAGAGACTTAGTTACTAAACACAAAGTATTTATTTTTGGATATTTAGGTTCTAATGTTAAAACCTAGCAACCACAAAAAATGAAAATGCACTTAATATTTGTAAAGTGATAAGTTGCTTATTTTGTACTTAAACAATATTGTGTTGATTGTGTTTTGTACTTAAACAATATTGTGTTGTGTTATATTATAGAAAAGCTTTTCCGGAACTAGTTGGATATCTCCCCGTATTGGTGACCATCATGACTTTTTTCATCGTCAATTTAAGTTCATTTTTAGAAAATTTTAAATTGCATAATAGTATAAAAAAATCTAAAAAAGTATTAATGCAAAATGAATAAAAACTTTTTTATGTTGGGTTTGCCTTCTCTTCCAAACAACTGGTTAAAGAGATAAGTAAATAATAATAATGGACATAATTAATATGATGTCAAGTTCACATGTTGAATATGTTCAGTGATATTATGGAAAAATATATAAGAGAAATAATAAATTAACAAAAATGTATAAGAAAAAGGTGGTAATAAATAAGCAAAAAGAAATTGGAAGATAAGAACAATTTACGATGTTGAAAATATAAAAGAATAATATAATAATAAATTTAAAAAAATCTATATGTATAATAAACAAAAAGAAATTGGAGAAAAGAACAATTTACAATGTTTGGGGGCTGGCAACAACGAAACACAACAGCAGACAGTCAAATGGGTTCAAATTGAAACAAAGAACAAAAAGTTCAAATTGAAAGTAAAATCTTCATGCTGTTGCCACTAAAAAGAACCTTATGTATGATGTAAAACATGAAGAAAACCAAATCTGGCAACAAAAATTCTGAAAAGTAACAAAAACTGAAATTGGCAACACTATAATGAAAACAAGACGCCAGATTTTGCGAGAAATAACTGGGGGGGGGGATATCAGACTTACACTGCTTTTCCATGAAAAATTATCGTTCAAATAGTGATTGCTTTGATTTCAGATTTTTAATGAAATAATTGTAAAGCATATATTTGTTAAATTGCTGGCATAAACACCATTTCATTTAAGGAAGCTTAATTTACTGAACCTATTGAAAATAGATTTTTAGAGAATTTCTGTGTGCAAACAATTTTATAATTTAAAAGATTTGTTTTGACTGTTTAAGCTTTTATCACATGAAATAAAAATTGACATGAAGTATATGAAAAGAAATTTCTGCACCAGAATAAAAAAAGTCTTTAATCAGTGTATTAAAAATAGTATTTTAAAATTATTTGGTGAACAAAAATTTACTAATTTATAAAAATTTTATATAGGTATTTTATTACATTTTAATAAATTAGTGAAATTTCTTCAAAGTAAAAGTACTCTATAACACATGCTGAATTACTTGATTTTGTTAAGCTTTATCTTTTTGTATAAAACTTAAACAATGTATGAATTTTCACTGTCGTTGCTTTATTTGTTTGATTTAAAAATTGTGCAAATAGTTTGGGGGTTACATTAATTTGGTACTTATCAGCTTTTATTAATTTAGTTCATGTCTTACTTTTTGTGATCTCTGTTAGGATATTTATTTAGAATTTGAAAGAATTAGGATATTTATTTGGAAAATTGGAAATTAAGCTGTACATGAATTATTAAAAGAAAGAAATGCATATTGTTAAATTATAAAATTGTAATCTAGAATTAATTTAAATTGCTGATCTCATGATTAAAATAATGTGGTTAAAACAAAATGACATTCCAGACTGTAAATTTTTGTGAAGAATGTTATGACCAAATCTTTAAGATTTTAATTTGAAAGCTTATTTTAATATTATAGATGCTATTATTTTATTGTAACAATTGTATTATTAATGACAAAATAATTTTGAATATAAAAAAGAGGGAAAAAATGTTACAAATCTGGTGTTAATCAAATAGTTAAAACTTAAAAAGCATAAACATCATAATAAATTAAAAAATTATCAAACTTTCTAAAAGAGAAAACTATCTAAAAAAATTTTTATAGCCAATGAAAATGAAATAATTTTTCAGTCAGATAGTTTTTTAACATAGTATTTACTAATTTTAGACAATAAAGCATAAAGGAAGTCATTAAATTTTGAGACTAATTTTAAAAAATATTGTTGTGCAAAGGAAACTAATCTTTATGAACAAAAATTTTTTCAAATAAATACTATTTTTTTTTTATTAAAAATTTTATTATATTGTCAAACTACATCAACCAAATATTTCAATTTTAAATTATTGGTTTTGACAATTTATTAAATTAGCATTCCTGGATATTGAAATAGTAAGTCTAGTCTCCTGAAATTATAAGTCTATTTAATATTGAATACTTTAAATTCTTCAGTATGGACTTCAGACCATTCTGACATCTGATTTCAAGTATAAATATTTAATATTTCTAATTAAATATTTTCATAGGTTATAGCAAAATTTTAAAATTATGTTGTCATTGAGAGATCTCAACTTGTATTAAACATTGAAAATTGCAGTACAGTCTTGTTGAAAAATATTTTTTGAACAAATTAGAGAAATTACTCATAATTTTAGTACTTTTTCTATTTTATCAAATTTTTGCAGAAGAAAATTTCTAAAGTTTATTTTTGATTTTATTTATTTCTTACTTTGTTTTGCAAAAATATATCCCACCCTATAAAAAAATTCCTCCAAGAATGTATATAGACTATGTATATTTCATAGTGGATCCACAGATTTTACTAGCAGATTGCTCATTGCATAGCATTAATATGTTACTTTAATTAATGATTGTACAATGTCACATGTAAAATATGAGTATTAAGGTTTTGAAAACTTGGATAATTACTGTATTTTTTACTTTGAGCTTCTATTTCACAGTTCATGGGTTTGTTTCTTGCCTCAGATGTGAATTCTTTTTTGGAACTCGCATTAAATTTTATGTCCTGGTCTTACTTAGGCCTTATGTGCACAATATAACCTTAGACTGACAAATCAAAACTAACCAATCTTTCATATTACTGCTGCAATATATTTTTTTCAACCAATTACTATAATTGGTATTATATGGAACTAAACTTACATTCATTGTATAAAGTAGTTTTGAATTTATTACTATTTTCTTAATAATTATAATTTTTTAAGTTAGTTTTATTTTATTTTTGTAATTATTAAATGTTTGTAAATACTGTTAATTTTTTGATTACATGAGCAGTCAGTCAAATCAATGATTATTGGTGAAATTATTTGATTTTTTTTTATTAGCTCCGTAAATTGTTTTGTAATAGAATTTTTTAAATGTAGCATATTTCATCAATTTCTGAAATTAAGTTTACAGTATGCAAAAATAAAGATTACCTAATTTAAATTACTTATAATGGTTCGAATTCCCAAACATTTACCCTTTTCCATGATAATTTTCTTAATTTTTAAAGAATTTTAAGACACTTTTGGGATAATTTAAATTTAGCTTTAAGATATTAATATTAGTTTTAGAACCTAGTCTCATAAATTTTTATTATCTGATTTTTTATCATACACACACTCTTGTAGATATTAAAACTAGAAATAATTTGACAGAGTATTAATATTTAATTTCTACTTTTGAAAGAGTTTATTTAACATTATTCTATAAGTAATAAAATTATGTACTATTTTTCATGTAATTGTATGGAAAAATTGCTTAAAATGTATTTATGTATAAGGTGTTCTTGATTTTTCTTTCTTTTTTTTTTCCAGATGGAGAACTCTGGTGTTGTTCATATGCTTAAGAATCAGAAAACTGAAGGTAAATCTTAATATAATTTTACTTCAAAAGAAAATATTGAGTGAAATTGAAAATCAAGCATGTTTTTGATTTGCAAAGACCCATCATATTTGGTCATGTAATTCTGATAAAAAATGTTTTTAAACTTTCATTACGTAGCGCTTAAATTCTTAATTTGAATATTCATATGTATTGCTACAGATATGTATGCATAGATGTTACACTAGCATACTTCTCTGTATTTAGTCCCAGATAGGCTTTCACCCAATTTGGAGCCAATTTGTATACTTTATACTCCAAGTGAAATAGTACCTCCCAAGAGGTACTATTTCACTTGAAAGACATTACAACCACAACATACTTAATATTCTCCAGTTGTCTTTAGTGAATACCATGGATTGTTAAGTCATGATTTGAACTCACTATCTTCCAATAATGAAAACAATGCCTTAATGAACCAGGCAATCTTAGCCTTTAAGCATAGATGTGTGACTGTGCATACATGTATAAATTATTCTGTACATAAGGATCAATAAATATCTATGATGAATTATTGTGATTTTGTGCAGACTGATGAAATAATAAATGTATGCATGAATTAAATTTTCAAGAAAAATTTTTTTATGCTATTTGAAAATTTTTATTTTTGTTCATGTTATTTATTTATTTTTACATAGTATAATTTTTTGTTGATAAAATTAGATATGGAAATGAATTAAATTCTTGGAAATTAAAAAATAATTCATTAGATATATTATTGCTTATGTAAAGATGGTTTGAATGACACTGCCATTTTTCGCTTCCTTAATACCAACTTATCTTAGTCGAACTAGTTGCTAGTTGAATGATCAGCATTCTGTCTTTAGGCTTAGTGTGCAGGAATTTGATTCTTTGATTCTCGCTGATTTCTTTGATTGGTTGCGAGATTGTTGTGGCTTGCAATCCACTTGATTGAATTAACTGTCAAGAGTTAAAAGTGATTTAGAGTAATAAACCAAATCAAACTTAATTTCGAAATTGTAAAGGTGCAAAATTTATGTTGGCCATATTAAATATTTCTTAAGTTTAATCTCATTTTTAATATCATTTTTCATATTTAATCAACAAATATTCTTATATAGCCTAACTCCATATATTCTGTAATCTCCAAAAATGGAAATAATATCAAGGTTCACATTGAATTATTTATAAATTGTTAAAGCAATGTAAAAAACACATAAGTAAGTGAGTAAAGGCTGGTATATTTTTGAAAATGACAATGAATTTCTGTTTTCGCCATTAGAAGATGCGTGGCTAGTACCATGCAGTTTTGCCGAGCACATTATTTGATGTTTAATTTCGTATATAAATACTCATTGTTATTTGTTTGATTGTAGAGATGATGTTACATATACATGTATATTGAAATTTAATAAATCTTCTGTATGGCAGTGAATATCTAGTTATGAATATCAACCAACGGGGTAATGTTTTTTACACAAGGAACCAATGCACCCCATTCATGTGCAAAAAGAGCAATCTTTGGGGACAGATAGTTATCCCTGCCAGGCCGACTTTGTGCAGTGGATGTTGAGGATGGAAAATAACAATCCACATTTCTTGCTTAGTATTATTTATTGATGAAGCAATATACAGCAGAGAAGACATTTTCATTTCCTGCAATCAGTAAGTTTGGTCTAACAACAATCTCATCTGTACAACCTCTCGTAAACATCAGTGTAAATTTTCAGTGAACATCTGGGAAGGTTATTCTTGGTGATTACCTGGTAGACCCTTATATCATGCCAAACTGTTTGATCGATGTAACATACCATTTCTTCTTGGAACAAGTGCTTCCCAGTTTATTGCAGGCTGTTTCCTACCCCATCCAGAAAGATGTGCTTTATGCATGAGGGAGTCCCAGCACATTTTTCCATCACGCCCTGTAACTTTTTGAATGCCACATATC
This sequence comes from Latrodectus hesperus, assembly GCA_037975125.1. Classification (NCBI taxonomy): domain Eukaryota; kingdom Metazoa; phylum Arthropoda; class Arachnida; order Araneae; family Theridiidae; genus Latrodectus; species Latrodectus hesperus. The sequence continues at coordinate 62,873,209 of CM075852.1, forward strand.
CCACATGGTGGATTGGACATTGGACCTGTGTTTTCTCATTCAATGGACCTCAACCCACTGCACTTTTTCTTCTGGGGGCACATGAAATATTTAGTGTAAGAGGCACCTGTGGACTCAGTTGAAGATCTCATAGCCAGAATCTTTGTTGCCGGAGACAAAATTAACACAACATCAGGAATCTTTGAGAGGGAACATCGCTTCTTCGCCGGTGTTAACTGTGCAATGACACACCATCGCCATTTGCTGTGATATTTTCACTAAACAATAAATGTGATTGTGGAGCTTTGGGAATTATACATTCGGTTACCCAGCACTGTTGTAAGTTAAGGTGGGAATTCCTCTTTTCTGCCTCTCAGGGTGAAATGCAACTTTATGTTCCTATGTAATTATTGCTTGTCTGGATGGGTACTATCACCCCTCTTAATTTGTAAAAAGAATTTAAAATCACTGTGTATATTACCTACACACACTTGGTGACTTACTTCTAAAATGTTTAAATTTTATCTGTAAAATGTATTTTTCTATAATAATTTTTTTATTGCAGATCTTGCATGTATGTATAAATTATTCAGCCGTGTTCATGATGGATTGAAAACAATGGTAGAGTGTGTCAGCTTCTATCTTAGAGAGCAAGGAAAGGCTTTAGTTACTGAGGAAGAAGGTGGGAAGAGTGATGCTCTAACATTTGTTAAAGTGAGTTTTCTAAATGGTTACTGATAAATTTAATGTCAATAATATTCCTCATTTGAGAAAATTATGTATATTTTAATTTAAATTTTATTATTAAAATATTGAAAAATTTGTATTTTTCATATTAATATTTTCATTTAATGCATTATATTTTTTTTCTATTTTCATCCCATTGCAAAATTTGTAAATGTTTTCTGTTATATGGTGGAGTTAAATAATTATTCTCTTATCAAGCTGTGAATTATGTTAAGAAATATTATTTATGTATGATAGTTAATATATTATGAAATTGCTTTTTTTATTAAATCTTTAATTTATATAGTTTTCATCTGTATTGGATAATTTCAGGTTAATTGATTTTAATACTAAACAATTTTTAAGGCAATATGGAAAATATAAAATATTTTCAGTGATGCAATTGCATGCCAAATAACCTTTCAACATAAATATTTTTATAAAATATAAAAATATTGTTTTGATTGATAATGTTATTCAATATAATTTATATTATCTTTCAATTTCAATTTTTTTATGAAACACTGATTAATTGTTATATATGTGGGTTCTGTTTTTTTTATCAGGAATAATGACCGATAAATGTTAAATTATTTTAATTATATCAAAGAACAAGATAAAGCTATTTACATATGTACAAATAAATAATAAATCACGATCTAACATTTTAGTTAGTTATAATTCAAATCAAATTCAATATCCATTCGCGCCTTCACATCATCGCGTCTTTTTTTCGTCCATCACATCGTTGTTCTCTCTCCCTTCTCCTCTGCGTGTCCGGCAGCAAACATGTGAATGACCCTCTGGTGGTACTTTCAATCCCACAATCGGCCATCCTGATGACAATAGCTGACCTCAGCATTCCTCTGGAATCAGAATTTCCTGAAATAAAAAAATGAATAGGAGCAGTAACATGTCCAAGAAAAATCTTTAAACAGTGTTGTCAATTCTCGTCTAATTCGTCTTTTCAACTCTCATCCAAATCATCTTCGTTGTTCCTCGAATCTGAGATTCCGTCGTGGAGGACTCCTTCATCTTCATCTGGTTAGAGAATCGGTAGCTGCAGCTTCACTCTCGTCATTGGCCATCTTCAAAAGGAAACGCCTTGAACACATCTCAGTTACTATTCTTTTTTTTTTTTAAATTGAAAAAGTAACAGTCTGAAATAAAAAGTTTTAGTCTTAAAAAAGTAGCAATTCTGTTTGTAAAAAAGTCAAAATCAGGAGTTGGTCATCATAGGTGTCTTCTTTTCTTTCAGCACATTTTAAGTTACATTGGGCCAAAGCTTCATGTACTCAGTACAAGTACCAGTAATCAGGGGACCTTCGGTAAAACCAATTTTTTGCACATCGTATGGTGTCATTGCTTTTAACTTTTATTATTTTGTATAGGGACCTAAATACTTGGGTTTTAACTTGAGACCTGGACCTTGTTGTATATGTTTAATAGCAACATCATTTAATTTGAATTTTCTTGCTTGCTTTCTTCTTAAATTATAGGTTTTGGGATTTTCATTTTGAACTTTTAAAATTTCTTTTTTGGCTTCTTTTCTTTTAACTTGACCTTTCTCGTGTGAAGATTTAATTATACTCATTTGCATTTCATCTGGAACTACTAACAGTTCATTACCATTAACATATTTATAAAGAACATCGTTTTTGATTAAATAATCATCATGAGGTTTTTGTTTTAATATCTCTTTAATTGTTTTGATATGTTCGTCTGTGTTTTGTGCTTGAATTATTTTTTTCTCAAAAGGTGGTAGTCTTCGAGGGGATGAACAAATGGGGGTTTCACACATCAGTTAAATTAATTTTCATCTTAACATCAACAGTTTTAATTTTATTCGGAGCATAATTTTTTATTAATGAATGTATTTCAGAACAAAATGATTTATTTTTAATGTGACTTAAATCAATTTCTGATTCATTGTTAAGATTTACAAAATTAATTAAATTATCTATTTCGTTCTTGTTAGTGTGAAACGATACTCCATTGGTTGAAACTATTAAAGTACCTTGGTTAATAATGTCAGTTCCTACAATTAAATCAAAACTTAAGGAATTATCATTTATAACAAAAATATTTGTATTAACTTTCGAATTATCAATTTCAACTTCTGCATTAAAATAACCTAGTGGTTTGATTGATTTCATTCCTAAACCAGTCAACGAAATATTGGAAGATTGTAAACTAACAGTGTCTTTAATTTTATTAAATAAACTCTTCTTCAGTATGGTTTTCTGACTTCCAGTATCAATTAATGAAGTTACATTCAAAGTACCAATTTATCCTTAAGAATTAAGTTTTCAGAACTGATCATATTTATTTTCGGTTGAACATCAATAGAGCTTGTTTCTTTTGATTTCGGACATTCTGAAGCTTTATGCCCTAAAGATTGGCATGAAAAACACTTTAAACCCTTATCTTTATGTATACAATATTTAGAAATATGTGAACGTGAACCACAATTATAACACACTCTATTTCTTGAATCAAAATTACTATCAAATTTTACTTTATTCTTATTCATATTTTCATACTTAGAATTAAATTTATCATTAGATTCATACCTTGAATTATATTTATAATTACCATCATATTTTGATTTATTTTTATCAAAAGAATAAGATCTAAAATTTGCATCATGTTTTGTTTTCATTTTATCGAAAGCATATTTACTCTTTTCACTTTTCATTACTTCATACACTTTAACTTAATTTTTGAATTCTATAAAATTTTGCATCAGTATAAAATAATTTTATTTTCATGTTAATCATTAAGTCCTTGAATCACATAATATATTAACACAGCGTCATAAATTTTTCCTGACTGACAAAGTTCTTTCATTTTTAAAAAATATTCCTGAACGGATTCTGAATCTTTCATTTTCCTCTTACTTAGTAATTTGTGAAGATTAGCTGAATTTATTTTAACAGAAAATTCGCCTCAATTAAGGCATCTTTTAATTTTTCCCACGAGTTAATTTCCGACTCTGTTCTAACAAATAATAAGCCATTTCCACCCAGCGATCTCTTAGCAAAAAGAAACTTTTGTAAATTTGATAAATGGAATGGTTTCGATACATTTTCAAAACTTTCTATCCAGTTATTTATGTTTTCATGTGACTCGGCATTAAATTTGGTAATTGTACTTTCGTTATCAGAATAATTGATATAAATACTTTGAGAATCATTCTTTATACTAAGTTCATTAGCAATATCACACACATTTAAAGTATTATTTTTATTTCCACATTGCATTGGAGAATCTGTTTCGCTTTTATTTTTGTTTGTTTTGTCTACTTCCTATTCCGACTTACAGGCGTCATTCATTCCCGCAGCTAAAGAGTTCAATGAACACAATTGCTCAAGTATTCTCTTTCCTATTTTAGATTTCTTTCTTTTGAAAGAGATATTTAAGATATTAGAAATTGTAATTAATTCGTTCAAAGAAAAATTATCTTCTATTACTTTTAATTTCTTTTTATATTCTTCACTTTCAATAACAAAATTGAAACCAGAAAATTCTCTTGTACGCTTTCGATTTGACAGATTTCCGTCAGATTAGAAACTAAATTTATGTAGAACTTTTACTTTGTCTGACTTAATGATCTGCAATGCAATGCATATCTTTTTGATGTCATTTAACTTCATCTTGAAATAAAAAAAAATGTACATACCCTTTTCTGATGTTAATAAGCTTCTACTTCTCATGTTCTTGTCTACACTAAATACAGATTTTCTGTAAACAATAATTTGATAACCGAAAAGTTCAAAAAAATTGATCATGGTTAAGTATGTCTTAATAATCCAAAACATAAGATTTTTTAAAAATATAATGAGTAGCAAAAACTTACAAGTTCTATAGATGGTGACAAGCTAAATTAGCAGTTATATTTTGATAAAAAAAAGTGAACTGATAAAGGGTTTCTAATAATAATTTAAAGCTCAATGTTCTACTTATTGAAATTTAATTCAAAATCAAAAACATTTGCTGTTACTACAATACTATAATACATGGTGAAGAAACTATAATAAAGTTGATTGTATACTTTCTATTGTGTAATATGATAAAATATCATGAATTTGGTAGAACTGTCAGAAAGCTTGTAAAGTCAAATATATGTTGAATAAAATTGTCTTTTAAGAGCTTAGTCTGTTTTACTTGTACTTTGCTCTTCATAGTGAAAGGGCCACATTTGGTTCCATCCACTGTAGAATATTAAGAAATAAGTGTAGCATTTATACTTCTACTTACTTATATGTCAGAACAGATGCTGAAGTTTTCCAAATCTTCATCTTACTAATATGTAAATAAGACTTGTTGTCTTTGTAAAGCCTTCAGTCAAATAAAGGTACAGATGTCTAAATCCCTTACAATAGTTTTCAGCTGTCAAATGTGTTTGCTAAGTATTAATCATGATTAAATGACTTAATATTTTATTATATTTCAGAAGCTAAATATGAGTCACTTTTATTTTAATAAAAGCTTTAATGTATTTGAAAATCTTATTGATTTTACACTTATTTCAGAATCTCCTTGATTTGAAAGACCGGTTTGACCACTTCCTTTTTCATTCCTTCAGTGGAGATAGATATTTCAAGCAAATGATTGCCAGTGATTTTGAATTCTTTTTAAATCTAAATCCAAAATCTCCAGAATATCTTTCTCTGTTTATTGATGACAAACTTAAGAAAGGTGTTAAAGGAGTAAGTATATTAAAAAATCTAGGAGTTGTAACAAATAAAATCATTTTAGGAAAATAAAGATTTTTTTTATGCTTCATGTTTAATTTGAAAGATTTATTATAAAAATATTTAATTAAGATTGCTAAAATTGTTAATAATTTTAGGCTATTCTATTTTTACTTGTCATTCAAATTCTTCATAGTTTCTTTATTTAATTATAGATTCTATATCTGTATAAATAAATTCGTTTTTATAAATGCATTACTAAAGACAACGAAAGGCTCAAATTATATAATATTTGAATAAATTTAAAGAATGCCTTGATTAGGAATATATATACAGGTGCTACTATTTAGATCTTAATAATGATTGAATCAAATTAATTTATGAAAAACAAGTCTTTCAAATTTGGGGAAAAAAGTTCAAGAATGCTAATCATCAAACAGTATCTATTACAAAAAAAGATTGTCTTTATTTGGTATCTCAGAGGTTCTTATTTGTACACTTTATTGATGTCTTTTATATAGTTTGTGCTAAAATATTTGACCAACTTGATTAAATTAGCTATAATCCTTTATAATTTGCAGGTCTGATTCAGCTTTTGAATTAAAAACTTAACTAAAAATCGGCTGAACTTAAGACTAAAATTATATGTACCTTGTTTCTTTCCTGTCACAATATAAATTTTCTAGCAATATCAAAACAGTTATAATCTAAAAAGAAAATTAATCTCAAGAAAATGTAAAAGTATGTATATAACATTTTAATAAAGGTGCTACTTAGAAATGTTAATGACATTAAACAAAGATGAAAAAAATGTTAAGAGTGTGAATTTTTAGAATCATCCTATGAATGTATTGACTCATTAAATAAAATACATAGGGACTAAAATACAATTATAAAGCTAGAAAACTTAATTAAAAAGGAATTACAAAATTTATCAAAGTTTAAAGAATATAATGGGTAAGACTTGTAAAAAGAAAAAAATATTAAAAAAAATAATAAATAAATAAATAAAAAATAAACAAAAGGTAAAACATATTACTATATTGATCAGGTTGAGGGAGTTCTGCAAAAAGTGAAAATAAAGAACTTTAAATGCTGTGGAATGTTATTGGAAAGCCAAAATTCACTCAAGTGTACAAAGTGGAAGGAAAAGATTTCATTTATGAAGAATGAAGTGTTTCTTTCATAGCTAATTAAAAATATTAATTTTAAACATTATTTTGAAATATAAGTGCTATTGTAAATGTCTAAAAGATTCTAAATGGTTATCCATGTGGTGGTTGTTATTAAAAGTTCAAAATCTAATTATATTTTTTTTTGTATTCAAGGATATTAAATATAGTACCAATGACAATATAAAAAAATGGCTTTTTTATTAATCTTCATGTTCATGTGAATGCTAACTTTGTTTGAAATAAAAAAGTTGTGGGTTTAAATATTTTTCTTTTAAAAATTTTAAATAAAAAATGTTTAGAATAAATTATTGATTATATGAAAACTTGTTCCAAGCTGAAAAAGTATTGAACTTCACTTGGCAAACATTACTTTTTTTAATTTATAGCAAGATTAGCTTTATTGTTCAAAGTGTGGCTCTAACTGCCAAAATAACTCATAATCTAACTTTCATTGAGAAACAGTGTAAGGTCTGTATACTGATGAGTAATTAAATTCGGGCTAGCTGATGATATGTTTATTTTGAGTTGTATATAATCCTGAAGTGACTTGCAAATAATAAGATCATCACCTTTTTATGACACCTGTTTTGGATAGCCTAATGGCCAGTCAATTGCAAAGCATTTTAGCATCTACTGTGTAAGTTATCTTTTATGCAAAAAGCAGAAGCATAACATCCATCTCCCATTGTTGAGCAGCGGCTTAGATTGACCTTATGCTCTAAAGGGTAGTGAAGAAATTTTGATTAAATTAAAAGGATGCTTATATTATCAGCAATGGTCAAAAGAAATCTAAATAAATATTCAAATCTATTTAATCATGATCTAATTGTTAAGTTTGATGACTGAATCACTCTGTTTTGGAAATAAGGCAAACATTTAAATTTTCATGCTCCTCTGTGTCAAGTTATATGATAGATTCCAATGAAACTATTCTGCTAGGATCAACTGGGTGTTTATGACTGGAGTTGGTAGTCCATTGTTGTAACAGCAAATAAGTATCTGTTGTTTTGTTGCTTGTTAACTAAATGGAATGCAGGATTCATTGTTCTAATCACTTCTAGACTAATATCCCTAATTTAATTGCTTTTCAATGTACATAATAATCTGCAATTTTAAGAGATGCAAATATAGTTTATTAAAATTGTAGACATTTAGTAAGTAAACTTATCCCTTTCATGATTACAAACTTCTGTTCAGTGTCATACATAACTTTAGCCTAAATTATTATAAATGAATTTTAAACAATAAGGTTGAAGTCTTCCAGATATTTCACAGAAATGTTTATGCTGTATGTTCCCCCCCCCCCAAAGAAATTGTTGGAAGAACATTATTAGAGATCCTGACACTTTAAAAATCATGTCCATGTCCAAAGGTGATGGGGAGAAATATGAGCCGAATGCTAAGTTACATCTGTTCATGTAACATGGGGCCCGAGAACATCAAAATATATAAAAGTACTGCCTGGAGTGATGAGTTAATATTAATTTAGGTATATTCTGATACCTAGTGTAGATGTCAAGTATAAATCTCAGGAAACTAGATCTTTCCTGCTTCCAGTTGGTGAAGGTGACATTTTTGTCTGAGCAGTATCCATATGAACTGAACTGACATCGTTGATATATGTGATATGTCATTTGAATTTTAAAGGACATCCTTTATAAACATTACCTTAAAATTTTTGTTTTTATTAATCCATTACAAAGATCTTTCAACGAGACAATGTACCCTATCATTACTCTTGAATTGTATATGAATGGTTGCATGAGAATTCCACAAAATTTCTCTCACTTTCTTATTCATCAAGATCACCTGACCTCATTCTAATCAAGTATATCTGGTGTGAAAATATATTAAAAACTTGTACCACCTTTAATCTAATCTGTGTAAATTGTGTGAAGTTGTTCACGAGTCCTGAATATGTATACTTTTTTATATTTCTATATCTTGTTGAGATAAATTCATTCATCGAATCAACAAATATTCCACTTCAAGATGAATTGCAGCCATCAGGTCAAAAAGTGGAATTCTGTGCTACTAGAGAGAAATCCGTAATTCAATCGCTGTTTAGTGTATATCTGAACAAAGATTTTAAATCTTTTAGCTCACTAATTATTCAGTTCCGTAACCTTGTTTCATATTTTCCAATTTCAGTTGTTAAACACAATCACACATGCATATTTTAACTTTTGATTGATTATTTTGATTTTTTAATATATACTTGCTCTCAAAACCAATTTTAATAAAAATCTGTATTGTAGTTCTGGATATAATCTACTAAATTTAAAAATTCTCTTAATTTTTAATACAGTGTATTTACATTTTTTATATTAAGAAATAAAATGTTATATTAATTGTTGCTTACTTAATTTCAAATAATTTAAAATAGAATAACCTGAAAATGAGAAAATTCAGCAAGATAATTGTGTTATGCAGCAAAATAATATTTTCAGATAATTTCAAATAAGTTCTGTAAATAAATAATAGATGTATATTAATAAAATCTTGTGACCTATATGTAAATTTTTGTTACAGTGAAACTAAAAGAAAATAGTTCAGTGCTTACTGCAAAAAAATATCACTATAATTTTGATTCAGTTATATTTTCAGATTGATTCATTTATTTTTGAAAATACTTATGGAAATATTAAGATCCTTTTGATTTTAAAAAAATTATTGTAAAAATAATATGCTGTAAAATGTAGATTTATAAAAGTTTTGTAATTTTATTATTTATAATTTTAACTGTAATTTTTTTTAGCAATTAATGTTTTTATTTGTTTTAGATGACAGAACAAGAAATTGAACAAGTTTTGGATAAGACTATGGTTCTATTTAGATATCTTCAAGAAAAAGATGTATTTGAACGATATTATAAGCAGCACTTAGCAAAACGTTTACTTCTTAACAAGAGTGTATCTGATGATTCAGAAAAGAACATGATTTCAAAATTAAAAGTATGAATTATTTTCTCTTCCATAATTTCAATTTAAATTGCTTTTTAATTGAATTGAAAAGAATTAATAATTTTTATTAACTATATTTCTGTAGTAATTTTTATATAATTCATATAATAATTATTGGTTAGTTTGAAGTAAATGGTAAAGATTGCTTATAAAAGACATCCATTACCAAATAATTAGTGTCTCAAATTGAAAAAATTAGGCATAAAAATTTTTCCTAATTAATAGTACAGCATGAAAACGTTTTTTGCTGATTATTTGAATATGTGCTTAAAATAAAATATCTGTTATTAATACATATACTGGGGCACCTAATGTAAATTTAGAATGTATTATGCAAGAAAAGGTTTTTTAATTGAATTATATATTTTTAATTGTAAATTTTATTGTCAAATTTATTACGATTATTTACTCTTAGAAATTAAATATTTTGCATGGATTCTTATTAAAGCTTTGTGTGACATTTATTAAGTGGTGTGGGAAAAACAGTATAACAACTTTGGTTTAAAAAACTAATATTTTATGTTTATAGTTATTCCACATTTAATTTGTATTTTCAAGATAGAATTTTAAAATTTATATTTAGCAGTTTTGGTAAATATTTAAGTTTGTTCTCCAAATTTGACTTTTATTTTTATTTATCAATTTGTTTCTTTATGTTTAGACGGAATGTGGATGCCAATTTACTTCAAAGCTAGAAGGAATGTTTAAAGACATGTCTGTTTCTAATACAATGATGGATGAATTTAAAACCCATATAGCTACATCTGGTGTAAGTAATCTTTGAAATTTTTCGTAGTGAAATTTCAAAAATATATTTAAAATAGTATCCCTTATCTTAAAACAAAAAAAGACCTATTTTTTAGTTATGCAAAATTTGAAATTGATCATATAAATTTCTTATTTAAAAAATTTTTCTTAAATTTGTTATTAATTTTTCAGTTTTTACTAATATAATATTTCACTTTTAAGTATTATATATGTGTGTGTGTATATATATAATACTTAAAATTTATTAAAAATTGATGTTCAATCAGATTTTTTTTATGTAAATCAGGAACTGCACACCAGTTTTGTTCTCTATATGTGTTTGAAGAAGATCGAAAAAAATCTTATTTGATTAAAAAGGCTTACTTTTTTTTAAGCTCTTTTATAAAAATGTGTTCTTAAATATATATTAAAATTGCCATTATAATGTATAACAGTAAAACAATTTCTGATATTTTTTAAAGATATACTATGCATAATTGAATATTTGCAGTATTTCTTTTAAATCACAGAGAAGATTTGAATAGCTATATTTGAACCTTTTAGATACCATTCTTTTTTTTTTCTTTTTTTTTATCTATTTTAGAAATGATGTTTTGTATTGAATAAAGTTGTAGCTTACTGATGTATTTATTTTTCAGACCAATTTATATAATGTAGACTTAAATGTACGAGTTTTAACAACAGGCTTCTGGCCTACTCAGTCAGCCACCCCAAAATGTAATGTTCCTATGGCTCCCAGGAATGCTTTTGAAGCTTTTCGAAGGTGATTTTTTTATGATTTATCTCTAATATACTTTTTATGAAAAAAAAGAAAGTAAATTCTTTTTCAATAAAAGAGTTTATTACAGTCAAACTTGATGTGAAATAGGAAGTTATTAGTAAATTTGCTTAGAACTAAGTTTTTTTTATTTCATTACATTTCTTTGGAATATTAGTGTTTACGGATATTTTAAGTATTATAAGTGTTAATCACTTAATACCTAAAACATGTGAATCTTATAATTGTTAAATTTTAGTTGAATATTTTTATAAATCCTGTTATTTTTAATAGGGTGTTTTAAAAGTTTTTTTCTTTTTTTGCCTCAATTTAGATTTTAAAAAAATGATTTGTTTTTATGTCCAAATTAAAAAAACTAACAATTATACATATAAAGATAGTTTAATTTTATTTAAATATAATTTGTATTTTTTACTTATGATTTTTAACATTTAATAATGAATAAATTATTCAAAGCTTTTTATTGACATGGTTAATATTTTCAAACTTCTATTTAAACTACAAGTCATTACAGTTTCTATAAATAAATACCTGTGTTTAATCTTAAATTCTTGTAAAAAATATTATTTTTTTCCTAATTCATCAGAATTCAATTTCTAATTATTTGTTTTTTATTACTTTTGCCACAAAAGCTGTATTCCAAATCAAACTGTTAATTCTTACAGTCGAGAAATTATTTTTACTGTTGTAAAAAAATTCTTTTCAATCTCTTTATAATGAAGAGTGTTCATATATATCTTTATAATGAAGAGCATTCATACATATACAGATGTTGGATATCATTAAAGATCCTTTTTTTATTCCTTTCTGTTGCTTTGTTAGCTTAAGATTAGTTTTAGAAATAGCTAAGATTGTGAGCTTCCAAGGAATCAAATTCATTCTTGAAAGTAATTGGACAATGCTAATTATAGTTGAAATAAATTAGCTGAGTCGTGGTGCCATCTATTATTTATTTTATGAAACATCAATGGTATTTCTTTCAAAACTTATTGTAAGCTTTTCTGATGGAGAATGTTTTTTATCATATTATCGGTAGAGTCAAATAATACTCACAACTAAATTCAAAACTTTTTTTTAACAAATATTACATGAATTATATACAGGAAAATATGGTATATAAATATTCTGCTCTTGGAAAGAAAACATCAATTGTAAATTTGTCTCTGCTATACTTAATCACAGTATTCTTGAAGAGTAAAAACTCAAATTATCTAATGACATTGAATTTGTAAAGGGAAATCAAATGACGATTAGATTTATCTTACAGAATTTAAATCAATACTTGAAACAGGTTTGGAACATTATACCTGAAAGGAGTTACTTGATGGTATGAGGGCAGAAAAGCCATAGATTATGAATATGGCCTGCAGATTGATGTTTCAAATATACCACATAGAATTTGAATTTATATACCACATAGAATATATGTATAAGAATTTGAGAATAGTGGTGAAGAAAATACATAAGAAAAGAGTTTTACTGGAATAATCGTTTAAAAGTCTGGAAAGCTTGAGTAATCAAAAAGAATATAGTAGGTTTTGCAAATTAATGAATCATAAGCAGAAAATTCTAGTCACTTGTTGAAATAAAAGATTGAGAACTCAAGTGAACTTCATGGAGCATTGTTGGTATGGAAAAATTATTTTCTGAGCTTATTTGAAACAAAATCTGAAACTTGGAAATCTCAAGGTCATCTTGGAGAATTAAATACCTTTCAATATGCATAGACAATCCTCCACTTTCTTTATAAGAGTTGATGCTGGCTGTTAAAAAACTTGAAGCCAGTAGATCAACTGTCCCTAACTGTATACCATCTGAATTTTGAAAGTTTGAGAACTGAACCTTATATTAATACCATATCATTGTAATTAAAATTTGGGATATGCAGAAGTTACTTTCTGAATATAAAGGTTTTATAATCCATATATTTAAAAAAGGAGAGGGATTGTGGTAGCCTAGTGGTTAGGGTATCGGCCTGCCATCCGGAAGGGTGTGGTTCGATTCCCAATGCCTTCAAAGACCCACCAAATAAATGCGATATACGTGCTCGTTAAATCTATGGAATCGAAAGTCCTGTCGGTCGGTCGTTGAGCAGTTACCATGGGTGCTATGGTCTGGAGAAATTTACACTCCTTTCATATCAATGCCAAAATTGAGGGGGTAAATCCTCTGGTGCTGCCATCTATCGGAGAATTTGAAGAGCAAAAGTAGTACTTTCAAATCGGTGCTCTGATTAAACAAAAGATGCTCTCAATTGACTTAACCCTTTGACGCGTGCAGTATTTTTTTTTTAAATTTTAAACTAAAGAATTATAAAAATTGAATGTTATGATCCCACAGACAAATAATATATGAATTTAATAAAATCTACATCTACCCATTTATCTGTGGGTGGTGGTCGCATAGCGCGACCAGCGCGCGTCTAGGACCTTGATACTTACTGAGTTAGCAGGGGAAAAAACTTACCTTGTTTCGTACGCGCTTTCAATAAATGATGATTATTGCAAACTTCTTAGATAGTTTGTATTTAAAATGCAGTATATTATGTTTTTTACAATATTTTACAAAGTAAAGAGTAGTAAAAGTGAAAAATTAAACATTTATATAATTTAGTTGCTATAAAAACACGTCGATACTGAATTTAGAATCCTCATTTAGCAGATACAGTTTTTTTTAAATGTCGATTAGAAAAAAGTTATTTCTTGTGAAACTGTTCAAAGCATCTTTTATCTTTTTGATACATGCATAAACCAACATTGCAAGTTTCACACATGTATCTTGTTCTGTGAGGTTTCTCCTTTGTGCTACAAAATGCGCACCGCCGTGGTTTGCATTTTATTGGCATGTGTTCAGCATTCTTTAATCTTTTTTGTTCTGGAACATGAGGTTTGTGGCTTTTTATACATGCGGAGCTTGATATTTTTATTTTGGGAACAGATCCTTTATTTCCCATTGAAATCAAACTACTGATGATGTCCATTCTGAATAACTTTAGTACTTTTAAGTTTGGATCACTTTCTGGAAGCATTCGATATATAATAAAGGAATTTACAATAGTGACATCAATAAAATGGAAGAAATTCGATGCCACCATTTTTTACTTTTCCGATCAATTTCATATAAGCTTTTCAATTTATCAAAATAGTCCATATACCCCATATTTTGATTGTAATCCTTTTCTTCAAATAAAGCCAATGCCTCAGCTATTCCAAGCCCTTTGCGACGCATTTTAAATTTGAACAGTAGAAGAAAATATTTACACACAGTTAAAATATATTGCTATTAATTATTTTAAATTTAAATAAAACTTTTACGTAAATACTATTTTCGATAAAATATATATATATATATATATATATATATATATATTTACATTAAATTTAAAACACACAAAATACTATTAAATAAAAATTTCCGTACTAGCCTGGGAGCAAACGCAACATTCAACGCAAAGAAAAATCTGCAACAGAAATAGCGAAAGCACATGTTCACTGGGGATATAAATGCCACATGTTGTTTACAAGTAAAATGACCCTATGATTTATAGCCACATGTTGTTTACAAGTAAAATGACCATGTGATTCAAATCCCCCTTCCCCACACTCCTAAACACTCTAATTCCCAATCATAATATGCCGGCCATGTTTATGTAGTCTGCTGTTCACGTAAGTCATGTGTTCTAGCTGCGCGGTGGTTGCGGGGTGCAACCACCAGGAATTTCCCTCAAAAAAGGAAAGTTTTTTACGTATCTAGTTCAAACTACTGCTGCATTTATATTGTTTAGGACAGACATGATGGTATAGGAAGAAAAAATTTCTGATATTTATTATTATTTATATTAAAAAAGTACGTTATTTTGTGTTGTTAAAAATGAACATTAAATAACGACATATTGGAAGGAGTCCGACCTGAAATTAATTTGGTGCTGTCTTCTGTTAGTGTTATTTAAAAGTAAAAGATATAAAATCTATAAAATTTAAGTGAAAAATCGTGAAAAGAAATTAAGAAAAAATATTGAAAATTGGTGGTTTCATAGCGCGACCACCGCGCGTTAAAGGGTTAAAAGGGCATCAAATTTCTTAATAGATCATATAAAATAGTCTCCTACTTTCTTTTATTAACCAAATGTTCAAATACTACCAAAGTGACTTCAGATCAATAAAAATCGACTTAAGATAAAATTTCTACTTTAGGAAATTCTTTGAATGATCTAAAGAATACAGTTTCAAATCTTTTTCACTATGATTGAGTTTAAAGTCCTATTAAACTTGTTAATCTAACTATGTCCTCACTTAGTAATGTAAAATGCTGGGTTAAAATCCAAAACTATTTATTTAAACTTTTTCGTACTAAGAGAACTCTATGTCATTAGCATTCTCTTGCTTGTCTACTTTTTAATCTGACATTGGAGAAAGCATGAGAGATAATGCATTAGACCTAAGAAGTATTCAATAAAATTAATAAATTCAGTTATTTGTTTATGCAGATGAACTGGATATTATTGGAAGACCAGAAATAGTTGTGAGAAATGCCTTTGAAAATTTTTGGAATTTTGCCCACAAATATAAGCCACACCATTATTGATAAAACTAAAGTTATAGAACCTCTTTCAACTGTTAATAACAAGGTACTCTCTTGGATTAATGGCCATAAAGTTTCAATTATAATTAAAATAAAAATGACTAATAAATGTTTCTCTGAACTGGGGAAACTACTTATTCAAGTAACTAGATTTGAATTTATATGAGTGGTTGGTTTTAATGGTGCAAGGTCCAGAATTTATATGAGACTTATTTTTTCAGTACTGTTCTATGCAAATGAAGCACATGGTCTCTTAATATAAATATTCAATCTATCTTGAATATGTTTGGAAGAAACTTCATCAGAACTGTATTTTTCACCTGGTACAAGAATAGGTGTTGGCTAAATAGATGCTACTTTAATACAGACTGAATGGGCAGTCATAGATAACAGGCCATCCAGAGCAATATACTAAGGCCATATCTGAAGAAGTCCAGAAGGCAATACAGTTAAAATTTCCATTTTTAAAAATTCTATTGACTCTCAGGTCAGCCTGAGACCTTCAAGTATATAGTTTGATGACACTGAAAAAGATGTAGGGGTTAAAAATTGGAAAGGTGTTGCAGTGCATAGAAAAAGGTGAAATGTGTGTAGTTGGGTTTGTAAGGCTTTCATGCTTGTAAAAAAAGATTTGTTTTATATAGTTTCAATCATTGTCATAGTCTCAGTTTTTTTAAGTTTAATTTTTCCATTTAAATTAGCTATGTATAGAGATTTTAATAGTAACCTGTTTTTAAAATGTTTTATAACCTTATAGAATTTTAGGTAGACATAATTGTAATGTTTGTTTCATGTATTATATTCAGAGTAATGCATTTTTACTTTTAATGTGTCTCTTTTCTGATTTATGTAATATGTTATTCATACTTAAGCATACATAGACATGGAAACATTGACTTTCTCTTAAATGATAATTTACATTCTAAATTTTCGTTTTGAAAAAATCATTCAAGATAATTAAAATTATTACTAACATTAATTTCATTTATGAGTTAATTAAATTTACAGTTTTAATTTTTATTTCTGGAAAGTTGAATATCTTATAATATTTTTGTTTTTATAAAAATAAATTTACTAATCCCTTTTTCATGTTCAATAATTAAAACAATTTGTGTATCAAATAGAAATCACAGGAAAAACACTCAACATTATTTTTGGTAGAGGAAAAACTTTATTGAAATATTAAAAGGATTTTATGTGAATAATTTTTTAATTTTAAAATCAATTGCATCAGTTTCTTATCTAATTTTTGGCTTTTTCATTTTTATAAGGTTTTATATCTAACTTTCTATTTTTATAAAAGGTTTAAAAATTATTATAGTTTTTATGATTTCTGAAAATTAATGATATCTCTTCCTTGTAAAAAGTCATCAAATTATTTTCCAATGCTTTTAATAATGTTTAAAGAAATATATTTTAAAATACTGTAAAACAGATTTAAAATGCTGCAATCAAGTGTATTCTGAAAGGAAAAATTTGAAGTATTATAGGTGTAGCAAGAAATTTAAGTCAAAAGTAACTTTTTAAGCAGCTATCTTAAGTCCGCAGTCTTTAAAAAGGCTTGATGCATTGATGGTTAAATATTACTATTTACAAATGGAAAAATATGATTAATCATTTACAGAATTTTATATTCAGACACAGAATTAAAGAAAATAAATAAAATTGAAAGAAAAGTTCTTTAACTGTTTAAAAAAAAAAAAAAAACTTTTATAATTTAAAACATGACTTTAATATTCAAAATACCATTTTTTTATGAGAAATAACTTGCAACAATATTGTATTTTGAACTGTCATATAATTTTTATTGTTAACTGTATGAAATAATCTGCATTAAAATAATATGTATGTGAAAAATATTTTTTCATTGTATATAATATAATAACATTTGCACGTTAAAATATAAATTATTTATCTTGCTTTAATATTTTATTAAAATTTTTCTCAATTTTACATATTTGTTACCGTTATTCTTTTGTAGATTTTACTTGGCTAAACACTCAGGTCGCCAGTTGACACTTCAACCACAATTAGGATCCGTTGATTTAAATGCTGTGTTTTATGGCCCGCGTAAAGAAGAATCAGAGTCCAAAGAAACTTTATCTGGAGATCGTAACAATTCAAGTCCTCGCAAGCATATTATTCAAGTTTCCACATACCAGATGTGTGTATTAATGCTTTTTAATGCAAGGGATCGCTTAACCTATGAAGTAAATTGCTTTTTCTACCCATTTTATTTATATATTGTTTTATTATGATGGTATTGCATAATATGTTGTGCAAATTCAAAGTTTTAACTTTACATTTCTTTCACCTTTTTCGAATGAATTGTCTGTGTTTCAATAATAATAAAGTGTTTCATTTTATACTTTAAATTTTCAATTATAACATACTTTTCTGTATTTTCATTTCAAAGAAAATGTATTAATTGTACATATTATTTAGCAACTGTACTTTTTACTTTTATCATACTTGTTATATATGATAAGGAATATGTTTGAAAATTTGAATTACAAAATCCTCAATGTACGTACATCAAATTATATTTCATATTTTTAGACAAGTTGGTATATTACATATTCCATGGGAGATTTTAAAATAAAATTTTTAACTGAGAAGGAGCTTAAATAATTATCACAAATAGCACATGTTAACCAGAGCATGTTAATAATTAAGTTATAAAAGGGACAGAAACTAGAAAAATATATTAAAAAAATTAAATCGATATACCCTGAAATATGTGGAAAATATAACAAGTTAAGCGATGCTAATGTTTTTGCTGGTGACTATAGTTTCATCTATTTTGGTAAATCATTAATAGCATTGACTCTGCACACCGCCTTGAACCAGATGTGCAAGATTCCTTTCTTCAGAAACAGCCTGTATGAATGAAATGAAAATAAAGTTTTTCCAAGACAAGCCATTTGTGCTTAGCTCTCTATATGCATTTTTTTATGAGAAATTTTATGTAATTTTTCTTCCTCTTTCAACATTTCTTTAAGTGATAATTTTATACTAATATAAGTAATTTCTTTGTGATATCAAAAAAATGAAATTAAAGATCTAGTTTTTTACTTCTTGATTAATCATTGCAATAATATATATTTATATATATAACAGAATTTAAGATGACACATAAGATTACTGTTTTTTTTTTCAAAAAACTGTAAACTCTTCACATCATTAATACATAAAAATCACTTCATAATTTTATTCATTTCTTTATACAAACTTTGTAGGAAATATTTAATTTATTTATTAATTGTGTGAAGAGAGAGAGAGTTTGCAATTTTCTGAAAAATTTAGTACTCTTATGTTATCTCAAGTTTTGTAATCTTATATTGTTATTTAAATGTTGAATTATAATTAATGAGCATTATAAAAGATTTATCTGCTTTACTGCCTTTCTGTGAACATATGAATTAGTTGTAATTTTTTAATGCATTTGTAAAATAGTTGTATGTTTTAAGAGTGCTTTTTTTTTTTTTTTTTTTTTTTTTTTTTTAAATATTTTACTCCTACATAATTTTAATCTTTGAAAAGAATTTAGTAAAAAGGAATTAATTTTATATTATTGTAAAGTTTTAAAATAAAGCTATGATTCTCATTATTTGAATATTAAAATTTATAATTGAATTTTGTACTTTATATTTCTAAATTTTTAAAGAGAATATTAATTTATTTGAAGATTTTTAGATAAAATTATAGGATTTTAAATTAATGAAATGAAGAAATAGTTTTTATTTTATTTTAGTAAGCTAGTTAATTATGTATTGTTGAAATTTAATGCATTGAACAAAGTGTATGATTTCTAAATATCTTATATTTAAATCTTGTACATTCCAATTATAAATCAGAGTATCATTTATTTATTAATTTTATTATTAAAAAAGCATTTACACATCTCTTAATTTAAATTATTAAATAATCAAATGAAAAATATAGAAATTTTAAACAATCTGTTTTACAATGTCATTGTATGTTTTAGTAAGTAAAAAGCTGTGTACATTTCAGATGGACCTAATATAAAACTTTTCTATGCTGTTTCTCATTGATCCTCAATTTCCATTTGCATTGGTTCTGGTTTTTTGCAATTTCCATTTGCAAAAAACCATTGCATGACTGCCTATATTATGATAACATCTTCATTCTTGATGATTAGAAAGATACACTTGTGATCTTGTGCTGGTATTCTCCAAACATGCATGCATCTTGTTCTGTGAAAAATGATAAATATGACTTTTTAATTGTTTTTCACTATCAATTAACCAGGTTTTGTGGCTGTGGCATCACTGAATAAAACATATAGCATTAGCTGTGATAATTTGCTGGAAAATGCTATTCTGCTGTAAATGTTCTATTTAGGAAGATACTTTCTAATTGTAATTATTGATACTGGAAAACCCAAGTGTTGATTAAGCATTGTAGTCATTTAGACATAATTAACTTTAATGTTCACTGTGTCTTACTCTGCTTCTCCTTTTTTTATTGTTTTTGTTTGTCAAGCTTATCTTGCTGTACTTTATTAATGCTATCATGGCTTCTGGTCCCATACTCCAATAATACCCTAAAGCTGAGATGTTTCTTTCAAAGTTGCACTAGTCTGTTTTACTCCTACAATTTGTCCATTTCAAGAGTCAGAGGTCTGACACTTGTTTTTGAAAAATATTTAAAAAGTATGCACTTTCACCAAAATTATTTCATATTACTGTGATATATATTTTATGTTTAAAACATTGGCAGCCAGGCTTATACTGTAGTTTTTATGAAGCATATTAGATGTCACTTTTGAAGCATTTCCGTTATCTTCATTCACACAGCATTTTTGCTTTTACACATACATTTATTATTTAATTTCTATAGGTAATTTATGGCTTATAAGCAAGAAAAGATATTACATATTACTAAATTATTCATTTATTAAAGTGAAATAAAACATATATTGGTTTTATTTATAAATCATTCAAATAAATAATTCAGCTGTATTTCGTTATATATTTATTTGTAGTAAAAGAAAATTTCCTCTATAAACTGTTTTCTAATTTGGTGAAAGATCTTATGCACTGATAATAATATTCAAAAACATTTACTCCAAAATTTTCTTTGTTAATTTTCATATTTTTATGAATTATCGCTACAATTTTATTTTGCATTTATCTAGTAAAAAATAATTTCACCTTATTTGTTGTATTATTTATTGCTTATTTAATTTTGAAATATTTGGATTTATTCTTGACATATTTTTGCAGGAAATTTCCAGTGAGACTGATATACCTGAAAAAGATTTAATTCGAGCTTTACAGTCACTTGCTATGGGAAAAACAAATCAGAGGATTTTAATAAAAAACCCCAAATCTAAAGAAATTGGTGTGTAGATTACTTTTTTCAATATAATTACAAATAATTCAATATGTTTAAGTACTAATTTTTCTGACAGTTTTTGGAAAAAGATTTTAACATTATGCTATGAATTTTACATTAATATTTTTCATCTTGAATATATTTTTAAAATTTACGTTATTTATGTTGCTTTAATTTCTCAGAAATTTAATTTGTAATTAAATTTTCTTTATTATATGTAAAAAGAAAAACATTTACTCTACATTGAAAAACAAATGAGAACATAGTTAAAATATTTTTATATTTAATGTTGATGGGAGTTATTTCTTGCTCAGAAATTACATCATTATTTCTTTCCTCTTCCCTAACCATCATATAACTGAAGTTTCAACCCTCTAGGGATTATTCTTAATGATCCCTAGGGATTGCATTTAATGATCCCTTAAAAATAATGATAGATATAAACTTGATTAAAATTTATCATTAGAAAGTATTGTATTTCAATTTAGAATATTATGTATATTATATTGTTGAAAATTGATTTCTAATATATTTTAACAATAGAAGCAATTTCATAAAAAATGCAAAAAAAAAAAAATTAATAAAAATAATTTATTATAATACAACATGATTTTTTTACAGTATATATTAAAATATTAATATAATCTTATAATTGTTATTCTATGTGTTAGTTTCTCATTTCATGATTATTTTTATAATATTTCTTAACCTTTTCACGACGGGGCGCCTTTGTTTAAGACGCGCATTCAGGACGAAGCTGAAGTGAAAGGAATGATATTACAGGACAGGGGCTTTTCTCTGCTAGACCTAACTGTAGAAAATAATTTGTAAATAATAAAGTTAAAGTCCTACCGCCGTGATTTTTGGTAACATTTTAGATTATCACTTAATCTATCTTATAATATTAAAACAAGATGCTTACCTTGAGAAATAATTTTCAACAGTGCAATTCTAGTTTTTACAAAATTTTAATCGATAAAACACTTCAACATATTTTCAAATTAATAAAAACTATACAAGGGCTATTTACAAGAAAAAATAACAAAATTTAAAATGAAGACTGAGTATGGAAAATCTCAAAGCATGGAGAAATGCAAAGTCCGACATTGCATGTTTGCAATCATAAAATGTTTGTTGTGTTTTCTTTTCTTTCAGCATGGTTTGTGAACAAACAATGCCATTTCTGTGAGTCTGAGTTTTTTCTCCCTTTTTGTTAAAATTAAGGGTTGGAAAATGCCTACCAGATAATTCTCGCCATAATAATCTGGTTTCGAGAATTTTTGAAATAACAGGAAAAGTGATCAAATAAAACCGAAAGCAGTAAAAACTGTAACGAAACTGTCACTAAAACCCTAAAAGACCTTCCAGAGTAGCGAAAACAAAATAAAAAAAAGGTATTCGGAGAGCTATCAGAAGCGAAAATGCTTAAATCACATGGAAAGTTGAAGAGCCGATCTGTGTTTGTTTACATTGCGATTTCCTCTCTCCTCAGTCACAGCTGATAATAAAAATACCAAAAAAAAGCAAGAATACGAAAAAAAAATGAAGGTCAGAACAGTAAAACTACGTTCAGTTTAAATGTAGTGGAAACATAGTGCCATCTAGGGATTATTAAAAATTGTTCCAGTTTAAAATGCATACATGCACTGCCCGTTCACTAGGCTAGTTCTTCAGGAATGCACGGGTGAACCGCCCGGCCCTCACTTTCGTCCATACGAAATGCATGTATGACTCGCCTGTCGCGAAAAGGTTAAATCATTTCCTTATTTTTAAAATTATAATAATCAAGTAGTTCAGGAATTTCTGAATCCTTTTGCATCTGTTTTATATTCTATTTTCAAATACTGTGTTTATTTTTAGTTGTGCTCTTAGTTGAAGCAAGTATATTTTTTATTCAAAAAACTGCAAAAAAGACTAATTGTGGCCTAAAAACATAATTTATTATATTTTATTTCTTATATCACTTACACATTTGGCAAGTGTTTAAAGTAAAAACCCTTAGTAGTGTAAAAAAATTCTGAAATTGGTATTAATTTTTCATTTTCCAGACTACACTAACATAAGATGAGAGATAAAATTACAATAATTTTTTTAATTATTTCATAATTTTTACTGCTTAATTTTTTTTTTTTATCAAAATTGAGCAATAAATTGTGTTGAAAATCTTTGTTGTATTCTGGATAATTTAAGTAATCATTTAGAAATTAATACTTTTATTTTTTTTTCTAGTGTTTATCATGGGAATTTTAAATGCCCCTGTTTCCTTTTTTTTATAGAATTAATGAAATTGTGTACAAACTACTTTTTATGATGTAATTTTCTGTTTATAAATTAGTGTTTGTTTCCAGAACCAGCTCATCAATTTATGGTGAATGATTCTTTTACATCTAGATTACACAGAGTGAAAATACAAGCAGGTAAATAAGCCAGTTAATTTAAATAATTTTCAATATGTTAAAAAGTTACAATTTGAACCTTAAACCACTATATATTTTCTTGATAGTCTTATTTTACTTGTAAATTCTTTCCGTACAAATTCTTTCATTAGATTGCCTTTACATTTAAAAATGTGACATTGACAGGAGCTAATCATACTTCATAATTCTCTAAACATATTATAAATTATTTTTTTAATAATAGATTCTTTATCATTTTTAAATATTAAATTGTTACTTTTGCCACAAAAGGGCAAAAAATTTTAATTTGAATATATATTTCAATTTATAGTATTTTGTAAATAAGTTGTACATTTTTAATTGATCCATATTTTCAGGAAAAACATATTAGTTAAGCTTTTTATGCATGTTTTTGAAATCCAAGTCATATTGGTTACATTTTTCATTATTCAGAAGGTGAATACTTTTTGCTATCTAAGAGTATTCTATTTATTTTAATGCTTATTTATTAATTTAAATTTATTTGATTTATTATTGAATTACATTGTTTTAGATTTACTTAATTTTGTTATTTAAATGGAAGACATTTATTTTTCCCTTTATTTTTGCAACATTTTATCTATTATTATACATCTAATTGAGCAGTCAGTAGGTTGATTCTGACTTCTGTTGACATATCTAAGTTAAGCATTTCTGACTATAAGTAGTGTTTTAGAAAATAACCACATATTTTATTATTTCTGCCTTGAGGAGTTTAGAAAACATTGATAGTAGAATTGATTTTGCTTAATACAATATGGAGTTACTGTTTTGATCATATTCTTAATGCCCCTCTATTAATGTAAGAAGATAAGGATTCTAAATTCAGTTGTTTACCTCGCCACTAGAACATGGTGTGAAAATTATAGAACTTTTGATGTTGATATTTTGTTCAATAACAAAAAAATTTTCTCATAGTTGCATAGGGCTGCATATATTTGATTATGATAAGTATATATTTGGTCTGATCATAAAATTATTATTTCTAAGCAGACATCAAACCTTTTTTGGGTGTCATAACAAAAAATTCAGAATAATTCTTTATTAACTACAAATAAAAGTATTTTTTTAAAGTTAGTCATTGTGGTGAAGTTTTTGTTTCTGTCATTCATATTATTAAACTGTTTATTCATTAATCATCTGGAATTACTGAAAATTATATTTTAAGTCTTCCAAATAATTTCCTTGAAAAGGCATTTTATTACTTAGAATAGTTTCCTAGCATTACTCTTTTTGTGCTTTACTTTTTGGTATTGTGTCATAATATGGGCATGGATTAACATTTAATTATTATTCTTTTTCTTAAGTTGATAGATATTCAAAATAAAAATAAATATTAAGATGAGTGCTACAAAACAATTCATGATAAATTGTTTTGCTAGACAATATTGTTGTCATCAAACTGTTGATCATTTTTGTTATAATATCTGCTGGTATGATTGGTTTGCTAATTATTGTAATTTCTTAATATAATTATTTTATTTGAACCTTAAATATTAGAATCGTGCAAAACAAAATATTCCTGATGCTGGCTGATCGTAACAATTGAAGGCTTATCACATTAATTTAAAAAGAATTCATTAAATTTAAACATAAATAATATTAAATTTAGATACAGAAACTTTCTGAGCTTTTAAGCAAATGTAATTATAAATTTTTATGTATTAATTGAATTGCTTACTTTAAAAGTTTTGTAAGTTTTTACTTTTAAAATCTTTTTTTGATTGTTTAATTTAATCAATGTTAATTAGATTTTTCCAAAGTTAAGGAAAAAATGGAAACTGGGAATTCAAACTTCATATCAATTAGAACTTAAAAATGTAAATTGCCTTTTCATTATTAATGTAATTATAAACATTAATAAAAACGAATTTAAGCTATGTCTTTTGAATAAAATTAAGTATTGCTTATTTATGATAAAGAGATGGTAATTTTTATTTATTTAATTGTATAGTTTCAGCAATATTTGTCGTAACCAGTGATTTCAATTGTAATTTTTTCGTAGTTGCTGCCAAAGGAGAAACTGAACCTGAAAGAAAAGAAACTAGAAGTAAAGTAGATGAAGATAGGAAGCATGAATATCCTTTCATTTATTTCTATGCATATCTGTTTTTATTAGTTTAACTTTTATTTTCTTAACTCATGACTGATTAGTTTAATAATATATAAGTTTGATACTCATTCTGATGTTCTGAATTGCCTATTAATAGTTAATGGTTTTCTCTTAAGTTCAACAGTTTGAGGACTTGATTCTCACTTATGACTTGGTAGTTTTAGTGGTTAGGAACCCACTTTAAACTGAATTTTTGTCTAATTAGTCCTCAAAAATAGCAATGAGTGACTAATAAACAAAACTGAAACCCATCTGCAGTGGGGCTACTTTTCTGTCTTCAGAATGGAAAGGTACTTTGTAAAACTAACTTTTAAAAATTTTAAAGTTGAGACTTTAAAGTTTTTCTTTAAACAATTTTTGAATTAATCAAGTCTAAAATTTCATTTCAATCAATATGTGGAAATAATTAAATTACACAGGAACCATTTTAGACTAGGTTTGTCCAAAATTTAACTGGTCTTTAGAGTGAGACATTCTCATACAATTTAGAAACTAGCTTGAATGTTATCTTTAGAATCTGGAAATTCCAAGTATGGGATGGAATTACTGTATATAAAACAATTACCATTATATTTTTGAGTGAAAACACTCTAATTTTTACTTTAATTCTAAAAATTTTTGGGCTCATACAGAGATTAGTCTGAACAAAGTTAATTTATTAGTTAAAAATGAGAAAAACTTGTGCATCATGTGTAGTGACTCTTGATGTGGTTAAATGCATGAGAAAGTTGTTAGTAAACAAATTGAATAATATTTTTTTATTAAGTATTGATGAAACTACTCATGAAAGGAACATAAATTTAAATTATGGGATTAAAATTTATAATGATGATGAAAAGAAATTGATTACTGCACATTTTTTTTAGGTTCTAAAAGAGAAAATTTATCTACTGCAAAAAAAGCATATGTTTAAGTAAAATGAATGAAAATGCACTTAATATTTGTAAAATTTACTTATTTATGACTTATTTAATATTTACCTAATTATATGTAGATTAGAAAACAGTATAGAAAAACAATTCTGTGAAGAAAATATCTGCTTTTGGTAATAGATAGAAATTTTGAAACACTTAGTAATATGGCTAATAAAATGCATTTTTTATTTTTGATAAAATAATTGTGATAGCATATACTTGTTGAATTGCAGACATAAATTTCATTTAACCCTTTCATGCACACTACCCTTTAAAGATGAAATATTAACAAAATAAATTGTAGGTTGTCTATTTAGGCCTATATAAGTATACAGTGAACATTTTGTAAGGATTGCATGTACCATTTCTATTTTGTGGGTGTTCAATCACATGGAACACTGTGCCGCAAAGCTCATAAAAAGTAAGTATTGCAGTGAAGCCCATATACGTGCAAATGTTTTTGCTTATGAATGAAAAAACACTGCATTACACCTGCGTAGCAGATTTTGTTTGGCCCAGTGTGCATCATAAGAATGCTTGCTACTCTACACCATAAAAAAATAAAAAAAATTTCAACAATTTTTGGGCTGCATAGAGGAGTCTGGTTGAGATAAATCATCGCCATCATTTCTTCTTCTTCTTCTTCTTAGAGTTGGGTTTGTATGTCATTGGGCACCTCTGCTTTTATCATCATTTTGTACTATTAACTCCAAACCCAATGTTTCCTAGTTCCAGTTGCTCGGGTCACCCACTTTATTAATAAAGTCGGATAACCCTTTAATGGAGTCTAGGTATAACTCTCCAGTAGGGATGATGCCTAAAGAAGTTAATCTAAGAAGGGCAAGGACCTTACATTTGTAAATGATATGCTTGACCGTTTCCTCTTGCATATGTGGCGCAGCATGTCCAATTTTGGACCTTGCGCCATAAAACCCAACCAACCTCTTGCATATGACATTTCCTGCTGATAGGGTCTTGCTGAAGCAGTCCCATTTTATGGAGGTGTTTTCTGAAATAGTAGTGCCCAGTTATGAAGCCTACGATTAAACATATCTTCTGCCTAGAGCATCTAAGAATTTCAGAGCCAATCCTTGCTGATGATCCACAGATCATACTTTTAGCGTGGGTTTGAAGAGGAATGTTGAGGCATGCTTCATGTACCTTCCATTTTTCCCATCTAAGAACATTGGTTTTTGCGGTCTTCAAATTGATCCCACAAAAAGGTTCTGCACCAATGGGAGCAAAAGACGATCCTTGTTAAGCAAGTTCATCAGCCCTTTCATTACCTTTTTGCCCTGGCACCCATACAAGGATCACCTTGTTTCTAGTTACCAGTTCTGTAAGAAGGTTTCTACATTCCAAAATCATTTTAGATTTGATTTCGAAAGAACTGAGAGCTTTTAAAACGGCTTGACTGTCACTAAAAATGAGAATCCGCTTACCGTGGTAGCCCTTCCCCATATTTAGTTGTAGACAGTGGATAATGGCCAAAACTTCTGCCTAGACGAGCATAGGGTATCACCCAAGGCTTATAGATAGGATAGTTCTTGGTGACACGCCACATACTCCCAGTCCTGAGAGGCTGTTTTTCAGTGATCCATCTGTGTACCATATTAGATCTCCTGTTTTAGTTTTGAACATGTTATTATCCCATTCGTTTCTAGTTGAAAAAACTATTTCAAATGTTTTTTTAAAGGTGTATGATTTTTCCATGATGTCTGAAGGCATCAGGAAAGTAGGATCCTGAATTTTCCGGGGAATACCCCTTTGCCGTTTGGCAACAGGTTGATCATACCATTGGTTTTGTAGCTTCATTCTCTATCCAGTCACTCTGGCAGTGCTGCAGATAAAGATGTCTAAGGGAGTGAGATCCAATATAACTTCCAATACTCTGGTTGGTGCAGTGGACATTGCTCCTGTGATGCAGAGACAGGCCAATCTTTGTAGACCTCGTAGTCTGTCAGTCACAGTCTTCTGTTCCACCTTATGCCACCAGATCCGCAGGCATATGTGAGAATGGGCCTGACAATGGCTGAGTACATCCACAACATCAGTTTTGTATGTAGACCCCAGTTTTTACCAAGCATTCGCCTGCAAATCATAATGCTTTTCTTTGCTCGGTTAATTTTATCATCAATGTGCTTATTCCAGGTGAGTTTCTGGTCTAAATAGATGCCCAGATACTTCACCTCTGAAGCCACATTGATTTCAACATCAAAAAGTCTTGGTGTGAAAAAACCCCTGCATTTCCTTTTGCGTGTAAAAGGTACTAGGTAGGTTTTCTGAGGAATAACCATCAGGTCCCATCCATGCACCATTCACCTACATAACTTAGAGCATCCTGCATAAGATGACAAGTTATGTCGAAATCTTTGCCAAGAATAAGGATGATAATGTCATCAGCATATCCTTGCGTATAATAGCCCCTATCATTTAGATATTTTATAAGGCTATTTACAACTAGGTTCTAAAGTAATGGTGAGAGAATACCTCCTTGAGGACAACCTCTAGTAGTCTTTTTTTCAAATGATTCACCGAAGATGTTCATTTGTATACATCTATCCAAAATCAAGGCCTCAATCCAAGTACACAGGGTCTGATTAATCCCTGCCCCTCTAAGTGCATTGAAGATGGATGGATGGGAAGTATTATCAAAGGCACCTTGATTGTCAAGGAAAGTTGCCAAGGCAATTACTTTTTGATCCAGAGTGGTTTCAATCTTAGAAACTAGTTGATGTAAAGCAGTTTCAGTAGATTTGCCGGGTTGATAGGCAAATTGAAGAGCATGCTAGGGACTGTTACTACCCAAGTAATCTCTTATATGCCGATCAATGATTTTCTCCATAATTTTAAGAAAGAATGTAGAAAGACTGATAGGTCTGTAAGACTTGGTCTGGCCATAGGTGTCCTTGCCAGGTTTAGGAATGAAAAAAATCCTGGTCTTCTGCCATATCTTTAGTATGTAACCCAGTGCTAAGCTAGCTCTGTAAATTCTAGTTAGCACTGATATGATAACCTCCTCTACCTTCTGGATCATGATGGGCATAATTCCATCAGTCCTTTGGGCTTTATAGAGGTTTAAAGGCAGACATTGCCCATTTAACAATATTGTAGTTAACGATATTTTTAGCGATGGTCCATTGATCGCTACTGACTTTTTGCAAAGAGCCAATGCAGTGCTCCCTTTCGTTGCTATAAATATCTCTAGCTCCTGGAAAGTGGGTTTTGGTCATAATTTCCATAACTTCTTTCCCGGAAGCCGCAAAATTGCCCTCCTCGTCCTTTAAGGTGCCAACCAAAATAGGTTCATCCCTTTTGAGAAGTTTTTGGAGTCTAGCTCCTTCAGAGATAGAATCTATCTCTTCACAGAACTTCCTCCTGGAGTTTGTTATAATTAGTGAGGGCCGTTTTATAGTTCTCCCATTCACCATTTTTCTTGGCTTTATTAAAAAGTTTCCTAACATTTGCCCTTTCGGCTGCTAGAGAGTCATTCCACCAAGGACATTGGAGTTTAACTCGCTTAGAGCAAATAGGGCAATTGTTATGATAAGAATCTAGAATACTACTGTGCAGAAGGTCTGCTGTAACTTCTAGATCGTAGTTGTCTCTAATAGGTCTATTCCCGAGTTCAACCAACCCAGTCATATCTTCCTGGAATTTCTTTCAGTCTGTCCTAACTGGGTCTCTGAACATGCGATCCAGACACACATTAGAGTGAATTTCAAAATGGATGTTTTGATGGTCTGAGCCAGAAGGTCTGCCATCTACTTTCTAATTTTTGATATTTTTGCTAATTAGCGTTGTCGCTATAGTAATGTCGATTACTTCAGATCGATTGGAAGTAATGAAAGTTGGTTCGTTACCTTCATTTAGAATATCTAACCCGTAGTTTAGAATGAATTCTAAAAGGCACTCGCCTCTTTTATTTGTGTCCATACTTCCCCAGATTACATGGTGAGCATTACAGTCTAGTCCTAGGACTACCTTTAAGTTGTTGTCTCTGTAAAAGTTCATGAGCTTGTGCAGAGAACGGTCAGGTGGAGCCTTTTCTTCAGAAGGCAGGTACACAGAGCCAAAACAACTTCTCTTTCCCCTCCCTCTATGTTAAGTCAGACTTTCACAGCTGTCAGGTTTCTAAGAATAAATTCTGAGAGGAGTAAAACCTCAATGTTTTTATGTAAGAGTATGCAAGTTCTAGCATTGCTATTGGTTCAATAGATAAGCTTACCTTTAGTTCCTTTCAGGCCACTGATTCTCCCCCTAACTAGCCAGGGTTCTTGAATCAGAGCCAGGTGTATATCCCCAGCAAGAAACTTCTTACTGAGATTAGTGGTACCACTTCTACTGTGGTGGAGGTTGGCTTGAACTACCTTCAACCCCATCAGCAGGAGCGGGTTTGTCAAGTACTTTTGCTTGCATTTGGGGATGTATGATATGAAACTTATATCCCCTTACACCAAGTGTGGCAGCATCTAGTTCAGGTACACTAAGAACGATGGTCTGCCCAGATGGGTCGTTCTTTATGTTAAGAACGTTCCACTATGTTGGATTGACCCCACCGTTCTGTGCCTCAATTTTTCTCACGACCTCTTTAGGTTCTAGTTTACTACTGATTTTCGGCAGTTTTGCAATTATCTTGGTTGTTCTGACAAGTTTCCTTGCCTCACCCACCAAGAGTTTTTGTTCCTGCCAGGGGCTTATGTCACTGACAATCTGTTCCAGCCACTTTAAGCTCCCCAGATCTGCACGGTTGACAATAAGTGCCCCATTTTTAAGTTTACAGGATAGGAAGGTTGGGTAAAACCCTCCTCATTCCTTCCTATTTTCTCAGTTAACAAGAATTCCAGGTCGGAGGCCTGTTCCTCTGTTAGCCGTTTTTCCGGATGACCCTCTTTGAGCACATCCATCTTGACTGCCATGAGAGCCGTCCTGTAGGTAAATTTCCCAGGTCCTCTCTTGGCAGCCTTTCTGATCTTGCCCTGGTCCATCCAGTTGGCGGGACGCTTGTCGCCTTTGGTTGCCTTGGGTTTTTCAACCCAAGTCCCCTCGGCGATTTTGCGTTCCTTCACCAGCCTCTTTTTCTGGGCACCAGAAAATCTTTTTTTAAGCTTGATTCTGGTCAGAGAGTCAGTCATACTAGCGATAGCTTCCTGACTTTCACCAGAAGAAGATGGTTTGGAGGTCATTTCTATCTCCTGTGAAGGATTCGTTGCTGCCCTTCACTAGATTGCCTCTGAGTTCCCCTTTTTCAGCAAGGTCTACTTCAGAGGTTTCACCTGCAAATGCAGAAAGGTTTGTTATTTCTTTTGTCTTTTCAGCCATAAGATAACAATTGATAAGCTCAGGTAATATAACAGTCCACCCAGCACTGCCTGAGTTACTGGGCAAGGCAAAAAGCTCTAGAAGTTCGCCAGGCAACTAGAGGCTCCGTTAAGATACCATTACTGCGGTGCCAAATAGCCCTAGACACGGGTCGCATAACAACAGGGTTTACGGGAGCTGGTTCGAGGCCTCTGATTGTATATTCAAGGTTATCCTGTCATTCCTACAAGACGTTTGGCGATCCACAACCTGCCTCTACGCCTGGTAGCTGCTCAAGCCGCAGGTAGTCATCATTTACACTGGCATACGGCAATCTTACCAGTCGGAGACTGATCAAGTGGTTTAGGAACGTATTTCTCTGTATCACTATTACTATCCTTATGTTCTGATTCACTAATGAAGGGCAATTTTTGAAGCATTTTTATTGCTTCAAAAGGAGTAAAACCTCTACATGCCATTTATTTGCAATTAACAAAAAAATTAACTGGAAATTAAAATAATATTTGCAAAAATAAACTAAAAATATATAAATTCAAAAAAATATATACACAATATTATAAAATGAATAGCAGGGAAAAGAAAAATCAAGGGCATAAAAATAATGCTTCTCTAACTAAAGATTCGAACTATCCTCTCTAGTTATATCAAACTGATATAATCCTATACCACACACTGAAGCTTCCCAATTCAAGAGACCAATAAGGGTGTAGATATATTATCCATATAAGTAATCCTTCCTTGTACATTCCTCGACAGTTTATTGCACCCCAAAAGAGAGAAAAACAGTAAAAAATAAACACAGCTGTTCCCCTCAGCATTGAGTTAAAAACTAATCGCGCTCTAAATCGCGTAAAGGAAAAGTGCCATTCCGGCGCAGTGTTCCAGGTGATGGAACACCTTGTTTTATCAGATAATTCTGTGTATACTTTATGTATAAAAAATCTAAAGTAATATAGAATCAATAGTTCAAGATACAGGCAACAAAGTAATAATTTTTTTTTTCAAACAATTATTTTTGTATAAGAAAAAAAAATTCAGAAATATTCCTTCAAAATAAAGGTATTTAATTAATCTGCTATTATTGAAAATTATTGTCTATGTAGTGCTGCCATCTATTATCAATAAAGAACATTTTAAGCCAAATTTCATCTTTTTTATCATAAAATATGCTACAATTTGGTAAAAATTTAAAGTTTGGTGTTCCATCACCTGGAACACTGAAATACAAAGGGTTACGCAACTTTTGAAATTTTTAAGCAAACTTAATTTACTGAATCTATTGAAAATGGATTTTTACAGGCTCTTCTGTGTGCAAAAGATTTCTTAACTTAAATTATGATTGTTTTATACTATATAAGATTTTATCACATGAAAAAATGAGAATGAGATATATGATAAG
This sequence comes from Latrodectus hesperus, assembly GCA_037975125.1. NCBI lineage: Eukaryota > Metazoa > Arthropoda > Arachnida > Araneae > Theridiidae > Latrodectus > Latrodectus hesperus. The sequence goes on from CM075852.1 coordinate 62,906,420, forward strand.
AAAATTCTGAACCAGGACTGAAAATGTATTTTAATATGCATATTGTCTGTTTTTTTAAAATGGCACCCCTGCATCTGTGATTTAGAATTTTTTGTATTTTGGAATATTTATTTGAATTTATTGTTTCTGGTGAAATAAGTCTCTACATTCAACTTTATGATCAAAAGGTGAGCATAGAATGAGGAATCAGTTTATTTCAGAAAAAGAATATATGCACATATATTCATAATTTTGACACTAGGGTTTGTCTAATAATCAATCACCTTGCTGTTTTGGAAGATAAAAAATAAAATTTAAATATATATTTCCTTTAAAAAATTAACTTTTGACCATGTGAATTTTTCCATGTAATTTTGTAGATAAGCTGATTAAAAAAAGGAAAAATTTGCAAAGCATTTTGATCAATTGTAAGATACCAATTAACGAAAGACTTTCATTTTTATACTAAGGGAGTAAGTTGATTAGAAGAAGACAATTTACAGATTAATCTTCATTATTCATCTTTGATTTCTGATCTAAATTAGGATTGGAGAGGAGCACGAATTTGAGTAGGGAAAAAGCTTTTACTAAGAAAGAAAAGAATATGCATTTATTTATAATCTAAATAACTTTCTTTTATTTGATCCATATGGTTTCTATAAATCTTTTCATTTTGTTTTCTGATAGAGAATGTGAATAATTGTTGACACATTATGATCAAAGTTTATACATACTAATATTTGTAGGAAAAAAGGTACCATCTTTGGTATTAACCTCTTCATTTGTGCATAGGTTTGAAATTACAAAATTGTTGATCGTGTGTAGGAGCTTTCATCAGTAAAAGTATGTTACCAAAATGTAAGTCATAATATATGATCTCTGCCTACAAATAAGTTGATTTATGGCAGGGAATATAAAATGGTATAATCATATAAAGAAAACAAGGTTAATTTATAATTGAAGAAAGTATATTCTCCATTATAATTTTCCCACATCATGATCGTGCAAGCATCTGCTTCTTCTCATATAAGTAAAAGGTTAGTTTAATGCACTTAGTATTTTTTACATCTAAAATTGTTTGCTAACTTTAAGAATTTGCATATGTTCTTACAAAAGTTACTTTCTGTTGGTATTTTGAAATAGCAAAGAAATGTTGAAGTTGTGTATTCAATCGTAAACATTTAATTATTTTAGTTTTCTATTGGGGAAAGATAGGAACATGTAAACTTAATGCTTTTGTGAACTTGTAATTTCTTACTAAGGTTAAGATAATATCAATTGAAAACTCTAAAAATATGTATAATTAAAAATCATAGTTTTTAATTTTTAATTCATTATGCAATGTGATGTATCCAATGTAACCTTAAATATGCCACACCTGCATTATATTACAAATAGCATTAGTTTGATTTCTTCCTTAGTCATGAATGTTTTTAATGACTTGAAATTCACTTCAAAGGGTAGGTCCTGATTAGTTTTAGTGTGCTAACAATAATTGTAATAAAACTATTGAAAGAGTCCTTAGTAAATTAAATAAATTCACAGAGTAATTTTCATATTTTATGTTATTTCATTGTTATTGTCTTTAATGTATATTTACAATTGAAGCGGCTATAGTTAGAATTATGAAAGCAAGGAAACGTATGGCACACAATGTTTTAATAACAGAAGTAAGTTGCACTTTATGTATATTCATTTAAAAAATGATAGAATGTATTCCTATTGAAATTAAATTTTATTTAAAACTATTTATGTTAATTTATTTTATGAATAATCCATTTATATCTTTCAATAATCCACTTGTTTAAAAATGCTCTATTTGGTAGAAATTTTTTTCCTATTTTGCAGTCATTACAATTCAAATAGTTTTTTTGTGAGAAAAAATAGTTTTTTATGAGAATATAGTTTTAATAATAAATAATAGTTTTTTTATGAGAAAGATTGCTGTATAAAAATTATTGTGATTAAAATATATTCATTATGTCTTAAATTTTGTTATCTGTGAAGATGTTAATAAAAGAAGCATGTAATACATTCTTGAACTCTAAATAATTGTTACTGATATTGATAAATGCATGGATGTTCACAAATAAACGAACTCTTTCTTATTATAATATACTTGTTAATAAGTTGTGTTTAATGTTATAAATGATAAAAATTAATTTTATTTGAAGTAAATTTGAAATAATTTTAAATAATAAGACATAAATAATGCATAAATTTCAGTTTCATTTCTCTAAAAAGTTTGCTGTGATCAGGATCAATGTTAACCTTCAAATTATTTTTAATTATTTATGAAAGAGAAAAGCTTCAAATATTTTTTGATGTCCCATCTATTTGAAAAATTAACAATCTACTTAATAATATTGAATGGATCTTTAACTGAATATTGTAGCAATTTGACATGTGATTTGATGTATTGAAATCTTGTATCATAATTATCAGTACATTTTTGCAAGGAAATATGTTTTTATATAAAATTTTAAGATTTATCTTGCCTCAGTTTTTAACAGTTTGTAAGATAATCTGTTTGAAAATTTGCAGAAAAGTATTCAGATTGATGTTTTTAGTTATACCATAAAACTCTTTCTTGATCAAATAACAAAAGATATGCAAATGTAGTACAAAATTTTATGCCTGTGAAAATCAAACACTTGACAGACGATGGCTTTCTGTTTCGTTGTGTACGGATGTGGGAGACGCAGGAGGCGGAGTAGGAGTGTGTTGGAGCAAAAGGAACGTTGTTCTTGAAAACGCGACGAGTGGTTGCGGAGGTGCCGTTTCCAGGCAGGGGAAAGTTCTTGTATTTCAAATGATGTAAAAAGGAACCATTTAAAATTATGTTAGTGTCTGTAGTTAATGTTATGTGTTTTTTTGTGTAAAATAAATGTGTAGTAAAAACCCAAGATTACTGAACGATCCTGGTATTACTGAACGATCCTGGAACGACAGGTTCGTGGAAACAATCACAATGCCCTTTGCCAAAAATTTTGTACTACATTTAATATCAAATTGTACCAGTATTTCTTATTTAAAAATAATTTTACTACTAACATAAAATATATCAGTGTATTAAAGAGGAATTATTTATGGCAAAAACTTTAAAATGTTTGTTTCATTAAAATAGTATGTTTTACAGTCTTACATAATTATTCTGCATCAAAACATCATATTTAGTTTAGTCTATTTAAAATTTTAATAAACAAAACAGGTAAAGAATTTGTTCTTATTCCAGTGATATGTAACACAAATCAATTTTTTAATCATTAATTTTTATTGGAAAAATATCAATAAAATTGGTTCTCTGTTTACAAATGCGTTCTCGTTTCATATTCCATTTAATTTTTATTTGTTCTTGTATGTTTATGTAAAAGTTAGTGTACTGCTATTTTCTTTGAGTTGTAATGAACTCTAGTAATATACACAAACAGTACTTTAAAATTCATTTTTAATGTTTGTGAAGTTTAATTTTATTTCACTAAATGTATTAAACTCTGAATCATTTTATTTTCCAAACAGGTCACTGAACAATTAAAATCTAGGTTTATTCCAAGTCCTGTAGTTATAAAGAAAAGAATTGAAGGTTTAATAGAACGGGAATATTTAGCTAGAACTGCAGAAGACAGGTAAACATTTTTGATCAAAAATTTACACGAAGTTCTTTACATTGAAATATATTTCTAATCATAATAATACAGGTTTTAAACCTGCACTGTTTTGAGTTAATTTTTTCATACATTATTTTCTTGTATATTTTTAAGAGGGTTTGTACAACTCCTGTGGAAACTTCTTAAATTCCAATTTTTTAAAATAGTCCTTGAAATTCCTGGATGATTTGACCCATTGAAAATTGTGAATACTCCTTGAATTTTTACTTATCTTGATGCATTTTCTTTTAAAAAATATTTGTTTCAGTTATTAGTTTTAATATTTTAAATGAAATCTCTATTAGAGTGTTGTATTCTCGACTGTTGACTGTTGTATTCTTAACTGCTTAAGATCTAGTTCAGCCATAATAATTTCGTGGTAATCTGGTTGAGTAGTATTTTGATTCTTGTGTGTGGATGGAAATGAAGTAATCATCAAACAAAATTTTCAGATTGTGGAATCCATCTTGTAATTTTAATTGGCTCTTTTTCCATTTGATTTTGTTTTTTTTTTTATATTGATACAATTCACAATATTAATATTTAAGTGTAAATTTTTTTATTTAAAATATACTTTCCATATCTCCTGTGGAGAGAATTGCATATAATTTCAGTAAATTGGGATAAATTTGTTTATCAATGAAATAAAAGCTGAAATAAATTATTTAATAGCTTGATGGAAATTGTCTTTTCAATGACCTGTGGACTCTGGAAAAGACCTACAATTATTAGCTTTTTTGTGATTCAGAAAAAAATTCATGACCATTGTCTGTTTTGCAAGAAAGATTTCCTGTATTTCAAATATGAGCGAATTGGCAATCAAATCCCATATGAAAGAGAATGAAACATATATATTACAGCAGGCTGTATTTGCCAAAAAATGCAATTATTTAAAAGATTTTTCACTACTGCTGTTCCTGCTATAGAATGTGAACCCTGAATGGAAGAATGTGTTCTAAAATTTTAGATTAATTTTTTTCTTCAAAAGAAATTTGTTTATACATGTCAAATGGTAATTTTAGAGTTTATATATAATATGGATATATGAAATTGTATTGTTTTAAAAGAGTTTGACAGTAAACAGATAAAGAACTTAGAAGTACTTTTTTATTAAATGATAACTTGGGAAAAAGTCATCTTGTAAACTTTTGAATTTTATATAGTATTTGTTTTCAGTTAGTACATTTATATTTGAAAAGAGGCTGTTCTACACATATTGAAATACTCTATAAATTAATTGATGAGAATCTATTGAAGATGCATAAAAACTCTGAAATTGTTCTTTATTTTATACAATGTGTGATCCAGTTATATAAAAAATTATTTAAATAAAAATTTTCTGTTATTGCTGTAAATTCATTAACCAATTTTGAAGTATTCATTAAATATAATTCTAATTTAAATAAAAAATATTTTCATTAATTTTTGCAATTAATTATGTTATGTTAGTTTTTTATCATTATTTGTTTATCAGGTGTAGACATTTTCTCATTTACATATAATTCTTCATATGAAAATAATAAAAATTTGTCTGAAATTTTTATTATTTTCATATGAAGAATTATATGCAATGTTATTATATTCATAATGGAAACAATATTTTGTTTTAATTATGAAAAATGAAAAGTATTGTGTTTTATCTGTACAATTATTTCTGTAGCAGCCATCTCTTAAAAAGAGAATAAGTTATTCGTAGAAAAATGCAATGGTAGTGATTAATATTATCTAGTTATTATTTATTTCAACAACTTTAAATATATACATGCACTTAGAAAAATGTAGAAGAATAATGAATTGTACATTTAGTTTCCCATCTGTGTTAAGACTAAAGAGATGAAAAGTCCAAATTTTCAGTCACTTGCTTACCTTATTTTTAAAGATATGTGACAAACTTGTCAACAAAAGAAAATATGCAGGAGAAGTACAATGCCTGAATGTTAAAATTGAACATTCTTGATTTTATGATTTCATTGTTAATGAGAGATCATTTCCAAAAAATAAATAAAGTAAAATAATGGATTAAAAAACTGAAAATTAGTTTTTTTATTTTTTAAGGAAAGGAATATTAATAATGCATTTTTTTTTGCCTAACAATTTTATTTATTTATTTATTTTTTCACTTCTTTTGTGAAATATTTTGCATTAACAACTGCATTTCAAGTAAAATTCTAGATTTCATCTATCTTGGCAACCATTTTTTTAATAAAAGGGAATAATATAAAGTCGGATATTTTGTGAATTTAAACTAATGAAAAAATAAATACTTGATATTATCATATTTTGATTGAAATAAAAAGTGTATACAAATTTGTAACACAAGTATGTGGAAATTATTTTAAATCAAATGAAAAATGTGATTAGAAAAACACTCTCCTGGAATGCAGTGAAAGCTAATATGTATAAAAGAGTATATGGTGTAACATGTTATGCAAACACTATAAATATTAAGTGACTATAAAATTAAAAAGTTGTTAGAATCGTTTCACAAGCAGTAAGCATAAGAAATGTGTCTACAATATATAACAAATTTAAGTTCTGCTGTTGCTGCTGCTTATGGTATAGATATGGTATCTTATCAGTGATTATATACAACCCAACATTTACTCTGCTTTTTAGACTACTAGAAGTTACTGCTCCAACCACAGGGATGCTTAAATTTTACTGAAATAGTTCCCTCTTCACATTTTTTAAGACAATTCTCAACCATTTCTTATTCATGCAATGCCACTTTGAACTTTTAGAAATGTTATTTACATTCAAGTTTTTTCTCCAATTTTTTTTCTTACTAAAAGTATTACAGTTTGATGTGTTATTTTTCTATACACAGCAAAAACTAAAAGTGTAGAATTATTATTTGACACAGATTGTAATTATTTTATATACTTTTAACTCTTACAGTAAAAGCAAGCTGGTCTAAGCGAAAAACTTCTAAATCTTCTATAAATTGTTCAGTTGCAAACACAATAAATTCATTTTGCAATCATTAAACAAAATAAATAGAAATAATTTATCTTAACTACTGGAGTTCTCTTAAATAGTTCCACAATACTATAAGAATAACATGGACTTCTATCATGAGAGGCAGAAAAGAAATGCAACTCTGCATGCATTTTGAAATTTTTTTATATAAATTTCACATATTATCACAAAGTACCATAACTGTTGATTATTGTTATGTTAGATGATATTAAAACATTGAGAAAAATCTGCTGTTATCACATGTATTAAACGGTTATTTATAAGCTTTATAAATAATCAGTAAACTGTTAGGCTGAACATAAGCTAGAAAATTAAAGAGTAGATTGTGTATTTTCTGAATCATATTGTATTGCCTCCTTCACCACAAATGAAAAATCAAGTTTTTTTATTTTTACCCTACGCCTAACCTTGGTTTTTCAACCATCGGTCTTTGTTGGGCAGCCCAGTACAATCTTGAGGTGAATGAAAAGTCATCTACCTCAGAATTTCTAACTACAACGTCCGAAAGTCCAGGGCATGTGTAAAGGTGGTCATCAGTCATGTCCTCTAATCCACAAAAAGGGCAGATCGGAGAGTCCTTCAAACCCAAAAGGTGAAAGTGTTTTTGCAGGTAATCATGTTAAGGCGAAAATTAGCCACTCCTACAGCTCTGTGGAGGTTGCTAAAATCAAGTATTAAAGTGCACTTATCTGGTTCCAGTTTTGCACTTTGATTTTTCAAATATTTTAAATTGGCTTTTTCAATGTAAGAGCATTTCTTCAAGACTTTCATTTTAGCAAAAAGTTCTGCTTTGTAGTCTAGAGTAGATAAATCATTGAAATCTATGTTTAACAATTTATAGGACTCACTATGTAAATGTTAATTCAAATCCTTCATTGTTTTCATTAGACTGTGTGTAAATTCTTTGAATGAAATTAGTACTTTTTATTCTGAATGGATAGAGATCATAGTTTCCATTGGTATTTAACATCCACTATTGCATCTGCACATAGCATACAATAACTAAATAATGCCACAGTTATAGAATATTACAACAATGAATCTAATGAATTATGTTCATTTTAATTTGTTGATGCAATGTTATTGTTTGTCTTAACGATTATTTCTTTAATACATTTTTACCAGTTTATCCGACTCATATATAAGTTTAATCAAATTAAATCAAAATTACTCAACTTAAACATGGAAATATATTCATCTTACTCATAACAATTCTTCCTACAGTGATATTTCTATATAGGGCACAACTAAAGCCTTAAAAAAGTTGAAAATATTTTTGTTTTTCTGGATGATTTTGTTTACAATCCTTGTTTCTAGACTATCCCATTTACTTATTCTTGATGTTATTTTGTTTAAAAAAATCGTGGGTTTAACTCTTTAGGATTATTTATATTATAGTGGCTTATAATCCATTAAAAGCCATTTAACCAAGCCAAACTAGGTATGTACAAAACATCCCAAAATGGTAACCAAATCATTATTTATTTTACAATCTTTTAATGATTATTTTTAACTACTTTTGAAATGTGCATAATAGCACATTTCAAAAAGGTGGTTAAAAGCGATAATTAAAAAAAAATGAAATGTACTCATTTCTATTTTCTGTTTATTCTTAAAATGTAAAAACATTTATGGAAATTTCACTTGACAAATATAAAGCAATACAAGTAGCTGTTGCTTTATAAAATACATTACGAATGCACTAATATTATGTGTTCTGTAAATTGAAAAATTGTTTCTGCTATTAATATTTAGCATTGCATTTGAACAACTAAAAACAATTATTTTAACAAATTTTCAAGCTATCACTTTTAATTGATATTTATTGTTAATTACTCTTTATTACAAAACTTATAATACCATAAACATATCCTTTTATTAAATTTTTCAATAGGACCAAGCGATTTAGGCCCACTGACTTATTTCCATGTATAATTTAAGGAATTATTAGGAATTAAAATATCATTCAATGTTATGTTTATTTTGTTTATTAATCTACATTTTGTTTTTGTTTCAGAAAACTGTACACTTATGTTGCATGAGAAGCATCTAAGAACTAATGATGTTATATACTTTTTAAAGAAAATTTTCATGACCAACTGGCGATCATGTATAATGTAAAATATTTTTTTCATGTGCTCATTCTGATGTGTACGTGGACTTACAGCAAAATCTTTTTGCTCACTTACGAGGGATTTTTGGAAGTGAACTTTCAACTGATTGCTAATTTTTTCCTCTATAATGGACAAAATGAACACCTGCGTTTCACATCTATCACAGTACTTGTTTCCATGAAATAATAGGTTTTTTTAATTGTTATTTGTGTTTCTATGTTTAATTCTGATCCATGCTCTAGTTAATCTTTGTATAGTATATTAAAATTTTACAGTCTTAACCATGTTGTAATTGTTTATTTTATGCCTGCATTTCAATATATATATTTAAGCATTCAATTCTTTACCCTCTTTATTGTATTACTTCGTTTAATTTTAATATTATATAAATTTCATTCTGTTGTAAAATAAGTGTCAGAATATTTTCAATTCACTTTGTTTGCACATGAACATTAAACAGTTTCCCATTTTTGATTACTATTTAATTATATAAGGTAATTAAATAGTCAGATAGTTTAAAGTCAGTTATATATTGCAAAAATGTAATTAATGTATTTACCTAAAAATGCTCTATACAAAAATAATGTAAGTAAGAAAGTAGTTGTGGCGATATTTTCAATGCAGGTTTAAAATGTACATAAATTTTTAATTATTCTTCATTGTAGAAGATTGGTATTATATGTGTAAGTAAATGAACATGCTTTGAAATTTTTTATGTGTTATCTTTTGAAAATGCATCAGTTTTTCATGGTTGATCCCCAGTATTTATATGTCGCCTTTTTTTTTCCTTCCAGAGAAAATGTTATTTGAAGTGAATTGCTCCTATTAAAGCTCAAAATTGATTAATTAATATTTATAATTTTTAATACATGCATCATTATTATTATTTTAATTATAAAGTTTATTTATTAAATCTGAATTTAGTGTAAAAAATATAACTAAATGTGGAAAAGCATTCTTTTGTATTAAATTTGTAAAATTATAGGATTTTGTGAATCCACTTTTTTTTGCACACTGTAAATAATTCAGTAATGGAATACATTTTCTTACTTTTGAAAACTAAACAAATGTTTGGAAATATTTATTTATTTTTGACTTATTTTCTATCACTATGAGTTTCTTAAGAATGAAAAATATTTAATTTAAAAAATTCTTATATTGGTATGAATGCTTCAAAAAAATCTATTTTTCAAGAGTACAGTCACTCTTAAATAAAATTTTTAATATAATTTAATTCCATAAAATCTTTATTATTTATTTCACAATAATTTCCTGTAATACATTTTATACTTTTTGTAGTTTATTTGTTTCAATATTATCACAGTCTTTGTAAACTATGTTTTGTAGATGACTCAAATAAATTTATCCATTTGATTTTATTTTATCATTTTAACAATATAAGAACTAAGAAGTAATTCTGTTGTATGCATAATACACCAACTTGTTTGACTTATTAAATATGCTTTGTCTCAATAAATATATTAACGTATTTTTAAAAGTAAAAACTTTGAAAAGTTCCTTGTTGGAATTTTAAGCCTTATCTTTATTTTTAGTGAAATTGTAATATGTTTTTATAAATATTAAAATAAAAAAATGTGCAAATTTTTTATTCCATTCTAAGAAAATGAAAAGACTTTTATATTCAAATTAGTAAATTATAGTGTTTGGAAATTTCATCGCTATTTCATTTTAATTACAACTAATGAACAACTTCTATTTTAAATATTGTTTTTTTAAGAATAAATGTCTTAAATATTCACTATTTTTAATAATATAAATTTGAAAATATATAAAGAATATAGTAGACTTCATAAAATTACTGCCTAGCTGGTGGCTAAATGAAAACTTTTGAATCAAAAGCAAAAGCCACATGGTTAGCCCTCTTGCCTTCGTTTCAACAGTTAGTGGATTCAAATTCCACCTGGGTTTTGGATATTTTTTGTGGTTTGGAATTCCATTTAAACCCCTCAGGTCGTAGGTCCCAGTCTAATTAATCCTCATGTGCAAAATTTGATCATTGTGCAACTAGCAAATCAAATCAATTCATAAAATAACTTAAACAATTTTTAATGGGTTCCATTATTTTTAAATATGTTGCATGAATTAATTTGTTTATCTTTTATGGATAATATGTTTTTACATATTTGATTAATATTTCCAGTATAAAATATATTATGTACTCATTGGCTATTTTTTCTGCCATTTTATTGTTTGTAATTCCTTTTGCATAAATGCTAGAGAATATGCAATATAATATGCATCTTTCTTACTCACTCAAACTGAACAATTGCATACTTATAAGATTATAAAATTTTATATGGTCTTTTATACCTTATAATTCTATTTAATTAAAATATCTTCAGATACCATGTAGTAATAAGAATCTATTTTGCTTCATTTTTCATTGAGATGCATTATTTGCTATGCTTTTAGGGATATTTCCTCTTGTTTTAATGATTCTTCTTAGAATATGCTGCCTCATGTTTCCGTACAATCTATCTACCAGATTCACTCCTTGTAGTTCTTGGAATTGAATATCATTATTTATCTCCTCTGAGTCATTTTTTAATCAATAATCAATATCTTTGCTATTTTTTTTAAAAAAATATTTCAACTCGTATGTGTATTTGTGTGGGAATTGCATATTAATTAATTTCATGATTTCAATCACCTATCTTCAAGATTATACTTTCAAATAAATTTTTTTGAATGAATTGAAGATAGTTATCTTCATTAAATTTTTTTCTTGAAAGTAACAATTCTATTCTCAACATTAAAAACATCGCTTTTTTCATCAAAATTCTCTTCATTGTCTTATCTTCATAAATTTTCTCATCTTATATGGGAAAATCATGCTTGTCATATTTCCTTTTATTAAAAATTACTTAAAAATGCAATCTGAAAAAAATTACTAAATGGAATTAATAGGTAGTGTTAATAAAAAAAAACACACTAATGAGATGCTAATAAAAAATACAATGTGCTTATAATGAAAAATTAACACAATTAAAGTGTGAATCATTAGCATAAGTCTACTTAGGTTATTGTTTGCTTATAATCTTTCTTACATACTGCTCTGTTAAGTGGTAATCATTAAGGGATCCTCTATTCCCAGTAAAAGATGCATTTTCAGTCATTACTGGCACTTGTGTTTCAGTTTTTTAATGGCTTTGGGTAATATTAAATTTAATGAAATTGTACACAATATTTTTTGTTTAAATAATAGTAATTAATAATAACTCTTTTTTGCCTAATTCTCAATTTTTCAATAAACAAGAAATTACTTTAAATTAAAACAACTACATGTTGGTCAATTTTGGTTGCACAACAATGAATTATTTTACTTCATCCTAATAGGTAAAAAAAATATAATGAAAAGAAATAAGAATCAAAGGGATTTTAAAATGGCATGTTATCATATTTTGCATTTGGACGTTAGCATCTGCAACAAATTGCTAACGAAATAATTGATTAGCAATAGCTCTGTCTTTGCTACTGAAGCCTTTTACCAGAAGTTTGCAAGATGTCATAATCAATTAATCACTATCCATGTGTCTTAAGTTATTTAAAGTGAAATCGTTCCATTATGATTAAAAACTTTTATAGGATAAGATAATTTTTAATTAATATATAAAGAACTCATTTTCAAAAATTTAGTTTTGAATTCAGTCACTTTCCCACTGCTTTTTTTTTCATTTAATTTAGTTCATTGTGTTCTTTGAAATAATGAATATTTATTCATTAAATGATTTCTGTTATGAGAACTTCAGTTTTTTTTTTTTCCCCCTTTTCTTATAAGGTAGGCCTATTTGATAAAACAGTATTACAAATTCTAACAATATAATAAAAATATTTATGTTGTGAAATCTAATATTTGTAAATTTTCTTATTCTAACTACATTAAAAAAGGTTCGTTATTTCAAATGCTATGTTTAATTAAATTCATTGTATGAAATTGCGTTTCAAAAGAATATGCATTGTCTGCAAAAATTCATTTAAATTACATTACGTAGTCATAAAAAAATAAAGTGTAATTGAGGCTGAAAATACTGATATCTCCATATTACATTCGCATACTTCAATAATCTGGCCTTCAAAGTTATCAAGCAAAAGAAGTTTTGATATATGGTCATGACATGAAGCACCAAAAGCTTTTCTCTGTGATGGTTAACTCGGTTTAACTGATACTAAATTATCAAGATAGTTATTTTTTCATATCTTACAACAATATTGTTCATGAACTACTGATTAATTACAATTTTATTTGAGGCATGAATTTTCCAGTGTATAGTAGTGCCACATTTTTTATTAAACACATCAGTTGTGCACACTACAATTTGAAATTTGTTTGGTGAATACATTCACATACAAAGAATACCGCATTTAGTGTTTCCCTTCCCCCCCATTCATACAAACTCATTGGTTGGATTCAAGTTAGTATCGAGTCGTTTTACGGCCGTTTATTAGCAACTGATATGCTTACTATATTTTGCGCATATATATCTATATGTATGTATGTATGTATATATACAGGGTGATCTTTAAAAAAGTGGCAATGTTTGAAGTGCCCTGTAGCTAATAGCCGAAATGATACCAAACTTGGTACTTAGACTAATCAAAACATGGGGAAAAGGATTTCGTGAAAAACATTTTACTTTCAAAATCGTCGCTAGGGCATTTCATACCGCTTTACAATGTATAAAACGTTTTTTTTTTTTTAAATCCTGTGTGCTTCGAGACAGCCGCCTTATCGGCCATGAGTCCTCTGGCAGCCCAATAAAAATTAGCCTTATTGTGAAAGTTGTCGGGTAAACAGTTCAAAAGAGAAAGCGCGGGACAGCTTGTCAAATGAATAAAGTCCATTAAAGCTCCTGAACGACACAGGGTACAGTAGGGCGTGGTCTACTGTACTAGGATACGAACAAGAAACGATAGAGCGAATGCCACACGGTTATCATAATCACTTGGTTTCATTTTGTGCAAGCGGCTGATTTTGTTGGGGTAAGATATAATAATGCGCCGCGAAACTCTCCATACCGTGGAATAATTCATGTCCCATTTTCGAGCTACACCCCGGGCGCTGCTAGTACCAACAATGGTTTTCTGCGATCCTTCGACAATTGCAGTTACCACATTACTTATTACATCTTCTGATATTAGTTTACGTCTTCTCCCAGCGCGAAAGGTCAGTGACTTCGTTTCCTCGAACTTTTTAATCATTTTCTTAAGACTATTCAGCCCTTTCGTAATTTTTTTTCTGGATCGAAATTCCCGAAGAGCTGCGGATGCATTACATTGATTCATATAATACAGCTTCACCATTTACGTGAGATGCATGGCCACTGGAGCTAGTATACTTCAGTTGAGATTTGTCGGAACTGTCTACCACTTGCTTTTATAGCCTCTATTACTGGCGCTGTCATCGTTTGCATTTTCTTTAATACCCGTGTTTTATGTTAATTTTCGTTATTGTATGCTATAGCAGCGCCGAAAAATGGAGATTTTTGGAACTATATACTTCTTACGAAATCCTTTTTCCCACATTTTGATTAGTCTAAATATCAAGTTTGGTGTCATTTCGCTATTAGATCGCGCTACAGGGCGCTCAAAACACTGTCACTTTAAAAAAGATCACCCTATATATATGTGTGTGTGAGTATATGTATATATATATATATATATATATATATATATATATATATATATATATATATATATATATAAATTAGTTATAGGATCAATGAAATTATATTTACAATTTACTTTTTATAATGGATGTTACCATTAAAGTTGCGAAATCAGTTAATCCGTGAATTGCCTAGGTAATACGCTGAATAATTATAGCGACCTGTTAAAAGTGTGGAATTTTTTTTTTCAAATTGCATTGGTTATATGTAAATTACCAAGATGATCTTCACTATCTATCGAGCATTCTTTAAAAGGAAAATGAGACCTGAAAAAGCAGCAGTGTTTGTTTACGCTTAAATTAATATAATGTTAATTTATTTTTTCCGGTTTATAAAAAAATCGAGTTATATAATAATAAATTAGTTGATAAGATTAATAATCAATTGAAATTTCCAAGAACTAAATGATTTAAAATATTAAAGCTAAGATAACTAACAATTTTCGATATCAATCTTGATTTCGCACTTACATGAAGCAAATCAGTTAATTTGTAGATTAGTTTGATAATGTGCACATTAATTGTTTTCGAGCGTTTTTCTCGCACTGTTATTGCAAGAAACAGATATCCGAAGATTATTTCTTCAACTTTTTTGTCGTGATTCGTAGTTTTGCCACTAACTTGATCCATGTTAGTTCTTATCAGCAAACTATGTGAATCGTAAAATAGATTTCAATATTGTGCGATTTCATTCGAACCAGTTATTTTTATTCGCACCATAATGCATTTGAACATATACATGTTATTTTCAAAAAATGCGATCTTCGAGAAAGTATCTTTTTTTAATGCAAAAGTTAGCATTATCGGTTTTCTGCTAGTATGTAATAATTTTACAAATAACAAATTGCATCCTTTTCATTTCAAAAAATGTTTTGAATATCCATATTAAAAGTAAAATGAATTTTGATATAAATTCTAAATGAATAGTCAACTTCTTAATCTATATAATTACCTTAATTGAAATTCTTGCAAGCAATAAAATATATAAACTAAGAAATATTTGGCGATTAATCATTTTGTAATAAAATTAATACTATAATACTTGCATCTTAGTTTCCCTGACGGTGATCAGAGTTAAAAATTTGTAAACACTTTCTAAAGAAAAATTCATCTTTGAATAGGAGAAATAAACCATTTCTTAAAAAATATATGTGTTTATATAATATATATGCCAAATAGAGTAATGTATGATAACTGTAATATATAAAATTATGCCAAATAGACACATTAATTCCATTGCATTTATATGATTTATGACATTAGGCTTAGTTTTATGAGTTCCAAAGTGAATTCTTCCTGTGTGAAAGTCCAAACAGGATCAACTCAAAAAATGTGTTTTTTTATATTTTAAAATAAATACCTGGAATGGTTGAGTAGTTCTATTTGTTTTCTAATTCTTTGGGGTGATCATACATTAAATTATAGTATGGTTTAGCAGAATATTAGCATGGAATTTTTACCTGGCAGGATCTAGAAAACATCAGAAACAAGCTCTATTTTTCAATATGCATTTTTTTCTTTTCATTTAAGGACATATTTCTAGCTTGTAAACATTCTTTGGAAGGATGCTTTTTTTTTATTACAATAACTGCACAGTAAATTTCACTCGTCTGCATTATTTCTATCATGAGTATTTATCAAAGTACCCGTACCTGGGTAATTGTGGATAAATTCTTCTCTATATATATAACTTTGAAAAGGATGTGAATCAAAAAGTAATTGTACCATCCCTTCTCCTTTAACTTCGTGCTTAAAAAAATTTAAGGAACGATTAATGCCTGTTTCGCTTTCCGGAGACTCATGCAACACTAGATCTTCGTGCAAATATGGCTGCACTAAAAGACATAAGAAACCCTCATATTTCTGTTGAGTTCGTCCCAAACTCTGGAAAGCTCTTATTTTTTCTTCTTGCTCATCGTATAAAGTTGGAATATCAATCTTTGAACGATCAGTGAAATCATTTTGCATGATAACAGGTCCTTTGCGTATTTGCACTAATAAATCCTTTTGTTCGAATCTTTCATGTAATTGGGAAATCATCTCGAGGTGGTTTTCAACGGTGGCAGTGAAACTTTCCACCATTCGAACTACCTTTGATTTTGCAGCAACTCTTTCTAAAACATACCGGAGCTTATCTCTCTTCATTAGAAAAATTACCCTCAAAGTGATTTTTTAATTGACTTTTGAACTTTAAATATTCCTTTATATCACTGTTAAACAATTTCAATTCGATTTTGATTTGCTTGAATTCCCTTTTTCCTGCCAACTCCTTCTGTACTTGTTTTCTTAGAGAGATACTCTATTCTCACACACAAGTCAGTATAATTACTTATATATTTTTCAGCAGCCAAAAAGTATTCATATACATTTTCAATAGCTCTATCTTTCAAAAGAAGATTTGAAATTTTTACTTGGCATGCCACCAACTGGGTACATTTTTTTGAGATTTGTGACTTCAATATTGAAATTTTCTTCACATAGAGCTTTCTTCCTCAAATTTGCAATGCATTTATTATATACTATGTCTTAAATGATGTTAATGAAGACACTTTCGAATGATAAATCTTGGATTTTTACTTTCATGAATCAATTTTAAGAGTGACAATATTTGGTCAATATATTGACCAAATATTGTCACTCTAAATATTGTCACTAATATATTGTCACTCTAAATATTGTCACTAATAAGATATCATCTGTATACAGATGATATCTTAATTAAAAACAAAATTTGATATAAAAAGTATTTGCTTTTATGAGTTTTTGAGATATTTTGTAAATAAAATGCATTAGCTTTGCTAAAACAAAATGTGGAAAATTAATTCCATGAAGGAAACACATGACAATAATTAAGATAAAATATTCAAATTTCGAACACAACTCAAATACTCCAAATTCTCACATTCTCGTCCAGGTAAGAATTCTAAAATATTTTTCGACACCTTTCACACGTTAAATTCGTAAACAAATCAAAGTACACTGCTCGCCTTAAAGCTACAACACCGTAATGTAAAAAAAATAAGATGCTTGTTATATATAAATAGAATGGCATAAAGACAAAATGATTAATGTTTGCGGGTTTAGAGAAATGTGAAATTTATAAAAATAGCTATCTCCTCCGGAGGCTAAGACGTCCTTTACTGGTTAGGCATGGAATCGAATTTGATTGGAGGGCAAAAAATGAGCAATTGACTTATACTACTTTAAGTCTATAACCATAATTTATCAACCAAAATACCTAGATAAAATTATTTTGGAGAACTTGTCTTTTAGCATTCCATGACCAGATTTTTTTTAACTGGTGAGACCGTGCAGACCTCTGTATCGGAGAAGTGCAGTTCATGATATGAAATCTTGTGGAAAATTGACGCTTCTCAAGCATTAAAGATATGTCACAAGCATTAACCATAAATTACCAAAAATGCGCAGATCATCATTCAATTCTAATCAGCGATGTACGTGTTGTATACCCAATGGCCCTCTATAATATGATTTCTAAAATGATATTAAATGCAAGTAGGTGACGAGAACAACACTCTCCCCGAAGAATACAGCCATCAGAATTCTACACGCACAATCGGAATATTCGTCTGAAAAGACGACAATTAGTCCAGGATTTGATCCCAGCCACTGTTGAACTACAGGAGATGGATGTTGCGCTTCTGCCTTCTACATGCACATCGGGATGCGTGCTTGGGGATTTTCCGGGTTTCCTCTCTTAAGATGAGAAAGACCGCCAATTATCAATGAAAAGTACTCCCGGAAGGTAATTGATGTGATAGATATCAAATGTGTCTTCGGTTCTTAGAGAGGCGATTAACTACACCATGTCAAAACACAAAAAATCCTTCAAACAGTTATATGGAGACCGGTTCAGTCACCCAAAGTTATGACCCCTATAAATGATCTATGACCCCTATTAATACATTATTGTTGCAGCTAGAGATATAAAATTACCAGGAATTTTTTTTGAGCCACGGGAATGAACTCAATTAATCATATTCTATTTAATGGATTGCCTTGCATGTAATACGAAGAGAAATGAAGTAAAATACGTTAAATTGCACTAAAAAGAAATATATATATAATCTGTTCTGTCTTCTAGTACGAAAGTTAATTAGTTTCTCTCTCTCCCTCTCTCATTCTAAGAAAAACAAGAATACTTGTTAAATAATAAAAATAATGAATTAATATATTAGATATATTTTTCAGGATTGTCCGAATAAGTATTGATGAGTCCATGTTTTTGTAGTTACAGATTCTTATATTCGTTCTAAGAAAGTGAGGAAAAAATTTACTCAACAATAATTGATGAAGTTATTCTGAAATTGATAATTAAAGCAAAATGGTTTTTTTTTTCTTGGAAAATTTTCTATTACCATAATTAGTAGTAGAAATAATAATAATATGTGTATCTTTATTTGTTTTAAAAAATATCTGTTAAAAAAAATAACCTTCAAAAATTTCTAAATCATCTGAAAAATTTCAAAACTCTCGAGAACATTCAAAATTTCCAAGAGAATAAATCGGGTTTATTCTCGGAAATAAACCTGGTATTTTGCCTCCTTTACAACATTAGTTGAAGCTACAAGAAATCGAAAAAAGAACTTCAGACTTGTTGATACATATTGTGTAATATTTGAATTTAAGACAAGCATTGGTAAACTGATATTTGTTGGCAGTATGATGTATTTTATCCCTAGCTACCAAAAATTTTTGTTTCTTTATCATATTATTCCAAAAAACAAAGATTAAAATTATCAACATATTAATTGACTTGTGTTTAGTTAAAACAATATTCATCTAGAAGTTTAGAAAGCACAAGCCTCACCCAAATCTTCTCAGAACATAATTGAACATTTTAAAGTGAACATCATTGTCTGTGTAGCACTTATTAGGTTGGGGAATAAGTTCCTAGCGTTATTATAAAAGACTTTTATTTAAACAAAAAACAATAATTATAGGAATGTTGTTGTCGTGTGAAAGCTAGGCTGGCAATATGGGGTGCGCTACTCCACTTTTTCAAGTGAACCATATTTTGGTGTGGAGTCCGACTTCTTCAGTACACACATGCCATAGGAACCCGTTTATAGGGTAGGCAACCATTTACAACACATTCATACACAGAAAGGACAAAGACAGGATAGATAGAGAGATAGTACACCCACGCCCAAACTGGGATTCGAACCCAGGACCTCCCTATCCGTAGCCAGGGACTCTGACCACTAGACAGGGCGGGTGGCAATTAAAGGAATAAGTTAATCAATTATATAATCGCCGTTGCTGTTTACAATCTCTTCCCACCTCTCGATTAATTTGTTGATGCCGTTCCGCCAAAAATCGCCTGGTCTGGTGTTAAAAAAGTTGTTGAGGCAGTTTTTAAGGACCTCTTGGTGCACTGGGAAATGCTTGAAAAGAATGCCACAGTCAACAAGGAGCTATACATTGCCCAGCTACACTGCGTGAATAAGGCTATTCGACTGAAAAGACCTGATCGACCATACTGTTTTATATCAATCATATCGATGTTCAAACCATACTGTTTTACGACAACGCCAGGCCCCATATTGCAAAAGTCGCCAAAGCCACACTCCAAGTGCTCGAATGGTAGGTCCTTCAGCATCCACCGTATTCTCCGGACCTTGCACCGACCGATTACCATCTTTTCCGCTCCTTGTGAAACCATAAGAAAGGCGTTACTTTCGATAACAAAGAGGTTCTTAAAAACTGGCTCAACAACCTCTTTGACACCAGACCAGACGATTTTTGGCTTAACGGCATCAACAAATTGGTCGAGCGGTGAGAAGAGGTTATAAACAGCAACGGCGAATATATAATTGATTGACTTATTGATATAATTATTGTTTTTTGTTTAAATAAAAGTCTTTGTTAAAAACGCTACGAACTTATTCCCCAACCTAATATGAAGAGGTTCGCATATTATCCTGACTTGAAACCCATTTTGATTCTCAGGTTGTGCTGTACTTGCACGCGTTTTCCATCCCCAGCCACTCTTTCAAAGTTGGAAATTACTTTAATGATTATGTGACTCTACAGAGACGAGCACTTCATAGGAAACATGGTCAAATAAGAACTTCATATATATATATATATATATATATATATATATATATATATATATATATATATATATATATATATATATATATATATATATATATATATATATATAGTGTGTGTATGTATATAGATAGATAGATAGATAGATAAGGAATACTTATATACTCTTCCTGTTTTTTCTTCAATCTGATTTCATTTTTAGCTTGGGTTGATTCAATAATATTTTTATCATTGTTTTGCTACATGAATAAACATATTTACTGTTTTTTACATTTTATAAGAATTACAGAAACATTTATTTATTATTTTTCATTCATTTTACCCATTTGTGCATATAATTTTGAGAATGAATCTTGTTATAGAATTTTGTTATTCTATCCAATCTGTTTGAATCCAAACCAAGAAAATCTGAAAGTTATTTTTGAAAATCTTTTTATTAAAATTTCTTACGGACAGTGACTGATTAGTCAAAATATATTTTATACTTATATATATAATTATTAAATCATTGATATGTGTTGTAATAAGGTATCCATATAAGTTCCAGTTGAATGGATAAATGTATAGAAAATGACCGTAGAAAGACGAAATTTAATTGTTTCTATTTTTCATTATATTTCAGGTGTATATCAAATTGACAGCAAACAGTATTTGGAAGATTAGGACATCACAAAGTAGATATCCTAACAACTGAAAGCTGCTGAGTTGTTCACAACTAAAACATATAATTATGATTTTTATATTACTTATAAATGCTGTGGATTTTCCACTTGCTAAGTTACTTGATTAACTAAAAAAGGTTTTTACAGAACCAGCCTGTACTGTTTGTGATAAAAAAAGAATTACTCCTATAAAACTCACCCTCAAAACTGCTTAGTGCGCATGCAGGAAGCAGAGAAGCTACACATATCTTCGGTTATTAAAGCAACATGTCTGGAATCTAATTAGAAATTTTTCCCACTCAAGAGTGTGGTCCTTTCACTAAGACATAGTGAACCCAAATTAAGAAGATTGAAATACTATGAAATACAAAGACATCGCTGTTCAATAAATTGAATTTAGATAGCTTAAATTGGAAAAGAAGTCTGTTTAATGTTTAAAAAAATTCACGTCCTGAATTAATTTTCATATAAGAATTTACGATTTATAAAATGTTATTGTTAATTCGTAATAACATTTTTAAGTACATAAGTGATGGAAACTAAGTTTATAACCCTTAGTTTTTGAAACTTAATTATCTTTCGAATGCTTATAGCATCCATTTAATTATAAGCATTCTAGATTATTAGCAACTCCAAATACTTATAACAAAATGGATATTTGCCTTTGAAACTCGTTTAAAAGCTTTGGTCGTCAAAAATAGGCAGCCAGTAAATAAACCTGCTTATTTATAATATAATGGTGAAAATACAGTAGAAAATGATACTTTTATTGTATATATTATTTAAGAAATTTTATTTAAAAATGTGTGTGTGCTCCTGTTTTCAGTTTAATTTTCATACATTTTAACTTCATACCTGCGAAAATCATTTTAATCCACAATGAGAAAATTATTGGTATTGTTATATCTATACATGTCACTTTCATCAAGAGCACTTCGACAACGTAATAAAGAAACAAATGTAGTAAAAAAAAAACAATTTTATATGTCCTCAAAATACAGTATAAAATACACATTTGTGCATTTCATTATCACATACTTTTCTCAGTTTTCTTTCAAAACGAAATAAATCTCAAGCTTCATCAGGAACATTCCAGTGTTTCCATTGAATTCTTCCAGAACAGATTATGGCGATATTTCTTGAAGACCACAGGAAGATTTCTATAGCAGTCGACAACAGCAATGCTTAGATTTGAGGAGTGAATATTCATTGAAATCTTTTGAGAATGACTATTAATTTCCGTAAAAAAGACACATTCACGGGTAAAATTATCATTATCATTTGTTATTTAGCGTATTATTTCCCATGCGGGGCATGTTCTTTATAAAATAAAAAAACTATATTCACATATTTAAATTTCCTTTAAGAAAAGCTTTTTGCTGTTTTTAATATTTTATTACGCAAATCATTATGTTTGATTTATTATAATCCAAAATATTGCAAAAAAATGTTCTTTAAAAATGAAAATAAAAACATTTCAATTTATAAAAATCAAATAAGACTGTGCATTTTAAAATTCACTTTAAACTTTATGATGAATCCGTAACTAAGAATATATAAATGGCTACTTCTTTAGATGTTTGTACAAGCTGTGTAGTTCAAGTTATAAAAAAGTTAAAATGTATAAAATATAACACGTTGTCCTAAATGTCATCACACTCAATTAATGCATTCTAAAAAGGAAGAGCTGTTACTTTTTATGCGATCTTTTTTTCCTATAAATTATGTAAAAAATTCTTTTCCACATTCTGTACAATGTAAGACCAAAAAACCTGTTATTTTATGACTAAACTTAACTTTGTTATGTATGAAAAATTATGCTTTTTTCCAACTTAATGGACTTATTCTCTCGCAATCCATTAAGTAGGAAAAATATGCACCAATGTCAACCGAGAATTGAGCTGCAATTGCATATAAAAACATACCCGCTCTCTTTTACTCGTACTATTTTGTTTCCATTAGCAAAATTTTAAACAATTTTTTCATGTTAACGATGCTATAAACTTAATTTTTTAATGTAATTTATATTACTACCTGAATTGAAGAATTTGCTGTGAAATATTTTTCACATAAATTTTCTCACCAATCCCCATATTTCAGCTGAAAAAAAATCAACTGGAATTTTGAGTTGTTTGCAAATTTTACGTACACAGCCACAAAACATTTTTTTGATTCTACATGTCAGTGCACGAAGAAACTTTTGTTAAAAACAGAGGAATTTATTAGGAATGAATTTTTTGTTAATGAAATTATTATATTTTGTGACATTTAAGATAATGCATTGCTTCATTTTAAACATTTTTGCATCTGGAAATTGAAACTACATATGACAAATGGTTGTGGGAACATCCATTGTATAGAATTAAAAACTACTTGGCATATTTATTTTATAATATTTTATTTTTAATTTATTTTTATTTTATATTATAATTTTATGTATTGAAGATGAATAATTATAATTCATCTTTAAAATAAGTGCTATGCAAAAAAACATATGTATCTAGTTACAAAACTGGATTATCAACCCTAAAATACACTTTAAATATCGTAGAAATGATTGGTATGGAGATAATTGGCATTTGTGCAAAAAGTAGCATTGAATTCTATAAAGCAATTAGGTAAATAAATTTAAAAAAAAGTGATTAAAATGTTGGCAAATAAAAATGCATATAATTTTTTTTAATATTTATTTATGTGTTTACTGAATATAATTTTTTGAATGAGATTCCCCTCTTTATTGATAATTTTTCGACGGTTTTCATTTGTCAAACACTGTGAAAAATATTTCACAATTTCTGTTTTTCTCTAGAAAAAACAACCGTTTTAGTTTTATAATTTATTTTAATAATAGTCTGAAGGACTTGGAAAATTGTTTAATCTATAACAATTATCCTTTCGTAAACCCCATAATTTTAAATTAAAATTTTCATTTAATTATTAAATACAATTTTTCACTGGTGAAAAAAGAAAATCTAATAACTTTATGATGATTTATTTTTTATATTTATGACTAATTTTTTGAACAAGGAAAATCCATAATTAAACTCAATTTTCAAATGATTTCAATATATAGTAATATTAATTGTCTTAAAATCATATTTGAATAATAATAGAAATGTTAATACTGAATTATATATTATAAAATAATTATTATAAAAGTAATTATTTGAATTATAAAAGAAACAAAATATCTTAGCTTCGTGATTTTAAACGAAGTTTTAATTTTCTTATTTCAGGCGTCGTAATTTTTATGTTCATGAATACTATAAAAAAAAAAAAGAATAAAACATGTATTCTAATCTGAAAAATTTTACTTCCCATTGCAAAACATTTTTTATTTATACACATAAAATAATTTTCTTAGTAAAAATTTTATTAAAATTTTGTAATTTTATAATATATTTAACTATTACAAACTACTAGAAAAGTTCTTTGTTTTTGTATTACCAAAAAAGGCTATGAATCAATTGTTAGAATATATATATATATATATATATATATATATATATATATATATATATATATATATATATATATATATATATATATATTAGTGTATTATATTGCATAGTGTAGCACAACCATGTATATAACTTTCCCAAGTATATGTGCAGAAACAGAAATTAATGTTTGACTTTCGAGCTAATGAAAATATATAATCTTCATTTCTTGAAGAAAAAGTGCTCCAACTTGAAATATCTATACATGTTTTAACACATAAGCCGGATAAAGGATTGTAAATGAATTGTAAAAAAAAATGTAAATAAAAAATTTTAGGAGTAGAAGTAAAAAAAATTTACTAGCCTATTAAAAGTATAAATTACAAGAGAGGGGATCTTAATAAAAGTTTAATATATAATTTTTTTGCGATTACATTTCTTTAAGAATGTAATTGTGATAACTTCAAAGAATTTTAAAATAATGAATTACCTTATTTTAAGCATATTTGCAGTCAGAAATATATTTTTTGATTAATAGTTGAGAAATTAGTTACTGAGCACTTTTGATATCTTATATATTAAAGTAATTTGTACAAAATATTTATTAGAGGAAAATAAGTAGTGTTAGGAATGACTATATTTCAGGGGGAAAATAAAGGTAGTAATATAGATGCGTAGTTCAAAAAAAATATTCTAAGACTTTTATTAGTTTATAAATAAAAAACTAATATGCAAAAATATCTTTATAATTTAATATAATCTCATCAAAGGCGGTAGAATTAAAAAATTAATCTCGCTATCTCTTCCTTCATTTCGAAGTTCAGCTGCTCTTTCTATACAAGATTAAATGCTTAATCTACGCGTGAACATAGGGAATAACACTAACACATTCAGTGTTATATTTACTGTGATCAACACACAATTGTTCTAAATGATGTAAAAAGAGTGAGGGAAAAAACAATTCGTGGTTTCTATCTCAATAGGCACATATTAATAGATTATTCTGAACGTTTGTAAAAATATGATTACGCCTATTTTTCAATGAAACTCGCAAAAAAAAGAGAACCTTATTTAATGTACTAGAAGTGAACTTAAAATGACTAATGTATTTAAGGGATGATAATCAACTGAGGAAGAATAAAAAGAATTTAAATTAGAGTTTTAAAATTTAATTCTCTCTCTCACTCTCATTTTTAAACCGTTTGTTTCAAATAAGCAAGAAAAAAAATTTGACTATGTGATTGGCGTGATTTTACTTGATTTAGTTAAAATAGTGACTAATCTATATTAAAGAAAGTGAACGAAAACAGTTCATCAAATAGAAGATAACCCTGAATCTAGACCGAGTTCAGATTGCATAGAATATTTGTAGATGAAATTTCCTTTCTGGGAATTAAAAAAGTTGGCAATAAAAGTGAGCATTATGATCTACTTGACGAGTTTCAAGAATTTTATTTCCGGCTAAGATGCAGAATAGACAGAATATGAGCGCCTCGAAAATTTCTGGTAATCATATATAGTTGCTTTTTTAAACAATTAGCTTGTTTATTACTGTAGACTTCTTGACGAATTTGGTAAGTAGATTACAATGTTCACTTAACCTTAAATTGTCTGCTGAGTATATAATAATTCTGACTGCTAATGTATATAGGGTAAGCTTTTGAACAAAAAATATTTTTATCCTAAAATAAAAAATTTCCAAAAAATCACAATAATCTTTGTTATATTTGAATAGCTATTTTTCCAAAGTTTCATTGATGAATAAAATAATTAAAATGTTGACTAATGTCACACACTTATTTATATGTCTAGCTTGATTTTTAATCGGGTGCTTATTCCCGCACATATTTAAGTATAAGCTGACTTCAGTCAAGAACATTATAAAAATACGTGTCTACACTAAATATATATTTTTTCAAAGTTCCAACACATAATTATACTTCATTGGAATTTATAAGCCAGAACTTTCACTGAGAATTTGTTTCAATTACCACATATCTCGCAGTAAATTTCACGCAACATTTTAATCTTTTTCCGCTTAAAAAGAAATTATCGATAGAATGACGATGGAATTATTTCTGCAAAATTTTCAGAATCCTAAAGATGGCTTCAAGATCGAGATGGCCTATTTCCTATTACTGGCCTTGGCCTGTTTCCAAGAGGACTTCGGTTCCTTGGTCGAAACAAAGCTGAGAATCTGCTGGCCTCAGTTGTTGTTGGTTCTGCTGATTCTTCCTCTGATGTCTCCTCATTTTCATTCGACTTTTCATTGTTTTCTTCTTCATTTACCACTGGTGGAGAAGTTTCTACTATTTCTGGTGTGGTTGTTGTAGCTTCGGTTATTTCTGGTTCACTTCCTGGACGTGGTCTGATAAAACCAGGACGCGGAGGTCTGTTTCTGGATATTAGGTTTACACGTGGAGCAGGTCTGCTAGAGGGTCTGGATCGAATAGATGAGGAAGGTGGTGAAGGTCTGGGTGTGGTTGTGGATGTCGTTGAAGAACTAGTTGCAGAAGTAGCTTGAGATCTTGTGCGACTCGACTGAAATCTTCTTGAAGATGAAGTGAAGCGAGACCTAGATGTTGTTGAAGACACTGTAGTTGATTCAGTTGATGAAGAAGGTTGGTCATCACTAGCCTCTGTTGTCACCCTAGAACTGCCTCGACCTCTACTTGTGTTAATTGAAGGCCTAGGTCGTACTCTATTGCTGCTTCCAAATGATCTTCTTGGTGTGGATGTTGTAGTGGTGGTTGTAGTTGTTGTGGAAGTTGTGCTTCTTGTTGTGGACCTTGTTCTGCTGGATGGGGGAGGAGCATTGAAACGCCTGCGTCCTCCTCCAATTGAAGGTCGCCTGCGTGATTTTTCTGTAGTGGTAGTGGTAGGAACTTCAGTAGTTGTGGGAGGTTCTGTTGTTGGCATTGTTGTAGTATCTTCTTCTGCAAATCTGTCACTCGATTTTGATTCAGCAGTAATATCTAGAACATTATTTATTGTATCATCTTCATCTTCTTCATCATGATTAATATTTGGGAATTGAGAATTTACGAATGATTGTTGAGTTGTTGGAGAGTCTTGAAATGCAGGAAGAGGAGTAATACTGTCGAGAGGTCGACTTGTACTAGGAGGTTCAGGAATGTGCAACACAGGAAATCGAGGTACCTCATTGGTACCATAACGATATATATTCGGCACTGGTTTAACATGTTCGACAATATCGTCATCGAAATCGTTTTCTCTATCTGCTTTGATAACAGCTTCTTTATCAATTCCTGAGGCTGATCGAGGTTGAGAAGAACTTGGATCAGTTGGCTGCTTTGGTTCATTGTCAGTAGCTATCAGAGAATTTACGTTAGCAGCTAATGTTCTTGCACTTGCACTTTTTTGAGGCTCTTTTCCAGATTTATCTTCATCATATGATTCTAGTGACGGAATATCATCGAAATTTGAACTTAAATTGTTATTAGGCAGTGTATCATTGTCATAATAATAGTAATAATATACTACATATTCATCATTTTTGTTATCTTTCTCTTTGGCAACAGATCCTTTGTCAGACTCAATTTCTGAAGCTGGTGCCTTGTGTATTTCTTGTGCAGGAACAATTGAAGATCCTATTGCTTTAGAGTGAGAGGTTCTTTCCGCTGAGTTTTGCTGGAATCCAGAAGCTTCGCTGTGAAACGTGGGTTGCTGGTGCACGGAATAAGATGTTGATTCTTGTGCATGAGATACGGATGGGTGAGCGTTCGTCGGCGATGAATACTGAACTGAATGAGAAGGCCCTTGTTGGAATGGAATAGGATGAGAAGCAGCTAGGCCTATCAGAGGTGGGTGATACGAATTCTGTGCAGGTGCTGGCACTGGTGCAGGAGGTGCACCCAGTAAGAGTGGCGGCTGATACGTCTGTGCCGCTAACGAACTCGTCCACAGGAAGACCAAGAGAATACACGCCTTTGAAATCCTCCTAAAAATACAATGTCAGTGTTAAATGGTGGGTGAGCTTCGAAATATAAACTAAAACAACTTGTGCATGTTAATAAAGTCATTGAGTTCATACATATAATTTAATAAGGGTTTTAGAAAACTAAGAAGTTATGCATTTATCAAGATGTTGAAACTGAAATCGCATTCAGTTTTGAATATCGGAGCAGATAAATTAAACTTGAATAGCGATATAATAAAATCATAAATTGCAAAAGCTCAGTTATTTAAACAAAAGTACTCAAGTAGACTATTCTAAACTGTGCAATAGTATGGGAATATTCTGATGCAGCTGACTGGCTAAACATGTCTTTGAAAGGAATGATCTGGTATTTAATCTCAGGATGTGAAAGTGTAGCCCTATATATCGATAATATTTTAAAAATCTCCTTTGATTCTTTTTCGGTAGTCAATACATAAGTTATGAGATTATTACAATTTCAATATTTCTTTACCAAATTAATTATTTCCAGTGTAATTGAGACATTTCCCTTTATGCTTATATCTTATTAAAATTAGAAATAATAATTCAGGATCCATGGATCCTATAGTATATATCTTTTATGTTTCTCGAATATATAATCAGGATTTTTTTATCGCACTCACGAACCTGAGCATCCGATGCTTATAATATGCCTATTCATAAGCTACAGTATTTATTTATTAATACTAAATAATTTAGTATGCAAATAGGTGGGTTATTGCCTGTTTAGTCTAAGTGCTTAATGTAGAGTATCATAAAACATCTGAATCCTTACATTTTGACTAATATTTTTAGATGCTTTTTCATAAAATTAGAAATCAAATTTATGTACTCCCATATACTAAATACAATAGAAGTAATTAAAGCAAAATTATTATGGCATACATATCCTAAACAACAAATTTCATTGGAATAATGAATGCTTTGCATGTCATGAATATTTGGTGATCAGTTTTGAAATAGAAACATCTCACAGTAAAATCGAATCACGAACTATAGAATAACTTGAAGCCAGTTGCCATCAGAATATCAAGCTAATTAGATGCCACCAAGTATATAGAGAATAATCACATTGCTATTTGGAGGCTCAGAAGTTCAATAGGTAGATCTATTCTCTCTTTATCTGACTTTATTCAGTCGAAGTTTGTCTTGTCAAAAGTGCTTATAAACGTAAAATATTCATGGCCTTGTGTTTTTCCATTAAAATAATGAAAAAGTGTGAGTGCCAACTCATTATAGAGACCTCACTACTTGACAGTGGTCAATGAGAAAAAAACATTTGATGTTTTTCGTTTTGTTAATTAGGAAGCAAAGTAATGAGTTGGAATTTATTTTTGTTTCCTGTTTGCTATAACACAAATTAGAACTGGTTACTATAAATATGATTAATAAAATTGATTATAACATGTTAGTATGGTATAGAAAGTTCAAGTGATTTTTCAAAATTCTATCAATAAGAAGTGTTGAAGAAAATATTTTTTTTAATTTCGATCAATTAATCAATCTTATTGATGTAATCGATTCTATTTTACCAGACAATACTCTTCTAATCATGTTACTAAATTCACTAAGAAATAGTTTATAGATTTAGCAACAAGGTCATTGACTGATTTTGACATCTGATTTCCAATTTTTCTGTAAAGGGTCCCTAAGCAATAGAAATTTAAAAACATTGACGTCAATTTTCGATTGAATTGGAACTGAAGGAAATGACATTAAAAATTTAAAACACAGTATGAATCAAATAAGATACACAAAATTAATATTTTATATATATATATTAAATTTACCAGACAAACTAATTATAAAACCATTAGGCGAAAATTTAGTTACTTTAATACATTAGCTGCCACCCAACTTGTCTAATGATCAGCGTGTCTGACTGCGGATAGGAAGGTCTTGGGTTCGAATCCCGGTTCGGGCATGGATGTACTTTCTCTATCTATCCTGTCTTTGTCCTTTCCTTGTATGAATGTGGAGTGAATGGTTGCCTACAATATAAACGGTTCCCTATGGCATATGTGTGTACTGAGGAAGTCGGACTCAACACCAAAATACGGTTCAGTGCACCACTTGTTGCCAGCCTGGCTGGCACACGACAACAACAACAATACATTAGCTAAATCTTTTCTATTTTTACAAATTAAAAAATAAATTTCATATGGTTTTATCATATTAAAAACTATCACTCTATAACAAATTTTGATTAAACAATATTTTTGTTAAATATCGAAATTTTTGCGGAAGGATATTTTGATATCTATGTCTTAAAATTTAAATAGTATAATAATTTTTAATAGATACAATTTAACTCAGTCTGTATAAAATATTATGAGTTTTTCTAAATTTTTTGATTATTTCAACAATGCTTATACGTAAATATAATTCTTTCATCCTATTATTAAAACTTACTTTGAAATATTTTTTATTTTATTCTATGGAACAATGTTCAAACAAAGTATAATATTATTTACACTGAAATAATTTAAGAAATAATCATTTGCATAAAAATTTCTAATGGTCATGCTGCATTCTAGGAACAAGGTGGATATACGAGGGTTGTCCGTAAAATAAGGTTCCCATGGAGCTACAGACGCGAGGAACGTTGTTACACGTTATTTGGCGACACTGGCGTGTAGCTTGGCTCCCTCTCTCCCAGTCACCGCCCGGGCGAGCTGTCAGCGCGCTCATTCTTGGCTTGGCAGCTGTTAGAGATGAAGCTCCCACTCACTTCTCCCGCCAGGTGTGAATTACGCTCTGTGATTCGATTTTTGTGTGCAAAAAACACTGCGCCAGTGGACTTTCAATCCCAACTGTGTGAAGTCTACGGTGAAAATTGTATGAGAGTACAACACGTACGCAAATGGTGCAGAAAATTCAAAGAAGGACGTACATGACAAACAACGTTCTGGACGGCCACCGGTTTCGAATGAAACGATTGCTACAGTGGAAGAAGCAATACTGAAAGATCGAAGGGTGATGGTTCGAGACCTCTGCGACGTGATCCCTGATGTCAGCAAGTCCTGCATTCACAACATTTTGACAGATCATTTAGGATATGCCAAGGTTTGTGCAAGATGGGTCCCGAAAATGCCTACGGAAGACAATAAACGGCAGCGTGTTGAAGCAACCCGCGAATTTCTTCAGGCCTACGAAACCGATGGTGAGGAATTCTTGGACTCTATTGTCACTGAGGACGAGACCTGGGTCCACTACACGACACCGGAAACAAAAGAACAATCCCGTCAGTGGAAGCATCCAGAGTCGCCGAAGCTCCGGAAGTTCAAACAAACGCTGTCTGCAGGCAAAGTGATGGCGAGCGTCTTTTGGGATTGGAAGGGGTTACTGTTGTGCGAATTCATGACTGCCGGTACAACAATCAATGCGGATCGCTACTGTGAGACGTTGAAGAGCCTTCGCCGCGCAATTCAAAACAAGAGAAGAGGCATGCTCACGAAGGGAGTGCGTCTCCATCAGGACAACGCTCGTCCGCACACCACCCGTGTAACAACCAATCTCATCAACAGATTTGGATGGGATCCTGTCACACACCCGCCCTACAGTCCAGACATAGCCCCAGGTGAATACCATCTCTTCCCTGAATTGAAGAAACACCTGGGTGGGACGCATTTCACAACCGGAGAGGAGCTGAAGGAAGAGGTTTTAAGCTACCTTCGCGGCGCGGCGGAAGAGTTCTACGACTCGGGCATAAAGAAGATGGTACACCGCATGCAAAAATGCATTGATCTCAACGGCGATTATGTCGAAAAATAGGGGAAAGTCTAAGTTTTCCAAACATGTATTATTCTATGCCAATAAACATGTTTTTCATTGTGAAAAATCCTTGGGAATCTTATTTTACGGACAACCCTCGTATATATGTATATATTTAAATGTATTAATAACAGATAAAGCCACATTGAAAACATTTAAATTAAAAACTTGTAATTTTACCTTCATTATTAAGTGTTCTATATTAGTAATTGCTAATGAAAACTAAATTTTTTATTATTTAAATGACATATTTAAATAAATTTATAAAAGGCAAAAAGGAATACACGGAAGCAAAAAATAAAATCATTTGTTGCATAAAATTCGGCACAAATCGGTATAAGTAACAACTTTTAAAGAATATGAATCATTTCTACTTTTAAAAGACCAAATGTTCCTCATTTTTATAATCTAATATGTCGAAATGCGTTGATGTTTAGGAAAGTATAAAGCCTAATAAGTCTACTAACTTTACCGAAAACTAATTAAAAATAACTCGATATTTGTTTTAATTGGTGTAAGTATGATATCCCACCCAAGTGATTTCTCGCCAAATCTAGCGACTTGTGTTTTGATTATAGTGTTGACAATTTGAGTTTTTGTTTTGATTACAATGCTGCCAAATTGAGTTTTTGCTACTTTTCAGATTTGGTTTCTCTCGTGTTTTACATCATTTTTACGTCATATAAATGGTTCTTTTCAGTGGCAACAGTATTTGAAGTTTTCGTTTTACTTCCAATTTGAACTTTGGTAAAATCCTAGGAGAGCCCGTACCATATCGACAAACTGAAGAAAAGCGCCAATCCAGAACGAAACTCCAGAAATAATTAGGTTTACCAAATCTAGTGTATCAAAATGGAGTTACCGAAATTATAGCATGCCACAATTATCGCCAACCAAAATCATTCGCGCCAAGGATGCGGGCTCTGCTAGGATCCATCCCGAAATTTTTGTTCTACGTTTTCTGTAGTGCCTCGTTGTCGCCAGAGTTCAAACATCGAAAACTTTTCTGTTTTCCTATTTCTTTTTATTTTTTTATTATTTATATCCTTTTTATCTTGTTTATTTATTATACAGTTTTTTTAATTTATTGTTATATTTTTCTTTTATTATTTCAACACCGTAAACTGTTCTTTTTCCCAATTTCTTTTTGCTTATTTATAATTATCTTTTTCTTCTAAATTTTTTTAATTTATTATTATATTTTTCTTATATATTTTTACATAATATCACCGAGCATATTTGACATGTGAGCTTAACGTTATATCAAGTAAGTTTATTAAGGTTTTTTACTTATTTCTTTTACCGGATGTTTTGAAGAGAAGGCAACCCCAACAAAAAAGTTTTTATTCATTTTCCAGTAATACTTTTTTTAGAATTTTTATACTATTATGTGGTTTAAAATTTTATAAAATGCGTATGTTTTTAGTTTTGGGAAAATTTCGGCGTTAAAAAACATGCACTTAACTTGGCGACGAAAAAATGTTTCAATGGTTGGCAATGAGGGGGAGGGATATCAAACTATTTCCTTTTAATTCAATTGAGAATTAGCCGTTCTTAAATCAGACCTAAATAGTTTCTAAAATTCAATTTTTTATTACATTACATATATTCAGACTTGTATGCTTGATTCTTGAGATCCGCTTGTAAGTCTTCGTCGATATTAGGACAAATAGCACAATGACAGATGTACAACCACAGAAGAATAATGAAGAAAACACTCAGGGCCACGGTGGGAATCGAACCCACACTCCTACGCTCTCAAGCGATTAGCAGTGATGCCTTTGACCACTCAGCCACGGAGCGCCCTCTAAAATTCTAGGAAACTAAAATACATGAAATGGTTTTCTTTAATACAAATCTTTAATCCACGACAAACTTAACTCTAAATGATTAAAATAAAATGACTTAAAAAAGAACATATCTCGTTTATTTTTTTTTCTTGATACCAATCTGTTATTGCTATATAAAGGTAAGGTTACGACTAAAAACTGTTTTGAAGCTTTATGCTCATAGGCTTATAGCTTGTCTTGAGTAAGATTGACTTTTTATTTCATTCTTTTGTTCGTTAACTTCCTCAGTTTTCAATTCTTCCCGGGACCCGCAAGCCTACTGCTATGTAAAAACACAATAATTATTTTCTGGTAAACAAAAACTTCTGTTGCCATCTCAATTAAAACTAAAACGTACAGAAATTAAAAATAAGATGAGGAAACAGAAGTCGCTACATACATAACATTGAGTACAATAAGTAATAGCAATAGTACTAAAAAAATAAGCGACACACAAAATTGCCTAACATTCGAAAAGTTTATAACATTTAATCCGAAGTGTAACTTGTTTTTCTTTCTTCTAAATATAAACGAGAATTTTTTTTTCAATTCATATTAAAATATATAACGTAGAAACAATATTCCATTACACATTTAATTTGCTATCAAATTTAGCAACATTGTCGAAAATACTTAAAAGTATAGTTAAATTTTTCTTTTTACCCGTAAAAAAATAAAAATATGAATAAAAATGAAACAAATAGCAAATATAAATAAATAAACACATTTGTGTACTACTTTGCTTCAACAATACTTACTATTCCTCATTTTGTTTCCTACTCGAGTAGAAATGGATTTGATACCACCTTTAATGTGTTTCAATAAACAGTGTTTCGTTGTTCAAGCCTTCATTCAAAGCAGCGTACCCGGAGGCCAGAAATGCCTGAGTAGGCAAAGAAAGTGATCTGATAAAACATTTTTGACGCATGTTTCATTTAGAGATCGAAAGCATTCCTTTCGCACATTTTATTGATGAAATACCCAAGAAACATTGTTGAACGAAGAAAAAAAAAATAAAACCTTCTAACTATAAAAGAATGCATTTTCACACTGGAAAAAATATTTCTTCGTGTCCAATTGATAGAAAATTATTAAGTTTAAACTTTAACAAAAAATTATTGCAGCAGCTAACAATTTTTTCAATAGTGAGGAATGAGTTTAAATAATTAGAAATCATATTTTTCACGAATTTAAGAAAACTGTTAAAAAAAATTTTTAATTTTTAACTGGATTAAGATATTTTTTTGAAATATTTTGTGTGTGCAACTAATTAATTTTATTACATATATAATCTAACCGCAAAATGTATACCCCAATTTTGTTTTTAATAAATTTAGGTATTAAAAAAAAAAGGTGTTTGATCACTTGTTTCTGATAAAATTCTTCGGAAACGATTATATATGCCCAAGTTTTTGTATTTATTTTAAAGCAATATAATTACACATATAATCTATAAAAAAAATATTATCATAAATTTTTGAGGAAGAAAAAAGATATTAAATTTCAAAATCAAAATTTTTATTTATATTTTTTGAAATACAATAAAACTTTAAATTAAAAATCTTATTAAAAAGAATGTTAAAAGGCAAAATGGTGTACTATTTGAAAAATGAATGCGTTAAAATTTAAATATCTACCAGTACTAAATTTACACTTATTTCAATTTTGGTTTGAAAGTGTTCGTCAAAGTAATAAAGAGTCTGAAATAGGTACTGAATTTATACTTTACAGCAGGGCTTCTTAAAGTTTTGTAATTCACGACCCCATTTATGATTGCGAGTTTCTTGACGACCCCATACAAATATAAAAGAAAAATAAATTAATATTTTTTGATGATTTATTTATTAGGTGACAATATATATATACATATTAAAATATATAAGTTTAGAATTCGTTTTGAAACATACAAAAATCTAAAATTAAAAATTGCACAAAAAATTATAAAATTGTATTTATTATAGTTTCAAAAATAAAAGTGGATTCTGACCGTCTTAATTCTCTCGAATATATTCAAGTAGTTGCGTGGTAAGTATTAAATTACAGTATAAGTTAAAAATCTAATGAGATGGATGTGCCTGTTTTTTATTGCATAACAAATCAAATCTTGGTGGAATGTTTAAACTGCTGGACGTAAGACCTCTTCAACATTTTTTAACGCTGAACGATATTGGGATTTAATGTGTTAAAGCTGAGAAAGTAACTTCACATAAATATGTGGTGTTGAATGGCAGAAGTACAATTAACGCTATATCAGCGATTGGGGGAAATTCAGTTCTAGTTCCGATCCAGAATTCAGTCAAGGGCTTTTTTTGAAATTGTAGTTTTAAGTTTGAGTCACTCGAAAGCTCAGTAAAGCTAAAATAACTCGAAAGCTAAAATAAATTCAATTAATTGGCTGGTGGTAGATCCAACAATATACGAGTATAAATGGAAATTTTTTTAAACTGACAAATTCGGAATAACATGCACTTCGTTCACATTCAAACAATGGCTAAATGAGAATAAAACGAATTGTTTATATAGTTTCTTCAGCAATAATACCTAGAAATTTTGTTGATAATATTTCTCAGGATCATTTCGGTTTTTTGGTTTGTACCTGCATTTCTATTATAATAAGAGTATTATAATACTTTTAATAGAAATGCAGGTACAAACAATCTTTCCGAACTAGAAGATTTTATGATATATTTATCTTCGATAATTGTTGTTTTATCTTTATAACAATAATTTTACAAGTTAAAAAACATTTTCTGTTAAATTGTATTTTTATCTCTCGCGACCCCAGAATTTTGCTATGCGACCCCAAATGGGGTCGCGACCCATAGTTTAAGAAGCCCTGCTTTACAGTTATCAAAATTTTGCATAATATCTTTGATTTTTCTTGTCATCATAAAATTCAAAGTTTTATTTTATTCTATATAAAACAGTAAAAATTTAAAAATTAAAAAAAGTCCTGAACTGCTCATCCTTTATATGAGTTGTTCTTTTTTTAATTCGAGTAAATGAAATTTCAATTCTTCAGTTTCATAGAAAATATACAAATCATACTCTGTAATTTGAATAAGTCTTTGAAATCATTACCAAACTACATTGTTTTCAATGCAACAAACTCATACATTTTAAGCAAAAGTGAGGATCACTATAAAATTATATAATTTGTAAACTAAATTGTATAATTACATAAAATATAAAATTGTATAATATGTAATTTATGTAAATTGAAATGTTAAAATGAAACAAGTTGCTTTTCAGTGTAAATTTTTTAATGAATGTTCAATATTTAATTTTCCAATGAAAATTTGCGCTATTTTTATCTACAATTTTCCCATTTGTAACTTTTACGAAAGCAGCAAAACATTTTTAGTATAATATTTAGTTATGAATATGTCCACAATAGAACATGGAAATTTTAATGAAATCTTTGATATCTACCTCTGTCCCAATAAAACCCAAAAATAGATTAAGTTTTAAAAAAGTATAACAAAAATTTATTTTAAATATGTTTAGTACCTACATCAATAAAATCCTTATTCTGTTTGTACTCCAAATTTTTGTCTAGGATTGAATTTAAAATGATTTCTCGGAAAAAAGTGAATTTTACTTTAGAATGTCGGTTTGTGACTAACTTGCGACAAAAAATTTATTTCATTTTTATATTTTCATTACAGAGTTTATAATTTGTTTAAAACATAATTAATGTTGATCTGGACTCCATCTAAAGTTTGCTATATATAGCTGTAATTATTTGAAATGATGTAACATTCCCGTTCTAAATTCTCACTACTAGTTCAATTAAAAAAACATGTGTTAATTTTTCTCTTTTTAAAATTGTCATCTAAGAATAATTTCCAGAAATAAAGAAAAAAATGCCAAAGAATCTGGTCTTCTTCCTTTCTACATTCTTATAGTGTATTTTTTTTTTTAAAATTACGATTGCAATATTTTATTTTTGAAAAAGTTTTTACCAAATGCACAGTATTCAATAAATTCGTAATTAAAAAAAATTTCAAGCATTCACACACAGTCGTATACGTGATGAATAAGACGACATTATTTCATCGTAGATATAGTTGTGTTAAATGGTACTTATAACGTTTTCAACAAAGTTATTTCAGTAAACTGTAAATAGTGTTATTATTCCAAATCACAATTTTTCTCCGAAACGGTTCCATTTGTCCCTTTGTACGACCATAGGAAGTGCAACCTGCTAATATAGATAGACAGATAGACATACACACATATTTATGTTAAATACAATAGATGTTCGTTTTTATGAACTCGTAAGGACTGGTGAAACAGTTCGTAAAATAGAAAATGTATTAGATTATTAAGATATGATTTTCTTACCATACTTTTCTTTTATAAATAAAATACTAGAAAAAGTATTTAGAAATCAGAATAAGAAACGAATGCAAAATAAGACTCATACTTACACTTACTTAAAAATGATACTTTAACTTTATTGATGAAAATCAGGCAAAGTAATCATTTTTCATTTTCTTTGCTTAAAAACTTAAAACTCTCTATTTTTTCAATACATAAAATCATCTTGCTGTTTTTTCCGTCATAAAAGTATCATAGTTCTGTTTACCGTTCAGTTGTGTTTTGTAAACGGTCTTTGCACAACTTTTGTTCGATATTTGACAGCTTTTTTCCGTTCTCATTCCTTATTTTCCCTTTACTTTCATCATCCTATATTTCTACCATACTGTAATGTATTGTTCACTGCGTGACCCAATACAATTCTTTAAGGCCTCCCAATTGTAAATCCTTCATTCTCAACAGCATTTTGGGTGACGGCACAGGTTGGGGATTACCTTCTGGCCTTTGGAGAGGGCTGCTTGCTCACAAGACCCGATAAACTAATGGTACAGTACGGGGTCCACTCTCATCTTTTATGTATGTATATTTCTACCATACATATCATTCGTTAGTCTATATATTTGAAAAATTCTTGAAAGAAATTTGAGGCAACAAAGGGATTCTTTGGTGGAGTCCATGCATGAGTAATACATTTTTGTTCAAGTAATCAGATAAATTGTCTTGGCTTTTTTTAGATACGTTGATTTCTTTAATAAAGCCTGTATGTTGAAATGCTATCGATATTCATTATTTTTGATTCAACATCATGCCAAGCATTGATTGACAAACGTATTGCTCTTAGAAGGTCATAAGGCCGCTCTAAGCGCATGATTACTTTTTAGAATATTTGATACTCTGTTGATTAAGCCCTGATCTATGGACTGTAAGACAGAAATTACATAAGGTGGGGAGGAAGAACTCCATACGAATCGAAATTCAAGTCGACTCAATCAACTTGAATCTCGATTCAAGATCAAGGACATCAACACAAGCACTGGAATTATCCATAATTATCAGAACTTAATGATTTTCCGATAAAATGTCGATATAATTCTCTCGGCCAATTTTCTTAAATGATCCAAATTTATGATATGCAGTTGGTAGTTTTTGAGCCTTTGCCAAACATCTAGATTTTAAATATTTTTCTACAAAAATCAGGATTATTTTTTCTGTTTCACTCAAGTTGGTGGAGAGCAACTTGAATGAAACTGTAATTCTTTGCTATGCTTTTTTAATCCCATAAAATTTATGACTTTCAAAATTAAATGTTCTGTCTGGTACGCTCTTAAAAAAATATCCATCTCGTCCTCGTTTAAAACATCCTTTGTTGTGCTCGGAAAGTAGTGACTTCAAAATATTTTTTTTTTCCATTCAATTTCCGAAGTTTCATTCAGGGTTTCACTTTCATCACATAATTTCTAAAGCTCAGACCGTGTTTTTTTTAATTTTTGGAGCCAACCATCTAAGCATAAAAATCTTAGTTTCAGCTTCATAAGAATGCAGTTGGATTTCTTTTTAATGACATTAGCATTATCAAGAATGTTCATTCCTTTCATTTTTCTCAATTAAGCAAGTAAAACTTTTTCTCAGTTTAGGATGCTTTGCTTCTCTATAGTATCCTCGAGAGGGAGATATTGTGATAGTACTGCTTCTTTTTTTTAAGGACTTTTTAAAATTGTCCAGAAATTGTTTTTTTGAAATTCTTTATTTTTTTTTCAAATTCAATATTCCTTTGAAATTTCCTATTTTTATTTTTTCGTCTACTTTATTTATAGAATTTTTTTTTACTTCGATTGACAAGCACTTTCGTTTCTTTAACTGCGACGTAATTCCACTGTGATAAATTCTCAATGAAACAGGCTCAATCACCCTCTCCATAAATGAAACCTCATTGATTAAGTTCTTCAAATAAAAAGAAACTAATTACAAAACAGAGCTCACATTTTCAAAGAGTTTTTCTCCCTTTGTATGTTCTTACGTACGGGAAGTACCAGAGTAATTCGATACCACTGTTCTTCCTCATCTGCTCATACTATGTCTGGAATGTCTACGCGTGTAGCTTCGTTTTTCAATAATGATTAAAGGTCTGTTAAGTTATATATATATAAAAGAGAAATTAAGAGAAAATTGAAAAAAAAAATAATAAAAGAAAAGAAAAGTCGAAAAAGAAAATTATTTGTGACAGACGAAAGTTCGCATAAGAGAGAGTTTTTTCAAAATTTTAGTTCGTATTTAGGAATTAAAATAATCATTGCGTTTATAGTGTTAGGGTAAGGACTAGCTATTATTTCTTAAAAACGTGAGTGTTTAAATTAGAAGTTCGTAAAAACAAGCGTCTTCTGTATTTATAATTTAAACTTGTAGAACAAATAAAATTAAAATAATAAGCAAAAAAAAAGAAAGTTCGCAAAATACTATTTATTGACACATCTAAAGTGTTTTAAGAGATTCAAATATAAGACAAACTATTGAATTAAATACTGTGTTAAGAAAGCCTGTGTGTTCAATAGTAAGCATTTCGAATTTATGAATTCAAAGGAAGAGAAAAAGAAATTATATGATTTTGAACAAGAAAATGAAATTATATATTTTAAAAAATAAAACACATATATTAGTAAATGTAATCCAATTTATTACTCTCAAATTCATAGCTTCTTTAATTACATTTTTCACCCATTTTTTTCCTACCATTGTAAGATATTATAGCCATTATTTTTAATACTATGTTCTGTAGTAATTTTTTCCTTCTGAATCTTTAATATCACGCTTCTAATGTTAGTTGTCACTTTAC
This sequence comes from Latrodectus hesperus, assembly GCA_037975125.1. Lineage (NCBI taxonomy): Eukaryota > Metazoa > Arthropoda > Arachnida > Araneae > Theridiidae > Latrodectus > Latrodectus hesperus. The sequence goes on from CM075852.1 coordinate 62,947,725, forward strand.
ACCATAAACTTGGGTGTATATTTTATTTCTTGTAATCCCAATTTCTTTACCTATATTAATCAGTAAAAAATTTAAATAAGTTTAGCTTGGTATGAAAGAAAATAAATACAAATGATGGCTATATCATTTCTTGATAATATGCGTTATTATAATTTAATAAGGCTTCCCTGGATCTACGATTGCCAAAAATAAAGGTAAGAATGGGAGTTAAAATTTCAGCAAGAGCAAATTAAAAACGTTCCGAGGAAATAATGTAACCTTTGTATTCCAGTTCGGGAATGCGTTATTCTTGTCTAAGGTAGCAACTTCATTACTCGATTCTGAAGAAGATAGTTGTGCTGGGAGAAAACGCATGTTTGCTTAATTTTCGTAGATTGGTAGCGGATAGGGTATAGAACATTTTAATGGAATCCGCCAGTTTAACGGTGGCCTCGCCATTTCACCATGCTTGAAAATTACGATAACAGTATCTGTAATTTTGCAACCATAAACTGTATCAGTTAGTAAAAATAAACAGGTGGAAACAAATGCAATGAAGCAAAGGATTTGAATATTCTTCTAAATATACAAGTTTATTTTAAGCGAAAGACAAGAAAAATTCCAACAACGAGTCTAGAAAGAATTATGTAAAGTACATATTTTTTGTAAATACTGCCAAAAATTATTTTAATTATTTTTATTTTATAAAAAACAAATGTAATCGACTGCTTTTTGGAAGTTTAAAAACTTTCTAGATGAACTTATAGAAATCTGATTCTTCAAAAATCTGAAAATTATGCATTTGCTAAAAGGCCCTTTATAATTGTTAAGATGGATGAAAATTAATTATTTATCTAATACCCGCTGACTCTTATTTTAAACTCTGATTTAATTTGATTGACTTTCCCATTGATTTAATTTGACTCTTAATTCCCACTGAGTCTTAATATAGATCTCTTATCTAGTATAATCATAATTGTTCGAAACTGAAATTACTGTAAGAGAATGAGAACGCTGTATTTTCGAGGAATATAAGCATCCTTCTCTGGTCTTGAAAGTACGGGTTCAGTATGTGATCTAACCGCAAACCCTTTCGCTGAAATGGACTATGCACGTTAATCGTTCGTTTGCTATATTGTCACCGCGATGATCTGACATGGAAGGTTGTGATATTACTAGTTCAGGTTTTAACTCATCACTTGACTGTGGTTCAAAAATATGATGCATTGTAGTTGGTTGAGTTTAATCGGGATGAAGATAAGTAGCCGAAAACCAATTGTAGTAACTTAATCTTGACCTAATATGTTGTGCCAATGACTTTTGAAAAACTGTTAAGCTTAACTTATTTATTATACAAAAAAGCACATTTATTGGAATTTAATTAAGAAAAATACTTCCAAAAAAGTTATCATTACATATGTTTAAAAAACACAGTATTTCCTCGTTTATGCGAACTTTTAACTTACTAACACTCACGATTTTACGAATTATTGGCCTTAAAAGATCCCATGGTGCATAATTTTAGTTACCATTTACGAACTAAATTTTTGAAAAATCTCTTTTCCCCCGAAATGGTTTTGATGCGTTTTTCATTTGCGTTTATTTTTTTATGCTCTGATGTGTTTTATTTATTTTATTTTTGGAAAAGAAACTTAGACTGAGACGTGATTATAGGAAAATCTTTGAATTGAGGATAACTAACTGCAACATTAAGTATTAATTAATCAGAATGTAATGAATAAAAAAGTAGTTTAGATTCTAAAATCGAAATTGCTTAAGAGCGAAATTAAAGAAAGAATTTAGAATAATTTTAGATAGATTTTTTCAGCTATTAATTGTTGCCATCCTCAACTCTCGTTTACCGTAGATATTTTTGGACTCGGTGTGGAATTTCTCCCGCCTAATCTAACTTCCGAATTTGGATGCATTTGAGAATAAATTTTTTCAGGTGAAAATATCGTAGGATACTTAGGGAAAGCGTGATCTTTTCTTGGAATCGCATTATGTTATTGGCATTCTTGGCCCAATGCTCTTGTAAATGTATATTTAAGTTAATGTGTGTCAAAAAAAGAAAAAAAAACGATATTTAAGATATTTTGACCTGTTTGCGTTATTATAGAAACCATGAGTGAAGAAAGAAAAAAATTTTATTAGACGACTTGAGCGAAAAGATAATCTATTCATCCATAAACTTCGACAAATAAATGCATTGCTCCCCAAAATTTGAATCTGGTTCAGATGTAATTAGTTCATAAGAACTATATTAAATGATTGAAAGTATAATAAATGAGAATAAAAAAGAACTTTCAGATATCAAACACACACATGAAGAAAACGACTTAGTATTGCAACCGTCTGCAAAATAAGCAGATAAATGGTTAATAAAATCAAAATACTTTTTTTTTAGAAAAACGACACGAAATGCTTTTCAACATCAAAAAGATTATCTAAAAAATCTAGTTTTGAAACAGAGGGAAGTGATTTGCCTGATTCCTCCATAAAGTAAGAAATGTTTCGAATTGTTCTTACTTTGAATTTATTTACTTCTATGAATTTCATTTTATAAATTTTTTTTTGCATGATGCATATTAAATAATTTTTTATGATAAGAGTTTACTTATAAAAAAGAGCTGTGTATTAAAAAAATAATTTTTAGATCTAACAGTTATTTGCCTGCTTTACAAACTTTCAATTTGAAGAACTATTTTACCGGTCCCGGTGTTCGTAAAACGCGCGCGTGAACATCTATTGTAATTTTTCGTTATTTAAAACATTTTATGAATCATACGGAATTCAGAAAATAGAACTAGGATTTTGGCAGCGTTCGAAGAATTGTTTTGAGAATTTTTTTTTTTAATTTTAATTAATTTTGAAAAGAAATTTTTTCAGTTGTCTGAGAAGCAGTTGTTCCAGGACCACCAGCATAGGTTTTATTCCAGTTTGATAAGAAATACCTTATTTCTAAAGAATAATCAAGTTAACGTGTCTTTTGAATAAGATTGTTAAATAATAGAAAATGTGCTCAATTTCATTTTTCACTATTCAACTGATCTTTCTTTTATCATTAGTGGCTTGGTGTTCTATCTCGGACACAGATATTTTTGGTAATTTGAAACCTGCTTTAATGCATGGATCTCAGTCAAATGATTAGCCCTTTGTGTACAAAAATTAACCACAAAGCTATAAATCAAATCCTCTTTTCATAAAACTTTAAAATTTAAAAATGTCTCACAGAATACGAAATATTACTTATGTAAAATAATAGAATTTTGCATGAAAAATAAATACATAAAGTTGAAGGATCATCCTCTTTACATAACTTCATTTTAATAAAACGAAAGTACCGTATTTTTATGTATATAATCCGCGGATTATGTGTTTAAAAAGTTCCGAATTTGGTTGTGCATATTATATGCCGCCGCGTTTAATCTGATAATAAAATATTTTTCTCCAGAAAAGCTTATAATAATGTTTTGAAAGAAATGTCATTTATGTTTCATAAAACAAATAACAGATGGAGCAACAACTCGGTTGACTTATTTTAACTATAATCAGCATTATCCAATTACGTTCAAGAACGAATTCAGTTCATCTGAACGATATTAAAGTTCTATTTCATTTGCGACATTTCGCATTCTATCTTGGCTATAACTTTTTCGCTCTGAAACCATTCTAATTCGTATATCATCATAGTGAAGTGGAAGTTATTAAGTTACTGAGCAAATTTTAAACTGTAAGCTATAGAAAGACAAATGAAAAAAATATCGACAAACGTGTAATGTAAGGTGAACAACAAAGCATCCGATGTACAAAAGAAAAAAATGTATTCCATGTGCAGTTAGAAAATATAATCCATTTCTTTCATTTAACTATTAACCAAACAAATATGGTATATTTTTAAAATATATCTAACTTTGTTTTAAAAGTTATTAAAATCTAAAAAAATCGATAAGATTTACTAAAATCTCAGATATTGATCGATGTCGCGCTTTCCTCTCAGTTAATCGCACTTTTCGTTGAGTAGGATTCAAACAGATATTTATCACTATAAATATTTTTTCTGTAGAATTTATTATATTTTTAATCATAGTTTGCGTTTTTTTATTTTATTTGGCACCAAATTATCCGCAGTATAAGTTTTCGACTATTCGTCGGAAAAACTGCAGCGGACTATACGCCGCTGGGGATTATATACAAGAAAATACGCCAATTTAACTTTAAAATGTATCATTATACATCGATATTTTATTAGAAATTTTTAAATATAAGATAAATATTTAAAAAAATTATACAAAAAGAGTGCTGTATTATGGTGTATTTAAATTATACTTAATTGCGTTTAACCGATATAAAAATTCGACGATATAAAAATTTTCTGTGTCATTGAATTTTCAATTACTATACAATAAATGTTTGAAGTTTTGTAAATTCATCCTATAAAGACATTTTCATTATAACGAATTTTTCAATTGGAACATAGAGCTTTTTATTAAAAGACCGTGCGTGTGCTTCTTATTTATTTATCCGCACTTTGTACTATAGATTCATGCTAATTTTCGTTAACATTTGTTCATTTTATTTCTTTTGGCTATATTTCTACAAAATGCGTTTTAAGTGCATAATTTTTACAATCATTATATTTTATCATAAATTGAAAAAGTAAATATCCTCTTAAAAAATTTTTGTATTGCATTCTCTGCAAGAGGATTTTCTGTCACAAGATAAATTCCAAACTGACTGCTGAATGTTCTTTACTGAGCTCGAGCTCACCTTAAGTATGAGTGATTTTGAAGAATGAATATTTTTTTATCCATGGCATAAATTACTATTTTCATAGAGAGCTGTATTAATATGTCGCAAAGGTGAAATCCTGGAAAAATCCCAAGCATCCATCCCGACAGCCGTGAATGCAGAAGTGTAAAATCTATTTCTTGTTATTCAGCTGTGACTGGGATCGAACCTGCTCCACTGAGCGTGGTCTTACCACTAGACTACAATGAGCACAAGCGTAAATGTAATCATTCGATATTCTGTTTAAATAGTAAAATGCCTAAATTTAAAGAAGTGAAATAGTTGCAACAATAAACAAGCAAAAACACTCATTTGTAAAATTTTTTAAAAATAAGTTTGAAATTTGAGAATGCATTATATTTAATTTCTTCCTGAAACAGTTCTTTTATAATTTAATCTTATTTTATTTGTTTCATTTGAAAGGAAACACATGTTAAAAAAAAATGAATAATAGTAAAGTGAAGTTTCTTTTATTTGACTTTTTCTTTCGTATGTATATTATTTTATTTTTAAAATCAATTTCATGCTTGTCCTACATGAGTAAAAGGAACCGGTCCAGTACTCATTTCCCGTTTTCTCACCCTCTTAACCCGTTGAGGCACGGTATTCCTTATGTTTCCAAATCAACAATCAAAATTAACACGATTTTTAAAAAATCATTAATCAACAGTTCCAGATAATCCTTTCAAATATAGCTGAGGATGTCACTTCAAACTAAATGGAAAATATATTTTCGGGGACATTAAAAAAGCAATAAAAGAACAAAATTCAATTATATACATATATAATTAAATCCTAAAAAAATATTTATAATTTAAATAAATAAAGCTGCAGAAATAATAAATGTGTTAAAAAAGCTCTGAATATTCTTTTAATGTAATTATTTGTGTTTATATCATTATGAGAATCGTAATTTGTAGTATTTATGAGAAAAATTTCTTTGCTTCATAATTAAAGAGAATTGTTTTTGAATTTACTGTGTTTCAGGATTTGCTTAAACTCCAGACAGTTGAAATTACATCTTGAAGTTACAATTCATGCCCAAAGAAAAGATTCGTTCTTTTCCATTTGCTAACTTTTATTTTGCAAATTTTATCTCATTGAATATAATCTTGAATATAGAAGAAATGTTTTATTACATCTTCATTTACCAGAAATTTCGTATGCACAATTTTCTAACATTCTTTCGCGATTATCACGGAAACAAGAAATTATAAACTGAAAATATATTGTTGATTTTTATTTGTATATTAAGAATAAAAGATACTACATATAGAATTAATAAATTTAAAAGAAGTCTTTTTTATTATTATCGATACTGGATGACATGCGGTACAAAATTGGTTTTATACTGTTAATGTAGAAAATATTATAATCAACCATTTAAAACAATCTAAAAAAAGCTTAACAAATCAGATATTTTATCCTCTATGTTCTGCATTTTAAAGTTAAAAGCTTGTAAAATCTTACTGTCAAATGTGCTAATTTATCAAGAAATAAATAAAAACAAAATGTGAAATAGTTGAAACTTTAGTATAGAGAGAAGATCAATCAGTAATTTTGAGTCACGGTTAGATGATTAGGTTGACACACGAACTGGCAATTTCATCTCCAAACCTGTTTCCCATAGCACTGTTGGACTTCAGATTGCGCCAGCTTATGTGAACGCGCTATGTCCAACCTAAGTCAAAATGTCATAATTTTGTGCCATGGTTAAACGACGTTACTAACTGAACCAGTACTCTACAGAAGTGGGCCTGAATTAGCTCCTTTAAATCAGGTAGAATATTAAGAAGGTTTAAAAAGAGGTGAATAGTTGGCTACTGAACTAGTAAAAGCTTATTTTATAATTTATCCTGCCAAAATAGTTAGCTGTTATTAAAAGATATATTGATACCAGAATCCGTGGTTGTATAAGTTGAGGCATTATTGCAATGATATTTAAATATTGCAATAGTGCTTCTCACCTCTGATAAAATATAATATTACTAGAGAATGTGGATAACTGAGAACTATATGCATGTCCATAAATCATATGCATGTCCATAAATCATATGCATGTCCATAAATCATATGCATGTCCATAAATCATATGTATAATATACCCCTTTCAAACTTTAATTCCTGTATATTATTCCTTTTTTTTATTTTTCATTTTGCTCAATTTGGGTGGAAAAAAAACTAATCATCTTATGATTTGTTGTTATTTTTATCACGTGTTTGCTGTAACTTATGAAAATTTGGTATGAATGTCTTGGATAAAATAAAAAATTACCTTGGAAAAAATAAAAAGGGCGATTTTACCATTTCATATCATAATTAATTAAAAATGCTTATTTTTTCTACTTTTGAAATTATATATATATATATATATATATATATATATATATATATATATATATATATATATATATATATAATCTGTAATGATGTTCTGTCAAAGCGAGAGGTATAATGCACATACGTGTATGCATTTATGCTTATTTGATGAGGCTTCATTGTCTGGAGACGTATACATTTGTTTGAGCCATACAGGAATAACTGTGCCCATACCGAGAGAAAGGGTTCTGTGTATAAACAGCTTTTGAAAGTGAAAATTTCGCAAAGAGAGAGAGGTTCCACCGCATTCCACAGGGAGTTTCCTGGAGGAATCTTCACCGAAAGAAGCGGGTCAGGCGGAACGAGTTCCGAAATCGAGGTTGTAGAGAATAAAAACTAGTTTCCGATACTTTCTCCAGCCCCTTTTCCCCATTCACCAAAGTTAATTGCGTTTAAACATTCGTGGGAATGTCTGCCAAGGAAATTTTATACTTTATGTATTTTTGTTTTAGAAAGTTAACTAAGTTAAGATCTTAGAAAAATAAAATTAAATAAGAATTTCATGAATCGCCAAATACATTCAAATTTGTCTCCAAACCTCTCGAAAGCTTTAATGTTTACTGATCTATTTCATATAAGTGTGAAAAAATATTCCTGTTCAACACTCAACATTTCAAATTTTTTGTATGTAAGATATGCTAGAATCAGTAGTATCAGAGTTTTCAGATTTTGATAGGGCAGGTTTTTCTCTTTCTCAAGTGCCAATAGAATATACAAATGTTGCGATGTTTCAACCAAGTACTACTAGTAAATACTAAAGTAAGTAGAGGGGAAAATATTAATCTGAAAGGTAATTTGTGATTTGTGATATAATTTATTACGAATAATCGTGACGATTTAATATTTTTGTAATTAACAATAGTAATGAATGAATGATGAAATGATTAATTTGTTTCTCCGCTTCAGCTCTTTACTTGGCAGGGTTAATTTGATCGTGACGTTTATGTCTTAGCACTTCAAACATCCAAGCTCTCAGCATGAATCGAAGTCACAAACTATGGAATTGAAGGCTAGTTTGAGTTATTAGTGTGGACAGTTTAATTCTATGTACTCAGAATTGATCCCACGTATTACAACCGGAAATTGATGTTGTGCGCTTCACCCTTTTCAATACACAGGCTTACTTGAGAATTTTCCGTGTTTCTTTCCTTGAGACGTGTGACTATGATGCATTATTTATGAAAAGTCCTATTGGAATATAATTTATGCCGTAGATTTCAAAATGACTTTTAACAACTTTAGGTCCACCACGCGGTATCAAACCTATTCCATATTTGAAAAAAATTCTATTGTAATGATCAATGCTCTAAACAGTAGCTGTTAACACAAGAATTTTGTATCGTTTTATTAGCTAGTTCATCTGTCCTATTTAACAGCCATGGCGAATAATTTTAGCATATTGTTGGTCATTTTTACCAGAAATTAACTTATTTCGGAATCAGGAATTGTTTCGAGATCTAACTGCCATGATGGGTGATAAGATAATCCTTGATATTACAACTTCCATTTCAGTTATCAAGGTCGACATAATACAGCAATTTTTTTAAACAAGAAACTATGGATTGTTTGTTCTACGAATCGTAGTTTTATTCTCTGTCATCGGAATAGAAATATGAAAATATTCAATGCTGTACATCTTCTTTAATTTTATTCATATAATCTTTTAATATCTTTTATATATTTTTATGGGTTTAAACTTTTATTTTTACTCTAAATTGAATATAGTGCAACCATTTTATCATGAACAAAAATGTAAAAAATTGACGATAGGTGTAAGAAGGTTAACTACTCTTGGTTTTAATGAAAAAAAAAACCAGTCATCAAAACTGAAAATAAATCTACTTTTATAAGTGGAATTACCGCTTGAAAAATAAAAAAAAATTATGTTCCCTTTAGGATTATGATTGCTCGAATAGAGTAATCATATTCAACACTTCCGGCTATCATATCCATCATACCCGTTCTCTTTCCAGCAGCAAAAGATAAAAATGTCCTTGAGGTAATTTGTGCTTTGGAAATGTTCCAAAACAAGGAGACACTCATTTGCTACATATTCTTGTGAGAATCCTATTCCAGCCATAATTATGCTATCCTACAAGAAGAGAGTAGTAAACTTGGTGTCCTTGTCATCATAAGTTTCTGAGCAACAAGGACAGCAACTCGCCTTATGCGAGTCACAGAGATTTTACCTGCTAAAGAACTTGAACCAGCAGAATCGCGTGTATCTCTCCATCATAAATATTCCATAACTTAATAACCAATAGAACTCAATGTAAATAGAAGTAAATTTTATTCTTAGTTAGAAGTAAGATTCCTTGCGAGAAAAAGTGTAAGTCTTGGTATATCTTTTAGGTTATAATTTAAACTGTACCTGCAAAAATAATTTTTTCTTCTTTTAAATTTATAGAATATATTTAATACTTACGGTTTAAGAGAGAAGACACTTCACAAGATTTTTCCAACATAAATCGGAAATTTAAACACACACACACACACAAAATATATCAAGAATATAATTCTTCATGTATGTATTTAAAAAAGTAAAAATAACAGTCTCAGTCAAATGTCAGTATAGTTAAAAGTAGTTTATTGGTAATATAATTCCTTTTATTAGTATATTAGTTATATAATTCCGAAACATTAAAGTACAATTTCTTACTGCATTTTTACAAAACGATTAGAATCACTTTAATCTGATGGGAAAAGGCTTTGCTCTCCTGTACTGAAAACAGAGGCTTCTATCTGAATAAACAGAACACCAGCCTCTGAATTGTTAATGGAATCTGCGCATGTTAAAGTTCCATAGGTTCCAATACAGAACAGTTTTCTAATTTTTGCTGTATGAGTCTCGAGCTATCCTTTTTGATATCGAGCGCCTTTTCTCGAGCTATCCTTTTTGATATCACTGACTATTTCAAAACTATGGGATTGTTAACTTTTGTATCAACTCTAGTGGACAGAAAGGCTTTGTTTAAATTACAGGGGAATAGATTTGCACTCCATATAAAGTGTTTTCTAACATTCTTTACAAGACTGGTTACTCACGCAGATAATATAATTGGAGACTACCAGTTTGACTTCTGTAAAGATAGATCACGATTTAACAAATCTTGAACATCAGACGAATAATTTTGAAAACTTTAAAATTTGGAATTGACACTATTTATTTATAGACTTCCAAACAGCATATTATTCGATTAATACCAAATGATTTTTAAATGCTATGAGGAAATTTAACATTTCTGCAAAGATTGTTAATCTGGTAACCTTAATTTTAACAGGTCAAGGTAAGAGTTAAGGTGCAAAACAGTTCATAGGAACCTATCACCATCATAAATGGTATGAGACAAGACGGTGAAGTTGTCTACCTTTTTTTAAGTCTTGCACTGAATATGCAAATAGTCTTGCAATGAAGAAAATAATGAACGATACAAATTTAAACTCTTGAGAAACCATTTTCAATAAATCTGTGCAAATACTTGCATATAATAATGGTATCATTATAACAGCGAGAGCACTTAAAGTACCAAAACAGGTATTCATTTTGCTGGATACTGAAACCACCAGAATTATCTAAACATTAATCAAATTAAAAGAAATATACACTTTCAATATACAAAATCCGAATATAAGAGTAAAAATTACAGGGGAATAGATCCTTGAAATAGACAATTATAGATTTGAGGTCGTAAAGGGATTTATTTATCTAGGTTCTGAAATTAATATGTAAAACATCTACTGAAATACATAGCAGAATTGCTGCTGATAATCAATGTATCCTGGTAAATGGAAGCATCCAGGTATATCCAGGTATTGGAAGCATCCAGGTAAGTGATGTATAATGAAAAATAAGCATTGAATTATATACAGAATAAATGTAATTAAATTTGTTAGTATACAAAAGGTAGGATAGGCAAGACACCTTATCAGATTTAATAGTAAATCTAAATAAAGACTTCAGGCTCAAACCAAATGACATTTGGAAAAGAGGACAGCCAAATATTAAATAATTGGACTGTAATGAAACTGACTTAAAATCAATGAAAATAATAAATTTGAGTTCCAAAACCAAAGACAGGGCTTCCTAATATCGAATTCTGAAGAAAGCTAGGCTGTCATGCCTCTAGAGATGTAGATGGACAGAAATATGCAGCCCGAAACGGATTGCAATAAGTAATTGCTTAAGTGGCCTGTTACTTTTATACTTTAGCATTGAAGCAGTTTTTTCCTCTTGAGAATATATATGGTACACAAGTTGGCATGATTATTTAATTATTTTCTTGTAGTAAAATGAGAACCAAAACTTTTTACAGAAGACGAATGGAAGATTTTGAGTGCTGTGGCTTGAAATGAAACGGGAAAATCAACTAGTTAATTACTGATGTTTTCAGATTTGTCAATATTCCATTGAAAACTTGTCCAATCCCTTGTGATTTAAGATCTAAGCAAAAGACGTCTATATTGTTCTTGTAGCTAAGCCACGTCTAAAAACAAGTCTCTCCATAAGTCTGATATCAATGATTGCAGTGTATCTTTTAATGAGACGATATCTGCTATTATTGGCTCAGAAAGATACACAATTACTAACTGCACTTATGGGTTTTCTTGAGTCTGTATTCTATCAGTCTAATATAAAGAAATCTTTTTTGAATAAAATTATGTTCACTGATGAGTTAAGCTTTGCCTTGAAATACCAGAACAAACGTATAAAAGATAAACGACACATGCTATCTTACTCACAATGCCATTAAACACCACCCATTTTGAGAAAGAAATATTATGATCTAAGCAGGGATTTCGTGGAGCGCAACACCAATAAATAGGGTTTTATGACGGCTGGATGATTCTGGACGAAGTATTAGATTCCATTGCCTAAAGAAATATGTATTATCCACACAGCTATTATCATAAATGTATTTGAAGAGTTATAAGGTACTACTCGCCCAACTTGAATCTCGTCGAAAATTCATTTAGTGTATACACTTTTTTTCCGTATCATGGTCTAACATTGTAATTTATCATGGTTAAGCGTTGTAAGCTTTTTATAAAGATGAGAATTAACCCATCGGCAACTAAGCATGACCATGGGTAATTACATACACTATTATTGTCTAGCGGCAGTTGTTGATTTTTTCTCTTATTCTAATTAAACTTTTAAAAAAGAATGCATTCTTTTAATGCAATGTTTTCAATAGATCGTCATTGATAGATGGGTTGCAAACCAATATTTGATAAACTTTTCGCATGGGAATTTAAAAAAACTTTAAAGTAAATTTGGATTTTCAATAAAAGGGAAAATAATTATTGAAATGAATTTATCATAATTTTTATATTTAGTTTTCATTTGAGTATTTTTGAATTTTTTATTTAAATAAATTTTATTATTTTTTTTAAGAAATATATATAGTTTTTATCTGCCATTCAATAAAGATTAAGAAAATATGCATTCAATATAGATACAAGTAGAAAAGTGAAAAAAAATCTTACATAAATGATAATAAAAAAGTTTTTTTTTCGTTTTTTTTTAAATAGCGCTAAAGAATCACAAATACTTTTAAGAAAAACATTTAGTAGGCATTAAATAAAGTACAGTACGCTTATAAGGAAGATGGAAAAGTCAATCAACTTTTATATTTTCCTTATAAAGTGTTCTGTTACTATGCTCCTTTCTCCCAATAGCTCATTTTTGTAGACTAAATCATCTAAACACAACCATTTGTTCTGTAATCTTGATCCACAATCAAGTGAGGGGGGGGGAGACCGAAAATTGAATTTACTCATTATGCCAATGAATCTAACGACATTGAATCCGATGAATATTTAATGTTCATAACTAATTTAACCAAAAAACGTTTTTTTTTCATGTTTTTTTTTCATTTCCTTCCACTGAGAAAAACAAGGAAATAATCTCTATTAGGAAAAGTTGAATGATCAAAAATTGATAAGTCTCGGCTTTCGGTTCATTCCACATTCATTCCAATTCATTACAAAAAAATTTTTTTTAAGAAATCTGTTTTTATTTTCATTTATCAAATTATTAAGTTTATAATTCTGCAATTTAAAATTTTCTTGAACTATTTTGAAATCTTATTAAGATGATAATGAATGGAAATAAACAGCCGTCACTTTTTAAATTATTTTAAATTTGGCGAAAAATATTCCAGACAGCAATTCAAACAAAAAAATGTTGATCAAATACCTGCGAAGAAGAAGAAAATCACATGTCTGAATCGGAAATGAATGGAAAAAAATATATAGAGTTAAAAAAATTCTCAATTCAGAAGATACCCAAAATCGATGTTAAAATGACAATTTAAAAAATATGACATATCAAATAGAATTATTCGTAAAATTTTCATTAAAAAAATATGAATACCATATGTAAAACTTGTGTTTCCGAGTTGTACATTTGATAATAAAAAAAAAGTCGAAAGGAAATTTTTTATGCAATTTACTGTTAAAATAACTATGGCTCACTAGCTGCAGCGTTCAAATAACATTTATTATAAGTTTTACCAATGAATGTGTGAGCAGATCAACCACTAGCAATGTTAATATATCAGCATTTTTGTTTATATCAAAGCAGGCAGAAAAATTTCGTAAACATCAACAGAAAATTATTGTGCAAGGGCATAAGCAAGTCGTAATCGATCTTATTGATACTAACAGCGTTCGACTTTCTAATGAAAATAGATAAAACTTAATCCTATTATAAAAAGTAATAGATTTTCTCTGAGATCATCAAGACTACGGTCAAACTCATTGGATACATAATACCACCAATAAGAAAATCCACTAAGTAGCTTAAATTCTGAACTGATTCAGGAGATACTAAACAGCAAATAAAATCACATATGTAAGTAATGTATCACATACATCGCCTACAATATAGAACGGAATTACGCATGCTTGTAATGAAATAATAAAAAAGTAAATTTATAAGTAAATGCTTTCTATTATAAAAAATTAAATTACTTGAATATTTTAAATTTCTTTATGTATAAGATTTGTAGAAAGCAAGGATAATTAATATATATTAAGGGAAAACGTTTGTACAATTTGTGCCAGTAAATTTAACATATGTAGAAAAATATAGTTAACGCATTGCGAAAAATTTACAATCATTAGGCTTGGAGTTATAGTATACAGGGTGATTCAAAACTTATAGTAAAAATTTCGTGGAGATGCAGGGAATACGTCAGGGAACCGATTTTTCACATAGGAAAGTATGTCCGCAAGCGTCATCTACATGAGCAAATTGGAGAAGTAAAAAGAACCTTAGAAATGAGTAGAATTTAGTGGTAAGGAATGTGACTTTTATTACAGCAAGATAAAGTACTTCACAGTAGGTGCTCAAAATTACGACCATTTACACGAGCACAAATTTCACAGCGCCATTGCATTGACCGCCGAACATTTTCAAAAACGCCCATCATATCACTGACAGGCTTGCGGCCGGTCATGCAACAAGGTCCATTTCACTGTCAATGGGGGTCTCATACACTAGGTCTTTCATTGCTCCTCAAAAAAAGAAATCAGTGGGCGTTAAATCAGGTGACCTGGCTGGCCAAGAGATCGATCCACGTCTGCCAATCCATCGAACTTCGTATGTACGCACAGCAGTTGTGGTGTGGGATGGAGCCCCGTGCTCAGCGAACCTGTGCGTCAGCCGTCTTCTCCCCGTATCCTGCATGTTGCTTCGCAGTGAACCACGTTCGCACAGATTGTGATGCACGCGTGCAAACATTTCATGCTGCGGTATTCTTCTGTTGGGGTATCGGTCTTCGTAAACTTGCCTAGCTCGGCGGCCGCTTTCGTCAGCTGCCCCATTTGTGAGATGCATATCCGCTAGCTCTTGATGGGTGAAACGATTCATCTTACTACTTGCACACAGTGCCATCACAGCTTGTACACTGATGGCAGCGTGAGTGGTCGGGCGAGCTGGTTGTCTACACACAGTGCCTCTACATACGCATGTGAACTTTTGCGCACATACTTTCCTATGTGAAATCGGTTTCCTAACGTATTCCCTACCTATCCACGGAATTTATACGGTAAGTTTTGAATTACCCTGTATACAGGTTAATGTAATATAACTACAGCAAGTGTCTGGAGCACTTAACGATCTATTGCACCCAAATACATCCCTGTATCTGGCCAGAGTTAGGTTCTACAAATGAAGTGGAACCAGCCGGATGGTATTCTTCGTAATTTAGAAGCAAGAACCGAGAAGAAGTTTCCCAATACTTGATCTACCTCGTTAGAAGTACTATAACTCATGGAGGACATTGCGACTACGACCTATTTTATGCACCCAGTCGCCTCTAGTAAACACGACAAACCTTCGGTTAAGTAGGGTTTCAAACTCACTAGCTTACGATAATGAGAATAATGCCATAACCAACCAGGCTATCACAATCTTGCTCTAACAAGCCAAAATACTTGAAAATTTCATACCAGCACTGTATGGGTATTGTGCTTGTTCTTTAAATTTCATTATTCCAAACGAATGCTTCACCATAAAGGTTCATAACTGAATCTAGTTATTGAAAAATCTTATTCTTTCATGAATAATTCTAAACAAGATATTGCTCTGCAGGATGACATTTTTAAACTGTGTCTTTCATACATGAAGTGTTGAAAGAACTATTTTTACGCGATGGATAGCGTGACATGAATCTGTAATGGCGATGGTAGAATTGCTTTCTCTTTGATTCATGTTCCTGAGTCATAGAACATTTGAATGATAATAATTTATCTGCAACGGTCTACATTCTCTTAAAAATTCAGTAAAATGACAATTTTATTATTACTTTATTTTTGATGAAAAAATACTGTAGTTAAAATTGCATTTATCAAGGATTTCACAATTTAATAGAAAATAAAATCTTAAAGCACTTGATTATGCTGTTTCTGTTCAAAAGTATAATAATCTTGTGAAAACAACTAAACTATTTCAAGATAAATCAGAAATCGCTTTTAATTCTATTCTTCTGAAATTAGGATCTGTTTTATAACAAATTATAGAGAACTGTAAAATTAAACAGATCATTTTTAACTATAAAGCGCTGGAAAATTATTTAAGAAAATTACACCTGAAATGCATTTTAAAGAAATTTGCCTTTTATATGTATATTTAAGAATATATCTATAAAGAAGTCTTGAATATCTTGAAAGACAAAAACGAATAATAAATTCATAAAAACTAGCATGCGCAGAAATTTCTATTCTCTTATTCTCACAATTTTTAATTATTTCTTATATTATGACTATGTTTGCTAATGAAAAATTAGCTTCTTTGAATACAATATGTACATATTTCAAATTATTTTTTGAATAAGACATTGTTCATCGGCCCTTGACATTCAGAAATCTTCATCTCTTAAAATAAGGAATCAAAATGAAATTTGTTGCATCTGTGAATATGGAAACCGCATTCTGTCTGTGATCTAAGTAATAAAATTAATGCTGCTCTAACATTCTTTTACAGAAATACCCTGACTCACGAGGGAAAAACGAGTCAAGACTAGTTTCTGTCAGAGCATTATTTGAATCATTGATGACTGCTCTTTGTATTTGGAAGCTGATTTGGTTTGTTATCGCTCTATAGCCACTTTTTACTCGCGAGAGATAGTTTATTTGAGACTTACAATTTTGAGTGAATTCATCATTAATTTCCACGCCTAAAGTAGAAATTGTTCCCACAAATTGATGAGCTAAAGGCCAAGTACTAACCACTGTGCTATAAACACAGGATGATATATATCAGAAAGTTTACTTGTTTCCTTACTATGCTAATTCTGTCTGTCTTTAAAGAATAGAATAATTGAATTTATTAGACTTCTTTTTCCACCCTGAAAACACACACCAATAAGAAAGTCAATACGCGTTAAGTATTCGTAGGAGTTAATTTTTTCTGCTAATGTGGTGTGGGAGAAGAGTGTTGGGCCTTGTCATTTCTCTGTAACTCAGAAATACAAGGCATTTGGTGTCAGTGAAATTTTACCCTTCATCCAACTGGTAGAATCTGCGGTTTAACTAAATTTGTACATATGTATCCACATTACTATAGTAAGCGGATATAGGAACTTTACCTTTAGTTGTATCAGTTTGAAAGGAAATAATAATCTACTAATAGAGAAACATTTATGTAACAAATATGTACCTTTGTGAGGTCAACGGCTGATGCTTAAGATCTCAAAATATTTCATGCGCCACGGTCAGCGATTAAATTATTTTGCTCAATGAAACTTAGTTCCGGAACGCGATTAAAGAAAGATAATTGAAATCTCATTCTGTGTAGATTATGAGAACGAACAATAATTTCCTATCTTAGTTTGTTGGATTAACTTCCTAAAAGCAGTCAAGGGAACGAAGTGCATCGGTCCGTTGCAACTCGTGGCGGAAGTGATTAGCAGACCTTTCGTCGGCTTACACTTGTACTTTTCAGCTGGAGTTACAGGAAATTGAAAATCAAAGGCAGCATTAAATGAACAATAATTTTTTAAGCTGAACTTTTATATAATTCTTTGATGAATATCATTATGGAATTCCCACTCAATCGAAATATCACAGATTGGAAGAACATTAGACTTTATCAGACTTTTGCCTACTCCAAATGGATTTGATCGGCACAATGATTTCTTATGATAAAGAAAAATTTTCTTTCTTTGATTGTAGATTCCTTTGGTAACTGAGACTTAAAGATTAATAACGTTACGTTAAATATTGCATATATAATTCATTAATTACATAATTTATCCCTATGAGTTGTGTGTGTGCTTTATTACCATGATTTTATATTTTCTTTGAAATAAAGGTCTTTTGTTATACATGTGATATCATCTCAGGAAGCATTTGATAGAATCTTATTACATTCATTTACTGCTTTTATACTGTTGCAAACAATGATCACAATCCCTGAATTCTTATAATTTTAAAAATGTTTTTAAATAGAAAAACTAATATATAAAAATATGGATGTATAGTTTAACATATTTTTTGCACAATTTAGATTTTATAAAAAATTTTATGATATAGAGAAAAAACTGCAGATGAGTTGATATTCGTAGGTTGGCAACACTCAAGATCTGTAAAATAGATTTTATGTTGAGGCTTTAATCAAAAGCTACAAATAAGTAAATAAAAATAAAAAAGCTATTTAAAAATCAAATTTATTCCAATGGCAAACTAATAAAAATTGATTCTATTAGTTACAAAAAAGTTATGGAAAAATTAATTCAGTTAAAAGTTGCAAATGTAATAATGAAATTTCTCACATGCATAAGAAAATGTTATATACAAGATATTCCAAACATAATCGAAATATTTTTAGGATTTGTTCATTTTCCAACTATTAGTCATTGACTTTCAATTAAAGAAATGTTTATGAAAAAGGACGCAATTTTATGAAATTCTTAATTCTCACTAGAAAATAGATTAGTCTGCGAGTAATACGAAGCTAACAACCTGTCCTAAAAATTTCTGCAAAAATATTTTATAAAATCTTCACAGGTTTACCAAAGTTTGAAGAGTTGATCGTTCTACAGTCCCTTTCTGCACATGATATCCAATATAACGTTGATTTAACTTATAATATTAAGAAAACTTTGGCTCCCACATGATCAAATTAACTAAATTATTGAACGACGAAATTTTTTTTAGGGTTAGATTTTTTTTCCCAAAAATGGAATATCTAAAAATGATTAATTTATTCTGGGTTAACATTGCATACCTAGCGGACGTAATTTTTTTCACCTATAAGATCTTTATAAGTTCTTTAATATTTCCGACGCAGAAAATACCTATCTTAAGCATTAATAAAGCTTATTTTTTATTCAATTAATTTTATGAAAAAAATTTTTGAAAGCTGTACATCATTTATTGGGTTGGGAATAAATTACTCTTGGTACTGTGTGTGTGTGATGAAGCTTTCATACTTAATGTGCTTATAAATAAAATTTTATTTAAATGTTATTCTACAATAAAGATTTAATTCGTTGTTAATTTGAAATACAAAACCTAAAATTTTAACTTAGGTGAGCCGAAATACACAGCAAATATATCTAACTGATCATGAATAAAATCTTCACTTAGTTCAAGAAGGCTAACTAAAAAATTACTACTGCGGTATATTTAGTGCGATTTCACATAAAAAAGAGTAAAATACATAATATCGTATAATTCAAAAGTCATGTTTGATTCGAAAAATAACTAATTTATATTATTATTAGAAGTCAACAACATTACACACTGCATTACAAGGATTGTAAAAAATTTGCCCATGTTTGCTTAATGAAACAAAAACGTACGAAATGATTAATTACTTATTCTCAGCGAAAATGACAATTTAATATTCACAGTAAATTCACAACACCAGCTTAATTGTCAAAAAATAAAATTATAAAGCAAAAATTTGAAGTATTATAATTTTCTCAAATGGTTAAGGTTTGGAAAAATATAAAAGTTATATTAACTTAACACTGATTCACTTATTTGACACCATAGGTCTAATTTTAAGGAAGAGTAAGTCATGACTATTTTTTTGAAATATGTGCTTAGGATTATAAAATAATACCAAAACAGAAATGTTTCAGTATATTCGTACATAGGATGTTCATCAAATTATTGTTAAACATGAGTTCCGCTTTTAATGCAGTTGCATTTTACCACTGAAACCATTTTTGAGCTGATTTTAATTGCAATAATTACAATACAGCATGTTAAATTAATAACTGATTTTTAAATTTAAGCTGGAGTTCAGGTATACCTGCTGCAAGTTTTTTACTTTCCAAAAGTACTGCCCGTCACAAGACAGGCAGAAACCCAACAGAATTGGATAAGAATAAAATTTTATGAGCTTCTTAATTATAATGATTCAGATAAACAAATAATTTTACATACATTTTGGCATAGTTAAAAATTTATATTTTAAAACTCCCTAAAAAAATTATTATCGCTCTTGGAAATTAATTTTTGTTATTACACAGTGACAAACTAGAAGAAGGATTAAAACTTATTAAAATATTATTTTGGGGAAACTTGATGGGCCGGGTACCTCCATATATTACAAAAGAAATGTGCTTCGTTATTGCATACCTTACGAGATAAGGCAAGAACAGCATTTTGTTTCCAAAAAAGGAAATTTAGCTCTTTCAGATGACATTCAAGTTAGTTTTGTCATATTTATATACGATTTATGGAAGAGCACCTGAAAAATCTTAGTCTCGGTATCTTTCATCCAATTACTACAACAGTTATAAACCTGATGCACTGTACTGCATCTTAAAGTATTGAAGATTTTGAGTAGATATTATTGTCTAAAATAAATCTGTAATCGGACGCATAGGCTTATTTTCTAACATATCAAAACACTCTTAAAACCCAAATTATACTATAACATAACTATATCCTTATTTAAATGATGGAACATAAACTATATGATATTTAATCTTTTTCTCTGTTTCCTCTTCGGTATAATACAAGACATTTGACAGTAAAAGAAGTTACTATCATTTATGTAGAGCGTTTCGATACTGCGTTAATTTTTATTAATGTAATATTAACAAGAAAATACATAAAAAACAGGAATATCAAAAGCAAATGTTAGCATGAGCAACGGAATTGTTTTACTTTGATTAAATAAGTGGTATCTGATGAACAATTATCTTCTCATTATAAGTGACAATCGTTTCGTAATTTTCCATAGATATGCTAAAAAATAATCATTTGATAATAATATAGTTAATCGACGCTTCATGGTTGCAATCTAGTAAACATTAAATAGTATGAAAAATTAAGTGCTGTAAAGTCATGCTTAATTAGGACTGTTTCATCATAACCTCATAATATTGTCAAAGCAAAAATTTCTTTGTCTTAGTTAAAATAAAACAACGATGAGAAGGAATTAAATAGGCTCAACAATACATTGTTTCAGTGAGAATGGAGAATAACAATTTTTTGTAAACTTAAATGACATCATTAGTGATTCGATTTTCTGGTAAGGCTCGATGAGAAAGTGAAAGACATGTAAATAGATTTCATACCCGACTTGTTTAATATATTATATCATATCCATTACACTTTTATCATGCAGAAAAGTTATGTTATGCATTAATATGCTGAAAAAAGTTGTTACATCACGAAATACATTTAAAATAATGATTAAATTAACAAAAAAATGGAAAGAGGTTGTTTACAAAAATACTTGTTTTTACAGTCACATCATCTTGTGCTTAGATTTCTCTTTCAACAATAAGTTTCAAATTTTAATTCAGCACTGAGCATAATTAGAGTTAACTAGCTCTTAATTATAATTAGAACACTAAGTAAATACATGTTCATTAATATTTATTTTACTTAATTTTGTCTTTATTACATTATCACCAGACTTTCCAGCACTAAATGTATGAACTATGCGATATGTTCAATATATTTTGTAATAATAAGAATAAAAGATGTTATAATACAAACTGATTTTCATTCCTCTTTATTTCTGATGGAGTCTATTTCCTCTGTCCTTTAAGGATTAGCTGCTCTAGGTTGTTTGTTTTTGACAGAAGTTTAATAAATTAAGAATATTCTAATGAATATTATAAATTACTGAATTTATGTATAAAGTTTAACGAAATTTCGAACAGAATGGTGTTCTTACTTACAAACAAAACTGAAATAGCTTCTGCGAAATGTACAAATTATAATGAATAAAATGTTATACAATCACAATTATTCATTTAATGAAATTGAATAATTAGTAATTATTATTCATGTTGATAAATGTTTTTCGAATATGAAAAACATAGTCACATAACTTGTGTAAATATATGAATATAGAACAAAAGGATGACCCTTGAGAGTAGAACAGTTGTTGACTTCAAGCGTCTCAAAAATGGGCTGATAAAACGTAAAATCCTGCATTTATAATGGTTTAGAAATGGTTCTTAAAGTACAGAGATGAGAACACAGAAGTATCAAAGGTTAACTCTAGGTCAAGAAAGTTCAATGAATATATCAAGTGAGTTGTTAGACTTGTTCTGAGTGAATGATAAATCACTAGAAAGGAGTCAGACTCCACGCACCGTTCATTCCCTTGGCTCATGCTACACTGTCCTATTTCCAAGTGAAGAGAACACGATTAATTTCGAGAGCATAAAGCTGTATTAAATTCGTAAAAATTTTATTTTATTGGGAAAAATGGACTACGATAATTACATTACTTTTTAAATTATCGTAATGATCAAAACAGCAGTCATTTTCGAGAATATATTTGAATGTTTAACTGATGTTTGAAAAAGTAATATGATTATCAAGTGAATCATTTGATTTATTAGATCTGGACAAGTTTAATTCAAAAAGAAATATGCGCTTGAAAATATTACCAACAAATCAAGTTTCTATCCAACACGTTTTCAGAACAAGCATTTCACAGACACTGTAATGTTATGAACGGAATTGTCTGATGAATGTTCTTTTGCAAAAGAACTGGAATTCCACTGAAATATAATAAATTTTACATATAAATGTATTCATCTAAATTGAGCAACTGATTAAATTTAAAACAGTTTTGAATCAACCATAGTTTTCATTTGAACACAGCATGGTATAAACAAGTAATAAGTACCATTGTTTTTAAATTTCTAAGTCGTAAACATTACAGTTTGTCACATAGAGAATACACAATGCTATTACGAAATGTTTCATTAACATAAGTATAAGTAAACTACACAAATATCAAATTGTTGGTGGGCTACGTACTGGTTATTCATATTATGCAAAAGAGTATTGCCTGTGACGAAAATTTCCTGCTTGTTAAGTGTTTTGTTTCAGCAATCTATTAAACAAAGAACTTGTTTCCAGAGTGAAGGTTATGTATTGCAAGGGACTCCTACAACGAAACAGTGCCTATTGACAGAACAGAATAAGTGAATCGAGGTCACTGTCCGGGTCGTTAGATTCTCATCTAGGGGTGTCATTGCCGTTTTAAATTTACATATATTGAATTTATGGTGACTGAAACTCCGGATAAAATTAGGCGTTCTCTTCAAACGGTTATAACTCATACAGGCTTGCAAATACTTTAAGCAATAGTATGAAATCTACAGACTCGTTAAATGTGCTGATGAAATCTCCATTGATTTAATATATGATTTTACTTCTCTAATCATTACTTGATTGTGAATATAAACTATATGTATTTATTTTCAATAACTTTCGTCATATTTTTCATGAAGTTACCCAAAACTTTTCGAAGTTTACAAGCTACTTTCTCAGAAGAAAATAAACTAAAGGTTTATTTTATTCTGGGAAAGAAGCTTGAAAATTGATGAGTTTTTCAAAATTAAGAACTTAATAAATATCATAAAACATATTTTCATAAATCCATCTCAATTTTTTTGAGACATCACGTTTAACAGTCACGTCACAATGTTACTTAGTTGATTAGTAACTTTATCTTAAATACTCACGAAGTGTATTTTTCAACTTAAATTTCTTGCAAGACCGTTAGTGCAACATTACCAATCAAAATGAAAAAGCATGATTTGTTTCCATGCTTCAAATGAATCACGAAATTCATTTGAGATAAGTGAATTAATTCTACATTTTTAGAATCTGATTTCTAATATTTTCTATTCCGAAAATTGTATTAGATGTGTCATTGGGTTACTAAAGGAAATTCGAGTCCTTTTTTTGCAAAAATTTCATTCTATATAATATTTTACACCTAGAAAAATAAAAATTCGAAATGAAGTTCGCTTAGTTTAATTCGAAATAATTAAATACATTTTATATATAATACAAATATAATTCTTAAAGTGGGTTTAAAATCTTTTTCGTGTAAAGCATAAATAAAAAAAAAATAATTAAAAAGGAAATACTTCAACTATTTTTAAGACTTTTTGTTCTACTTATTTTAATAAATATTTTAAAATAGTAGCAAAAAGTGTTACTTTTATGTATACATTAAAAATTATGTGTATATAAATTAATAGATTTGAAATATTGAAATTTTTTTAACATCTTATTTTTCATAAATAAACATTTTTTATGACTTAATTTATATAGTACACATTTATTTTTTTTTAATTTACAATGAAATAACGGAATAAATATAAAAAAATGACATTAAATTTTTATTTAAACAATTTTGATTCAAAATTTATGAGTCAATTTAGATCACAAAAACTCTTCATAATCAATATTTAAAGTAAGAATTTTTAGGTTGAAAGAAACAGAATGGAGAAAAAGAATAGGGAAGTAAATAGAAGGTTATTTTTATAATAATTTCTTCCTTATTTACACAAGAAAACAAATATTCAAAACACACTAAATTTAAAACCTGAAATGAGTTTAATGAAATCTAAGAAAATTTATTCTTCCAAATAATTTATCGGACATAACAAATCAAATTTTTATACGAGTCCTGAAATATTAATCCTATCCTTGATCTTTATTCTAAGGTATCCATTGCAACGTAAGCGATAATATTATATTATTTTATGCTTCTTTTATTTGATATAAAGCTTATTTTGATTAACTTAACTTAAAACAAACTCTTCTAATTACAAATATTACAAATGAGTTTATTATTTTATAAGGAAAATCTTATTGTGCTTTTCGAGAGAGAAAGATGAGAATAGGTAATCAGAATTCGAAATCTGTGAGAACATTATTAGAGCCCAAGTTATTTGAATTGTACTAAGATATATTCGTTACAGTACATGGCCAATGGAAAAGTCAGAATGGTGCGAATCTTTTAAAAAAATAAAACATGCAAAATTTATTGATCTGTATCGAATAGAAAAATTTCAGAATAACTGAAAAACCTAGTGAGAGGAATATAAAATATAAGTTTCATAAAATTCTGCTTCATTCTTGATGTCCATACATTTGAAAAACAAATGTGAAACGAATTCAACAAAAAATTCGAAACACTTGGAAATTAAACTCTTTCAAATGTAATAAAAGTAGGTCATCTGCGGACGATGTTTTATGTATTAAATGTAACGCCTTCATTTTATTTAAAATAGGTGACTATAAAATTAAGATGCATTGCTGCCTAAGCGAGGACATATAAGCACTGCTGGGCCTTGGAACATTCGATTCTCCTAAGAAAGTCCTGTTCTTCCGGCTTTTTTTCAAGGGTCAACATCTGCAGTTCCGCAAAGTAATGAAAGAAATATTCAATTATTCAGAATAAACTAAAGAAATATAGCTAATTTGTACTCATATTAATGAGATTTTTTTACTATTTTTTAATCATGTCTGTATTAGCGAAATTTATTCACGCGTAATCGCTTCACTACCTATTCTATAACACTTTCATGGTTAAAATTTTTCCTTGAAGATAATTTAGTATTATTAAAAAATTTTTAAAGTTGTGCGGAAGTTTGAATAATATATGTGTAAGTGACCTATCAAACAATGAAGATAAACTTGAATAGCTTGAGTCCTACTCACTGGAGAGCCTGTGGTATAGATTTTTTATTATTTAATTTTGCTCATTTTTCTTTATAGCGATAATTTTTGACTACTTCCACATTAAGAAATACTTGTGAGCGTTGTATTGAGAAGTCTGACGAAGCTCACACATTCGATTAATTTCACTTTATTTAACTAGTCCTTCCATAATCTATTTTAAATCAGAATAAAAATAAAAAAAAACTTATATATAAATATTCGCACAAAATGTAAACTGTACTGTACAACATGTCAATAACTATAACAACAAGAAATAATATACAGGCTTATCAGATACATAAGACTAATAACATATAAATTATAGTGCGATATAGAAACGAGAATGTAATTGGCCTTCAACTTGGAATTAACTTGAAATTATTGCCTTCATTACAAATTAATACACATTAATCTGAAATCTCTTTTCATTTAGCTTTTTGGTATTGGTTCATGACTAAAAATTTTATGATGTAATTTCATGTGATAGTAAAAGTATTGCTTATCTTGAAAGAGTTATCTTAGAAATTTTAATAACTTTTCAGATTAATGTAAATTTAAGGATAATGTAATATGACATTTAGAAGAAAATTATCTTTTAAGAAATTGCATATGAAATAATTCATTAATATTAATAATATGCAGAGGATTTCTACAGGTTTTTCGTATTTACCCTTAATGTGGGCTGCTAAATTAATAGGTTGATTTTTCTTAGACGAATACGAAATATGTTGAAGCAATTAACTTACATTTTATTAGTAAAGAAAATATAAATTCTGAGTTACTTCAAAATATCTTTTCATTTTAGCTCGTAAATATTCAACAATGGTAAAGTACTTAAAACTTATGTAAAAGTATAAGAATTATATAACAGAAAAAACTCAGTCTCTGAAAAACAAGTCTATGATAGAAAAAAAACTTATTATTATTTTTAAAGATTTTTGCTTACTATGTTTTAAAAAAATATTTAAATTCTATGACATCAGGGTTTTTGTTTATTTATTTATTATTATTTTTAAAGAAAGAACCATACATTTTTTTCATTTAGTGTAATATAGATTTTATAAAATTACTCCCTTATTTTAAACAAAAAATGTTTCTCAAAATATACACAAAATATCTAAAAAAATTTTCTATTAATTAAGTTTTTAATAATTATATTTAAATTTTAATAGAAAAAATTTTTGAGACATTTTTCTGTTTATTTATTATCCGATTTACAGTGTTTCAGTTCTTTGTATCTATGAAAAAAGTGCAAAAATGCCTGACGTTTAGTGATGTCTTTATAAGGCCATTGAAATATTTATTGCTGTTTAAATCGTATCATTGCCGTGAATACCATTTGCATTATACTGACTTAATTGAAAACAAATATTATTTTTACATAGCTAAATTTCAATGTACTGTAATAACGTATTTCTAGTTGCTGAAATAATTTAATAAGCAAGATGATTGATTGCCTAAAAATACTCTTAATACACAAAATGAAAAAGCTGTATTGCAAATCAACTCTTTTGTTAATTTGCTGGTTATGAAAGCTTCGTACTAATTCTTAAGGAATACTTACTCGATGACCACAAATGGTTTATATGTAGAGATTTCGAAATACTGAGACAACATGGTTTGCGAAGTGACACAAGGTACCTATCATTAATACAATCGTCGTTGATCAAGCATCTCTGATATAAAATAGACTGACCACTGCAAATTATTTTGAAGCCAAGCCATTCTAAATAATATAATTCCTCCCAATAATATCCATTAAACACCTTTTTTTATGAAATTAGAGATTTTTGAGAAATTCGTTATCTTTCAAAAGATTAAAAGAATTATCTGTTAAAAATTCGTAAATTTATCTGAAGCTAATTAGAAAGACTTTTAGTTCTGGCTAGCGGAAAATGTGTACATGACAAATCCTTTAAGCATACCGTGAATATTCTAGGAAAAAATATTTATTGTTCTATAAATAGATCATGTAAATATTTTATGAAATACCATGAATTAAATTTACTAATAAATTGAGAGAAATATACTAAAGAGCAATTACTTATACGTGAAATAATTACTTAATACGAAAATCGAAGAATATTCATTTCTATTAACTAACTGGAATGCTTTAAAGGAATACGTTGGTTACAATTTACTAGTAAACATGTTCTCGTAAAAATTGAAAAGAATAAAAATTCAACTCCGTGAAACATTTGAAAGTAAGAGCTCTTTAAGTATTGGTAAATTCATTTTGTTTATTTTTAACACAACTTTCTTCAAGATAATGTTCTAAGTTGTATAGTATGTTTTAATTTATCACACATATTTATTGTAACCTTAACCAATTTGTTTGTCCCTAATTGTTAGAAATCTGTGCGTGATAATACAAAATGGGTTAAACTCTTATGTTAAGAAAATAAAAAAGCATCAGAAGCACTTGAAATATCTAGGTCACTTTTTCAAAAATATTTTTGTTCGCCTGTTTAATTACAAGTTTGTGTTCATATTTGAATAGTGGAATTTCGGGTTTGGAATAAAAAGTGTAAACAAAATGAGTAGAAGTAATATAGCTAATCAAGATTAGAAGATAATTCATACATCCCATGTTACATTAATTAAACAAAAATTTAGTTTTCTGAATACAAACCAAAATGTAAGCAATAAAAATAGAAATTAAAAAACTAATTAATTATGCATAATTTATGTAGTGGATAGTCAAGCAGATAAAATTTACAGAAGGTATTAACACATTTTTAGAACAATTTCGGGGTCGTTTAATTAATGTTTAAAATGTAAAGACTATTTTTTTAAAATGTTCGATCTGATAGCCTTTTTTCTGGACTATAGGTCTGCATCGTGATTTCCATGATAGAAGAACTTTTCGTAAAATTTCCAGGGGTATTGCTTTCCATTCCCCTTCTACTACTTTCCAGAGTCCATCTATCGTGGTAGGTTTGCGCTTAGAAAGAGCTCTTTTTAACAGACCAAAGGCACAATAGTCCATAGGTGAAACGTCAGGGAACTTCTCAGAAATATGTTGAAAAGGTATATATGCAGTACCTGTATTAGTCTTCATTTTTTCAAGGAATGCAGTGGTAGTTTTCGAAGTATGACTTGTAGCTTTGTCTTGATGAAGTTTCATTCTTTGAAAGTCTTTGGGATAAAGAAGTGGAATTTCTTCTGTAAATATTGGAGGTAAAACTTTCTCCTGATAGTATGATGAGTTGATTTTAACATTTTTTCCTACTCTTTTTATTTTTAATTTCCCATAGTAGGAGAAACCTGCGACTATCATAAACTCCTTGCTGAAACTTTCTTTACATTGACGGAACCAGGTTTGTACATTTTTTCTCCTCGTTTTCTATAGTAAATAGACCTTTTTTGTTGCAGTCATTTAGGTAAACCCATGCTTCATCAAGAGTCACAATGTATTTCCATTTATCCTCTGCTAAATGGTTTTCATACAGGATTCTACAAAATGTTTTGCGTTGAGCCACATGTCTCGACAATAGCTGATGAACATTATGTTTTTTAGTTTTTTATAAGTTGCAAATCTTGATTTATTATTTTATTTATTGTTGCTACAGATGTTTCTAAAGACTTTGCAATTGATTTTCGTGTTGGCGGATTTTCTCTTGTTACCAGTGATTTCACTTTAGAAACATTTGAAACAGTACGTACATTTGTGGGATATTCGTTTCGAGTCTTCTTTACATGTAGAAAAAATTAGTGATGGTTTTTACCTGTCCAACTAATAATGTTGCTTATTTTGCACTTAGAACTTTTAGTAGCATACATTTCACAACGTTTTTGAATCCTGGAATAAGAATATTTCTCTTCGGAAAACGCAAAAACATATCCTTCAATCCACAGCTTGTTTATTTGCGACATTTTGAACGAAGAATAAATTCAAAAGTAGCTGACGATCTTTCTCTTTTAAAATAATAAGCTGTTGCTAAAAATGTTTTTTCTGAAACATTTACTTTTTTAAAATTCTTAATCGAAATCGTTCTAAAAATGTGTGAATACCCTCTGTATTTTTGAGGTTTTTGATCATATGTAGAGAGTGACATTTCGATGAAATTATAATCAAATGAACTGTAAAAAAAGAATTACTGTTATGAATTTATTGATTTATTTTTAAATTGTTAATGAATTTATTGATTTAATAATATCCGAGAGAATATACAAAATAATGAAAATCAAATAAATTTGCCCAAGCCAAGAAAAAATAAAAATTGGTCTTTATTATTCGCTTTGTGTGAGACATCTCCATTTTTCTTAATTTTGTATTACAATATTAGAAACTTTTTCTGCTGTATAAAATATCCCTTACTTTCTAGTTCCTAATTTTTTCCTATAGAAAATAAGATTTATAGTATCCATGACATCTGCTTATCTGAAGTTTCAAACTACTCTATTTTTGTAAGCTTTACGAGTTGAAATTTGTTTAATGATATCAAGTGATTAGAAAAAAACGGCAGCTTCTCAAGTATGTCCGACATTTCTCAGTGGTGTTTTACCATGTCTTCTACATGAAGGAAGGAGAATTTTATAAATATTTTTACAGTACTTATAATTCCGACATCTCTTGTCCATAAATGTCCAAATTATTTAAAAAAAATTGTTAAATTTTAAAGTATTTAAGTATTTTTTAACACATCTATAGTAGTAGTTTTTATAAGAAGATTTTATACGATGGTTACTTAAAAAGAGCATCACACAAAAAAAAATTGTTTACATTTAACAGTGATAGTTGAACGGGATATCATGATTTTTTACGAAAAGGTAATTTTCTTGAAAGTATCCCGATAAATTTCCAGTAGCAAGATCAGTCCTCTTGAATTCAGTGTTCTGATAAGGTCTTTCAGCAGGTGTTAATGTTAGTCTGGAAATATTAAAATGTGAGAAGTCTAAACATCTCAGTGTTTATAATCCAAAGGCAATAAGTGTCAATATAAGCGACAAATGTCAGGCAATGTAGGCAATAAGTGTCAATGCAAGTGAAACAGGATTCTTGTCATAGGATTTTGACTGGGCAGCTAGAATTAATATAAGCTTGGCAATATTTTTCAATGAAAGATTTTAATATCCTATGTTGCTAAGTCAAAAGTGATTCAACAATGCAAAAGTGTATTTAAAAAAATTGCTGCTCTCCCCTTTCAAGATCCATGCCATGATCACTCCCGATGCATCAGTGTTCATTGATTTAATATACGAAAAGTACATATTATACTCATGATTTTCATTGTTTTCAAGTAATCATGCAAGTATTTTTAATTTACCAAATAACTCCTCATACACAAAGATCCTGATGTTGAGACTAAGACAAATGAAAGATTTCTGGGTCCTTATATATATATATATATATATATATATATATATATATATATATATATATATATATATATATATATATATATAATACTGAAAAAAGTAGTATAAATTACGGGAAAAAGTACTTTTTATAAGTATTTAAATTATTTCTTATAAACTGAGCAAATCTAATGAGTTTAATAATAAGCAATATCTGATGTGTCTAATATTGTTTATATAATTCATAGTATCTTTATAAAAAAAAACAAATTTGGTAAATTTTGCTTATTATTAATATTTTTCTTAAAAAAATTGAAGATTATAAAATTTTGTGCTCTTGAAATTGAGAAAGCTCTGGGTAAGTCTTGCTAATTAATAATTCCAGTTCAAACCAAACTCCGAATAAAGATGAATTTCCACAATCTTTTTCTATGAATTCTATATGGTTAGTTTTTGATGCATTTAATATGTATGCTTTCATTTTTTTCTTCCTTTCAAAATTAAATCGTTGTTTTCTCTTGAAAGGAGAATAATAATTTTGTTTCGTTAATGTAAAAGACAATGGTTTATAATTGTTATCTATCTATCTATATATATATTCACATCTATCTATATATACACATGTATCTATCTATCTATCTATCTATCTATACATATATATATATATATATATATACACACACACACACACACATATATATATATATATATATATATATATATATATATATATATATATATATATATATATATATATATATATATATATAAATGCAAAATCAGATGTATAGCCAAAAGCACAAGAATACATAAAATTTTAAGTTTTAAGTTTAGCAGTACATTTAGCGCAAAAGCAGCTAGAATAGTATTACTAAGATATAGTTAATAGTATAATTTATAAAATATGCAAAGAATATAATACAATGAAACAAAATACAATGAAAAATGCCAAATAGAAAATAATACATTGAAAAATTAAATGTCAAAAGTAGAATATCAGATGGAAGACAACACATTGAAATATTATAGCATTGAAATATTAAATGGAAAACGATATATTGAAATATCAAATGGAAAATAACACATTGAAAAAATACAATGAAAAGAATTACATTGAAAACACTTTAAAGAAAGATAAATATAAAAGGAATAAAGTATCAATATGGCCAGCTTCATCAGGGGTGTTGACCAAATTGTCACAAATTATGGCAATTCTGCAATGGCCCAAGACATAGTCTTAAAAAAGCCATCACACCCCAAAGCCATACCAAAAAATCAAACCAAAGCATCAAACAAGAAAAGAAGCAAAACCCAATCCAAAATATGCAAGTAGAATTCAATCCAAAATATACAAGTCAAAATCCAATGCCGCCAAAATACACTCAATACATAATAATCATTAGATTTAAATCACATTCAATTACAAATCCAAATCTGCAAGAACCTCACCAAACATATAAATTAGTGACTAAGTGTAATTTAGTCACTAATTTTGTGTGTAGTGATTAGTGATTAGTGACTTAGTGATTTACTGACTAAGTGTGATTTACTAAGAGTGATTTACTGAGACTAAGAGTGATTTAATGACTAAGTTAGTGAATTAGTGACTAAGTGTAATTTAGTCACTAATTTTGTGTGTAGTGATTAGTGACTTAGTGATTTACACTTAGTCACTAATTTATATGTTTGGTGAGGTTCTTGCAGATTTGGATTTGTAATTGAATGTGATTTAAATCTAATGATTATTATGTATTGAGTGTATTTTGGCAACATTGTATTTTGGCGGCATTGGATTTTGACTTGTATATTTTGGATTGAATTCTACTTGCATATTTTGGATTGGGTTTTGCTTCTTTTCTTGTTTGATGCTTTGGTTTGATTTTTTGGTATGGCTTTGGGGTGTGATGGCTTTTTTAAGACTATGTCTTGGGCCATTGCAGAAAAGCCATAATTTGTGACAATTTGGTCAACACCCCCTGATGAAGCTGACCATATTGATACTTTATTCCATTTATATTTATCTTTCTTTAAAGTGTTTTCAATGTAATTCTTTTCATTGTATTTTTCAATGTGTTATTTTCCATTTGATATTTCAATATATCGTTTTCCATTTAATATTTCAATGCTATAATATTTCAATGTGTTGTCTTCCATCTGATATTCTACTTTTGACATTTAATTTTTCAATGTATTATTTTCTATTTGGCATTTTTCATTGTATTTTGTTTCATTGTATTATATTCTTTGCATATTTTATAAATTATACTATTAACTATATATATATATATATATATGTGTGTGTGTGTGTGTGTGTGTGTGTGTGTTTTCGCCATTTGTTGCATAGACCATGAAATTAAATAAATATACATTGGTGCCAATTTTTGCATAGTGGACAGAAGGTGCTACATTTAATAGAATCTTAAAAATAAGTAGAATTTTTTTAGCCAAAATATATGGCAACTTTATGTATTATGCAGATCACAACAGTATCATTTATAAATATTCTTCGAAAGAGAAGATGCTTTCAAACGATGGCGTCTTTGAAATTTCCTGTAACTGTAATTGTTGGATTATACTTTACTTTTATTCGATCATATGGTTCAAATAAAGGTTGATGTCACTAATTAATTGTACCATTTAAATATTTGATAAGGTATAAATTTGGTAATTTGTAAATACTGATTACAAAATTTGCTCAAATGATGGTACAAAATAAAAGTTAAATAAGAACTTTTAGAAACACAATTTTAATATTTATCATTACCATTAAAATTCGTTTTTAAAATTCCAATAATTTTTTGTAAATAATAATCTTATAGAATTATGACTATCATAGATTAACATTTTAATTATATAATAATCATATATAGCATTATAACTATCATATATTATAAGTAATAGTATTTATTATGAACGAATAAAATTTCTATAAACACCTATGCTGTTTTCGAAGTCTGTAGCAAAATACTGCATTTTATACTGCGATTAATATGACAATATAGAACAATGTTTTCTACATTTTAAACAATGTCATCTTTTTTGTTAAAAATGCATTATAACGTATTTCTGTTTGATTTTTGTAATATTGTTGTATTTTCAGTTATAAAATGATTTGATAAGTTTTTTGTTTACAAAGTGGTTGAAGTGATAAAATTCAAGTCAGTCATTCAGTTTACTAGATTAAATTTGAGTTTAACTATTGATAACAACTGCACGATAGATGACGCAGCTCAAATAATTAAATCCAAACATAATTTTGTATTCTTATGTATATTTCCTGTACGTAAAATATGTGAATAGATAACTTTAATAATAAATCACAGCCTAGAATGCCACATACCATTTGATCCTAAATTTGATTATTTAACACAAACGTGGTTATTATTATTTAAAATTTTACTGTTTATGGATATTACATTTAAAAAAATTAAATGAAAAATTTAAATAGTTTCCTTGAAATTACAACTTGAAGGCTAAAATATGTTAATAACATTTAAAAATATTTTTAAATAAATGCTACATTAACTGTATTGAGTTCTGTGCAGTTAAAAAATATTAAGCTGATGTGTAGAATTTTTGCTAAAAATGTATTAAGAGATTGTATATTCCCTAATTTAAAACCTATAATTAGTTTTCTTATTTATCTGAATAAATGATAAGAATAGTTGATGAATTAGTGCAGACCTAAGACAAATTAAAAACATATTTCCTATAATAATTCATACAAAATCCAAGTTTTAGACACTGCTCATTCTTACGAAATATATATCATAAATCTAACTGCCACAAAAACAAACATAAGTGTTAACAATAAAATCTGATTTATACAGATCTAAATTATGTTAACACCTAATTTGCACTGTTTGCGAGAATAAAGTTATTCGTAATGCACAGTAAATATTTCAGAGAAAACAAACAGGTTAATATATACTATTAAGTTTTAACCTAAACTAATTGGTCAAATTTTATTGATAGGTTGAATTTAAAGTTATGTCTGACAATCTTACAAACAATGCATGGATTCAAAATCAAAACTTAAATATATTCCAAATACATCAATGATTTCAAGAAATCCTTAGCAATTGAATCTGGATCCACATAATCATCCTTAAATTTTGCCATGAACTGATATAACGCGATATTACTATCAGATACCATTTCCAAAAACAAAAAATTAATATATTCAATTATGTATGCAAAATCAACATGGAAACAGAACAAATTGTGCACCGAACGGTTACAGGAATATACCTTTTTTTTACTTAATTTTCTGGCTTTCATGTTCGGCTTAGTATTGATTTTTACGAGTTAAGAATTTTTGAAAACGAAAAAATGATTTTCAGTGACAAGAAAGGTTTCTTATAAAACTTGAATCAGACATAAAATTAATTCAAAATATTAAACAATTATGACTAGAATAAGGATAATTACTTTATCGATGCATTTAAAATTAAGCTAAGCGAAATTTGAAAAATATATACAAAGACGGTGAAAACAAATAAAGTAGATCTGATACTAAGAAATCTTTCAATATTAAATGAAAGTGCAGAACACCGACATGTAACAAAAGATTACCTAATCAAATTACCGTTGATAAAAAGGGAAAGTCAGTTTTATTGTTGAATATATTCTTCTACTTATAATTGGCATGTAAACATAAATGAAATAGAACCACAATTGTCTCTTTAACCGATGTGATCTAAATATTTTATTGCCAACATAATGAAAATCTTCTTTAAAGAGAATGCAGAAATAAACGTACAAATTAATGAATTATTAAAAGCATGATTGAAGAGAAAAGAAATAATCTTAAGTAATTTTGCTTTTCCAAAGAAAACACTTGTAAATACGCTTTTATGAGCAAAATAATATTGCAAAAATTGGTACTGCGGCATTGCAATACATTTTTCTTGCACCCTTCTTAATAAATTTAATGAATCGAAAATTTTTGTATAAGTATCTTGCTTATCTTTGTATACCTATCTTGTATATAGTGGCAGCTCCCATACAAGACATGTGAAAATTGACATCTGCAATCAATATTGATTTATAATAGTGTTTCCAGCATTTATTATCGAATAATGGTTCCCGTATGTCATAAAAAAAACATGAAACTACCCCCTTTTACTTAACTAAAGCGAAAAGTTAATTTATTTCTGTACAAAATTTTACTTTGTTCAGGAATAAATTAACATTTTGCGATATGACCCTATTATAGACAATATTGATATAAAAGTTACAAAAACAATAATTTCTTCAAGCAATACTTAAGAAGCGAAAGTACTTTTGCGGTTTCTGAGACTAATAAATGTGTACACAATAAGTTAATAGATAAATATTTCACATTAGGGATGAACGGAAATAAAATAGAAAGTGTAGTGAGAAATATAAAATGCTTTCGAAGAATTAAAGAAAATTTTTATTTTAAAAATAATGTCACTACTGTTAACACTTAATTATCTCTTCATGAATTTGTCAATGCTTCTTAAGTACCCATATCTTTTGAAACTGAATGATAAAAGTAACATTCAATACTCTGTAGCCTCACTTTGGAAGTCATTAAGGATTATGAGAAAACTATGCTTTATCAATCTTTTATGTTTAAAGTACAGTAGAACTCCAATTATGTGAACTCTGTCAATCTGAATCACTTTTAGTATTTCAGAAAAGTTATTTAAACTGAAAAAGATACGGAAAATGAGAAAAAGAAAGAAAAAGCTCAAGTGAAGGAAAGGTAAGAGAAGGGAGAAGATGAGAATGAGAGAGAGAGAGAGAGAAACGTGTCAGTTGAGGTATGCGAAAACATCCTTTTGAAAATTCCTGGATTTTTAGAAGTTAGTGCTGAAAATATAGGAGAATGGATTATGAGTCAGACATTGAATTTCGAATTGCAAATGATGGTTAACTTATTGAAAGTGTCGAGGAAGAAGATAATCTTAATGTCCAAGTTGAAGCAGAACGGGACCATCAAATGCAGAAATATTTGCCGGCTTTGAAACTACTTTGAAGTGAATAGAGCGACAGCTCGAGTGTGTTCACATGCAAATTCTCACTGACAAGCGGATGCATGACTTGGCTGCCCAAAAAAGGATGAAACAGATTACTCCAGCCTCGATGTTCAACAAGTAATTACTTTCATTTACAGCACTGTACATACATACCGTATTAACGTGGACATACATACCGTTCAACAAGCACTGTACATACATACCGTATTAACGTACAACGCTTGTAAATGCCTCAACATGTAAAGGTGTTGCTTTTTAATTAAACTAATTTTTATTTAAAAATATATATTATTTTTTCTTCCATTTTCAACATAGAGTAACTAATTAAAATGTACCCTTTTTTCGAAAATATCCTATTAATCGAATTTTTGATAATCCGAAGGCGGTCCGATCCCAATTGATTTGGATAACTGAAGTTCTACTGTAATACATATCTTAATAAGTTTTTCAGTTGAGGTTTCTACCATGAGAAAAAACTTACTATGTTTACTTATTATGCAACTTTAATTTGGTTTTATAACTCATGAGATATTGAACATTTCTATTCCCAACAACATTAAAATTGTATGAATGCGAAATATTATATCAAATAATGAAATACCAACATGGAATTGATTTACTTTCCAAAACTTCAGTAATATAATATATAATTCACACATATAATATT
Organism: Latrodectus hesperus; assembly: GCA_037975125.1. Taxonomy (NCBI): domain Eukaryota; kingdom Metazoa; phylum Arthropoda; class Arachnida; order Araneae; family Theridiidae; genus Latrodectus; species Latrodectus hesperus. Next base: position 62,985,306 of record CM075852.1, read on the forward strand.
TTTAGAAGTGGATAAAATTAAAACTAAATTAAAGGTGCTTTCCAAGTAAAAAATATGTCAAAAGACATGCACTTTTATTTTGCTCTCTCTCTCTTTCTTACACACACACAAAATAAATGATTACGTATTTCCTGTTCCTTTCTTGAAAACATGTAAACGTTAAATAATGATCAATATTGCTCTCACGATGTACGGAAAATGCTTAATATATTAAGCATTTTTCAAGCAGCAAGTAATAAAAAGTTATAAATTGGAATTATTATACTCATAACTTTTCTAATATTACTGAACGTACTCAAATTTTAGTATCTTCATATGCAACAATAAAATGGTTCCACGTGAGTGAACTAGTGGCACGACCTTACTCGTCGAAATGAAAGGTCCCAAATTCGATCTTACCCCCAAATGAATAACGGAAGAAGGATGTTGATTTTTTGTCTTCCTATTTATCTTTGCTTGGAAAATTTTCTTCTTTTATGAAGTGTGAATACTACGTATGAAAAACCTTTCAAGAATACAATATGCAGGGAATACTATTAGAACATAGTAATAGCTTTGAAGTGTTAAATCAGGTGTGATTTATCAACACTTATTAATTAAGTAAGAAATACAAAAGATTAGGTGATGTGACTTGTTGCAAACTATGCCAGTGTCAGAACAATTTTTGAAATTATGCCTTTTGATGCAGTTGATGGGTAAATTCACAGAACTTTGCAAAGAAGTATCTTCACATCATTATAGACTATGGTGGTAGTTGGTTATGTAAGGTGTTCCTCTTCGAAGAAAATGTAATAGCTGAAATCGATATAAATTACTTAATGTTGGTTTCTTACTTTTAAGGAAATAAAATTAATTAATAATAGAACCCATTATCTAGTTACATTAAAGTTTTTATGTCGTATTAGATTTGAACTTTATAATTTAGCTGTGTATAAAGGGTTTTAGTAAATGAATATTTGAAAATTAATTCCCATATTTTCAGTTTCCATATAAAGTGATAAAAATGTTACAATTATAACTTATGGCATAAATAAGAATTACTTATGCATTAAGGAATCAGAGGAGGTTGTTTGAACTTATAAACTACAATACAAACAGTTAAAAGAATAAAATAATAGAAATTTTCTTCAATGAATATATCATTTTAATCTTAAAATTAATAAAAGCCACTAAATAAAATTTTGTAAATTTTTAAAGTAGGCAAAGAAAGCAAAACAAAACAAATAAACAGAATAAGGTAATTTCATTAACATATGGATAAAAAATAAGCGATATTTAAGTGCAGCAGACAGATGTATGCCTAGAAAAACAAATAACACCTAATTGCTCTATTCGCTTGATTTCAGTTACAATAATTTCATGGAAAAAACTAAAAGCCTTGTATTGATATCCGGAATGCTATCTTATCCAACATTCAGAAAACATTCAACGAAAGGGAATGTTGCATGGGTGACCCATAAAAAGCTGGTCCTGTCGCTGACCTGAATGAAGGTCGATTTCAGAAGACGAGAGAGATATAGAGAAGTTCCTTCAACAATAACCACCACTACCATTTAAGCAATGTCATTAAGTGGGATTATTTTTCCCCAGGAATTAATATTCTTTTCAGAAACAAACATGATGCTGACCACATGACATTCAGCGCGATTGCAGCTGCGTGTCCCACTTCTGAGGATGGTGCGTTTTCTACCTCGCTTGGAATGCGCTTTAAAAATGGATTCCAATGGCGACTCCCCCCTCAAACATAAATTCGAAAACATTTGGAGTATCTTTTATTTTTAGAAATAGTGGGAAAATGTTTATCCGTTTGTTAAATATTTTATTTTAGAATGATAAAAATATAAAGAATTAAAGTACTCCTATTTATTGAAATTTGATCCTACAAATTGATCGCAGTTTTCTGGGCTCCTCCTATCGACAAGCAGGCAGTTCAACTTTTCATAGACAGTGATGGAAACTCATTTTATCTTGTGATATTTGTTTTTCGATCTACTCAGGAGATGACGAGGAATATTTGTATTGAGCACAAAGAAGACATGACAAATAACTACATACTACTTAACTTACAATACTGAGTCATTACTACTAATATCTACATACCTCACTACCAATGGTACTCTGGAACATCTCCTGGAACTCTTCTGGATACAAAATGTGACCGAATATCTCAGACTGCCTTGGCCAGATTCTAAAGTGGACATCTAAAATGTTTATCGTTTGAATGTGGTACAAAAATGTATCCCACTTGTAAAAAATGCTGTGAACATCCAGCCTCACCGAATCATATTCTGGATTGCATCGTACTTTCTCGGGAGGATTTATCCTTAAATCTTTTGCTAGTCATTGACTTTCTAACTGTCAACAATTTAATGGAGTTGATCTAACAAATGTCAGATCTTTAATGATGATAAGCCAACAACAACAACAACATACCTCACTACATAGTATACCCTACATGTATGCTGATTGAGATATATTTGCGGTATCTATTTCTACCAGCGAAATCTGCCACATAAGGCAGTCATTTCACAATTTTGAATCACGGTCAAGAATAGACACCTGATCAAGCACCCTCTTCTCCCCACCTTCACATAAGTTGAGCATAAGACAGGTAAAGCATTGAGTAGTTCTTTTCAGCTCCACTAAACTAAGTTATCATGGGACGAGTGGGCTTCTAGAAAATCGGACTATACATTTATATAACGAATAAAAAGTAGATGATTGACAGCCGGAAGGATTTCGGTGAAAAAGCTGGTAATCCATGATATAGATGATTCCTAATAAATAACACACAGACAAATTTAAATGCTCAATTTTTTATGATAAATTTTTTTACCAATTATTATTATTATTATTGATGTGGATTATATAAAAACAAAAAATGTAGAAATTAGCATTCTTAAATTCAAATTTCTATCTTAAAACTTTTTCTATTTAATATCTTGATATATAAATATATAAAGAGAAGGCTTATTACAAAATAACATAGCAATTATCCTTTTACATTAAGATATAAATGACGTAAATGAGTGATGACAGAGTAATCTCATTCTTCAATATCAGCGACTTCAAATAAGATCTTGTAACTCACTTTTCTTTCCATAAGATCAAATTATAATAAATAGAACTATTTTTCACGTTTCGTGTTTGATTTATCGTAATAATTTACCCATTTTTGAGTTAACAAAGCAAATAACTTGGGTACATGCACAAAATTAATACATTTACTTATAATATTTTGAGAAAATAACGGTAGCGAAACTTTAAACCATGATGCAAAAAGCAGTAATTCTTTTGTTGTTTAACATTCTGATTGTCGCTGTTATACCACTCAGGTACAATGATCCCATTAATAAGAATCTTTATCGATTCACGACATAGACATTTCAACTTTCTTTTACTTTCCACCCACTTTTATATCTTTGTTGGTAGTCAAATTTTCTAACCACCCACTGCTTCCACAACATTTTCATTTTGTCTAATCGTAAAGCATGACATTATATAAAACATAAATATAAGGCTATTAAAATAACGTACATTACCCATCATTCTTTTTGAACGAAAAAGAATTTTCATTTCTGCATAATATTTATCAAGACCCAATAGTATAAGATGATAGTATCAGAGTTGGGCATGACTTCTTCCGCCCACCAAGAAAGACTGAATCACCCACTGGTAGGTGGTAGGTTAACTGATTATATGTTGACTTCTACTAGTAAGAAACATAAAAAAGAAATGCAGGCGATATTTAAGAATTTATTATTTTTATTCATTCAAGGACTTATAAGCTCTTCCACACAAAGGTGAACAAGATCTTGTTAGTCAACTTCATAGAATCACATTTACGCTCTTTCGCTGTTAAATTAACTAAAACATATTTTAACCACAATCAGGATGGAGATCTTTTATTTAAAGTATACCCAAAAACATACATAAAAACAAATTACTTTCTAGCCGCATGAAGGGAGACAAATATTTTTAAGAAATTTTGTGAAATTATAATTCAAGTAATGAATAAAATTTTTAGAAATTCTTAATTTACTATTATAATTACCCATTCTTCAGAGCGGTTAATGTATTGAAATTATTATTAAAATTAATTTACACTTATCTTAGTTAACTTTAAAAATTTAAAACATACTCAACGGACAGTCGTTAATTCAAACTTATAGTTAGTGACTGCTCAAATTTTCAAGAGTTCAAATTAATGAATGATTGTTTGAATATTTATTTTAAAGTGCATTTACGCAAAAACGAAGATTAAATGAATATACTTTTTTGGTAAAAATTTTATGTCTTATTTCGTTTTTAACTAAATCCGTTTTATATTAAACTGATTTATAGTTTTCGTTTACTGCTTGCTATCAATTAAACAATTTATCAAATAATCAGTTACTTAGCAGACATTGTATTCCATTGTCTGCATAAAATGTACATCTCTTAAAGCATTTCTCCTGACTAACAGAATCAATAGATAATTCTTCGTAATCAAATTTTTTTTTTTATAGAAAGTTTTGGAAACAACTTTTGTATTTTTATCACTCAAATATTTCTCGAATTTTAGCCCTATTTACTGACATATAATTTGATGCTGTGTTATGTTTACCTTAATAGCTTAAAGCTGTTGAGTTTTGTTTTAGAATCATCGAAGCATTAGTCCTTTATAAAAAATTTTCATAAATAACGGATCATACTTTTGTTTCCTCAGGGAAGAAATGATGACAGACGTATAGGTCGAAAATCAGAAACATATAACCATCTTTTTTAACTCAAGTGATATGAACCGAATTTGGGTTCATATCACTTTCTGCATTCTGTTACAAATTCCTGGTGAAGTTGACAAAGAAACACTCGTGAGCCTCGAAACATATTTTAAAAATATCCAATATTTTCTCTTCCTTCATAAAACATGAAAATTTATTTGTACACATTTCCGTCATTCCACCATCCTCATAGTTTTCCAGTAAGTTAGGTATATTTTCTGAGAAAACAACTAATTGATACAGAAAAAAATGTGGACAAAAAAGTATTTTTTGTCTTCTTTCCAATGAAAAGTTCGATGTCATAAGAAATCGATTCAAGTCAGCAAAATTTTGGGGATCGCTTCTTAAGTGAGACCTTTGAATTGACATGAGAATGTATCTGTGTCTTCAATAAATACTTAAAAGAATGTAAGCTATTTTGGTTGAATAAAATGAGGTAGCTGTAACCGATCTCCTTATTTTAAATATTTTCTTGAGCAACCACGAAAAATAAAGAAACGAAATTCAAAACATAGCATTTAAAGTTCTTTAACTACAAGGGCTCGTACAATCAGTTTTTTTTTCCATCATCTGATATTGGTTTTATACTTTTTCCCTATTATCAGCTGGTTGACTGATTGCACTTGCCCCATTTATCTGAGACAGGTGCAATTAAAGACTCCAAGACTTCTATGTTTGATTTTAAACGATAAATTAATGTATACTTTATACCCTCTTTCTCGCAGATTTTGAATATTTTTGCTTTTATATGAAACCATTTGGGAATTACAAACTTTATATTGTGAGTAAAGTGGTAGTAGTTTTTATTTAGTTTAATGAAGAAAGTTTCTCTAATTACTTTGATTTACACACACACACACACACACACACACACACACACACACACACACACACACACACACACACACACACACACATATATATATATATATATATATATATATATATATATATATATATATATAAATAGGTAGGTAGGTAGGTAAGTAGGTATAGTTATAGTGCTTACCGTTGTCCAGTGTGGGGCAGCGCTGTATGAAGTGGAATGTCCTGGGTTTGACCCCAGCCCCTGTTAAGCAATAGAAGATGGATATTGCGTTTGTGTTTTTTGCATGCTTATTTATAAAAATGGAATCTTCTAGCAAACAATTTTGGGAGTTTTCTGGTTTACATCCTTGTGATATGTGAATAATCTTAAAAATGCGCCAGAAAGACAGAAAAAGTAGAGGATGTTATATAAAACTTTACAGTAGTTTCCAGCAGTTAGATTATTGCCTTTTCAGTGTCATATGCTTCCAATATCAAACTAACTGCTGATAGATAATCTTTCCATAATATTTACAATAGTTTATTGCTAGACTGCACTTTTCAAACAGGAAGGTTTATGGTTTGATCTCAACTGATGTTAACAAGTGATTGGTGTTGCATTTCTGTGAAGAAAACGTTGTGAATAGATGGCGCTGTCGCGTACTATTACTAAAGACTTTCGCACTTTAAATTTTGTTTCGATTGAGGGAGGAAGTTCTCCCAACTTTTCGATGGAACTATAAGTTCTTTTAGATTTATTGAATATAATTCATTGTTTTGAATTTATATGTAATTGTTAATATTGTGTGTACCATTTGTATTTATTAAAATTGTTTTGTTTATAATATATGATCCTTTGTTTACTTTCCCGAACCGTGTTTTAATGAACTCTTTCGATATTAGATATTATTTAGATTATAGACTTTATAGATATATAATATTTTCTTCATCTGTATCACATCTGTTGGGGAGTGTGCTTGTGATCTTTTTTAGGCATTCAACAGATGAATAATCGGGTGAAGAATCATTATCCATGAAAAAAATGGAAGTCATGTAGATGACGTTTTAAAAGCATTATAGCAGCTTTCGGCTGTACAATGCAGGTGTAAGGTTTTACATTGAGCAGAGCCATAAATGACGAATCTTTTGCAAATGTTCTTTTGATGCTGAAAATTTTAGGGACAATATTGTTTTTGTTTTTTTAGAATCTCTTAAGAATTTCCTAGACATAAAACTTGTACAATAAAGCTTTTAATTAGCCTTTTGCAAAAAGAAGAGGAAAAAAATATTGAAAAGATGTATTAATTAATATTAAAACACACACAACAGTTATTAAAAAAGTGATATTTTACAAAATTGTCAATTCTTAGTACCTCTTAGTGAGTGATCTATTAACTATGTTAAGGGATATGAGCCTTCGCTGCATAGTACCCTTGTGTATAATTATTTATAAATAGTAAGCCATATTCACGGGCTTAGAGCGAAGAAATTTAAAAAATTCCTAAGCACTCATCATAGCAAATGTGAATGCAAGAAGCAAAAACGGAACCCACATTTACCATCTTTCAATAGTGTTTGCTATCGAACCCGTAATATTCGTGCCATAATGCGCAGGTTTACCATACGCAAAATGTGAGTGTCGAAAATAATGAACTGTGGTCTTTACTGCCACATTTACGTAAGCTTAGCAAATATATATATATATATATATATATATATATATATATATATATATATATATATATATATATATATATATATATATATATATATATATATATATATATATATATATAAGCCATTTTTAAATGTCACAAGGGAGGAATCCGGAAATTGAATGACAGCATATCAAAATATTAATGAACCCTGATCACCATTCGGTTAGAGGTAAAAAATAGATTTATACTATTGTCAAAATAATTTACTTTTATTAATTCATTAATTTGTAACCTTCTAAACCTATTATAACTCTGCGGGTAAGTTATGAAAATCGCAATACATTAATCTAAAATATCCTTTCCCAGTGGTTTATAGAGACGTTTGGTGTTAATTATATTTAATTAATTAATTATGATCAAAATAACATAAATTTGACATATTTTTGAGACCCAGAACACTTATTTGTTATTAGTTGTAATACATGAAAAAAATGCTATTCTAATTTAATATTTCTGTTGCAAGTGCTCTTTCAGAAGAATTTGCTATGTAATCTCTGTTTTTACAAACATTCGAAATGATCACCTACTCCAAGTGAAGTCTAAGGTTTAATTCTTTTACTCAAATAATCTTGAGTTCATCTGTAAATTGAGGAGTATTACCTTAAATTTCTTTTCAAGTCAGCCCTAAAAATTAGATTTGTAAATATAGGAACAGGTCTTGGTAAACATGAGTGCTCTTCAAACAAATTTAAGCTATAATGGACTTGGTTATTTAATCTGGTGACGAGATAGCTTGTAGATTTAAACTGGTTGTTCAATATTTAAAGTTCATTCAGTTGACCCTAAAAGCATCGTCGAAGATTGAATATATTTATTTTTAAGCGTATTTTGCGCTTCAACGCTCCATTAGGTTAGCAGATCTGTTGATGGTAATTTTAAGATCTTCATATTCTTCATAATTTTATTTTGGAACTTCTATAATCAACTTATAAATATTATAAATGGCAAGAAAAGATTCCTAAGAAAGAAAACCTGGGTGTGGAATTATATTAAAATAATAAATTTCAGTCGTGAAGTTCTTTATGTTATTAAAATATGGCCCGATTATGTTTTAAGTAAGAGTTTTAAGAGAAGTTAATTTTGAGGAGCGCCCTAACAATTCATCACTCGAATAAAAGCATTTCAAGCATTTCAAACATTTCATTAAATACATTTTTAATCAACATTGTCGAACTACAAATCAGCATATCCTACGACACGCAGTAGCTTGATGTGGTATTGCGTCATTTCTTGATCAGGAAGCAACGTATTAGATTCTTCATCTATCTAAAGATCGTCTCGTTGAGAAAATTCTATTTATTTTTTAATCTTTTGAAGAAGCTGATATATTATACATTTACCATGTCATTTGACCGTGTTTCTAAGTTATAGATAAGAGTCTATTTTTGGTTAAAAACATATATATAATGCTGTGTAAGGACATCGGATTGTAACAATTAGTAGATATGCTTAGGTTCCTTCATCATCGAATGATTAGTAGTCTTGTACCTTGTTCAAATGGCGCCTGATTTTATCAACCTCCTTTCGAAACAACACTAAACCAAAACTGGAATACTTAATCCTATCGATAGAAAGAGAATTCAATAAAACAATATGAAAGAATTTAAAAAAAAAGTTATTTCAAGTCATTTGTTTTGGAAATGGAACGCTGGTCATTATCTTTAGGAAAATTCTTGGAATAATGTATAACATGGAAAATTTTTCTATTACAACGATTTTAAATTTCCTGAGAGAATTTCTTTAACCTATATTAGTATAATTAATATTGCACATATGATTTTGTGAAAATGATCTGTATGATTCAATGAGTGAGTACTTGGTCGTTAATTATTCACTGGAATTTTTTAAAACTATAATGAGTGACTCGTAAAAATTACATATTAATTAGTGACTACAGGAGCATAGAGTTAAATTATCTTTCATAAAATTCTATCTTTCTTATCCCAAAAATCTATAAAAATATCATAGAAATAACAAATAATAAGTGAGTACGGTGGGATCCAAGACTATAAAAATTATCTTGCGGTTAAAATACACCAAACCACAATATTTATAATCTTGGATTACACATTACAGAAATTAGGAAATTTTTAACCACAATCAAATAAAGAAATCAACATCAGAGGTTTCATCCTCCTCCCATACTAGTCACGAAAACTGAAGTATTATAATGTAGACCCCCCGATCATCATGATTTGTGTCAAAAAAGATAAAAGAAGAGCTGTATCTATTGGACTTATTCAGCTCCAACCACGAGTAGTATAATAAGAAATAGATAATTATCCACACTAATTCTATATACATTAATATTTGACTTTGTTCTTGAAGGATATCAAATCGCAATTGGTCTTTCTTGATATTTATCTTTAAAATTTTTTGAGGACACACACATTTGGCTTTTCGATTAAAATTTAATAAATATCCAAGTATATATATATTTATTTTGTGATTTCTGCTGATAGCACACAGATTCTATAAAGTTGATTCAAGTGATATTAAAAACTATCCACATAACTTCTTTTGACCGCTCCAATTAATCAAGATTTTCATTCATTTCACTTCCTTTTTCTGACCCGTACTGTTGTAATTTATGTTAATTTTGCTTTTCAATCTTCGGATACTTGGAGGAAAATTCCAAGTTTTTTATTGTAACTATTTTTCCTTCCCTTTTTTTTGTTGGTACTGAGTGTAATTGTGTTCAATTTCCAATTTTCCGAACAGACGCTCTTTTCCGAAATTGCTAGCGCTGATGTAATCAAATATTCATTGTTCTCTTCATCGAGTTTAAAATTTTCTTCTTTGGTAACTTCCATGGCATTTTTTTCATTCCGTTAAGATTTCTCCATGGATTACTGATAGGAATTGGGTCAATATTTTCAGATGTTTGTGGTTTTTGCATCAGTTTTGACAGCAAGAAACTGCGTGCGTCACACAAGCCCATGAATCATGGTTGTTAGGGAACTACGCCCTGAATCCAGTCTTCATTGAAAGTCATCCACAGCGTCATGGAACAGGTTCAAACCGGGAGGGAAGTGCCTGGGAAATGCAGGCTGATAAATACCTCGATAATCCAAAAAGAAATCGAATCATTAAAAATTTTGATTCCTACAGATGCTGTTATTGTTCTTATGAGAACGAGAACCATGTTCCTCAAGCTTTTGTCTTGGAAATAGAAGATTGGTTGATGACACCAAAAAATTGCTTTGACACCGTATATTTGAAAACCTTTCCGATTACCTTTCGTAAAGGTGACAAGAAAAGCTTTCATAGAAGAGACGTTTACCACGATTTGGCGAAATTTAAGAAGATATACAATATTTTAAGTATATTATTTGCGAATTGTGCATCTTAGTTAAATTATTAATCTAAATCTTAAGTGGCATACTTTAAATTTTATTTACAGAAACCATTATTTAAGAATTACACCACTGTGTGATGGATCAGATGAAAAAACAAATGTATTCTGAATATATATTTTTATATTTCAAAGTAGAATTTAAATATTTCATTTCTTTTGTTTGAAGAAATTCATTACTTGAAAATATTCTACTCTTACACTAATTTATGATTTTCTGTGTTTAGAATATTTTCAATGTTTTTTTTACAAAATTTTGCATTTTTACAACGAATGATAAAACTATTTATTTTCGATTCCCTTTATTTTTCAAAATGGTCACGGTTTCTTTAAGTACATTATTATGATTTTACGCGGTTGCAATTATTCCTTAAAATCAAACCATTCGTTTCTCTCTACTTTTTGTTAAATTTTGGTTCCAGGTCTGTGAGAAATGTTTTGTAGCACATGGTGCAAATTGTTACTCTTAAATTAAAAAATTGTTAGTTGTTTTACTGTTCTCAATTAGTTCACAATAGAAAAAGAATCCGATCGAAGACATCTGAACAGAGACAGTCTTTCAATAAAAAAAATGGTGTAGCTCATTACTTATATTTTTCAAAAAGCTTGACAAAAATGACAAGAACGAAAGAATACACACATCTCTTAAATTAAGTATACATAATATTAGAATAATAAATAAAGGTGATTTTGTTTGTGAAATATACATTCTAATATAAAGATTATTGGCAGTTTGTCTTTTTATAACAAAGTTGAATCTTTTACTAAAGTTGAACAACCGTAAAAAAATTAAATCTAAGAATTTCACGAGTTTTTCGAACACATAAAAACATATTTAGTAAAAAGACGTATGAAAACAAATATGTTCCATGTGTCATTTTCCAAAATATGTGCATAAATGGAATTTACTTGTCAGAACTGTTATAGAACTTGCAAAGTATCATTTCATTTATTTCTTACTTTTAAATTGCACTTACAGATATAAAGTCTTTAGCGTTTAACAAACTGAAGTGAGATCAAGCACCTATCATCTTTGCCATCTATCATTTTCAACCGAATGCGATTTTTTTTATCTCTTCTATTGCATCTCAAATCCATATTATATCAAAATATTTAACGTTGTAACATGACTACTATGTTCTCGATTTCTTGTAGAGATACATGCATATTTAAATAAATTATGAATTATTATATACTTGCTTTAAGAAAATAATAGAAAATGAAATAGGAAATTATTCCCTATCGTAATCATTTTGGAGAATTAATTTTTTTTTCTTGCAAAAGAAATAGTAAAGGGAACACATAAAATATTTTTCTTGTAAAGTTATGCAACTGCTGTCATAAAAAATAATAATAAACATTTAAAAAGAAAAACCGTCTATGATGATCACGTGATTACGTGAATGCATTGAAAAATGTCTGCGAAATAATAAATTAGGTTTATTTTCTCTTAACATAAGTTATACAACAGAGCTTTAATGATGAGAAATTTCTTCAGAAATCAAGTATGGGTAAATAGTAAATAGGTTTTTAGGAATAATGCAATATATTTATTAGAGCCGCTTTTCAAAATGACATTTGCGTGATGAAAAAAGCATCATAATGTGATGAATTGAACAAAACAATGCTAATAGAAATCATCATTTTTATGCATGAAAGGATAAGGAACTCGTCTTAATTTAGACAATGGTGAGTTTGTTTTGTTTATCGTCCTACTCACTGTATAAATGAGAATTTTTTCGACTGGCACCTATAATTTTCAAGATTTCGAATCACCACACATAATCACGTCTCAGATGGAAATGGAATTCATAAAATAAATAACTGTGCACACATGTATTACCAGTAAATGGAATAATTTTCAGGATAATTCTATAAACTTTTAATCTATCAAAAACAAATAAATATTACAGAATTAAATTTATCATTGAATATGATTTAATTTAAGACTATTAATAAAGCAAATAAAAATTGACAGCTTAGGAAATTTTTAGAAATATTAGGAATATTTTTGGGAATGTGCATTATAGTTGGGATATAATTTTTAAAAGAATAAACTTTTCATTCTAACAAATTGTTGATTTAGGATAAAATGGTTCTTTTAGGGTATTAAAAAATTCCTTTCGAGTGATAAGCTTGTGTTATGGAGGTTTTTTGCTATCATTCAGGGCTAACTAGCAGCGGAATGGTTTGTCATCTGGCAGCTCTTATACTGCACTCCTATCACTGGAGTGAGATGAAATAAGAGAAATATAATTGCAGTAGTTCGAAATTCACTTTAAACAGCTCAGTCAAATGGGTTCTCCTAATGCAAAGAAGTGACAGTAAGATAACAAAATTAAACATATCCACAACTAAATAAAGTTATATATTGACATAAATTTTTAACTGTTTAGATTTTTGCATACAAAGTACTATTTTAGCATAAGAAAAATCAAGTGTTACACAAAGCACTAATATATTCAGGTTTAAGGATTTCCAGTAAATTTTATTTCATTTATCTGAAATTTGATCTAATTACTCAATATGATATTTTGATGCAATAATCTAGTAAGATATAACACCGACTAATTGTTATGTTTAGATTAATTTGTGTGTCAATCCCCAATCATAATACACGCAAAGGCTATGTGATGTGGGACCTTCAGTTTAAAATGAATTCCGAACCGCTAGAAGCATCCACATCTGAGGAGAGAAGCGAAACCATGAATATCAAATTTTCCGCTTACAGTGCAATATACTGTCCTATTCTGGATTAAAAACCAGGGTAAAGGATAATTTTAAAGTGAAATTCTGGCATAAATGCGATTAATTTAATAGTTAAGAATAAAGTATATAGAAAGCACTCATAAATTTATGAATTCGTACATATACACAATGAATAAAAATTATTCAAAATAAGTAGAAATAATGATAGTAAAAAATATTCAAAGTCTTATAGAAGAGTTGGTACAAATCAAATCATTAAATATTAATTACATGAGAAAAAAGATAATAAAAGGAATAAAGTAAAAATTACAACACACACAGCGTTTCACTGAATTTTGTTTAAGTGAGTTGCATCACAAAATGAAAGGGCTGCCACGCACAAGAGAACTTACAAAGTAACTATGACACAAAATATATTAACAGTAAAACTATCAAACGCAATAAAATTATTATGATTTTTATTAAAAATATCAGACAGTATTCAAATCTACAATATTCTTAACTACTGTATATTTTGAATATTGTGATAAAGTTGATTTGTAGGAGGGTTAATTAACCCATTAAATTTATAAGCACCTGATTCTATCACATTTTCATTTTTTGGGGGTGAATAAAATGTTAAAGAAAAGCTGTCTTTGAAGTTTTGGTATGACTCAACATATAAACTACCTTTGTAGAAAATTAAATCATCTGAATGCATAATCTATTTAAACAAATTCCTTATTTTGTTTGCTTGCAGAATTTTCGTCCAGGTTAGGATTGAGAAATGCCGCATGGGATGGAATAAAACTTCAGAATGGTGGTCTCAAAGGACTTAAAACATAAGCTATGTTTCATTTCAAAATTTTTATTACAATGTTTGCATTTAATTTGAACCATAAATAGTGTTGATCTGAATTCATTGTAAGTCATTTATGTCAGGATCCACATTGTTTCGGAACTCTGCTCTCTTCAAAAAGGAGAGCATCTGGTTCTTTCCTCTTTTAAGTGTCATCTATGCGTAAACCACTTGGGTTATATAAATATGAATATAGCATCAAATCCCTCCTTAACACAATATAAAAAGTTTTTTTAATATATTTATTATTTTTTCTTCGATTTTTGCAAAAATATTGCACTTGACTATACTTGCAAAAGTGATTGAGCGTTTTCCAATCCGATGATAATTAAAATGCCTGAGGAAAGGAGTTCTTACTTCAGTATAAATAACTTTTTTAAACTAAGGGGAATTTTCAAGCGTTTTCTACACTTTATTCCTTTTGTTTTTATTTATATGGGACCTTATTTCGTAATACAAAATAGAAATTTGAACAAAACTGAATAATTTTTAATTGTTAAAAATAGAGTATATATTGTTATTTTTCACAGATATCCTATTATTTTTTCCTCAAAAGCCATCATATGGTTTAATACATTCGACTTAATAGAAATAAGTGTTAGCATTAATTTTTTTCTTCATTCATTGGATACCTGCGTGCTTACCTAAGTGTCGACAACGTCATTTGATAGTGATCCTATTTTGAGGCATTTTTGATATTAATAGTGTTTTATTTAATTGATATTAACTTCGCATCATTTTTTAATCTGTTCAAATGTTTGATGTCTGTGAACTTTCGATTTTAACTTCTGTCTTTGTGTGTCATTGTCAACTGTAATTTGTTAACCAATTACTATAGTAAACAATTATTAATGTTAATATTAATTAAGAAATGATATATGTACTAAGTAATGTACGAATTTACATACACAGTTAAAGTATCTTGTTATTAAGTGAAATTCCTATATTTATTCAAACAAAATCTTCCAATTTCTGCTAGTGACTAATATGCAGCAGGGTTAAAAAATAATTTACAAATCATAGTAATTTGATATGATATAAACGTAAAATAATGTGTTGCTACTTAAAATTATTTCATATACAAAGGAAGGAAAATGTGTTTTTCAATATACAAAATTTAAATATTTGACTCAGGGAAACAAGAAGCTATATATCATGTTTCCTTTTTCTTAAAACTGTTGATTTTATTTTCCACTTCTAAAGACGCTTATCATAAATAAATATGCTCAGTCTTGGCTTAAAGCATTGTGAAGCTAAAAATCAAACAAAATTCAAAATTTTCTACTTGAATTGTTTTTTTTTTCTTTTCAAATCATTTTATTTTATGAATTTATTTTATACTCATTTAAAATGGTTATTTTATCATTTTTCCCAATAGCAATGCTAGATATATTAATTTTCTGGTGTGAGGTTTGTATGAATTCGCCCATCCTTGAGTGTTTTTGTTACCCAACAAGAGGAAGAGCGTGTTAAAAAGAATACTAGTTACGCTTAAATTCTTCGTGTAAAACGTTGATATAGACAACAGAAGTAACGATATATATTGATTATCTATATAAGAATTAATACGCACTACAGCATTCAAGAAAGATAAAGCTCAAGTATCTATCTTAGTTTGCTATCAACACAATGAATCAAAAGACAACTTCACAATCTTCTAATCGAAACAGATCATAGGTCATCGCAATTTAAGCTACTTAGAATTTATCATTTTATTTTACAGACACTTTCATAAGAATTTTTTAATACCAAGCAAACATTTTTCAGTAAAACAAAACTTGACCCTTTTCAGAAAAATTCTGGCGATGCTCATGTTTATAACCAATATGATGTTAGTGGCATTCTAGAAGGCAACGCTAAAATTATTAAGTTTCATTCAATCCGAACGAATTGTAGAATAAATCATTTTAAAAATGTGTATAAGATTTTTTAGTACTTTTACTTTTGTTGATTTATATATTATTTTATTTTATTTATTTTTGTTTACAATTAAAATATATTTCAAATAAACAAACTTTGATCCTTCGCGTGAAAAATCCTAACATTATCCATGTTTACATGTGGATACTGATTACATTCTAAAAAACAACTCTAAGAATTTATTTTCTAAGAATCTTACTTTTTTTCAATCTAAGCAGAAAAAACTAGAGAAGAAATCATTCTAAAATATAGATTGAAGTATCTTTTAAGCACTCTTATTACATTAATTTCTAAATTGTATTCATACATTTCTAAAAAGAAAACCAATCGTGATCGTTGTTAAGAAAATGCTGATGACTTTCATGTATAGACTATATGGAAATTAGAAACATCATAAAGTGAAACTCTAAAAATATATCCTATTTTATTCGACATAGTAGGAAAAAAAACTGCAGTACAAAGCAATATTCGCAATTACTTAGGTATATTCAATCAGAATGAAACAAAGATTATGCCATTAATTTAATGATAGTTTTACTGGAAAAAGTCTCAGACTAAAATTAAAACATGCACTACCAAGTACTACTTTTAGTTTAAAAATCTTCATTTAAAATAGTAATATCAGAAATGGGAGCATTGCGCATGAAATGTTTATAATTCAGCATTCTTTGCACGGCCCATTTAGAATTAGACATTTGAAAATTTAGCTATTTGAGAATGACATTTTAGTTGTCTTTCAAAAAGTGCTGGCGGCTAAGTAATTTTTTTCCCTTGATATCATCCGAATTTAATTCCTGGTAGTTCTAAGCATTTTTGAGCTTAGGGCATCGTGAGGAAAACTCATTCACTTTCCTTGGTTGTTTTTTCCCAGGGATTCTCCCATATCTGCAACTGTCTCCGTATGATTCTGTGAGCTTCCTTCTCAGAATAGGTCATCGTGGAGAGTGAACGCCCTTTTGCAACCAGTTTCTATTCTGGAACGCCTTTAAGCCTTCTGATAAACACTCGGAAAAAAAAAAAAAACTTTTTACACTTTTCAAATGTTTTTTTCTTTTTATTTCTTCTAATATGGTTTCAATAAAATAGAATTGATATTTGGTTTTTAATGAGGGATTCAGTGATATGGAATTCTGAGAAAGAAAACACCATCTTTGGAGATGGACCTGTTGGAAGAAAATTCGAAATCAGTGTTTCCCAAGTTTTTTAGCCATGCGACACACTTTCGAAAAATCTGTATTCTCCGATTCACTATGATTTTAAGAAGTTAAAACTTGTCGTTTTTTATATGCATATATATATGCTTTTACGCAAAACATCATGATACAAGCACGTGAATAAACAAGCTTGTGAATTGACAAAAGTATGCAAAATAACAAAATCAATAAAATATAATTAAATATTATTCAATTTTTCCAAAAATACTGTACTTAATTACGCACGATTCTTATCCCCAGTATGTAATTTTCATGTTTAATTGTTAGCATTCCAATGTGTGTGATATCCCCCATTTTCGAATCTAAATATTCACATGTTTTGATTGGAAGCTAAAAATATTTTCTCTTTAAAAATTATCTTATTTATCTTTATACTAGACTTTGCTTATATATATATATATATATATATATATATATATATATATATATATATATATATATATATATATATATATATATATATATATTAGTACTTATTAAAAATATAGCGCATTAGTTTTATCAGATGCTGCTTAGATGAATTTGAATCATTTAGTTGAGCCGCGATTACCCAAAGTATTCGAATGACTGAATTAAACTCAGATAAAAAAACTTGAGTAATTGAGTGTATAATTAGTGAAGTATACAAAAATGTTGATACAATATGCTCTTTTTCATCGGGCGAAAATATTTTCTTAGCATTTTTTTTCAATTTCTTTATTGTTCTAACGAATTAACTTATACTTGGTTCAAATAAAGTTAATCTTTTATAATAACTTTAACCGAAGACTATTGGGTTCTGCTCATTTTCACAACTTTTTAATTTTTGCACGTGATCTAAGCATTGATGACTTTTCAGTCGCAAGCAAATATAGCATGAGCACTTAAAAGTTATTTTTATTTGTAACGACTTTTTTGTAATATTTTTTGAATAAAAATTAATAAAGCTCAAACTAAAACTATAATATATGCTAAAAATTTCACTTTTTAAAAAAAAGAAATTATTAAGATTTATTAAATTAACTTTTCGAATATAAAATGTAAATTTTTTTCTGATTTAAAATACTAAACTTTTAGAGTAAATAAAATAAAACTACGCAAAATATAATTTAATCTGCGAAATTTTGATTCTTGACTTTAAGATAATTTAGTATTTTTCTTATATGCCTGTATCAATGAATGAATTTTCATTGATATAGCCTCTAAATTCTACATATTATTTCTCTGCTAGTTTTTATGGGTATTTTAATTAACTTATAACTATTTTTTCTGTTACTATTTAAATTAGATTTAATATAGCTATTATACTACCTTCCTAATAAAATCATTCTCACCTAGTGATAAGTGAAATTATTGCGAGATGCAACCATATTACAATAAATTAAGACTATATAATTGAGCACTATTAAGACTACGTTATTCACATGAAATATATTTTTCTTAAAATTAATCTCTATACATATTTTAGGAAATATCTCTTAAAAGTTTTAAATTATAATTTTCATTCATCATAAACCTTTCTTTAAAGTTCAAAATTAAAACGTATATAGTATGAAGCTTTGATTAAGTAAATTTCCGAATTAATGAAAATTATGCTTATATTTCAAGATTTTTCCAGTTGAATTTCAAGAATTTTTTTCTATGGGATATTATGCTTTTGTTTTTAGCTAAATATTTGTTCTAAACTCAGAATCAAATTGAAATACAAAATGCATATTATGACCTTCACACGCTATAGCAACCCCAGACTCTTATTATCTCCCACCTAAGCAGTACTATTTCACCCCTGTGGTTTAAATCATACGAGAAGACTATTGCAATTATGCAATTGTTTCTAATTATTCCTTTTTTCAATCAAAAGAAATTCTTACATTGTAATTATTTATCGGGAACAAAGTCAATCTTCCAATTTCAAATGACATTTATTACATTTGCTTCTAACATTGCCAAAAGATTTACGATATGCCATTTACACTATTTGGAGTTACAGCACTTACTTTGACTATACTTTTTTTGAAAAAGATCTTCATTTCATAACAAATTCTATTTAAATGTAATTTTAAATAAACGAATTATAGTCCAAATTAGAATACTTCAATAAGTCCAATTTGAACGAAATCAAAATTTAAATTTTAATATTGTGTAAATTCAGTTTCTTGCAAAACATTTTAACAGGATAACAAGTATAACGAATTAAAATGGTATTTGTCATAGCGTGAAAATCATTACGTTAGTATAAAATTTTACTGGATACAAAAGAATATAACATTTCTAGAATATATAAATTAACTATTTCAAGCAAATCATCATCGGTACAATTTTTTTATATATAGTACATTTACCGTTCATTATAAGGAAGTTAAAATTATTCTTGAACAAGCCATACAGATTTAATATTAGATAAAAGCTCTTTTTTCATTTATTGGCGGAACTATTGGAAATATTTGTTATTTTCCATGTATTCTTAATTTATTTACATTCCACCCAGAGAAAGTAGACTTTGGTGATGGTCGAACCAATTCTTCGTTGGCTGTAGAGTACCACATTGCATTTTTTTTGTCTTATATTATTTGAAAAATCCTTGGATAATGACAAGAGAAAAAGCTTAAGAATTTCTTAACAAAATTAAAAATGCATATTTTTTTTATCCAAGATACAAAACCTTCGGACTTATTCTAATATCAAGCAAGCTCAAACCTTTTCGGAAAAAATTACATAATCCAGATTTTATAAAATATTTCTTGTTCAGCCTCCAAATAGATATTTCTTGGATAGATGATGCTAATTTTTTAAACAATAATTTCTATTATATCAGTAGATTTCACATAACAGTTGACTTTTCAATTAAATAAATTTCTGCTTAATATTTGCAAAAATATAGCCTTTGATTCATAACATTAAAAATCAAAGTTTTGAAGATGTAATATTATCGTTAATTATAAAATACCCAAAAAATTAATTACCTCCTTCAACACAAACGATCATTTACTTCAGTAGCAGTATCTTGCACTTTTCTTCAACTTTTAGTATTTTTTGGGATTTGCAATTTCTGACTGTCATTAACCCAATTATAGTCCAATATTTTTGAAAATTACTGATGGAAAGCAACTTATGCAGTGGACACAAAAATGTCTTACAACCGCCTTAATCCGTTCACCACTCGGTGTCGAAATTTGGATGGTTCACTTCACCATGGACTAGTTGTAGGATCGACCTCTGCAAAATCTCAACTACATTTGAACTTTTAGCGATGGCTATTTAGCTTTCTGTGTGCACATCTTTTGTTCTTGCTTCTCCCTTGTGACATGAGAATATGACCCACTATTTATGCAAATTCTTTCCGGAAGGCAATTACAGTGGTGTACATTAAACAGCCTTCGTCCTTTAGGATGTCTACTATGTGGTGTCAAAAACACAATGATAGTTCTCATTGTGTAATAGCGGTAAGATTGTCCTTTTAGAATAGAAAGTCCCTGGTTCAGTACCACTCACATGAATGGGATTCAATATGCACGAGAAAGTTTCAAGGAAAGTACATGTGGATGACCACATGATTTAGGACAACTTTTGGTCGTTAAGGTGTTCTCTACATGGTATAAAAATTCAAGGTTTATATATTTTCTAAAATCTTTCTGATATTTGGTCAGACATTTGAAGTTGCAATAAACTATTGATTAGAATATTATACAAATTAGTTGTTGATTTGTCAATTATAAGCTCATTATTTTTGCAAAACTGATCAAAACCAAATCAAAACTGCAAATTTAGAAAGTGGTGTACGTTTATAATTAATTTATCTTTAAGTTAAACATCATTCAGGGTCAACTGGAAGATTAAAATGTTTTACTGTTGGAAGTGATCTTTTTTTAATTATTCTAGTATTGTGTGAATACTTAAATTATTTATTTCAAAATATTTTTTTCTTATTATTACACCTTATTTTCTGATTAATTTCATTAAAATATAAATGTAAAACATATAGTAAATTACACATTAAATTGAAACTACAAGATTTACTAATAAACATGAGGTAAATTATTTAAGTATTTATTTAACGTAACCCTAACTTAACTTAATTAAGCCTAAACTTACACATATTAATAAATATTATACCATAAGTTATATATGGAGCCTTTAGCCTAACAGACTCACTATTATCACAGTCTCGTTTAAACGAGATTTCGAATTCCCAAAGTAGTCTTAGGAAAGTATAAAGAAATCTATCAGAAAGCTGAATATAGAAGTATAATAACAATAATTATTTTATTTTATTTATTTTTTTAAATAAATTTTTTTAAATAAATGAACGCTTAATTGTTGATATATTTACATATTAAGAAATGTTTAACATATATTAAGCTAAATGAATATATTCTATATCTTTTTCTTATAAAATCCTTTATTAAATATACTGCGGATTATTCGAAATTTTCTATCTAGATGCATCGCGAATCAATTGTATTCTAAGCAATATCTTATCTTTTTTGTCAATTACTTTTAATCGATTTCTATTATTAATATGTGGATACTTTTTAAAAAATATAAAGATATTTAGAAAAATGAGAATGCAACTCTCCTTTAAAATTGAAGAATTTTAAATGTAATGAAATGCGCATAAAAAATATATTAATTACAGACTATTATATATATTCATCACTTGTGGAGCATTGTTATTTCTATTTACATAATATCTCATACATGTATGTCAAGGGTAAAGTATATAGGAAATCATTTCGAAAAAAGTGGGAAAACTAACTTGCCAAACACTGCTCTTTAATGCAAAAATCAGAGTATAACTGCTCTTAGGTTAGTTTTGATTGAAATTCGAAATTAATTTAAGATAGATTTAGTATATGATCAAGAATATTATTGATATAAAATTAATTTAATAGCATTTACAAAAGTTAATGTTTATTTTGGCAATTCATGACAATATTTTCGAAATGAGTACTTAATAATGTTTATACTGGAATTCTGTGGATGAAAATTTCATGAAAAATTTAACGAATTAAAAATTAAGAGAAATTAGATAATATGCGTAAAATATCATAAATGACTACTTATTCAGTTCTTCGTATTTGAATAGATGTATGTTCTCATAAATCATTTTTGATAGTAGATTTTAAAATTTATTTTCTAATAGTCTAGAAATTTGATCATGGATGCCTTATTCAGAAAAATGAGTTCCTTAATCGAAACGTGTATCCGTCTACAACAAAGGTACAGTTACAGAGATTATTATACGAAAAAGAAGAAGAGGGTTATTATTTATAATTGTTAGTATTCTAATGTTTCCACGAAAAGACAACGTTTATAAATATTACTGACACATTTGACTTACAATACATATAACAAAAAATAACAGTTTTGATAACCGAGGCAATTTGATATCTCGTACATAGAAAGGCTTATGGTGGAAGAAGTTATGAACTATAACCCTCCTTGTCAATATTCTCTTATGAAAATTGAAGAAGCATTCACCTTGTACAAAATGAGAGAAAAAAAAATCTCTGCCTATAAATTTTGAACAAAAACATTGTTACGAAATGCAATTATTGTTGCAACCCACTATCATAAGGGAACGGGATCGTGTATTTTTTTTTTGCCAAATATCTGGAATTAGAGTGACAGAAAAAGATTTTACCTTAACCCCATTCCGAAGACTTGTGAAGGTCGAGAAGCAAAATTCTGTATCGTCCGCTTCCTTGTTATTCCAATCCACGCTCTTGTATACATCCACCGACGTCTTTCTTGAGAGTGAAGCTATTTGTTAAGTGTGAAAGTGGCAAAGTGCGCTACAACCAAACAAGATTTTTGTCCCGAAATGGGTTAAATAGCCACCAGACTGACCTCGTTTCCAACTCCCCCGACACCAATGATCGAGACTAAACCGGGTTTACCGGTCCTCTCTCTTTCTCACTCGGAAACGCTAAAAATAGGGTTAGCTCATGAATTCTGGAGACTTGTTTCAGTAATTGAATTTAGCTATTTAGAATGCATTCATTTTCTTTAATAAACATAATAGAACTGCGCCAGGAAGAAGAGAATTTGCATTTTTCTTACAAATATCTGGAAAAGTTAAGAAAAAGAGAAATATGATCTTAAAAAATAGTGTGAGGAGCCTGAAAGAATGAGTAAGATTGTATATACTCTATGAGAAGACTTTTGCTTAGTACATCAAAAGAATTCTACTTTTCATTTGAAAATAATTATAGTTTCTATGAGAAGAATTGTGATTTTATTCTATAAAAAATAATTTTTTCAGTGAGAAGAATTTTGTCTAAGTCAAAATTTAGCACATTGATCGAAAAAGTTATAATTTATTTAGCTTTTGAAATACATTAAATATTAACTACAGCATTTTTCAAGAAGTTTATTAGATAGAAAAAATACAGTATATACAATGAATACAGTATGTATAATATTTTTTGACAACTACATCGAAAATAATCTCAATAGATAAATGTAACACTCAGGGATTTCAAATTGCTGTATTTTGGGGGAACATATGAAAAAAATAATCCACACACACACAGGTATTAATGTATTGTGCGCTTATAATCTTCAAATAAAATAGAATTTTGAGTTGAATTTCCACGAGAAGGTTATACGAAGGAAATCAATAAAATAATCCGTATTATATTAGCATGCATAGAAATTATTTAATCTATTTAAAGATTTTGATTTGATAAAAACGTATCTAGAATTAATAGAAACCGTTATATTTAGGAGAAATTTGAAGACACATATCAGGGCACTTTCATTTTGTTAAACTGTCTTCCCATTCAAGTACCCATATTATAAACTTATATGCTATGATTTCAAAAAAGTCGTATCGAAGTTTTATTTCTAGGAACCAATGATAGAGTTAAAACGAAATGACTGAGAAACACATAATTTTCAAACAAAGTCAATTTGCCACCAGATGGTGTAGTAAAAAATTCATGCCATATACCCCACAATTCTATTTTTTTTTATGGAAAATTTTAAAAAAGTTTATGTGTTTGCCATTAAATGTCAATTATTATAAGAGAACTGTTTAATTTTTTTAAAAAGTTTGATTATTATGTAAAAGAAATTTAAGAAAATATTTTCAAATGCTCGCTTCATTTATTTATTGTCTTTTATTCCGAAATGATTTCTCAAAAAATGGAGTGAAGCAGTTATTCATAAAGCACAATGTAAGCAAATTGCCTATAATTGGTCCATATGAGTTCTGAAGTCATTCAAAATAACTCCATTGCTTTATAAAATGAAGTAATTCGAAATATCAGTAGATAAATAATAATTTTTGCTTTATTTTAAAAGATCTGCGTGTATTTGTATGACAACAATATTGCAAGTATTTAATGATAGTATATTTGAAATTTCATTTTCTCGCAATATTATTTATACCGAAATTTAAATAGAGACACTGAATCAGAAAATAAGACTTGCAATTATTGTGATGTTCCTACTACATTTCACTTCACTCACTTCAGCGAATTCGAACAGCGAACGAACATAACTATGTGTCGCTGAATCAAAATATTATTTATTCCTCCAACTTACTTTCTACAACTGGAATTTACAGAAAAAGAAATTTGGTAGAAGAAACAAGGAAATTCTAGCAAATTTAAAAAACAAAAGCCACGAACAAAAGAAAGCCAAAAACGGCACATTTT
This sequence comes from Latrodectus hesperus, assembly GCA_037975125.1. Lineage (NCBI taxonomy): Eukaryota > Metazoa > Arthropoda > Arachnida > Araneae > Theridiidae > Latrodectus > Latrodectus hesperus. The sequence goes on from CM075852.1 coordinate 63,010,273, forward strand.
GTGCCGTTTTTGGTTAATGTAGAACTCTATTGCAAAAGTAATATCTGAAAGGATGTCAAGACTGCCTTATGGCATTACTTGTGATTAGAAGTTACGTTTAGCTTGATTTACAGAGAATTTTTTTACTCAATGAGAGAAGACATCTGTGCAGAGAGAATTAAATAGCTTTAAATATTCGTAAAGTCTAAAATTTCCCCCTGATGTGGATGGTTGGTTTGGTTTGTTTGTCGCTCAACGGTCATTTTTTCAACACGAGGGCTAATTAGACCAAGACCTACGGTTTAAAGTAGATGCCGAACCACTACAAACAGCCATGCCCAAGGTGGGATTCGAACCCACGAACTGTTGAATCGAAGGCAAGAGCGCTAACCATTCGGCTGCCAGCTCGTCCCCCCGATGTGGAACAGAAAATATAAACAGACGTGTAAATTTCATCACTTGAATGTATGCTGTATTAACAGGCGTTCGATAATGTCAAGATCAAATGCATTAAGCAATTAGTACTATCCTGAGGCACTCACTTGTTGCTTACGGAGTTTCAGCGAAAACTAAAATCAGAAGAAGTCGAATTATCGGTGGTATTTATTATCAGTACACATTTCGTGCAAGTAATGATCAAGTGTAAAAATCTGCGTCTGAATGTCACAAATAAACGCTCCCCAAATTCAGAATCGAATTCCATTTATGGAATAATTTTTACTCGACACAGAGTATACAGCCTAACAATTGAAAAGAGCTATGCAGCCTTATAAAAAGTTCTTTTAATGTATGAAAAGTTCGCGATATGAATATATAATATGTATACATTCATATGCCGCAGGAGAGAAAATTTGAAAAAGTAACCAACCATCTATTTTAATAGATGTCCACATGTTAAAAGCAGAAAGAAAAACGTATATACCGTTGTTTACCAATGAATGAGATCAAACTGCATGTTCTATATCTAGGAAGTCAAAATTATTTAAGAGCGAAAATATTCTGTTATTGAAAGTAAAATCTGCGCATCGAGAAAAAAAACAAAGAATCTGATTTGTTAATTCAATTTCCCATACGATTCTCGAATTCCTTGAAAAACTGTTTCGTTTCTGCTCAGATTACTTGCTTCTTTTTAATTATAACCTACGCTTGTATGAATTCTATCAACTTCTATTTATGTGCATAGTAATATTTATATATTTTAAAATGTAATAATTTTAGTTGCTTAGCTTTTAACTGCAAAAATAATTACGATAATGGACCAAAATCTATAATTTTGATTAGTCAAGAATAAACATTAGTTGAATGGAAACATTGGGTGACATGAAAACATTTGAAAGTCATTTCAAACTTTACATTAAAAGTTCATCTTAACTTAAAATATTTTCAATAATATTTTTTTCTTTTGGATGGAAGGGGGAAAATTTTGCCATAATGTGATTTAATTCTTCACATAATATCTAAGAAGCATTCATAGTAAATATCCATACCGGTCATATTGCCCGAAATATTACTTAAAGAGACTAGCTATTGAGAGGAAAAGAATCATGAACATTTACATACTCAACATTGTAACCAAAGTAATTCTCATGTAATTATTCGGATACCCTTCGAAGTAATAGTCAACCAAATTAAGTTCCAGCAAATTATTTGAGGGAAAAAATTATCTTTAAATTAGACTTAAACAAGCGTTTGGCTTGTTTAAGTCTAATTGCCTTGGTTTGATTGGCTACAGCTTAAAAGTAAAAAATGCGAATAATAAGCATGATAATTTTAAAAACTTAAAATAATACTCAGATTGTTTACAGTTAAAAATCTATTTTAATTATTTGTAATAATATTTTTTTATTAATTTATGATTATTTTTATTATAATAATTATTTAAATTTTTTATAAATTTTAAAATGTAATCATTTTAGTTGCTTAAATTTTAACTGCAAAAATAATTATGGTAATGGATAAAATATATAGTATTTTGGTTTGTGTCAAAGGTAAAAGATTGATTGAATGATGTGAAAACATTTAAAAGTCACTTCAAAGCCCATGTAAAAAGTTTCTTTTTAAATTAAAATATTTCCAATTGTATTTTTTACTTTTGGAGAGAGGGGAGAATCATGCCATAATGCGGTTTGATTTTTTACCTAGTATCTATATATATATAAGAAGCATTCAAAGCAAATATCCTTACTGATTATATATTGCCCGGAATATTACCTTTAAGAGATTCGTTATTTAGAGGAAAAGTATCAGAAACTTTTGCATATCCTAGATAGTAATCAAAGTAATTCTCGTGAAATTATTTGGAACCCCTTTGAATTTATAGCTAACCAAATTAAGTTCCAGCGAATTACTTGAAAAAAAAATTATATTGTAATTAGATTTAAACAAGCGTTTGGCAACAGCTTAAAAGAAAAATGCATATAATAAGAAGAATAATTTCAAAAAACTGAAATAATATTTAGATTGCTTACAGTTAAAAAATTATGTATTTTTTGGATGAATGTACAAAAAGAATAGTATAACGGTTGTAAATTATTCATGGGGAAATTTGATGCTTATTGTACTCTATGGTTATTGATTCTTATCTAAATGTAACTATTTCTATAAAAAATATAGCGACAAATTTAGATTTATTTATTTATTAAAGTCAATAATAGATTTTCAATAATGCATATAATATGATTGAACATTTAAATTCAAATCTCTATTATAAATAATTTATATAATAATCATGAAAAACATGCGCTTACATTTACTTCTTGAAATAATCGAGATGACTGTCGAACTATTCATCAAGACAGTAATACGACAATCTTTTTTAGGGAACAAATGCAAGAACTTAAAGTATATGATATTCAACATGCTAAATATTTTAAAGATAAATCAACTCAGTTTTCTTTAAACAGATTATATTCTTGTACAACTCAAATTTAATCCTGTCTTCTAGTAATCGTAATCAGAAATAATCATTAAATCGTATTTTGAATTGGTGTGTTCATTGATAAAAACAAATAAAGTAAATAATTTCAAAATGTTGCATATTTTAAAGCAAAAATATAGTAAACGCTCTTTACGAACTCCTGAGAACCGGTAAAACAATTTTTAAAATGGAAAGTTCGTAAAATAGAAAAATTATATATTAGATTATAAAAATTATTCATAATTTTTTTTACCTAAATACTTTTTATTTATAAATAAAATATTATTGGAAAAAATTATTTAGAATGAAACACACAAAATAAGAGATTCACATACACACACCTATATATATATATATACTTTCATTTTATTGTATAAAAATCAGGCAAAGTAATAATTTATCTTTTTCTATTAAAGTCTACATTTTTTTAAAACCTTTTTAATTTATTTTTAATGTATAAAAACATTTTGCTGTATTTTCTCTCAATTAAAGGTACTTTAGTTCTGTTAGTTATTCAGCAGCATAATTTTGCCGACGATCTTTTTTGCATTACATCATTTTCTTTTTGTTCGATAGTTAATTACTTGCATATGACGACCCTTGGCAGACGAAATTCTCTGCTTACTTTTTAGAGGGAAATTGAAAACAAATATGAATTACGATTCACCTTGTGAAATGTACACAGTAATATTTGATGAATTAGTATTAATCGTTTCCATACTGAAATGAGAAAAAGAAACTTTCATTTAGAGAAGAAGAAAGGCCGCAGTGGCAGTCAGGACGCCGTTCTCATTATCGGAAGGTAATGAGAACGAATCTTGTCTTAATCGAAGATCCGTCGTGTTTGCTAAAGGCGGCTAGGACACCTTAAAACTTGGCGTGGTTTCAATGTTTTCCAAGGGAAATGATACCTCTAGGAATGACAGGCCAAGTATTGGAGGTCTTTTGCTTGGTCCTTGCTTCAAAATGACTCCACCCGGCTGCTTCTATCTAACTAGTAGAACCCATCTCAAAGCTAGGTACAGGAAAGAATGCAGGTGCAACAACAACTTCGAGGAGAAGACTACTGAGAACGGAAAATGTAGCTGTTATTTATATGTTTTCTATGTGTTCCAGCAGACCTTTTGAGACCCACGATAATTGAATGCATAAATAGAAATTTTTTTACATAAGTCTATATTCACGTGCAATTCTAAATTCTCTTTCTCTTCATTTCAGTGTGCAAACGATTAATACTAATTAATCAAAGATTACCGTGTACATTTCAAAAGATGAATCGTAACTCATGTTTAATTTCAATTTACCTCTAGAAAGTAAGCAGACAATTTCATCAGCGAGAATTCAATGACGTCATATGCAAGTATTTATTGCACGTAAGTATAGTGTTAATAGCTCAGTTTTAACTCAATAAACACTCACTCAAGGACTGTATAAAAAACACACACTTTATTTCTCCGAATCACAATGGCTACTGCCGGTTTCTCTTTATGACTCAAAGGGGGCGCTGCGCTCGCAGGCGCCAACATTCCGCCCGGCGTTGACATGGTACATTCAACAATTTGAAATCTCAAGAAAAATATTAACACACAATATAATACACAATATAAAATATGAGTACAATGATACACACTATTAATAATAAACTACACAAAATACATAATGATACACAGATATATTTGATAGAGTTCTCATTCCTTAATTAGGCAATGGCAAAATGCAAATTTTATTAATGCTCCTTTTAAAAACCCCATTCTTCGTTTTAACTAAAACTACTCTCACCTTCTTATCCTTTCCTGGGAATGTTTGCATAATTCTGCCCAATGGCCAGTTAAAAACCGGAACATTGTCCTCCTTTAAAATCACCATAGTGCCAACTTGCACATTCTCCTTGGCGAACCTCCACTTTGATCTTTCTTGTATTGCACTTAAATAATTGTTAGACCAATGCTTCCAAAATGTCTGCATTATCTTAGTTAATTTTTGCCATTGTTTTAATTTATTGTCATGTAAATTTAGGATGTTGGGTTCTGCAATTGCTGTGATAGGTCTGCCTATCAAAAAATGGCCAGGTGTCAAGACATCATAATCATTTAAATCAGATGATAAGGGATGCAATGGGCGGGAATTAAGAATTGCCTCAATCTGATCAATTACAGTTAAGAATTCCTCATATGTTAGTTTTAAATTGCCAACTACACGTTTAAGATGGTATTTCGCGGATTTGACACCCGCCTCCCAAAGTCCACCATGATTCGGGGATCTAGGGGGAATGAAAGTCCACTCAACCTTTTCTTTGGACAAATAATTACTCAAATTTTTATCTGGACTGCTAACTAATTTACTCAATTTCTTTAATTCGGAGTTACTGCCAACGAAATTAGTAGCGTTATCAGAAAATATGTGGGCACTTTTCCCTCTTCTGCTAAAAAATCTCTTAAGTGTAGCTACAAAGGCATCACTAGAGAGGTCTGTTACCATCTCTAAATGACAAGCTTTAGTCACAAAACAAATGAAAATACACACATAAATTTTATTATAAATTCCTTTTCTTTGATTGGGATATTTTATATAAAAAGGACCAAAAAAATCTACCCCTACACAATGGAATGGAAAGTTTGGGGTTACTCTCTCTTCAGGTAAATGTCCCATGAGCTGTTGACAAGGTACTGGTTTTGCTTTAAAGCAAATAACACAGTCGTGCACTAGTTTTCTACAAAGGTTACGTCCACTTAAAGGCCAAAACCTTCGTCTAATAAGAAACAATAACCCTTGTGGTCCAATATGTAAATAGTTCTTATGAAACATTTCAGCAATCATCACAGTCAATTTATGACCGGCAGGTAAAATTATAGGGAACCTTTTATCAAAGTTAAACTTACTGTTGGCTAGTCTTCCACCAACTCTTACAACACCCCTTTCATCTAAAAATGGTAAAAGATTTTTTAACTTACTCTCTACAGGCACATTACCATCCTTCTGAAGGCCTGAAATTTCCCTTTTAAAACACTCTTGTTGAACTAATTTTACCAAGACAAATTCAGCATCTTTAATTTCCTTACATTGCAGGGGGCCAGTTACCTTTGGCTGTGATCTGCAATTATTCAGGAACCTATAAAGAAAAGCTAAAACACGAACAAGTTTAGTATAATTGTTAGTAATACTAAGTAACTCCTCAGTTAAATAATTAAAAGTCACTAAGAAAACAGGTCTCTTGAACCTTCGTTCACTCTTAACCAGTTCTGTATTAAAATGTTCTAAGTCCTCGTTAATCAGCTCTTCACAGTTGTTAAGCGTCTCTACTTCCTCGATGATAAGTTGTGGTCCATGCCACCATAAAGAATTATTTCTCAGTTGTGCTGGATTGCAGCCACGAGAAACGATGTCTGCAGGATTTCGCTCCGATGATATATGCCTCCATTGTGAGACATCTGTCAGAACTTGTATTTTAGCCACTCTGGTAGCGACAAAGGTTTTCAATTCTGCTGGAGACTTCTGAATCCAGGACAAAACAATTTTGCTGTCCGAAAAATACCAAATTTTATCTATCTTAAGTTCTAGGGAAGTGCTAATCTTTTTCATCAATTTAGATAGCAATACACCTGCACACAGTTCAAGTCGTGGAATCGAAAGTGTTTTGATTGGTGCAACTCTTCCTTTGCTGCACACTAGATGTGAAGTTAATTCACCACTCGCTGATTCGCATCTTAGATAGACTGCTGCACCATAATAGTCCTCCGATGCATCCGAGAATCCAAAGAGTTCAATTTTTACAACATTCTCTGGAAGCATACATCGCTTTATTTTAATACCGTTAATGTCACACAACCCATCAAAAAACTGTAACCATTCTTGTACGACATCTGATGGCAGTCTTTCATCCCAGTCTATTGATAACCTCCACAGACGTTGCATAAAAACCTTAGCCTTTGTAAGTACAGGTCCTATCAAACCAAGTGGGTCAAAAATGCGGGCAATTATGGACAAAATTTCTCTCTTTGTAACCATAGAAGCATCTTTTTTAGGCATATTGTAGGAAAACTCATCACTCTTGGCCTTCCATAGCAACCCTAATGTTTTTGTTTCATCAAAGCTATAGTCATTTGAATCTTCAGAAATTTCTCTTAACTCTGGACAGTTACTTTGCCATTTATGTAGTTCCATACCACAAGTTTTAAATATTTGAGTTAATTCTTGCTTTAGATACTTTACACTTTCTAAATTTGACCCTCCACTCAATATATCATCCATGTACATATCCTTCTGTATTACTTGAGAAGCCAATGGAAATTTCAGTTGTTCATCAGTACCTAACTGTTGAAGACATCTCTGAGCCAAATATGGAGCACTAGTGGTTCCATACGTCACTGTGCATAATTGATACGTTTTAATATTCGCTTCCTTACTATCTTTCCATACAATTCTTAGCAAATCTCTTTGTGCAGGATCAATCCAAATCATTCTATACATTTTTTGAATGTCGGTAGTAAAAGCAAAAAGATGTTTTCTAAACCTCAATAATATAGCAAATAAATCATCTTGAATTACACCACCATTTAGCTGTATGGAATTTAATGACTCACCAGTTGAAGTAATTTGTGAAGCGTTGAACACAACTCTACATTTCGTACTCGTTTTCTGTGGTCTATAAACTGCATGATGAGGTAAATAGTAGACCACTTCAGGTTCTTGCGTCATAGAAACTTCTTGCATATGATTCAAGCACTCATATTCACTCATAAATTGACGATATAATGACAGAAGTTCTGGATTCCCTTCTAACTTATTCCACAAGGCATTTAATCTTTTGACTGCAATCTCTCTAGACTCTCCCAATAATTTCGGATCTTTTTTAAATGGCATCTGTACTACAAATTTTCCCGATTTATCCCTTTTATGAGTTTTTATAAAATGATTATTAGCTTCAATTCTCTCTGCAGTTTCAAATTTCTGTGTTTCTTCAATTTGTTCTATTTCCCAAAAATTCCGCATAATTTTATTTAAGTCGGCACCCTCGTTTATAAGCCCACAGTGTACTTTAGTCTCAGTTTCTATTGGTACACTACCACTCACTACAAATCCGAATACCGTGTTTTGTAAAATTAAATTAGTATTAGTAGGGTAAATTCTATCAGGTTTTAATAGTCCATAAAAATTCTCTGCTCCCAGAATTAAATCGATTGGACCTGGAACATTAAATCCCGAATCCGCTAATTTAATGTTTTTTAATTCCGGAACGCAAATATCAATTTGCCTTAAAGGGGTCAAATTTGTAACACTAGGAACAACCAAAAATTCTAAATCTAATTTGAAATTTCTTATATCATTAACAATCGTAGCATTAACTTTAGATTTAATTGTCAGAGACATTCCATTTAAACCTGAAACTCCAATATTTATTTTTTCCTTTCTTAAATTAAGCTTGTCAGCGCAACTCTTACTCAAAAAATTAGCGCTGGCTCCAACGTCTAATAAACCACGAACGCGTAAAACATTTCCCAAGTCATCGGTTAAAAAACAAATAAAAGTGCTAAGTAGTACAGACTTCGAATTTGCTGACGAAGTATAACTAGCCGCCGCTAAGCAATTTTGATCCTGACCACGTGACTCTTCTTTATTGTTAGTAGGAACGAATTCTAAAGCTGTGGGGGAGGGGAAGGAACTCACTTTCGCATTGAGAGTATTTATATTCTCATTCTCAACAGGCGCCGAAAAACGTTCTTGTTTTCGCTCTGACTGAAAGTGAAGTGTGGCATGATGGCGCCGCCTACAGATATTGCACGAATGTTTTGATTTACAAGTTGTTACTCTATGATTATTCCCCAAGCAATTAAAACATAAGTTATTTGATTTTACAAACTCAATACGCTCATTTACTGACATATTTCTATAATTAGGGCATTTATATATGGGGTGATTCTCATTACATGATAAAATACACTTATTATTTTTAACTTCCGAAAGGAAAACTCTCGATGTGTATTTTGACTCGGACAATTTATTAAACTTTGAGTTTTCCACCAAAGTCTTACCTCGGGAAGTAAAATATAAATCAATTTCTTTCCCTAATTCAGAGGGTTTAAACCATGTGTCAGCCTGTCTCATATTAATATGACACGTAGTTTCTCTATCTAAGGTTTGGCATATTTTATCCGACACAATTAAATCTTTGAGTGTTTCGAAATCTGTTACCTTCCTCAATTGTAAATAATATTCCCAGCTCGTCGTTAATCGCGATGCAAATTGTACGTATGTTTCATTTGGTTGGCGGTGGGCTTTCCTAAAATGTTCTAAACATGATTGAGGGGTAGGCTCAAATTCTCGAAGTACTATTGTTTTTACTTTAGAATACTCATTTAACTCGTCATCCTTTATATAAGTTATCACATTAGTAGCTCTTTCCCCTAGCAAATTTAACAAAATCTCCGCTTTGTATTTATCAGGGACGTTTTTTGAAATAAAGGCCCTTTCTAAAGATGCAAAAAAATAACTCCAACCCTCAGGTCTACTAGGAGTTTTAATAGTTAAAGTACGGACACTTTTTATGAGAGAGTCTAAAGATTCAGTCTGATTATTTTCAACATTTTCACCTTCTGAATTTGACTTAGATTCCGCTTTCACGCGAGCAATTTCTAATTCCATTTTCGTTCTTTCAAGTTTAAGTTTTTCTAATTCTAATTGTTGAAGCTCTTCAGATTTTCTCTGTTCGAGCTTAATTTTCTCTAACTCTAGTTGCCGCAACTCATCGGACTTTCGCTCTTCAATTATCGTATTTGCTAATTCTACAACGGAATCTTTCTCTGTCACGTACTTCTGGTTTTGTTTTATAATACTGCTTAATTCTGAAACAGTCATTTTCTCATTGACATCTTCTCCTAACTCAATAGCAATTAATATCAAATCCTCTTTTTTTACGCCTTTAAACATTTTGGATAGTTATTAATACTTCAATATAAATATAAAGATCTATTCTCAGAACAAGAAAAATTACTCAATCACATACCTCTATTACGTTGACGATACTCAGCAGAGGCGTAAATTATCAATCATAGCCATTATATAGATCCATAGGTTGCTTATTTTCTCCGGTGAGACTATGACCAATGTTAATAGCTCAGTTTTAACTCAATAAACACTCACTCAAGGACTGTATAAAAAACACACACTTTATTTCTCCGACTCACAATGGCTACTGCCGGTTTCTCTTTATGACTTAAAGGGAGCGCTGCGCTCGCAGGCGCCAACATATAGATTTGTGGTAAAAAAAAAAACATTTCTATTTATGCATTTAATTTCTATAGCTTTCAAAAGGCCTGCTGGAAATTTATATAAAACATATAAACAACCGCTCCATTTTTCGTCCTCAGTTGTCTTCTTCTCGAAGTGAAAATTTCTAGTTGTAAGATTTCTTTTGTTCTCATTCATTATATTTTCAATAATTTCATTAAAGGATATTTATTCCGTACATATGAGTCTACATTCCAAAAATTCTTGAAAGAAAGGCGGCCGCAAAGGATTTTTTTTTTTTAAATCGGAATTCATGAACGAGTAACTCATCTTCACTCAAGTCATCAGGTAAATTACTTTGGTTTTCTTTAGTTATGGTGGTTTCTTTAATTAAGTCTACTTATTGAAATGCTCTCGATATTGTCTCATCTTCAACATCATTTCAATCATTGATTGACAAATGCATTACTAGAAGGTTAATTTCATAAGTCAGTTCCAACTCCAAGCCCATAATCACTCTTTGGAAAAGTATATCATATTTGCTATTGAAGCTGTTGATTATTTCCTGATCTATGCACTGCAAAGTAGTTAGATTAAGTGAGAAAAACCACGAGAATCGATTAAAGATTCGCAACTTTAACATAAGTAGTGCAATTGTCTACAGTTAGTACAAACTAACGATTTTCCGATAAAAAATGTTGATCAATATCTCTCAGTCGATTTTCATAAATACTCTTTGTCATCCAAGCTTTAATATTAGCACAATATGCAGCTGATAGTCATAAAAAGTTTTGAAACGTTTAGGTTTTATAAATATTTTTCTATGAAAAAACAGAGGCAAATTTTTCTGTTCCATTCATGCTGGTTGCTAGCAACACAGCAATTCTTTGTTCCACTTTTTTTTACCCCATTACACGACTATAAAGCTAAGTGTTCTTTCGGGCAAGATCTTAAAAACAAATCTCCCTCATCCACCTTGGAAACATAATTTGGATAACACTTGGAAAGTAGTGATTTCAATGCCACTTCTTTCTATTCAATTTCCAAAATTTTATTCGTAGCTACACTTTCATCACATAATTTTCAAAGGCTCAAACCATATCAGGTTTTAAATGTTTGAAATTAGCCGCTTGATGATTTTAATTCTTTTGTTGCGATTCATAGAGCAAAACAGTTGGATTTTTTTTTAATGACATTACCATTAACAGGAAAGTTCATGCCTCTCATTTTTCACACACATGCAGGGAAGACTTTTTTTTTCCATTTTAGGATGTTTTGCTGCTCTACAATATTTTCGGAAGGGACTTATTTTTAGGTACTGTTTCCTTTTCCAAAACATTTTTCCGAGTTTTTAATACTGTCAAAAGTATGTTCTTTGGAATCCTAAGCGTTTTGGAAATTTTTATCGTATTTAATACATTTCGTCTACTTCTTATAGAGTTTTTTCTTCAACAGATAAACATGTACGTTTCTTTAACTGCAACATAATTCAACTGCGACAAATCTTCAGCAGGACAAGCTCAGTCTCCCTCTCGACAAACGAAGCTTTGTAAATAGTGTAGCTCAAATGAAACGAAACTATTTACAGAACAACAGAGCTGAAATTTTTAAAGTAATTTCCTCTTCTATATTTTCACATACTCAGAGAAGAGGAGTTTTCTCCCATTTCTATATTCTTTTGAATGAGGGATTCCAATTCAGCACCACAGTACTCTTCCATTAAATGTTTTGTTCTCACAGTGCCTGGAATATCTGCATTCGTTGTTCAAGAATGAATCAAATCCTCAGGGGTTTTATAAAAAAGAAATCAATTAAAATAATATCAAATCATAAAATATAAAAAAGGAAATTATTTGTCAAAAACGCAAAGTTCACAAAAAGAGCTTTCAAAATTTTAGTTCGTAAATGGGAGTTAAAATTATCATTGTGTCTATGATGTCAGGACAAGGACTAGTCGCTTACGTAAAAACTTGAGTGGTTGTGAATTAAAGGTTCGTAAAAACGAACGTCTACTGTATATGTTAATCCAAAAGATCGTAGCTCGTAAATTGCTTAAAAGTGAAAAAGTGACTAATATGCTTTAAGAAAATTGTGTCTGTAGAAGCCAATTTCAGTGGATCCCTCCCATTCACAAATCCGTAAGTCTTCCAACGGGAAATTATGAGAGCTATATGAAGAGCAATTGGGAAACTTTTGTGAATTTAAAAGAATAGGAGGAACTGAAAATGCATTAGTAAGGTGAAAGGATTTTCAAAATTTGAAATCAATCACAAATTGCAAGGAAAAAAACTTAATAGTTATAAATTAGTCAGACCTTGTATTTTTGTATATTATTATTTGACCGTGTTCCTTTGTACCAGTTGCTTTTGAAGATTATAAGCACAATATTTTATTATAAGTTGAAACATTAATTATCTTTTCAGTAAATTAAATGCATAGAAACACAAGGAAAATACTTGAAACATCATTACAGTTTAAAAATAATAATTATGTTACTAGAAACTTATGATTTCTATAAATGAATCTTACATATCATTTTCACATTTTAAATCCTCATAGTTACTATTTAGAGTAAAATATTTTTTTATTTCATCATAATTATTTAAAACTCAGTATTAACATAATTTGATACATAACAATGACACCACGCAGCCTATGAAAGCAATTGAATGGCCGCAGCAGCAGTTGCAAGCATTACATAATTATGTCCGGCAGGATATTTTTATAGATAGAGGACCGTATTCAAATGTCGTTAATGAGAACTCGCGTTCGATAGATCTGAAAAGCAAAAAACATGAATCTAACAACCATCTTTTAGTACTCAACAATTGCTGGGATCGAATTCCGGACTCCCCACTGCAAATGTTACGATTCTCTTATTATACCACAATAAGCCTCTACATAATTAAAGGAATATTGTTTAATAATTTAGCAATGGCAGAGTTAAATAGCTTCATGATAATAATTTATGCTTTAAATAATGATGATCTCGGGCATTTCGCAATCTATAGCAGTTTTCAACAGCAAAATCAAATAATCTTTTCCTTAATTAACAAACGGCTATATTCTAATCATACTTCTTATAGAAGGATATTTGATGTCCGATTATTAGAACTAACTGCGAAACTCTACTACCATTAGTCCTCGGTTCTACAATCAATGCAGGATTTGGGCCTCCATCACCAAATAGTTTCATATTTTCCAATCTTTTTGTCTTCCAATTTTTGATCTCCTCTTTTTTAAATCCTCTTCCACCTCATCCAACTTTCTAAGACGTCCAACCCTTATTTTTAGCATCAATTTTTTTCTACATATTTTTGTTCCCTTTCCATCATCCATTCGTTCCAGATATCATAGACATTGTATGTTTTAATCATATTTACTATATCTTTTTTTCATAGAGCTAACTCATTTCTGAATTACTCATAATCCTCCACATATCTCCATCCTTAAAGGGTCCATATATTTTCCTTGAAATTTTTCTTTCAAAGATAATAGACAATTTTTCTTCTTTCTGAGTTGTAGGCCAAGATTCTGCTGACAAAGTTACAATAGGACTGATTATAATTTTATTTTTAGTATTGTACCGAGCTCCACGGGTTCGTGTTGATTGAGAGTTGAATAAAGCAACCACTTAATGAACACAAGACTTTTATTCGTAAAAACTTCACTAGATAAACGAAATTCCCGCTGTAACAATCACAATTATACAGCTACAATTCGTCAGATACAATAAGAAACAGCTTCCAATCACAGGTCTCAAATACCTCAGACAGAGAACAACTAGCAGTCACAACTAATCGTCTTCACTCACTGACTGTCTTCACAAAACTATACTACTCTTCCATGTCGGGCTGCGGTATTTATACCTGACTTGGCGGAGAAATCTACCAATTTCGCCAAGGTTCTGGAAGCTTCTAGGCTATCTCGAAAAATATTGGTCCTAGAGCTTAGGTGATGGATGTTTCCAGAAGTATCGATTTCTCGCCAAGTCGCCAAGAATCTCGCCAACCGTCGCCAAGTCGCCAAGAATCTCGCCAACTGTCGCCAAGTCGCCAAATTATTAGGAAATCAGCTTTTAAACTACAAAACGTCTAAATACCGCAATTTTTGCCCAAAATGTGAGAATTTCCGATCTGTCTGAGATATTTTAAGACAAATATAATCATTATTTATAAATTTGCAACATTGCCCCCCTCTCAAGGACTGCACGTCCCGGGCAGTACAATCCCCTGATAGGAGGCCAAATTTAATATAAGAGAATTTACATTTCAAGATGATACAGAGCACATTACATACACAAGCAACTAAAAATACAAGAAAATAGAAAAGATTAAAATTATCTATACTATTTACAAAGAGACCATGGTCTACTAATTTTTACTTTACATTACGATAAGGAGCTAATCTATCATAATGTACTACCTTTGGTTTTGAGGAAGATGATTTCCTTATACGAACCACGACGTCGTTCAGTCTTTTTAGGACTGTGTAGGGACCTTCCCAGTTGGCTTGCAACTTTGGAGAAAGTCCTTTACGTCGAATCGGGTTCCACAACCAAACTTTGTCGCCTTCTTGAAATTCATGTCCTGTGGCTCTTGTGTCATACCTTGTCTTCATTCTTTCGGTCGTCAGGTTGATTCGGTCTCGAGCGAAGTTATGGACGTCTTCAAGACGTGCCTGAAGGTCTCGAAGGTATTCTTCTGGCGATGAAGATGTATCCGGTGGACGACCAAACTGAAGATCACAAGGGAGACGAAGTTCGCGACCAAAGAGCATCTGAGAAGGAGTATATCCGGTAGTCTCATGGACAGCACTGCGATACGCAAGCAGAAACAGCGGTAGCTTCAAATCCCAATCTTGCTGATTTCTGGAAACCATAAGTGAGAGATTATTCAAGATGGTTCTGTTAAACCTCTCTACCATGCCGTCCGATTGTGGGTGTAGTGGCGTGGTCTGCGTCTTGTCTATTCCGAGAATTTGACACATTCCTTTAAACACAACAGAGGTGAAATTTGTCCCTTGATCAGAATGAATTTGTAAGGGTGTGCCGAATCTGGAAACCCATTGCTGCACTAGAACCTCGGCTACTGTAGTCGCCTCTTGATCAGGGATTGAAAACGCTTCAGGCCACTTAGTAAAATAGTCCATGACAACTAATATGTATTTGTTGCCATTTGAAGATCGTGGTAAAGGACCCAAAATGTCCAATGCTATCCGCTCAAAAGGTGCTCCTACGTTGTACCGCTGCAACCTTCCTCGACTACGTTTCTTTGGTCCTTTACGTGCCGCACAATCATCACAAGATTGGCACCATTTCTCTACATCTTGTCTCGTTTTGCTCCAATAGAAGCGTTCTCGAACCTTCTGTAGAGTTTTCATTACTCCAAAGTGGCCTCCAGTGGAGCTACTATGCAATTCTTTCAAAACATCTGAAATTCTTGATTTTGGAAGAACAAGCTGCCATTTGAAATTACGTCCATCATCGGATTCCCATTTCCTGTATAAGACACCATTTCTTATATGGAGTGAGTCCCAAAGAGCCCAATATTGTTTAGTCGCAGGACTGTAGGTGGAGATATCCTGCCAACTTGGTTTCATACTGGAAGATTCTTTTAATTCTAAAATTGGATTTATATCTGAATCTTCTTTTTGGGCTTCTCTAAGTCCTTTATCACTCCATGGGTCTGGTTTCGGTGGAGGTGAAACAGTAACTTGGCGTACCGAAGGATTTACTAACTGATAGTTCTTCTCTGCTCTAGAACAATATCGGCAGCTTTCATTACACGGCTTCCTTGATAGTGCATCAGCATTTCCATGAAGAGTTCCTTTGCGATGACGTATTTCAAAGTCAAACTCCTGGAGTCGTTGAATCCATCTGGCTACCTGTCCTTCCGGATTTTTAAAATTTAAAAGCCAGGTTAAGGATGCGTGATCTGTCCGGAGCAAGAACTTTCTTCCATAGAGATAATGGTGGAAATGTTCTATGGCTTTAACGATTGCCAGCAATTCCTTCCTGGTTGTACAGTAATTCCGCTCTGGTTTCGATAGACATTTACTCCAATAAGCAATGACATATTCTTTATCATCAATTTCTTGCGACAAAACAGCTCCGATATTTTCGTTGCTGGCATCCGTATCTAAAATGAATAATTTTTCGGGCTGGGGATATGCAAGAACGGGCGAAGATGTCAACGCCTCCTTCAGTTGTTTAAAAGCTTTCTCACATTCATCTGTCCATAGAAATCTCTGTTTAACTTCTGTCAACTTGTGAAGAGGTCTGGCAATACTTGAAAAACCCTTAACAAATTTCCTGTAATATGTGCATAGTCCAAGAAAACTTCTTAATTGGTGGACATCTTTTGGACGACTCCAGTCCTTAACTGCGGAGATCTTTTCAGGATCTGTTCTTACACCTTCAGCAGAGATAATGTGTCCCAGATAGCTTACTTCACGTCGGAATAAATTACATTTGCAAGGATTCAGCTTCAGGTTGGCCATTTTTAATTTTTCCAGCACCTTTCGGATGTTTCTTAAATGGTCTTCGAATGTGCGCCCAACAATAATGATATCGTCCAAATATACCAAACAAGCTTCGTAGGAAAGTCCTCGTAATACTGTCTCCATCAGGCGCTCAAACGTTGCAGGTGCATTGCAAAGCCCGAATGGCATAACCTTGAACTGCCAAAGTCCTTGTCCTGTGGTGAATGCAGTCTTTTCTCGATCCTCAGGATGTATCTCTACTTGCCAATAACCACTCTTGAGATCCAAAGTCGAAAACCATTGTTTTCCGGATAAAGCATCAAGTGTATCGTCAATCCTAGGAAGAGGGTAACTATCTTTTTTAGTGATGTTGTTTAACCGACGATAGTCAACGCAGAATCGGGTAGAACCATCCTTCTTCCGAACTAAAACAATAGGCGAAGCCCAAGGACTCTCTGATGGCTCAATAATGTCATTCTGCTGCATTTCCATCAAAAGATTGTCCACCTCTTCCTGCTTTGCGAATGGCAATCTTCTCGGGTGTTGTTTAATGGGTGGATGATTTCCTGTATTGATTCGGTGCTGCGTCAATTTGGTTCGCCCAACATCATCTGATTTCTTGGAAAAGAGATCTCCGAATTCTAATAATAAATTTCTTGCAGCATTCCTCTGTTTATCATCTAACTCTGCTCTCTGAAGGAGTTCATTAATTAGAGTGTCAGGAGGTTCAGATAGTGTGGCTTGACAATTTCGGTTAATACAGGTCACTGGAGTGCAAGTCGCTAGCACTTCTCCTTCTTTTATAAGTTTTACCTTATTGCTTAGATTAGCAACTCTTACCGGGATTACATTTCGTGAAAGGTCGACAAGTGAAGAAGCCAATAGTACTCCTTTAACGCTATTGTCGGAATCTGGATATTCAGTCAATCCATAATGAAAATTATTTTCTTCTGAAAGAGCTCCGCAAACTATTGTCTCAGTTCTTGGTGGTAATGTTGTTTCACTCTTTGCAGTTATATGATGGACTGTTTTAATATCTGAATATTTCGTCTTAAAAATCGCTATGTCTTCAGAACATGAGTGTAGTTCATTATTTTTAAAATCTAAATTGAAATGGTTTTCTTTGAGAAAATCCAATCCGAGAATAAATTCGTCATTTATATCAGCGACATATGCCATATGATCGTACACGGCATTACCAAATGCAATGTTTAGATTGACTTTTCCATGCACTTTAATCTTATCACCTGTCACAGTTTGGAGGGTAATGCAGGGCGGCGTCCAGATGAGTTTCTCACCAAGCTTGCGAGCCAAATCTGTCCTAATGATAGTTACGTTGGCTCCAGTATCGATTATCATTCTGCAGGGAACTTCGTTGACATGTCCCATAACGAAAAGTCCGTTGTCGCCGCTACTTACGGAAGAAATGTGAAACAATTTGAAATGGGGCTTCTGACTCTCTGGACATCTCCGCCCCGCGAGATGGCCACATATTAGTTTCCCTGCTGTGGTGGAAGATCATTTCCACCATCTTTTCGTTTCGGGCAGTCTCTCTGAACGTGTCCGACTGCACCGCAAGTCCAACACTGAATTTTCGTGTTTCTGCCACCTTTACTCATTTCTAAGTTACGGAATTTTCGCCGCAGATCTTCTATTTGCTTTCTGAGATCATAGTCCGTATCAGTAGTAGAGACGGCTCTGATTGAGTGCCGGTCTTTACGCGCGGCCTGCTGGGCAGCTTCTATCTTATGTGCGTAGACTAGGGCAGATCCAATATCTTTGACATCGGCGAGTCGAAGTGTTTTCTGTATCTCCGGATCCCGCACACTATCGATGAAGTGATGGAGAGCCAGATCTTGACGTGTCTCAGCTGGGCAGTCCGAAAATGCTAGATGGGAAAGTCGCTGAATATCGGCAGCCAATTCTTGCAGACTTTCGCCCGCTTTTTGATAGCGGGACTTTAACTGTAGTCTGCTATATTCTTTAGTGCACTTATCTCCAAACCGCAGCTCAAGCGCACTCGATAGGGCTTGGAAATCATGCCTCTGCTCCTCCGGAAGCGTCTCGAGGATGTCAGCCGCGTCTCCTCTTAAAGAAGCCGCCAGATGAAAAGCTTGGGCTCGGGGATTCCATCCATTAGCTTCCGCTACCATCATAAACTGGGTCTTGTATACTTGCCAGGATGATTTCCCATCAAATGTAGAGAGTTTAATATTGGCTAGGGAAGGCACAAATGCCACGTTGGGTTCCTCATGTCTGTTTGACATTTGTTTCTTCAAGCTTTCAATCTCCTTATTGATATTGTCTAATGCTTCTTCCACGTTTTCTTCTATCTCCAGAACTTTAGTTTCTACTGAAGTTACCTTATCTTCCATTGCATTCATCTTCTCCTGAATGATGTTGGAGAATTCTTCTTTAACACTTACAATGTCCTTCTTAAGTTCCTTTTTAAGCTCCTCCTGTCCAGCTTTCATCTCTTCCTGTCCAGATTTTATCTCTTTCATCATCTCGGTTTTAATCTCTTCTTGTCCAGCTTTCATCTCTTCTTGTCTAGCTTTCATCTCTTCTTGTCCAGCTTTCATCTCCTCCTGTCCAGATTTTATCTCTTTCATCATCTCGGTTTTAATCTCTTCTTGTCCAGCTTTCATCTCTTCTTGTCTAGCTTTCATCTCTTCTTGTCCAGCTTTCATCTCTTCTTGTCCAGCTTTCATCTCAGCCATCTGCTCCGCTAATTTTTCGAGAAGACTTTTCATTAAATCCATATCCATTTTTCTTGTGACACGCTGCATCAACTCTTCAACCCCGATTCTGACACCAGTTGTACCGAGCTTCACGGGTTCGTGTCGATTGAGAGTTGAATAAAGCAACCACTTAATGAACACAAGACTTTTATTCGTAAAAAAACTTCACTAGATAAACGAAATTCCCGCTGTAACAATCACAATTATACAGCTACAATTCGTCAGATACAATAAGAAATAGCTTCCAATCACAGGTCTCAAATACCTCAGACAGAGAACAACTAGCAGTCACAACTAATCGTCTTCACTCACTGACTGTCTTCACAAAACTATACTCTTTCCATGTCGGGCTGCGGTATTTATACCTGACTTGGCGGAGAAATCTACCAATTTCGCCAAGGTTCTGGAAGCTTCTAGGCTATCTCGAAAAATATTGGTCCTAGAGCTTAGGTGATGGATGTTTCCAGAAGTATCGATTTCTCGCCAAGTCGCCAAGAATCTCGCCAACCGTCGCCAAGTCGCCAAGAATCTCGCCAACTGTCGCCAAGTCGCCAAATTATTAGGAAATCAGCTTTTAAACTACAAAACGTCTAAATACCGCAATTTTTGCCCAAAATGTGAGAATTTCCGATCTGTCTGAGATATTTTAAGACAAATATAATCATTATTTATAAATTTGCAACAGTATTCTTGAGAGCACACAGAATACTTAAACAACTTACTCATTGAAAAGTAACATTTGTTTCCAGTACTCAGTCTAGCCTTTATCTCAGGGGTTTTTTTTTTTTTTTTTTTTTTTTTTTTACTTTTTTTCGGGTGATAATTGAACTAAAATATTTAAACCCAGTCACCCTTTCAAAACCAAGCTCAGTGTTTACTGCACTGATGGCCGAACTACATCCTCCATCCATAACAATGGATTTAATTTTCCCTCTATCAACTAAAAGTCTCATTGCCTTTGTCTCTTTTTCTATGTCTTTATAGTTTTTAGTGAGACATTTTTCAGCTCTAAACATCAAGTCCACATCATCCGCAAAGGCAAAAATTTGCAACGATTGGTTTTTTTTATTCTGCTCTCTCGATTAGAGTAAAATTTTCGTATAAGATCTACCAAATAAAAGTTAAAAAGTGTTATAGACATACATTGCATCTCATAGTCTTAATCCTGTATTTAATTTCTGGTATTAATTTTCCTAGTCTTTCAAATTCATTCAAGATATAATACAATTTCTTTCTATTTATAAAGTCGTACGCATGTTTAAAATCAATAAACACTTGGTAAAATTTGATGTTTTGTTCATAGAACTTCTCCAGAACATTTCTAATACTAAAATCTAGTTCGTAATGGACCTACCAGTTCTGAACTTACACTGATAGTCACCAATTATTTTTCTGCATAAGGTTGTAATCTATTTGCAAAAATTCTCGAAAGTGTTTTACAAGAAATTTTCAAAACTTATAGTCCACGATAGTTTTCACAACTTTTTTTGTGTATAGAGCGCATAATTGTACTCAGCCATTCATTTGACATTGATTTTTTAATCCACACGCTTTTCAAGAGGTCATGTATCATATTTACTAGGTTTTCCCTTCCATACTTCAGCAGCTTAGCTATAATCAAGTCTTCAACCGGTGCCTTTCCATTTTTATAGCTTATTTTATTTTTTCAATGGTTGAATGCTCACAGTATTCATTGTCATCCCCCCTCAGGGGCTTTACCTTCTTTAGGTGAACACGGGTATCACAATCCCGAGGTATCCTCTAGTGATCTGTTCTCTTCTTTAATTTATTCTCCCTTCTTTTACTGTTTCTTCCTTTTTACCCTCGTTGTGGTTACCACGTAAGAAGAGGAGGGTTCCCCTTGAGTAGCTATCGCCAATTTGTTGCTATTAGCTTCTCCTGGGAGTGACGCACGGCAATCACCCAAGTGTTTGCCGTGCGTGGAGACCCGTGTCTCGGAAAGTGTCCCTGGTAAATGAGGCCCCCAGAGACAAACACATTATTTTGGCTTCTGCTTCGGGTAAACAGGAGGTGTGTTGTGATTCAGCACAAAATCGGCTTCATGGATCAAGCGATCGGTACATGTACTGGGTGAGCTCGTTAAGGGTGGAGACAACTTCAGGCATATTGTACTGTAAGCGTATAGAGACTGACGAGCACTGGTGCAGTTGCTCTGCATCCCCTAGTAGGTTCCTTGGTGGGTGGTGCCGTCTAACCCCTGAATTTTATTTTGTTCCATATGAAAAAAGCTAATTTCTCCTCATTCCCTCGGGAGCAACAAATGCCAATGTATAAAGCTAAATTCTTCATAATTACAACAGCTAGTGGATCATTTAAATATGTTTCTCCCTTTCTTATTGAAAAGGGATTAATATCTTATCTGGGTGAAGTGAAACCAGTGAAGAAATTGTGATCGAGTAACTTACTGATTGAAACTACATTGGAAAAGCAGGCTATGCTCATGCAGAATATGAAATCAGTTGCTGACATACCTGTTACAGTGGAGTCTCATGGGAAATTAAATTTTGTGCAGAGAGTTATTTCTACAGAGGATTTGTATCATACGAATATACAGACGAAATACTTGACAACTTAAAGAGCCAAAACATCTACGCTGTAAAAAGAATAACAATCAGAAGGCATGGTATTGTATTAAATATTAAACATCTTATTTTGACTTTTGCAATGCCGGACATGCCATAATATATAAAAGTGGCTTACATGCTATGTTTCATGCGACTATATATACCAAATCCTAGATATTTCTAATGCCAAAGTTATGGGCACTCTAAAATTTTTTGCAGAGGAAAACTCACTTGCGCCCATTGTTCTGACAGTGGCCATGATAGTATTACCTGCGAAGCCAAAGAAGTATGTGTCAACTGTAAAGGTAACCACATCTCTTATTCTAGATCTTGTCCCGTTTGGCAACAGGAAAAGAAAATTGTCATTATCAAAATATAGAACAATGTTTCCCATTCAGAAGCTCGTCGCATAGTTAGTTCCCACACTCCCACTCCTAGTATTAGTTATGCCACTATAACAAAGAAAGTAGCCCGATCCTGCAGCACCCAAACAGAAACAAATTCTGTTTATTCAGTTAGCTTGCTCCCAAAGAAAAAAAAATCAGAAGTAGTTACACCAGTAATCACCAAATCAACTTTGGAAAAATCAAAAGCCTTAAGGCTAGAAAACTAAAAATAGCCAAGGAGGCTTTCGAAAGTCTTCGTTAACAACAAAAAAAGCTCTTCTGTCTTTGGATGCAGACACTGTCAAACTACAGCCTTCAGATGATGATTTCATCATCTGAAGGCTGCAGTTGATGATGTTTGAAGATTCATCTGAGATGATTTTGAGCAACATTAACACACACAACGGTTAGAATATATTCCATTAATAACTTCCTTTGTTTCGGGGAATTTTCATAATTTTCAGCCTCGAACTGATGACATCAGATCTATTATCTCAGCCTATAACCCCGTATGTGTGGCTCTCCTCGAAATATTCCTAAAGCTTACTATTATCACCAAAATGCATGGGTTTCAATGCTTCAGAAAGGATAATGGTGGTGATGGTGCTGTGTCTGGAGGAGTTTGTATATTCACATCTAACAGTTTCTTAAGCGCAGTACTTCATTTGAGAACTACACTCCAGGCTGTGGCTGTGAGAGTTCACACCGCATGTCTGATCACAGTTTGTAGCCTCTATCGCCAAATGATTTTATTCAAGCAGAAGTATTCAACGACTTAGTTGATCAACTACCACTCCCTTTTTTATTGCTCGGTAATTTTAACAACCATAGTACTCTATGGGGTAGAGAAGATACGAATTCTCGCGCGGTCGTCAGAGTAATTTATATCTCACAATTGCCTTTGTTTGCTCAATACCGATGAAAAGACTTATTTCCATGAACCTATAAGGACATTGCACTCCATCGATTTAGCTATCTGCTTCCCATTACTAGCGCCATTGCTGAATCTTGCTGTTGGAAATGATCTCTATAATAGCGACCATTTCCCTCTAATTGTGTCTCAGATTGGAAGTAACATTGTGCGTCATAATCCACCTAAATACGTGTACAGTCGAGCCGATAGGACACTTTTCATACAATTGACTGTGATCACAGAAACAAAAGTTAAGAACGATGTGATCGATGTTGCCGTTAAATACGTCACTGACACAATAATCCGGACAGAGGATGTTGCTATTCCTAAAACTTCCATAATTCCACATAAACACCGGAAACCTTGGTGAAATGAAAAGTGTCAACTCTCATATAAAACAAAGAAAGCAATGGAATATATTTCGAAGATACCCTACGACGGAGAATCTTGTTGCTTTTAAAAGAGTCAAAGCTCAAGCTTGTAGACTTCAGAGTCAAAGAGAATCTTGGATTCGCTATGTGTCTTCAATCAATTCATTAACATCAATCAAGCAACTGTGGAGGAAAGTTAAAACAGCCAATGGTATTTATCAGGATTATTTCATTCCTGTTTTAAAAACTGGAGCTGTTGTACATTCCGCAACGGTAGCTATTGCCTATGTCATTGGAGGAACCTTTACTAGTGTGTCCAGCTGTGATTCATATAGTCCTAATTTTCACAAAGAACTAATAGAATTGCTGAGCGGACCCTTATAAGATTTCCTGATCGACCTAACCCACCCTGCAATTGTGTTTTTAGATTGTCAGAATTGAAGACTGCCTTATCTCAGGCAAACGACACAAGCTCAGGACCTGATGGAATCTCTTATCAAATGCTCTGTCATTTAAATCATGATTCTTTATTAAACATACTTTTATTAGTTGATAGAATCTGGACGGAACATGCCTATCCTACATTATAGAGAGAAGTAATAGATTCCGATTTTTAAACTGGGCAAAGATTCTTCTAACCCTCTGAGTTATCGTCCAATAGCTCTAACGAGTTGCTTGAGCAAAAATTTCGAGCGTATGGTCAATGCTAGATTCAATTATGTTTTAGAGAAGAATAATTGCATACCTCTTCATCTAAGCGGTTTTCGAAGAGCACGATCCAGTACAGATAACATAGTAAATCTAGAATCCCAAATTCGAAATGCTTTTGGGAGGAGAAACCACCTTATTACAATCTTCTTCGACATTGAGAAAGTATACGATCGTGTATCGTTATGGCATTCTCCGTACTATGCATAATCTTGGTTTTAAGGGTAATCTGCCAATATTTATATAAAATTTTCTAGCCTCTAGGCTTTCTAAAGCACGTGTTGGAACTACAGTTTCCAATACTTTTACCCAAGCTGAGGGTATCCCGCAAGGTAGCGTTTTAAGTGTAACTATTTTTAACCTTTTTATCAGTAATATAATTTATAAATTACCATCTTCTGTTCATAGTAATTTATATGTTTATGACTTGCAAACTTCATATCAGGGTTCAAACATGAATATAATTGAGAGACAATTGCAAACAGGTGTAAGTAATCTAACTACTTAGTGTAAACGGAATGGCCTTAGTTTATATCTTAGTAAAAGTTGCTGTGTCCATTTCTATAGGAAAACTAGTTTCCATCAAGATCTTGTATTTCACATAAGTTTTAGACCTATTCCTGTGGTCATTGAGATAAAATTCCTTGGGGTGATTTTCAATAAAAAGTTAACTTTCCTTCCGCATGTTTTACATTTGCTGAAGAGGTGCGAGTGACTGCTTAATATCCTCAGGGCGCTTTCGAATACATCTTGGGGTGCAGATCGCACATCACTCCTTCGAATTTACCAGTCAGTAATTTTATCTCGCATTGACTATGGCTGTGTTGCTTATGAATCAGCTATTTTCCATCTTACGCAGATCGGGCGCTGTTTACCACTCTGCTTTAAAGATATGCTGCGGTGCTTTTCGCACATCCCCACATCCAGAGTCTATATGTAATATGCCACCAGTTACCATTAGATCTGCGGAGGATGCAGCTGTCTCCGAATTATTATTTGAAAATTATGTCCTCACCTCATCATCCCTTATATTCCACGATTCCTAATGCTGCTCTTAAGAGATTATATAATGCTAGACCATCAAGCATTCAACCTTTTCTCTCTCGTATTAAATCCTATGTTTTGCTGTCTGGCATAAATGATGTCCGGATTGAGTCTACAGACTTCTTCGCACACCCGCCTTGGTATAATTCACACATCATTGTTATCAATCCCTTTGAAAATTATAAAAAGGCGACTATTTTTCAACTGCTTTATTTATTTCATCGCTGTCAATATAAATGGTACACTCCTGTATTCACAGATTGATCTAAAACTGCAGGATACGTTGACTGTGGAATTTATTTTGATAATACCTCTTTTAATTACAGCTTCCACAAATCCTGCTCCATCTTTACTGCTGAAGCTATGGCTATATACCATGCACTTCAGCATGTGAATATTAGAAGTGAATGTAACCTCTGCGTGCACATTGAAAGTAATAGTATACTAGAGGTTTTGAGAAATAATAACTTCAAGTGTCATCCTGTTGTGTCCAAGATTTTCAAATTGATTGATTCTCTAACTAGCAAAGGATTTGAGATACGGTTTTGCTGGATACCAGGCCATATGGGAATAGATGGGAGTGAGAAAGCTCATGCGGCCGCTTGGTCTGCACCTACCCCCAATCTGCCTTCAGTTTCATCAATAGATGTGAGACAGGGAATTAAACATTTCACAGTCTCTTTGGCAGGAATCCTGGAATTTGTAAGTCTGCAACAAATTTTTTTCCATCTTTCCATTAATCATTCCATTATCAATTTTAACTCTGCGAATTGCAGATGTTAGACTGACTCGCCTTCGTTTTGGTCACACGCGTTTCACTCATAAGCATTTATTCTTAAATGACTTAAATCCATGGTGTGAGATATGTGATGAACCACACACAGTGCGTCATATTTTAACCTTACAAGATTTGCTAGAAGAATCACCACATCGCAATCTCTTTGCGTTTTTAAAAGCCATTAATTTTATCTAATTTTAAAAACTTTTTAATCACAATTAGTTTAGTTTTAAATCTTATAAATATGTATATCATCTAAACAGTACATTTTATTTTTATATTTTAAACTAATTTTAACTTTTTAATGATTTGAGCATAGAAAGAGGTTAAAGATGACTGTGTCAGCTTGTCCTTATTTGGACCTTGTGAGCCATTAAAACTATCCAATTTAACTTAATTCTGTGGTCATCCACATTGTGTATTCATCCAACCTTCTCATTTGTTGTATCCTCTTTATTTCGTAGCTCTTCAAAATACTCTGCCCACCTTTCAATTATTTTGCTTCCTTCACCAATTATTTCTTTATTTTTACAAAAATTTATTTTGGGTTGACAACCTTCCGATGTTTTTAATTTTTGAATATATCCTATTATCTCCTCTATCTTAAATAGATTTTCCCTTCCTATATTACTTTTCTTATATAACTCTCTGTAAGGCAATACGTTTGATAGACCATCCTTTATAGAACTTTTATTTTTAAAACTTTTCGTTTTGTCTAGTTCCATGGGAAAGCATTTTTTTCCTGGCATTTTTTTTCTCATATGCAGTCATCAGCAATGTTCATTTCATGGTGCCTTTTCCTCGTCTCCAAGGACAACTTTTGTTGTTTTCAATATAATGTTATTATTTTTTTCAGGCAGGTCCTCCTGGTCCTTTAAACCAAAATTCTTTGTCGATGGCCCAAAATTATATCGCTTGGATTTCTTTTGAAAACCCTTTTTGTCTTAAAACCACACGCTTTTCTTGCTCTTCGGCCTTTTTTAATCTAAATCTTTTTTTGCCGATATTTAGCTGCAATAAAGTAATGGTGCGTGTCGACATTTGTGCTCCTTTAAAATTCCCAACATCAAAAATATCCGGTGCATGTATTTTTTCTATTATGACATAAAACTTGTTTTCTGTTCTGCCATCTGATGATATCCAAGTGTATTTAAGTACCTCTTATCTTTGGGAATTGGTCGAAATAACTTTTATATATTATCATTACAAGCAAAATCCAATGTTATGAGTCCACTTCCATTGCACACATCTTGTGGACTGAACTTTCTAACTGTAGGTCTAAAATTACTTAGTCTTATAATGCTAATTCTTTTATTAACATGGGTAAAATCCATGTTTCCTCCCAAGTACTTCTTTATAACAAATCCAGTTCCATGTATATTTCGTCTTGTACTTACACTGATCAAGTAAATATATCTCCCCAACTAAAAAAAAATGTCAT
Source organism: Latrodectus hesperus (assembly GCA_037975125.1). Taxonomy (NCBI): domain Eukaryota; kingdom Metazoa; phylum Arthropoda; class Arachnida; order Araneae; family Theridiidae; genus Latrodectus; species Latrodectus hesperus. The sequence continues at coordinate 63,037,843 of CM075852.1, forward strand.
TTTCCTTCCATCTAACCTTCTCAGTAGTCAACAAGTCTAATTTATATCTATTCCTCAGTATCTAAAATTATTTCACTGCTCCAGAGGGTTATAAACTCAAAATATTCTATAGTACAACTTTCATATACTCTATTCGTTAACCAATTGTCTACAACTTATCAGTTCGAGTTAACTGAATTTTTAAAGGCTTCGTAACACTAGGTTTTTACAAGTTCAGGTCATTAGCTTCAAGTCCAAACCCCAACCTAAAGAACCAGGGTGCTCTTTTTCACCCAGTATGCCCTTTTGTCTTGCTCTGCTCGAGTATCCCAGTAAGGATACTCAAGACGGGCTCCTACTGGAACAGCTCTCAGGGCTAACTGCAAAACTAGCTATGTCTATTTTTACTGGAGCAAATGAACAAAACACTTTTTAAAAATAATGTTACTATAAAAAGAATGCATTTTTGTATAAGTCAAGATAATCCTTACTTTAGTTTTGAGAAATCCTGAAAGGGAAAAATTAGGGATTAGATTGAGAAAGATAGAAGACTTTCAGAATGCCAAGACAGCACAAATATTTAAATTGATCATTTCTTTTGTGTGAACGTTTTTAATTATGAATGTGTAGAAATGTAAAATTGTATATGATTTATTAGTGTTAAGTGTGATTAGTAATTAGCCTAAAAATGCTTATTTAGATATATGCCAAACAGGAAGTATGCAAACTACTCATATATTAGTTATATAAGTAAGCAATCGCTAGGATATACAGTTGGTAAACAGGCCAATTCTCCATTAAAATAGATCCAGCAATACATATTGTTCAAATCCTGGACAAGTTCGAGCTACATGAAAATGGTTATATTCACCTACCCACACAACACTAATACTTCAGGTTGGCAAAAGCTCAATATTATAATAAATTTATCAGCAAAAGAATGGATGATTTTATATTTCAAGCATTTAACTTGTATAAATTATATTCCATGTACATACGCACTTCAGAATTCTCCATCAATTTTTAAGGGTATCACCAATGGCAATAGCGGGATATTTTATGTCTGCATGCCAGGATGAGACAAATATCTGACGTTTTTTTAAGTGCTTCCATATTTTCTGGAGAATGTTTTATCTATTCTCCAGTAGAATATATAGCTCCAGCAAGATAGAGCAATAGCTCAACTTACGGAAGTAAGGAGTGCATGCATACTCACAGTCTTATTATATCTGTCTGTCTAATGAATATTTTCCCATAGGTTGAATTGAGAATGAGAGCAAAATGGAATGAAATTTGTATCAGAAGTCGATCTCTGGCTAACTGAAATATTTTTTTCATTTCAAAATTTTAATTAATTTAAAACATAATTAATGTAGTGTTGAACTCCTTTTAAAGTTGCGTCTGCAACGATATATTTAGAAAATATGCAAACATTGTACTCAGAACTCTTGCTAATAGAAAGAAGACAGTGATTATTTTCCTCCTTTTAAAATTATCATCTATGTATAATAAGTAGAAATAAAGAGAAAATATTTATGACAAAGACCTACTTTCCACAACTTTTTTTTACAAAAAATATACTATTTTTATCAATTTTTAAAACTATTCTTTTTTTTTTCATTGTAATAAACATACACGTTTTGCATTGGGAATGTAAATAAAAATAAAGTTCCAGCAATATTTTTTCCCCACTATAAGTGTCATCAATATCAGAAGAATTTCACTTTAGAATTTCTAATCAAAAATTTCATAACTTGATATGTACGAATATCAGTAAAAGCATTGCTTATGCTAAAAGTTATTTATCAACAAGCAATAAGAATTTATGATGCTTTCTTACAAGCATATTTTTTAAATTATAAAACATATTAAAAAGTTAATTATAATTAAAAAAGTAGTATTTAATTACAAGAAAATACACTCAAAAGTAATATTTGATCAATAGAATTTGTGATAATGTCAATTTTCTCAGAATTATTTAATAAAACTAATTAGTGTTGGTAAATAACTGTAACATTGGAAATGGATATATAAAGCTTGTTTTATAAAAATTATTTCAATTAAAATTTCCAAAAATCTTTCAAAGTTCTTGAATTCTGGAAATATTTAAACAATAACATTAATATTTTTACTTAAAAATTTTTTTATCTAGTTTTTTTTAAAAATTAATTTTGAGAAATATCTTGGTTTTCTTTATATTTAACTACAGCTTTAATCAGATACAAGAGTTCAAGTCAAAAATGTTCATTAAACTTATGTTTCATTGACGACTCAGTCTTTGAGAATAAAAATGTTGATATTCCTGAAATACATATCTGTTTAAGACTGTGCTTTATTATTGAAATTATGTATTGCTTATCAGACGTTTTATCATCTCACTTCCATAAATGTCATTTGATGAATAAACCAAAATTCTCGACATAATAATCGTTAACATTAACATAGAGAGTTTGAGAAATTCTAATTTTATTCAGTGAAGAAATTTTATTTCACATTTTAATTATGAAAAACACTTGCATATAACTTTTTTTATGTTAATGAACTTTTTATAGAATACCAACACATAAAACTTCAACTCTGTTAATCTATGATAAATTGAGCTTTGGTCAAGTTAAAAATTTAAGTGCTGTGCATAAAAAAATTTCCCAATCAATTCCAACATGAATTATCTTGGTTTCAAAGAGTTTTTAACAACTCAGTTGTCTTTGCTTTATCCTATAAGTTTTAAAATGAAATATACTCAAAACTAACCAATAAATGCTGCACAATATATATAAACATTAGTCTTTATTCAAACAAAGCTTTTAACAGGAATTAATGCAATAATTTCAAAAATAGGAAATTTCTAAAAAAGGAAGTAGAATCTACTTCACAATAATTTTCTATATTTTGATAATTATTGTTCAGAAAAAGGAGGAAATAAAACTATGGGCTACATTTAAAAATATACACTTGAAATCATTACAACATTCACACTAATGGTGAGAATGAATCTCACAAACTTTGAGCTAAAAATCATTGAAAGATGTGGAGTACTCAGCATAAAAATTAAAAATAATCCTTTCTTGTAAATAACCAAAAGATTTTAAAAGCAATTTGTAATAGTTTAAGAGAAGAATTCTTCAGGAGGCTTAATAGATGGAGGTTAAACTGGTCAAATCTCACTAAATTCTTAACTCTTGAAAAAAGCTACTTTAAAAAATATTTTTTTTTTAAATACATAGGTTTTTAGATACAGGAGAATATTTTAGAATAAGAAAAAATATAAACTGTGGAAAAACATGAAATGGACAGAGCCTTTTATTTAGTAAAATAAACTTATAATTACATGGAATAAAATCCAAAGATAACTTTAGCTCCACAATTTTATACACAAAAAATTTACACAATTAAAATGAGTCATTCAATGAAATATTACTTTAATATTTTATTTCAACTTTAAAACTATCTTATGTTTACATTCAAAAATCTTTATTATAGATTCAACTTTTTATGATAAGATTCAATACATTGTTCTTCTCTAATAAAATCAATCATATAAGTAAAGTAAATAATAATTTCTTATTTCACCGGCTTTTAGTTTAAACATATTTTAAAAATATAATCACTTGAACACATGAAAACACAATTAAAAATTAATACATAAACATATTTCTATAAAATGAAAAGCTCAGTAATCAAATGAAATGTCAATTTGCATTATATACTCAAAATATGCATTCAATATTCAAAATATATCTGAAAAAATTGATAATGAATTTGAAATTATGTTATACATGTTCAAAACCCCACATAAGTACAGGAACATCTTTTTTCAGCATAATAATATAGTTTTGCTTAGGTATATATATTATACACACATTTCCTTGCAAGTATTCATGAATATTTACAAACCATTTCAACCAATAGAAATATTTATCACTTTGAGTAAAAAAAAATATTATGAATGCAGGCACAAATATCAATTTTTCAGTGCCCATCAACCTTAAAGATTCATCGTGACATGGTGATGAATGTCATAACTCAAATTGAGCATCTTTAAAGTTAAGGTTGATAAAAATGACTACTCAGGAGTGAAATAAATCAACAAATTAAAATGCTATAATATACATAATATAGATTTTAAAATAACTTTCTTTTAGTAATTATCTTGGGCAAACAATTGTTGTATCAGATATAATTACTATCTTTTTACTTGAGATGATTCCAGATCTCAATCATGATTTGATAAAATAAAATTTTCAATTCTCAATTAATGATTGGTCTTCTTGTACCTGACAATGATAATCAAAAGGAAAATTTTCAGCAATTTTCAAGTGATCTTAGAAGCTTGAGTGGAATGACGACTTTTTTTCCCTTTGATATTCGAGTTACAATCTAAGACAGGTAAGGTTTGCTTTTGCTGGCATGTCCATGGTAGAGAAAATTCACTAAAAAAGAAAAAGCATTATTTATAAGAACAGAATTTTTATAGGTAAAACTAAAGTTATTAAAGATTCAACTAAAATAAACTGAAACTAAATTATATGAAAAATATAATTTGTTAAGATATTTTTAAGTATGACAAATGCAAAATTAGCTTAAATTATTTAGAACAGAAATTTTTTTCAGAAATTAGAATGACATTTCAAATAGGAACAAGATGAAACCTTAAGAAAAAAAAAAGGAAAATAATTAAAGTAATAAATGTGTAGGTAAAAATAGAAATTAAAACCAGACCAACCATGAAGGGGAAAAAAAGTGTGAAATGAAAGAAATAAAATTTGTTTCTTCTCATTAGGACAAGAGAGGAGATATTTCAAATTTACTTAGGTAAAGATTTTAAAGAACAAACAATACATTAACGAACTGTTCTCAACACCTTTAGAAAAGAAATTAAAATTTGAAAGCAAAAATAGAAAATATTACATATATAAAATTCTAACAATATCTGGCAGTGTAAAATGTTTACATTTTTCTTTAAAATTATAGCAGCAAAGTTATTAACCCTTTAGCGGTTAGGGAAAGTAGCAGTTTTCGCTTACTTAATTCGCGCTGTACTGCGACTAAACAGCAGTCGAAATTCGCAGCTGTTTTCCTCCGCCGTTCTTCCGAAAATGTCACCCTTCTGTGGCGATGGGGTGGATAGCTCACCTCGCGTGTTTTATAAAATTCTTAAAATACTTTTAATACATAAATACCAGTTTTTAAGTACTTTAAAATAATTAATTAATGATAATTTGTAAATTATAAATGATAATAACCAATTTTATAAATAATAATCGTTAAATATAAATACAAGTTTATACAAATATTAAATTGAATACATTCTTACAGTTTGTTTCGTTATTATTCCTTGCAAAATTAATGTTGCAAAAAATACACTCAATTCATTTGCATTAGTTTCACTCCAATGATGAGTTCGGGAATGTTCTTTGCTTTTAAATTTATTTAAATTTTCAGCAGCAAAAATATTGGTTTCAGTAACAATATGATTTACAATCTCATCAGTAAAAAACAACTCGAAGTACTCAAGTGGATCCGAAATATTTGTCATGCCAGCTTTTATTCCCACATCACCAGTAAAACTAAATCGGCTAGGAGCGGGAGAACTTGAATCAATTTGACACCAGTGTCGTACACTCGAAAAATCTTCCTCATCGCTTGAATCATCTTCCGAGCTTGATATATTATGAACAAAGTCGTCATCAGATTCAAAACTAGATAAGCTTTCTGAATCACAATCATAATCATCGTCATAATCAATAACATTTAACTTTCACTTTTGAGCCATTTTTCTTTACAAGCACTCAAAATACCACGCCAAAATGGCTATATAAACAACAAGGTAAAAATATAAACAACTTCAATCATTATGAAAAGAAATTCATGGAATCCGTACTGCCATCTGTAGACAGTAAAACTAACTAAATTTGTGAGTAGGATTCGTTTGTAACATTATCAATGCAAAATAATATTGGCGAACGAGCTCAGCTCGTCAGCGCGCATTGGGGGAAAATTTAACTACGCGAGCAGAACTCGTTTCTAACCTTTTCGGTCGAAAACACGCTGCCGAGCGGAACTCATTTGCGCGCATTATGAAGCACGATTTGATTGCGAGCTCAGCTCGTTCATAACCATCAAAGGGTTAATATACGGAAATATTAAGTCATAAAACAAGTATAAAAACTAGAAAAATAAATAAAACAAAATTGAAAATTAACTTAGCATGAAATTATGATAAGGCAAAGTTAGTTGTTCACTGAGTGCAATGAACAAAATGAAAATACATGTTAAAGGTTGTAGCGCAAAAGATTGAAGTGCAAAACATTTTATGAGTATTGTAAATATAGAAAGAGACACAGCAGTTCACAGTAGCTTCACACTGCTTCCCATAAGATCAGATAAGTGAAGCATCATTGACAGAAGCAGTGATCTGGAGGATGAGCTATTCTCCTTCATTAAGTTGCAGGAGCTATGTGGATTGGGGATGTATTCAAGTTAATCTGTGATGTTTAAAGTTTTACCATTGGTATGGCATGCATGTGGAAAGGAGGGTGCCAGTTCAAGTGTGACCTCGTCACTTGATCGTGGCTCAAAATTATAAAGTGATTGGTGTGAATTCTTCAAACCTATTAATTTTAAAGTACAATCTGAGTACCTTAAAATTAAATTATAATAAATTAATAAGGTTAGCCTGCACTGACATGTATGTACATAATTATGCATATGCATAATTATATATACATAAATATTATCAGCAGTACAAAACAACCTAGGCTAATAAGGGCAAAACTAAATATATGCCAAAGACTAAGATGTCTGTTATCTAAAATTTCTTGAAAGTGAACATTACAAATTCAATGCCTTAAATAATAACAACAAAAGTTTCTACAATTTGCTTAAATTACTCAATTCATTACTTATCATTATGGAAAGGCATAAACATAGTTTTTGTAGAAAAAAATGAAATAAATTTTTTTATTATCTTTGTTACTGACATAAAAATTATTTATAATTTAAATAAATTGAAATCATATCTGCCAATATTTAAACTTGAAACCTAGAGATTTTTCCGATCATTCATATCAACACATAAAACATGCATTTACAATAAACTGCTTAAGAATAAAACAATTTAATTACATTTAGTTACTAATAAATATAAGCTATAATAAATAAAAAATGACAAATAAAGAACAATGACATTCATTTGAGGCAGTTAATAAACTATGAGAAAGAAACATAATAAAAGATCTGAATGAATGAATTTAATTGCAAGAAATTGAATGAATGAAATAAATGAACATGAATGGAGAAATTAAAATGAGAGAGAAAAAAATTCATACAATATATATATTACAGCAAAAATATATGTGCTTGAGAAACCTAGACACTTTTTTTCAAATATTTTATTTCAGAAAAGTATCTTTCTTATTTAATCCTGTAAATGGTTATCAATAGTTGCTTTAACTACTATAAAAAAATTTCATTAATAATTTCCAGTTCACAGCAGCATTTTTATATTCCTCTTCCATTTAAAAACAAATTTCTATATTTACCTTAAATAGCATTACAAAGTTATAGGGTAGATTTAGGAACACAATGTGCATATAAAATTTTATAATCATTGACCAGAGTGCTCACATTATTTCTAAATTAATTAACAATTTATTACCTCTGTAAAATTTATCAGATTGTTTAAAAAATTATAAGCTTTTTCTCTAAAATTAATATCTATAAATAAATAGAACTTAAAAAGTGTTAGCAAAATATTCTTGGTTTTTATTTTTAAAAATTATAATTCTTATTGAAAAATAGATAATGTAATATTTTGGATTTTTCATTACTAATATATAAATTTTGCTTTCAAATAAAATCCTCAAATTAAAATCGTGAATCAATTCTAATTTATTTTATGAAGGCTCAATTTGAAATTAAAGTTCAATTCATATTTAAGTTTTCATTTTCAGAAAAATAAATTTTGAAAGAAAAAATTGAAACATCACACATGCCAATTGATTTTATTTCAAATTCTCCTGATTATTATCATTCTTTTGAAAAAATATTAACTTTAAATAATTCAATCATTAAATCTAATAGATTATTTAACTTGATTGTTCAAATAAGAATAATAAATTTTACTATAAGAATTAACTAATAAGGAAATTTATATTATTTTGTTTAATTTATTTATCTTTTCTCTACATCAAAATAAAATTTTATTAAATGTTTGTTTTATAAACAAAATGGAAAATATGAATAAATATGCTCAATAATTTTTTACTTCAAGTTCTATAATACTGAGAATGTTATTCAGTAAATATTTGAATATATGATGCAGAACTTATAAAATTTATAATTATACAACATTCAGTATATTTTAACAAATTTACTTAACTAAATCACTATTTGATTTTCCTGTTAAAAATATATACCATATAAGATTCATACTATTTAATAAATAAAATGGAATTAGAGAGCAAAATATTTGTTTATTATGAGGCATAACACAGATAAGGTAGGAAGAATAAGGAACAGGTTAATAGTGGTTTTTAACATATTAGTAAACTTTTTGCTCACAAGGGCTAATTGACTGGGCTTTAAGGTTAAAAGTGGACCCGTTTTGCTATTTATTAAAATGGAAACCAGAGAGCTAACCATTTAGTATTAGTTCTACAGAAAATAAGGAAATAAAAGACAATTCAAATATATGTGTAAGATTTCTAAATGAATTGCTTTTTAAATTAAAGTATTTGAGTATCTTTTCAATGTAAGTTTATGGGAAAATGTTTTCAAGGTGATGAATAGTTTAAAAATACACCATTTCTCTTTTTTTATTTAATTTGCAAATATTTTTGCAGTTTTTAATTGAAATTACGTCTATGAATGAAAATATAATATAATTACCAAGGCTGAAAGAGAGGAATAAGATGTCCAAATGCCAGCACTGGTAAGTGGTCTGTAACTTCAATGAATTCAACTGAAATTGAAAAAAATTTCTGAATCATGCCATCTATATTAGCTTAAAAGAATACAACAATTACAAATATTATATATCTTTCTCTCTCTCGAAACAATTATTAATTCAATACATTTTCAACCTACATAATACAATGCAATTCTAAAATTTAGAATGTTTCACTGTATAAAAGCTTTCAGAGTCAATCATTTTACTTTTTTAAAGTTCAGAAAATATATAGATTATTTTTTAATTTCATCAATTTTAAATTTTCCTTACAGTTCATTGATGAATTTTACTGACTATAGCACATTTATAGTAAATATTAGTAAATAAAATGTGATAATAAACTGTATTTTAGTTACATACTAATCTGTTTACTTAAATAAGTTTGTTTATAGAATTATGCTAGAAACCTTTGGGAATAATTATCAAATATAGCATTGAGATTTTTAAATATTTGGATGTTCACAATTTTGCCTTACAAAACATAATGTTTAAATTATTGAATCTACCAACAAAATGCCACAGGCAGAAAAAATGATTTCTGAATTAGTCTCTTTTGTTATTCACAATAAACATTTTTATCTGCTTCAATCAAGCATTTCATAAATTACAGAAGACTTTCAAAATTGTAGTAGTTCTAGCCAGTTGATTTTGCTGGTGACATGTACTTTGAACTTGTATACACCTGCTGAAGTAAAAGCTGCCAATTTTAATTTAAATCTATGAAAATATGTAATGGAAACCCAGAATTGAATATCTGATTGAATTAAATTTTTTAAAATTTATCTATAGAAGAATAAAACCAAATCCAATAAGTTTATCAATAATTTTATTTCTAATTGAATGCATTTTATTCCTTTTTTGAACACCAAAAGTTACAGAAGATATAAGTTTGTTTTCATGTTTTTCTTGTCATATATAATGAATATTTTTTGCATATCTATAGTATAATAGTTTCTTATTCTAATTTTTTGAGAATTTCGATTTATGACACTCAAATTTTTATTTTTCTGTATCAATTATAGACTTATCAGTAATTCTGTGTGTAACAAAAAGAAATGAATAATTAAACCATGAAGCAAGAGTTGTGAAATTTCACTGTATTGTAATAGAAATAACAGTTTAAACAAAGAGGATTCAAAATTATTAATTTATTAAACTATTTTGTTGGGATAATATAATCTGCTGTACTCAATTAAATTTCAGAATATTCAGATTGAAAGAAAAGTCCAAAAAATTAATCATCTGAAATCTGAATCTCTTGCACAAGATATTAGAATATCTAGCAAGAAAAAAGTTAAATAGTTATAAAGAAAAAGCAAAATAATTATCTACAATGCCATCTTTCCCAGTTTACTGAAAATAAATAAATAAATGTGATGAGCATTCTGGAGAATAAAATAGTTCCATAGGTTTTCACATAAATACAGACTGCAAATCCAAAAGTGTGCAGGTGCAATGGTAGAAAGTCATGCTCAGTCTGTAACCAGAAAGATGAAATCTTAAAAGATAATGAGATTCTAGGGAAAACAAGATATTAAGAAGCCCTATTGAGATTTACTAAGTATTTCATAACTTCAAACTTTTCTTCTGACTAAAAGCTTTAAGCTAGCTACAAACTAGTTGATTATTGGGGAAGGAGGAAAAACGTAAATAGTTTAAACTAATGAAAATTAGCTTATATTTTCTGCTGTTTCCAATTTGGACTTTCGTTTTCCTAATGCAATTTTTAAAATAAACTAAAATATTTTAGGTACAAAAACTTTGAACATATTTATGTTTAATAACTTTCTTGCCATCCCAACAATGAAACTACTTACTTCAAATAAATATGTGCTTAAAAAACACTAAATAAAAATGTTCACAACTATGAATTTTGAGACAAGAAAATAAGATACACTGAACATTACGGTTCTCATTATTTCGGAATAATTGTTTGTATAAAGATATCAATTTGTATTATACAAGTATGCACAAATATTTGTAAATTACCAAAACCAAAAAAATCTGAGTAGTAATTTAATTTATTCCTAGCATTGTATACATATTTTAAGTTATAATAGGATATAACAAATGCTTATCATAATTTACAGGATTTATATTACTCAAAACTGATTTCATTTAAGCAATTATATCTAATATATATCTACTATTATATCATTATAAGGCTAAACAACATAAACATGAACATATTTTTTCTTTAATTACATGTACTTTCCAAAACATAATTTAATCTTTACATTTTACACAGATATTTTATTGAAAACATTTTAAACACAATATATAATTTTCTTTAAAAATTGCTGTTACTAACAATATTACAAAAAAAAACATGTTAAGCTCTAATAAATATTACTGCTAATCATTTTTTTAAATAGAACAATTAGTAATAAAATGCATAGAAATTATTTACAATTTCAATGTCAGTATTTAAATCATATTAGTTATATCTGTAATTTAATTCCAAATGCAATTATTTTAATGCAGCAGTAATATGTACTTAAATGAAATATTTAAATACATGAAAAATGACATTCATACTTTAATCAATATAAAACAGAAAATGCAATATTGTTATATAAATTTTTAACTGTCCTCTAACAGATTTCTTGAAAATTATGTAAAAACTGTCAGTAATTTTTAGTTCCAAGATTTTTCTTACTTTTGTCAAAATAATCACTATTGGATCTCAAAAATATTGATAATACATACAAATTTAAAAAATTAGTGAGCAATCAAAGATATGGACCAATGAATTGTTGGACAGCTGTCAAAAGTGCCAAACATTCAGGTTTAGCTTGGCTCACAATAAGAGAGAATCCATTGTAAAATTATCCTATTTTTTTAGTATGCAATTGCATATTAAATATTTCTACAAAAAAATTCAATAGTTGAGGATGGAACAAATTTTGGAAAAGTGTGCATCGCGTCTGACAATAAATGAAAAGTTTATTTGAAACAAAAGTAAAATAAAGCTTGAGTACAAAAACACCACTTTCCCACATAATTTAGCCCTATTTTTTTTAAAGAAAATGATCAAATTTATTGCTATTTTCATAACTTAGAAAGATTACATAAGTGGATTCTAAAACATAAAACTTTTAGAATTATCCTATAGGGATATTAAAATTATTTTATTTTTGAATATATTAACATTTTTCTTCTAAGGTTAATGATAATGAAGAAATATATCTGCTAGGATGTATATTACGTAACATTTTAATTTATGAAAAAGTTTCAAAGATGCTAAGGACAAAATAATGAAGGATATATATTTAGTTAGTAAAGTTGAGTCAGGTTTAAAAGTTTAAAATTACCCTCAAATGAAAAATGTTTGGTTTATTAGGATTACAAAAATATATTGCATTAAAAAAAAGAAAACAACACTTACTACAACTTAAAGCAGGTACTCATTTTCTGTTTTAATTTTCAAATGAATAGAGAAAAACAGGAGATGGCAAGTAAGCAGTATTTATCAAAATGGACAATGAATAATCAAATAATTGAATCCATTAGAAAATATGTTCCTTTAAAAATGTCCTAGTTTTTTACAGTACATAGATTTTTTTTAATTTGTTAATATTTTCATTGCAAAAAGTATCCTTAAGCATTAAATATTGATTGCAAAAGTCTTATTTATTTTCAATGAATGACTAATAGAGAATTAAAGAAAGCTTACAAGTAAATAGCCACTCTACTCTGTCCATATAATTATTTTTTAACATTTAATTTACAATATATAAACAATCCATGAAATTAATAATTAATTAAAAGTCTAAAATAACATCACTTCTTAAATTAAAGATATACTGACAACAGTTACAACACCACTTAATTATACTTACTATGTCTGGGATCAGGATAGAAAGAGTGAGGTTTTCGGTGAATATTATTATCTCCATCTTTGCTGATCTCCCTATAATACTTGTATTTCAGCTTTTGGCTGACTTTTTGTTCCCTTAACCTTTGCATATCCCATCTTCACAAAAAGTAAAGTTTTTATTTAAATCATTTATCAAGGCACTAATAATAAGACAAGTATGATTTCATAATCTAAAGAACCTACTTTTTCTAATATCTTTTATGATCAACAAAGATTATCAGTTTACCCAGTCAAAAACGAGTTAAATGATTAACGAAACAAAATTCTTAAATTTTTACAAACAAAATCATTTGATGACATTTTAATTCCTTTTACAAGAATAACACAAATATCTAAGAAGGAAATGCATCTCATCTTTACAATCCTTCATAATAATAGATTTTTATTAAATAAATTTAGGACATTACTTTGTTGTTTGGATTTGATGAATTCCAGTTCTACAAAAATAAATAGATTTATTAAAATAATGATATTTGAAAATTTTTAAAATCTCATCTAAGATTAATCAATTAATTGATGACATTCCATCGGCATATTATCAAGTTATGTAAAAAAATAATTATTTGTTTTATTGGAAAATTATTAGTTACTTTTCAAGGATTAACATCTTATAACTTTAAACATAAAAAGAAAGCAATTTTTTAAACTAAAATTATTATTAATAAATAACATCAACATTTTTTTAAGTAAATTCAGTTTCTATGATGTAATAATCAGAATTTACACTCATTCGATGCACATATGTAGAACAGAAAAGCTGTTATTTTTTCTTTAGAAAAATAACAGCTTTTTTTTTATTTAAAAGATTTATGAAAACTTTTAATTAAAATTATTTACTGTTACATTTTAAAATTATTTACTGTTTAAGATATAATCAAAGCTATACTATGGATTAATAAAGGTCAAAAATCACTACAAAAATAAATCATCCCAATTTATGCAATTATAAACAACCAACAGAAAACCAAGAAAAAGTGCTAATACCATGCTTCTATGCAGAAAAATTTTGGGAGATAACTTTCAGGAATACACTATTCTGCTACAGTACATGATCAAAGAAGAATATTTTATTTATTACTTATTTTTCCTCTATGTTCATGGAAAATATAAGCAAAATAGGAAGGAATGTAAATTCAGGAGTAGTTACAGAAATATATATCATGAAAAATAAAACTGATTTTCTCTCTGATCCTGCATCAACAATATTGAACAGAAAATATCACTTCAATAAATATTTGAACTAAAGTTCACCATGGCCATGTGGAAGAAATGTATTATTATATGGAGTAAAAGGTTCCAAGTTCAAGCCTAGCCTACTGTTGAAGAATGGGAAATGGATAATAAACTTTTACTTTCTGCATATATATATTTATATAACGTGGGTGATTAAGAGTTTTCGAGATTTCCTTGTGGTGGTGCTAAGTCTAGAGCATATAGTCTACTATCGATGAAATGTCTTCTAAGAAAATAAAAATTAATTACTCTTACAACTTTTAATAGTTAAATTAACTCCAATGACAGATCAAAATATTTTATCTTAAATATTTGTTAAGAAATGCACTATCATCAGTTTCCAGAGTCAGTTCAGTTGGATGAATTTTTTCAGACCAAATTTTATTTAGAACAGCTTAATGTTCACTATAATCTTAAAAAGATAGAATATAGAAATGAGTGATTTTTCATTACAAATATTTTTTGCAGGATCTTTCATTAACCAATCTTTAAATTGCTATTTTTCCTCTTTTAAGAAGTTAATAATTCTATCCATTTTAGAAATAAATAAATAAATACACTGCCAGCAAAATTAAGATTCACCTTCAATTATGGTATAATCAAGAATTTTACTATCATAGCATAGACTACATTAACAATTAAGAATTATCTACACTATTTCCTTGTAATATTCTGGATAAAGGAAAATTCAGCACCTTATAACAAATTTTTTTTTTAATTTTATACATAGAAAAAAGTCTCTTAGTAATACAAAAATTTTCTTTCCACAACAATCAAAATATTATAAAAATGACACTGATCCAATTAAAACAACATTTTAGTATTGCATTTAACATTACATCTGTATTTTTATAGATAAAAGGAATAATTTAAAGCAGTTGCAAAGTGTCCTCAATATTCATTTATATATACAAGAAATCCTCAATAAAGGATTTTGTATGCACTTGATCTCACTACTTAAAGAAACTATTTTTTTTTCCTTGTAAAAAACTTTATATTAGTTGATTATCTCTTGCTTATCTTTACTTTTCTTAAAAACAAAATAGACAATAAATATAAACAAATAATAAACTTTCTCAATCAAAGATGATATTAGTATGATTATAGTATAAAGTGGGATTAAAAAGTAATAGATCAATAATAACAAACAGGAAAAATTACTGGGATAGCAGTACATTTATTTCCACTCTATATTACAGACAAATTGAAGTGGGTTCATTATGACCTATTAGTTATGAAAGCCCTCGTCTCAGATTGAATGCCAGTTACTGATAAATGTTGTGCCTTTTACTTTGGCATGCACATTAGTCTGTGTTTCTTGCAATTTTGCCCTTGAAAATTTTAGGGTGCTTGGAAATTTTCTAGGTTTCTTCTCTTGCAACATTTGAATACTGTTCACTATCCATGAAATTCCTCAGAAGTTTGCTAAGGAAATTATTCCTCAGAAGAAAAATTATAGGGTGGATGCTTAAATGCCTTACACATCCTTCACCCATTAGGCTATCCACAGTGCAGCCTCAAAATATTGAGATGGGTGTAAATTTATCGAGATATCTTTGAGTATTTAAGAATATTGAATTTACAAATTCGTTCTAATTATACAAGACAAAACAAACTTCTATTATGAAGATAGCATCTTATGTTATGGAAAAATGCTTCAACATGGGAGTAAAGTAAAGAACGGAAATGCCAGATTTTCCTGTATATATAGCGGCATATTATTCGCAAAATCTTTTTCCAAATTGTCGCATAATCCGCAGCAATTTTTCAGTCGAATATTCGAAAATATGTATTGCACATAATGTGGTGCCAAATAAAATAAAAATAAACAGTATGATTAAATATATAATAAATTATACAGAAAAAATATTTATTATCAAAAAATTTGCTTCGATCCACCTCAACACAAAACGCGAAAAACAGATGTAAGGATGACATTGATCAATATCTGAAAAAATTCTGGTAAAATTTATTGATTTTTAGTTTTTAATAACTTTTAAAACAAGGTTAGACATATTTTAATAATAAAATATATTTATTTTGTTAATAGTTGAATGAAAGAAATGAATTATTTTTCAAACAGCACATTGGATACATTTTTCTTTTGTACTGAGCATGCTTTGTTTTTCCTCTTACATTCACAAGTTTGTAATGATTTTTTATTTGCCTTACATACAGCTTTTAGATTTAATTTTGCTAAAAGCAGTGTAACTTAAACATTTTTGCTTGCCCATTATGATATACAAATTTGAATGTTTCCAGAACAAAAAACCTCAGATCAAAACAGAAGGTGAAATGTAAGCAAATTGCAACTGTGTTGTTCCGAGAAACTAAATTTGTTCTTGAATGTAATAGGAAAGTGCTGATTATAGTTAAAATAAGTCAGCCGAGTAATGATGCCATCTATTATCTATTTTACGAAACATAAGCTGCTTTTATTTCATAACTTTAATGTAAGCTTTTCTGCACAACGAAATTCGAAACTTTTTTAATACATAATTCATGGATTATATATAGGAAAATACAGTTCTTGAGAACTTTTAAAATTAAAAACTTAACTTATGCTGAAACTCAACAAATATATTTTATACTACAACTATAAAAGTAAATTATACAGTAAAAATTTTAACCTTTATATCATAATTCTTTAGATTCATTTCAATGAGAGAACAATATTAAATTTAAAAGAATAAAGGAAATAAAACTTGATTTTTTAAATTTTTTATTCATTTTTTTGTAATAACTTTTTTTATACACTGCATTGTAATAAATATTTTTATTGATTTTGGATTCAAAATGAGAAATTTTTATTGCTACTTAAGAAACAATTTTAAAATTATTTTAATCATCTTCAGTTACAAATTCAGATTCCTGTAAACATATAAAAATTGTTTTTAGATACATGTATAATAAAAAATGGGGACTGTTTTTTGTATGTAATCAATAAAATAAAACATTCAAAATGTATATGTAAGTACATACAAACACTTTATATCATACATATACTTTTCACTAATATATGTATATACATATACTTATATACATTAAACATACACATATACATTAACTTTATAACAGTCAAACTTCATTTATACATTTCCCATTCATTAAAATTACTTTTCCATTTATCTTGCAACATTTTATATTGTTGAATAATTCAGTCACATTTTTTACTATTAAATCATTCACAGGCAGTTTTTCTTTTATAAATCTAATGTTTTATGAATAAAAAAATTTTTTTTTGTATGTTTGAAATTAACAGGCATTTGGAAAAAAAAAAAAAAAAAAAAAAAAAAAAAAGGCCACCAAACCTTTCTTCACAGAAAATTGAATATTAGAATAGATTGAGATCATTTATAAGAGGCATATGAATGGAGCTTTAGTTTAGCGTAATTTTCTCTTTTGTTTACTTTTTTCAATTAGTTTTGAATAGTGGAGAAGAGTTTTTTAATTTTAAACTAATGACATTAAATAAAAATAAATCTTATTTTTATAAGAGAATAATGAAATAACAGTATTTAGCAGTGGAAAGGGTAAGAAATGTGCAATTTAATACATATTTTTCTTAAGTGGTTTGTTTCTTCAAAAATATACACATAAGATTCTATTGAATATATACATTGACAAATATATATAAAAACTTATAATAACAGTTATTATAAGAACTCATATATAAATAATAGTTGAGAACTGGACATTTTTTGATTAACTATACTAATATTATAATGATAGTTTAATTTAAAGTAATAACTTAAAGAGAAAATTTATGCTAATAATATATAGATAGGATGGATAGTTAAATCTTGTCTCATTCTATTAACTTTGTCACCATAACTATTATTCATTATTTATGGTCACAATAAAGGATATGAAGGCATAAAAAAATCACAATGATATGAGATGATTTGCAAAGTTGCAATGGAAAAATAAGGAAATTAATGCTTATATTAAAAAGACTAAATGAAATGCAGTAAAAAGTCGAGTATGAAGTTAGGAGTAGCAATTGCAAAACACTGCAAAAAGAAATATGAAGCAAAAAGTATGTACAAAATGCATTAGTTTATTCATGAGTTCTAAGAAAAAGTGTACAGAAAGTAAATAGAACATTTCTGATCAATACTCAATCTGTTTTTCCTTTGACCACAATAAATATCTGGATTGTAGAGTAATAAAATGTATTTGCATTGTATTATCTTTACTTATACAGATCATCTTGTTTTGTATATACACTTCTCTAATTCGACAATTAAGTGATCAACCTTTTATAAGTTTTATGGGTCTTGAGCATATTCAGAAAGTGATAAGATGCAGTGGATCAAACATAGACCTTATCACAT
Source organism: Latrodectus hesperus (assembly GCA_037975125.1). Classification (NCBI taxonomy): domain Eukaryota; kingdom Metazoa; phylum Arthropoda; class Arachnida; order Araneae; family Theridiidae; genus Latrodectus; species Latrodectus hesperus. The sequence continues at coordinate 63,056,222 of CM075852.1, forward strand.
ATGAAGAGTGTGTAATATCATTGGACCTTTAACCATATGAATACTTTATTGAAGGCAAAAATACCAACTTTCCATTGTCATTACATGATGTAAATGTTGGAAATCGCACACAAACCAATGCAAGTTGTATGCACTCTTTTCTTTACATGTTTCTATGAAGATATTGTTTGGTATTAAATAGATACTTTTCTACAACTTCATAATTTACTTCTTTATGTAATCTATTTTACTACGAGGCCATGAGAAGTTGTCTTATCTATAGTAATAGACATTTCTTCTATACCTTGATACCTTTTTTTATGACTTGGCTGTCAGTGTTCTATATTAGAGTAAAGACATAACTTTATTAAGCATCCTGTATATTTTTCTTTTCGCAAAATTCTGCAAAAATAACTTAATAGAATTTTGCAAAAAGAAAATATATTTGTAGACCAAAACATCCATTATATCATCATACTTAATGTCTAAATATCTCGATAATATTAATAAATGAATGGTTCATTCTTTACACTATTATGCAAGTACAATATTAACAAGAATTTCCACAAATGCTTGTATTCTTTAGAAATACATGAACAACTTTGTTTAAACAAATTTCTTTTTTATATCCAAATAGCATATATTATTTACCTCTTACGGCGGCGTTCATCAAGCTCACATTTCATATGCCTTCGTTCAAATACAGAATCATTGATATTCTGTAAAAATTTGAAATATATTAATTATTTAATGAAATAAATAAAGCTAAAATAAAATAATAACAAAATTATTGATAAAAATATCAAAATTTTATTTTTTATTATTGACTACAAAGAATTTTAGTAACAGTATAATATTAAATAGAGTCAGTACAAAAAGAAATAACTAATTTCCAGATACTAAAATACAATATTTTTAATTACATAATTAAAAAAAAATGTATTGCAATGAAAACAAGATCAAAAATGTAATATTTTAAAAGATTTTATTTTGAATATATTTAATTACAGCTTGATAATTAATTTTAAATTATTATCATAACTTTTAACCTTTTCGTTCCGGCGGTACAACTGTTGTACCACGAAAGTGAGTGGCCCAGAAGACGGCTATGGTACAACAGTTGTACCATGGATTTTTTTCTCTTTTCAAGCGCCTGACTTTTTCCCGCTAAACTTTCTTCGGGAAGTTGAGGGTGATTTAATTGCTGCTCTTTTGTGTATGAAAGTCGTAAAAATTGGGGACTTGTCTGAGCGGCGAATTTTGGCGAAAAACGGTTTTATTGGCTCCTCTTTTAAAAGGGAAGTATATTCATCCTCACTTTAGCAAATTTTTTCATTATAATGAGTTACTTTTTTCGTCACCAGAAAAAATATTTTTGATGTCTGCACGTCGTAAAGGGTTGACTGATGAAGAAATTAAAAATTTATTGGAAGAATATTTTGCAGACAGTGATTCTGATTGCTGTGATGAATCTGAATGCAAGGGTATTAGTTTTTTTGACGAAAATAATGATGCAAATTCCTCTGTGTCATTTGATTTTGATTGGCGTAAGGCTAAAGCAGATGATAAGCCCATAATTTTTAAATTTAAGGGGATTTAAGTATTTCTGAGCCAATATAAAGGATTTAGTTGAAGAACACGAATTTTTTTTTATTTATTTTTTCAGAAGAAATTTTAAACTTTATTGCAGATGAAACAAATAGATATGCTTCCCAAATATTAGAATTAGATCCGGGAAATAATAAAAGAAAGCATTGGACAAAGTGGACTAATATTGATGCACAAGAATTAAAAAAAAATCTTAGGACTCATCTTTATCTAAACGACCCATTAAAAGAATAACATCAAAGATTATTGATCGAAAGATGAATTGATTGAAACTCCTGTTTTTAGAAAAATTATGTCCCGTGATAGATTTTTTAATGTGTTGAGAGTTTTTTACATTTTACAGACAATAAAAATAAACCATAACTTGATGAAGAATATGACAGATTGTGGAAATTTTATGAACGATTTTTGATTTTTTTTTAAATAAATCTTTTAAGGAGCACTATCATCCGTCTGAAGAACTTGTAGTTGATGAAGTCATTATGAAATTCAAAGTAAGAGTGATATTCAAACAATATATTCCTAAAAAGAAAACAGTGGGGAACGAAACTTTATAAATTAGCAGACAAATATGGCTATTCTTTTGATATGGAAGTGTATTTAGGTAAAGACAGAAATAAAATGAATCAAGGAATTTCTGCTTCCCATAATGTGGTATCAAAATTAACGAATTCCGTGAAGAATAAAGGCCATAAATTATGTATGGATATTTTTTTTTTCTTCAACGGAACTTTTCTGTGATCTGCTAGAAAAGAAAATCAATAGACATTTATAATCCCTATAAACATGACTATTTTTGGTTTAACCCTGACCAAAATTGCTGGTTTTGAGATTGATATTTTATCAGTTAAAATAAGAGAATCTTAATGTAATATTAAAAGTTTTTCATAATAATTTACACATGAAAAAGTATGTGTTAGGAAAATCCCAATTCAAAGATTTAATAGTCTTAGAAACATTTTCATTAAGAAACTGTATTTATTGTAATATAAGAGCTTTTTTCATATTCTGGATTTTTATATGAACTAATGAAATAAATTTTTTACAAAGGAATAATTTTGATTTAGTGTTAAAAATTTGCTCTTCAAGGTGAAATATATTTTATTCAATGTTGCTCACTGAACTGTTGAATCTAAACGTCTCTCTTTAGAGAATACTAAACGTCTCTTTTTTCTGACGTGCACGAATATCGGAATAGATGCTAGACATCTTTCTTGATTTCTTCATTTCAAAGTATTGTTTATGGAAAATATTCCAGGGCCACATTGTATTTTTTAATCTCACAACAAAAACATGCTGGTAGAAATAAAATAAATATAAAAATGAAAATACTTCCAATCATAAATTGAGATGCGGTAGATATTTAAAAAAGTTGCCTTTTCGTTGTGTCAGTCTTCTATGTGGTTTTAATTTCTGTATAAAATTAAACTAATCATGATTTTGGTTTTTAAAAATAATTTAATAAGCATAGTTTCATAAAAGTTTAAAACGCTCTGAAGATAAAAATTTATTCTCAATATAAAGTTAATGTTTTCTTGCTAATGTTTTGATAAGAATTTTATAAAAATATTTTCTGAGACAAATACGAGTATATTTTGGAATGTACTATTTAAATGAGCATTTTCAAATTCTCAGTCATTGAGAAATGAACTGTTACTATTTATTGTATATCAAATGTAATTTTATTAAACAATCAACCTGAATGCTACATTTAAAGGAGAAACTCAAGATTCGTCTGGCTACATTTAATGTACAAAACGTTTCATACTTAGTTACAGAAACACGCAGAAAGGAAAATTCTATTTTTAAGTTTTTTCCTTAAAAGTGAAAGATAAAAAAGCATATATTTTTAACCATTCAATACAGAAATTTGTCATAAATAAAAATACTTAAATCAAAAGAAAACTGGAATAACTATTGTATTTAACACACAAACCTTTAATCTTTTTCAAATGCAACTTTGGCAGAGTTTGCTTGTACTTACTCATAAAAGAAAATATTTGTTCAAAATATCTTCATTTATTAATTAATTTATTACATTAATATTAGGCAGGCTGCTTTTATGAATGTTTAAGAAATATTTAGTTAGTTTATTGCTTATCATTTTTATTATAACTAATTGCAAATTCATTACTTTAAAGAAGTCTGTAATTATTTTAAATAATTATTTCAGAAAATTCTCTGTAATAAATTAATATACGCCATATCATTTTTGAAACAGACTAGATTTGTTTCACAAATGCATGTATATAATCTTAAAATTCTTATAACATTTCTTAATGTGGTATGTAAAACAACGAAGAGAAAAAATCAATAGCTTGTCGATAAGTATAGTATTTATGGTAACCACATTTACATTTTCAAGAGAATTAGGGCAGATCTAGCGCGGCGTATCTCCCTCAAAAGATTAAGATTCGTCATGGCAGCACTTAAATAATTAATTAACTTCAGCACTTAAATGGGGTGAAAATGACCTTCTCCTTTCGGACGAGGGGGTGGAAATGTCATCTTCTCGCGCCGTCCTAGGAGCATATTTTTTTAAACGGGGACGCCGGACTCAAAAGGTTAAAGACTTATTTTTGTTGTTATAAGTGATGGCATTTATATCAAATTTTTAGTCTAATTTAAAGAAATATTTCTATGGCAGAAAAAATGTTTAACAAGCAAAGTAATCTACTGAAAATGAGTTGACTGTGAATAAGTCTCAGAAGGCAATGAGGAATCAATTGGATGTTTTATACTGCCTTTGCTATTTTGCTCGATATTGACTTATTATAATTAATATATTGAAGACAGTCTTAAAATAAATAATAAACTGCATTATAATTATCTTGAAATTTGTTCAACTGATTATGATTTTAATTGCATAAGACAAATTAACTATGCATGCACTAAAACAAATCATTGTGAGGTGGATAGGGATCACATAAAAAAACACATTAAAAAATCGCACAAAATTTTCAAAGTACAGCTATAAAAAATACTTTTTTCAACATAATTAATAAGTACTCTTATGTGGTGAATAGTGGTCATTTAAAAAAAAACTCTTACATAGAAAATATGTTATAACTCGAAACCTCATAAAAAAAACTAGGAATTTTTTTAAAAATGAAATCAAGACACATATTGTACATGTGGGACAATGATCTCCAGTAAAGGAAAGCAGAAAAGCTAACTTAATTAAAATAGCACATATTTTAAGTATAAGATAAATAAGAAAAAATATATAGGCCAGTACTAAAATTGGAACTTGAAAGCACTGGATATATAAATCTATATACTATGGTAACAATGCATATGTAATGTAACTGGCAGATGCAATACTCATGTAATGGGTTAAATATGTATAAAAAATTGAAAAACTAAATGGCAGATCAAACCACTTCATTTTTTATTCATAATTTCATCAATATGTTCTTATTTGATTAAAATTTTCATATATTACAATCAACAGATAAGTGTATTAATTTTACTTTGCTTATGCTTATCTTTTATTTTCAATTAGTTCTTTATAGAATGTTAATTTAGATCATAGGTTCCCAAAGTGGTCCAGGTGGAGCCCCAGGGTTCCTTAGGAGATCACACGGGGGTCCACCTAGATGTGAAAAGAAAACAGGGATTCACAAGCTGTAAGTGGAGGTCCACGAAACATTTTCTGGTTTTCATAATAAAAAACAAAAATTTTAGCTTGGATTTACCAATCAACGTAGGCAGGTAGCATCATTCACGAGGTAGATACTCAAAAATATTCGAGACTTAGTTCAAACACAGAATTGAATAGAATAATAGATAATAGTACTCGGTAAATTGAAATTAATGAAGCAAAATATTAGTCGGCGCGAATTCTCCCAGTTTCCGCACTTGTCACAGATAGAATGTCTCAATCAGGATATTTAGACGTACACTCAACATTTAAATACCCTGCATGATGACTTCAAAAGTAGATTAGAAGATATTCTGATGATGGAAATACCACCATGGATCATAACCCCATTTGATGAAATGGAAGAGGCGAATGTGGTATTTCAAGAGAAGCTACCTGAGCTCAGCATCAATGAGGAACTGAAGGTGAAATTTAAAAAAGGCTATCAAACATTTTGGCAGCAGGCAGAAATCACTAAAAATATCCTGGGCTGTGGGAAATTGCGAGAAAATTTTTGATAGCGTTTCCCTCGTCATATCTTGCCAAAAGAAATTTTAGTGCAGTTACCAACCTGTTAACAACAAAAAAAGAAGAAGATTGAACATCACAAAAGGGGGAGATTCAAGATTACTTTTAACAAAACTGAAGCCAAAAATTGATAATTTGCTGCCAATTCATCAAGTACATCCGTCTCATTAAAAGTATGACTATTTTTTATTGTTGATTTACATTTCAGAGTTCATTGTTGATTTTTTATCAATTGTTGATTGTTTGTAATAAATGCTTATAATTTTGTATAACCACAAGTATTATTTTAATAAATAGGACACAAGAAAATGCACTACTTTTTTTTCTTCTTAACACCCCCAATTGAGGGTGATATTTCATAGGAGTTTTGAAAATATAGTAGACATGAAGCAGCAGGGGGTCTACCGAAAAAAGTAAAACTTTGAAAGTGGTCCATGAGAAAAAATGTTTGGGAACCCATGGTTTAGATCAATTATTAAAAAAGTTTAGAAGTTTAAACACAGTTTCATGTTCAAGACTAAAACAAATACACACAAAAAAATTTCTAACATCACTATTTTGATTGCTAAAATAAAAACATTGAACATATCAATATTGAAATATCATCAAAAATTATTTTGATCAACAGATGTTTGTTTTCAATTTCAAAATATTGCTATGAATAATTTACTAACATCAATAAATGTTACAATGCATTTCTTAAGATAGTAACATATGTTAATGTGACATTGATGGGAAAAATATTAAAGATATTTTCTATATTTTATTTGTGTATAGCATAATAATATTTATAAAGTTCTACTTTATTAGAATTTTAAGTATGGAAAACAAAAAAAATTTGCTAGCATTCTTGATTAGATAAATAACATTCTTTCTTTAATACAATTATAGAAAGATCTGCAAATATTTAACAAATAAGACAATATAGCACTGATTAATTCAGAATCTTTAATATTGGCCAAAATGTTTTTATTATATAATGATCTAAAATTAAAGAGCATTTTTCAAGTAACAACTTAAATAAACTTTCTCATTTCTTAATCGCTTTTTCCTTCTTTCATCCTATAAGTATTAAGTTCAATGCACAATAAATGTTTCTGAAGCTTTTTGCTTATATTAAAAATTTGTACACTTACAAACACATTATTTTAATATATAAGAATAATTTTTGACTATTTAATTGTTCTGATGTTTTGTTTTATTTTAAATTATTAGTATTAGATTGTAGACCTTGGCCCACTTATAGGCATAACAGCCTATAAGTGGGCCAAGGTCTACAATCTAATACTAATAATTATAACAATAAATAAGTGGTCAGTCTATTGCAAACCCCCCAGTGTTTAGCATAAATAACAGTAATAAATAATTGTAAAATAATATATAATACTTATTTATTAAAATAATGTTATTTTATTACATATAAAACATTTACATATTAAAAAAAAGATACTGTTTTCTTTATTATAAAAAATAGTACTTATTTATTTAAAAATAACTTGCATCAAAATTTATAATTAATTATACCTCTGTTCCTTCCATTTGGTAAAAACTTGTCACAGGTTTTAATTTCCACAAAGGCACTGAAAAATTTAAAAATTTTGAAAATCAATAAACAATTAAAAAACATTTATATTTAAAAGGATAATTTTAATATATTTAATAATATATTCATTTTGCAGCAAAAATCACTTCCGTACACCTGATTGTTTGGAATAACTTAATTATCTCATAATCTCCTCTTTAATTTTGTCATATTTTATACTATGTCATGCCGCCTCTTATTCATTGTAAAATATTCATAATAAAACTTGATAAACCATGTATTATTATTATTATTTAAATATTTTCTACCAATGCTTATTTTTTTTATTTTAAACATTTTATGGTTTAAACACAATTTCAAATATTTCTACTTAAAAAAGACTGAACATAACTGCAGAAATTGTACAGGTAAAAAAAAATGATTACTTTTAAGTAAAAATTATAGTTGTAAAGATATTTTCTTCTTGTTTATATGCTTGTTCACACGAGCTAATTACCAAACAGGTCAGATGAAAAAATACAATTAATGACTTTGCATTTTCCAGAAAATATAATTACTTAGTAAATGTATATGCATTCTGGCATACTAATAGATTTAAAAATCATACACATTTTTAGAAGCTTAAACAAAAGACTTTAATGACAATGTAAGAAACAATATAAAATAGTTCAAAAACTTGAAATTCAAATACATGATCATGAAAAATCCCACCAGTTTTAAAAGGAATAATTGGAATTGCTTATTTACCATCTATTTGAGGGAAAGAGTAGGAATGCAATAATGATTGATTATCTGGTAGAAAGTATGCACAATCTGTTGTGAGATGATCACGTTTTACTAATATTTTTTTCTGCTTCCTGCCTCGCTTTTTATGAATTTTTAAAGGAATGCTTTCAGACACTTGTTGTATATTTACAGTCTCTGAATTTTCTGAAACAGATGAGGTGGAAGGTTGTGATGAAGATGTATTTGCAACAGTCTTAACTGGAACAGTTTTTGGAGGTCCCAAATAACGTCTAGAAGAACATAAATATGTTAGTATATGAAGCAAGAAAATAGAAATAGTTCATTTAATAAATATAAAAGTATACATATTTATATAAGATTTCTTCTCCTTTCATGATAGATCTTGATAATACCATAAAACTGATTATTTCTTATTGAAGAAGTGAATAGATGATAATCACAGAATAAAAATTTAAACAACCACTCTTCTTTTTTTCCAATCAATATTATAGGATGCCACAAAACCAATTATTTCTTAAAGAAGTGAACAGATAATAATCATGACAGCTGGAAATAGTAAAGAAAAGTTAAGCAAATAGTAAAATTTAAAAAAAAATGTTTTAAAATATCTTTTTTGTTATGTTATTAAAAATTTTTTAAATAATATTTTAATATTTCAATCGGCACTAAAAGTTTCCAATAATTTAGTGAGCGTCTAAATTATTGGAAACTTTTAGTGCCAATAATTTAGAGCTATGTCTGCATTTACAATGATGGATTCCTTAAATGATGGATTTCTTCAGATATTTCCATTTTTCACACCACCAAGAATGAAGTCTTTTTTTTTAATACATAAACTTTTTAATTCGTAATAATTCAATATTATGTAACATTTATATTTCTTTAAAATTAGAACAATTGCTGAAAGATGGCTTTTAAATTTATAGAAATGCATGGACAATTTAAGCTTTCTTCAATTTTTATTTTTCAAATCTAGAATAATCCTTAAAAAAGTGAAATAAAGATAAGAAAATATGCATAAGACAAGTAATAAGAATGATATTTTAACAGAGATATGGATTCCTGTAAAATAAAAAAATTATTAATAGTAAGCATAGAGATGAAAGAGAATGCAAATCATACTTAAAAAATAAAAGTACAAAAATGTTTGATAATAATGAAAGATCGTATAAAAGATGTCTCATTATTGGAAGAGCACTTGATTATATATTATTCATTTGCCAATCAACTGGAGCATAAAATTAAATTGTAAAAGAAAACAGCATATAATGATAACTACAATAAAAATAAAAAATGAAATAACAAATAACACCCAGGGCCTGACTAAGCTTAATTAGAGCCCTGGTCAAAAACTTCTTTGAGGGTCGGCTTTACAACAACAAGCTTTCCATTTGATTTGAGAGCCTGGGACAACTGCTCCATATACTCCTTCCTCTCTTAGGGTCTGATGACAACACTAAATGAGTAAGGAATTTATTTTCGAGATGTCAACTGTATGGACTGGATCTCTAACTGCCAACATTAACAATATAGGTTGTAACAAAAAATATTTTAAAAAGTGTTTTTTGTCTATTTCAAAATTTTGATTGCACAAAATGTTTAAGGGAGCAGACAATCATGCTCGATTTCCAAACAAAATGATAAAACTACAATGGATCAGTCATGGTACAAACTAAATCTGCCCAGCTCTTATTCGTAATTTCTAAAAATAATTTATGTCTTACCTTTTCTTCATATTATTTTTTCTTTTTATAAAGGTAATTAGTAACATTTTTGAACACATTTCTCTTTTTTAGCTAGTTTATTGGGCAATCCATTCTCAGTTATTCCAACATGATCTAAAACCCATTACTAGATTATAATCATCCTTTCAAGGTTAGCAGATAAGGAAAGGTAAGCATGATTCAATTTTTTTCATTCCACAACATTATGAGCAAAAATTTCTCAGATGTCTGATTGTTTGTTAGCTAGTGAGGTTTATCGCTCAGCTGTCATTTTTTGCAGATGAGGGCTAATTAGAGGGATACATGGTTAAAGTGGATTCCGAACTACTGTGAACATCTTTATTCGACTGAAGGACTGTTGAACTGAAGGAAAGAGAGTTAACTATTCGGCTGCCAGCTCGGCCTCGGATGTCTGAAAGGAACTCTGAAAAATGATTTGGGGTTGAATGATTTCAACAATAGTTTGCTCAACTGCAATTCTAATTCCCTTCATGGGTCCAAAATGAGCTGTAAGAAATTGAAAATTTAAAAAGCTTTGAATATATGATAGCTAATTTTGGTGAGGAATTTTGATCCAATAGTGAATATAAGTAGCCAACTATTCTTTGGATATCTGGAAAAATTGCCACTACAAATACTATTAGTTAACATTAATTAAAGATGACTTTATAGTTCAAGTAATTTTTTTTATGAGATAATTCTACCAAAAGGAAGTAGTGTGCTCTTGGTTTTAATATTTTCTGCAAAAATCAAACTCAAGTCTTCAATAAGTATTTAAAATTATTATTAAATCACAGAACATAAATACATTTAACTACTAAAATTACTTGACACATAAATAGTTTGTTAATAAAAATTAAAAATAGTATTTAATATATTAAAAATACTGAATTGTATCAAGAATTCATTCTATCAATTTATAACATCGATTACTTTATTTTTTATTACGCTTTGTAACAAAGATGGAGTCTTAAAATTAATTTTGATTACAACAAATTTAGAGACAGAAGATGCTTAAAATTAAATAAAAATAGAATTTTCATTATGAAGAGCTTTCACTAATTTTTTTAAAAATGTAATAAGAAATAAAATAAAAATAAATAAATAAATAAAAAAAAAACTGTGTACAAATTTAAAAGAAATTCATTATTTTCTTGTGTTGATCAAATAATAAAATATAATTTTTTTAGGTTAATTAAAAAGGCTCTTCTTTTGTCTAGACATCAAAATTTTCGCATATATATTGCTTAACAATATCTCACTCTGAATTACTTTTCATGATAAAAAATTCATATAGTGAATAATCAATATATATCATTTAATTTATAAAATCTTTCACACACAAGACATATCTGTAAAAATCTATTTTCAATTGGTCAAAATAAATTAATTTGCTTGAAAATCTGAGTACCTTGAATGAAGTACAGCTAACATCTACAGTACTTTGTTTTAGGAGATTCAGAGGACTCATAAACGACAATTATCTCGTAATAAATCCAATAACAAAGGTTTGAAAAACTATGCAATTCATGACCTACATTTGCCATCTATTTCAAAATCTATCTACTATTTAACAATTTTTTTTTTTTATGTTTTTCAGTACATGTACGATTGGCTAACTACTAATTAGCTTATTTCTTCATAAATACTATGTCCATTTTCATACAAATTTTTTTCTTTCAAAAATTAAATGTATGCTGTAATTAATGCATTATGCTCATCATCAAAAACTACAACCACATAAAGGTGCCACTTTAAAAACTTAAGACTGAAAATTTCAGGTTATAAATATTTATTGACATTTTATGCAATTTTAAAAATATGATTAGTTTTACATTATGAAATATAAATATATAAATTTTTAATATTGTATTCTTTTTTGAAAAATACTAGCCTTTGCCATAATATTTTTAATATTAAACTCAAAATTTGATGACTTTTTCTTCATATATGTATGTTTTATTGCCCATAAGTAATTACATTTATATGTAAAGTTAGAATTGGGTTGCAAAATTAAAGTTCTTCTTAACTGAAAAACTCTTAAGGCACAGTAAAGTTAAATTTTCTTTTTCATGGAAACAATTTTTTTAATAAACTATGACATCAGTACTTTTCAAGTTTTGACTTAATAAATTATATTTTATTACACAAACACACTCTCTCATAATTTTGTATACTTAATGTTGTTTTATCAATAATAACAGTTGTTCTATCAATCATCCATATATAACAATAATATCCATGAAAATATTAAAAATTCTAAAAATGCAACCATAATATTTTTCATTAAAATAGTCTAAAACTTATATTTTGGGATACCATTTTCTCTGTTATTTTAAGGACACGAGACCATCAATTTATATTCTGACTGTTTTATACCCATTCATATAATTTAACATTGTCCATTTCATTTACAGTATAATATCTGACTTCTTCAAGTAGATTACCTAATTTTTTCTTTAGATATGGCAAAAAGTAAGAGGTGAGCTAAATTCATGGAAGTCGATAGCTATTAATTTCTAAATTTTAAATCTAACTAAAAAAAATCCAAACACTCATTTTCAAGATAGTTTTTCATCAATTATGCAATGTTTCCAGATAAGCTGTTCAGAGAAATTTTTTTAATAATTTTATCCATAATTCTTTTTTGTTAAATCTACAGTATTTTATAAGTGGATTTATTAACATGTATAAATCTGCCACCATACTGTTATCTTGAACCATAGTGGTTTGCTACAAGATATTTAACAGAGACAAGTTTTAAATCTAATAAGCAAAGTATATAATTGAGCATTAATTATGTAAAGAATAGATGTTAACTTAGAAGAAATTTAACTAATTTATTAAAAATATGGCAATATGCACAAATTTAAAAGAAGACTATTTTTTCTTGTTGAACAAATAATATTAAAATACTATTTTTCTAAGATCAATTATGTTCCTTTTTCTGTTCAGGCACTGGAATTTTATAATTTAACTAATCCTCATTCAATGTTTTCTTCATGGTATAAAAAAATTAAACTTAAAGAAACTAACAATACCCCATTTAATTTATGAATTTTTTCAAGCACAAAAATACATAAAAATTTATTTTTAATAATTCTAAATAAATGAAATTTGCTTCAAAATTTAAAAGTTTTTGAATGAAGTCCAGCTAACATTTGTAAGTTCAATAAATACTTCATTTTGGGAGATTCCCTGATATCATAACAGACATTCCTGTTAAAATATTCAATTATTTCATTAAAATCCAAAAGAAAAGTTTTGCAAAACTAAGCAGTTTATGAACAACATTCTCATTTATTTTAAAATCATCATCTACTATCTAAAGATATTTATCTTCATAAATCTTTTTTACAACACTTTTTTTCTCTGCAAAAGTGACTTTTAAAAACTAAATAGAAGGATTTATTTTGATAAAGACCAAAACTTTTTATAATATCCTTCATTATTTTAAGTTCAGCTTATTTCTTGTGTTTTTAGCTAAATATCATGAATTGCTCTATATATTGCCCAAGTTTTTCCTTTTTTTAATTTTGACAAATCTAATTTATCATTAGCTTATGAATAAGGGAGTTTAATCATTGTGAGTATTTAAATAAGAATGCTATATCTGATTTTTTTTAAACAGCATCCTTAAGATGTTTGAATAGTAATTTTTTAAAATGGCCATGTTATTTATATTTGTTGAGCACAAAAGCCAGTCTTTTTAAATTTTCTAAACTTCTCATTACGCAGATGTCAAATACTTTTCAAATAGCCATTCTCCCAATGTTATTTCTTTCCAAAACAATGCAGCAATTTCAATGAATTCTAAAATCAACATTAGAGTTTTTAATTCAAATTTACTGATGAAATTTAAAATTTTCCTTTCGAACTCTTACTAATACAAACGTACATGCTTTGGAAGCCTAACCAACTCAAAGGAAAATACATTTTTAAATTTCCATGGGTGATGACACAATTATTCTTATCCTAAAAATATCCAAATTGTGCAAGGAGGATAACATCACAAAGTAAAAGAGTTGAATTTCAAATAAAATTGCTCTTAAATAGTCCTTTTAACTAAATTATTTTTACATTATTAGTTGAAATTTTAGACTTAGATAACACTTTTTTTAAAGCGGAATTTTCAAATAAAAATATCAACTTAAAAAATTTTTAAACAATCGAAATTTGTTTACAGTATGAACAAGTTGACTCCTGACCACATACACATATGATTTATTATTTCATTCCCAAAACTTCAGCAACATATAAAAATATAATTAAATTTTTATTCACTAAATATTCTCTCATGGATTTACAAACACCACGAGTCACTGTATACACTGCACAAATTTTCCCCATCTTTAGCTTGGACAAAGTTAATGTTATAAATTAATATCAGAATGTGCACAGTAATTTCTAAACTAGAAAAAGTCAAAGTATTTTTTATTGAAAATGGCAATAATTGCTTTGTGATTAACAATTCAATTACATATAAGATGGTGATTAAGTGGCTTTCTCTCAGAAAATTTTGTGATGTCTTCAGCTTGGCAATTTTTTCTGATCAACACTATCGTTATGTTTTTTTGATAATGACTTTTTGTATTTTAATAGTGATTGGTATAATTTATTTATTTTTTTGAGCAAAACCTGCAAAACCCAGGTATTTTAATTTTTTGCACCATTGATTACACACAAATGTGCATTCACTTCTTCTAATATCTATTTTGAATGCCATTTATTCTTTAACAATGTCATATTTTAACAGTTTCAGTGAGTTCCAAAACTGATATTTTAGTGTTTTTAATCCAAATACTGCAATGGAATAATATGAAATGTTCTGTTCTTAATTGCAATAACATTAACAAACACACTTCAAAACTTTATAAATTCAAAAACAAAAATTAGAATTACTGATGACATTACCACTCTAATTATCCAGGTAGTGTGATGAGGATAATAAATCTTGCACCCAAGACCAGTTAATTTCATATAAAGCTATTTCTCAAATAGTCTTTTTAACTAATTTATTTTTACATAAATGACTGAACTTAAATTTTAGAATCATATAAAAATTTTGCGTAAAACATAATTTTTAAATAAAATCTCAGCTAAAAAATTTTTAAGATTGTGTATCGAATTTAATTAGTACAGGAAATAAGCATTTCCCCATCTCAGCCCGTATGAAAGGGGTGGAATAAATTCCTACGGTCTGAAGTGTGTTATTTGAACAGGAAAGGCACTTCTTATCTCCTTTTCTTCTTGGAAGAAGAAGGCACAAGCTTGAGAAACATAAGATATCAGTTGAGAGAGTACTTCTAACAACCTCAGACATTTGGTGAGTAACCAGCCCTGTGAGGTTGTAGACAGATGTAATAAATATATTTCTTCTAAAAATTGAAGTCTTAATTCCTAACATCAAACACTACACTAACAACACATTGCAATAGCAGCGACCTTAGAGCTCAAGCATCTTGTACCTATGCTGCTTTTCTTGAAGGAAATTTGAATAATTATGGAGTCAGTAGTTGTTGTCAGAACAACATTCAGAAAAACAGACCCTTCATGAAAACAATCCTAAAAGCAGAAACAGCAACCATCATTAGAGAATGATTATGCAGCCTGACCCATACCAGAATCTAAAGGAAAAACTAGTAGAGCAGTGTTCAGCAAGCCAGACTCAACAAATTTGGCAGCTTTTAGCAAGTAAAAATCTATTAAAACTAAAACCTTCAAAATTGTTTCAGAGCATAAAACATTGAGCAGAAAACTACATCATTGATGATTATTTGCTCTCAGACCTTTTTAATTAAAGAATGCCAGTTCCAGTACAGATAATCCAAACATCAATTTTTCATCTGACCTCCACCAAAACGGCAGAAATCATTGACAGAGAATCATTCAAATTCATCCTAATAATGTCTTTGATCAAGTTATCAAATAAGAGTCATTCACAGTGGAAAAAAAATTGAGCTACGATTCTCTTAAGAGAAAAGAAAGAAACTACCAAACTTCGATCCCCATCTAGGAGCAGAAATCAGTGCCAGGAGAATTTCTATCATCTGCAGCGATCTTCTTCATGAAAACAAGCCTGTTTTTAATCATACCCACTTCAAAGAAAAGGGTTGCAAATATGCATCCTTATGCTCTTTCTAGTAAACTCTATTGCAGGAGAGAAGTATTCTTGAACTTCTCCTTAAGAGTAACACATCTTGTCACCTGGACGAAAATACAGATGCTTTCTTGTTGAGTCAAAGAGTGATACTTTCATAATTGTAACTTCTTAACAAAAATGCACGCAATTCATTCTTCAAACATTTTATGCTGCTAACAACCTCTATCAAAGTATATGGCCAAAAATCTATAACTGTTAATTCTGATTTAAGAAGGAATTTTATTTATTCATCTTATATTTGTAATGTATCTACTGTTAGTGACCTATTTTTTTATATTTTTTAAATTTATTATCAGATTTAAGAAATAAGACTCTCATAGATAATACAATGAATTTAAAAATGTATGATAAAGTATTTAGCTATAAAATATTTTCTGTAAAATCTGTTTTTGTAAATAATACATATGATAAAATACTGTTAAAATAGCCAGATATTATATAATTACCAAATCTTGATACACTTATAAAATGTTATACAGTTCATTAAGTAAATACTAAAAATCCATCAGTTGGATTTAACCCTAGACCTTTAGCACCGAACTGTCAAAAAAGTGCAGAAACTGAATTTCAGCCCATGATTCAACTTGGCCATATAAGACCATCAAAAATCCAATAACGTTTCTCCCCTGCATATTGTGCCTAAAAATGCACTGTTGAATAGCAACTGTTCAGTGATTTTTTTATCCTTAATGCAGAAACTATAAAAAAACATTACCCAATTCCTTGTATAATTAATTTTACTTCAGATTAGAATGGTAAACAAGTGTCTAGTCAAATAGACCTTCTCAAAGCTTATCAACAAATTCCGATTAATCCTCAGACATATGAAAGACAGCAATCTGCACTTTTTTGGACTTTTTGAAAGTTTATGCATGCAAATTGGTTTTTGTATTATATTCTCAACTTTCCAACGCTTATTGAAGAGGCAATAATAGACTTACCATTCACACTCTTTTCTTGGTGACCTACTTATAGCTACTAGTTTTGAAAGTGAACATCTGATTCACCTAAAGCTATTATTTTCAAAACTAAATTAATATAAATTGTGTATTAATACAAAAAATATTAATTTGGTAACTCAACTATTAAATTTCTAGAATTTAAAGTATCTAGCAGTGGTATTGAACCTTTAACAAATCGAGTAAAATGCATTTCAGAATTTGCTCAACTGAATAACCTGGCTCAACTACATTGATGTTTGGAATTATTAATTTTTATCATAAGTGTAAAGCAAATGACAGTCTAGCACTCTTAGTAAAATTTCTGGAAGGCTCTAAAAACAAAAAATAACACCCTTATTCTATTGCAAACAACAAGGAGCAGTTAAATTAGGAGGAAGAAGCTAATATTTCTTTTAAAATGAATTTTTCAATTGCTTAAGTAGTGCTATTAAGACACTCCACTCTAAAAGCAGAATTAAGTTTATGGATAGATGCTTCAGATGTAGCAATCGATAGTTCTTTAATGCAAATCTCAAAGAAATCCCTTTTGATTGTGATTATATGCCATACATTCTTTTGTAATATTTACAGACAAAAAACCTTTATATATTCAAACAAATTCAGTTTCCAGCAATTATATCATTTAGATTTCATTTTCCACTGTTCATCATGCAAAAGAATCTAACAACACTGTAGATGATGCTTTTTCTCACATTGAAATAGACAAAATACCTTCAGTATTTGATTTTAAAGAATTTACCTCTGATCAATCAAAAGATGAGGAATTACAAAATCTTTTTAACTGATAACAATACTTCCTTAAATTAGAGAAACATCATCCACTTGAAAATATCATCTTTTCTTTGCAAAATTTCACAAGCCACCCTTTGTCTATTCATTCCGAAAAGTATGCGCCGAAACCCAGGCATGGCAGCTTCCACTGATTTAATCACAAAGCATTTTAAGTCTGTCACCCACAAACATATTAAAGATATGGTTTGTAGTTGTGTTAAATGCAAAAATAGCTAAGATAACTCAGTACATCGAATCTCCCACTGGCACTTTTGCCACACCTGATGCTCATTTCACAAACATACATATAGAGGTGGCTATGAACTGGTTAGTTAGGGAATTGTTCTCATAATTGGAAGGCAGCAAGTTTAGTTTGAATCCCTGCTTAACTGAAGATCTGTCATATTCACTAAAAATGGCTGGGGCATATTAAATAGATTATGGTAGCAATGTCCTCTAAGGGAAATAATACCTCTGGGGTGGCAAGCCAAATATTGGGGGTTGTTTGTTTGGTCCCTGCTTCAAAATCACGAAGATTCCACCCTGCTGCTTCTAATCGGTAGAGCCCAACTCAGAGCTAGGTACTGGGAAGCATGCTAATGCAATAACTACACATACATATTGATTTTATTGGATTTCTTTCTCTTTCTGTGTGTTAACAACATTATTTGACCATCACTAACAGGTTTATAAGGTGCTCTGAAGTTATTCTAACAGAAGATATGATGCAGAAACAACCACATGTATATTAGCACACAGGTTATGATTTCAAGACTTAGTCACTATTACTTCAGAACAGGGCAGAAGTTTCAAATCACATCTATTTCAAAACTCACTAATATGTTAGGTTTTAACAGAAGTCAAATAGTGTCGTATCATTCTCAAGGTAATGGTATCATCGAACCAATGCATCAACATCTTAAATTCTCCTTAAAAGCTCACAATCAAACTTGGACAGAAATTTTATAAATAGTGTTGTTAAGGTTACACACTCTCTTAAAAATGACATAAAGGCAACCAGTGTATGTCACCACACATAGATTACCATGTGACCTTGTTTCAAGTAATTTAACTAATGAGTGTATTAACTCAACTTATGAGTCAAACTTAAGTAATATCATAGTAGCATTCAATTCAATCACTACTTCAACTCACAGTAAATTCAAAACATATATAAATTCTTTACTAAAAACCTGCACTCATATTTTTAAGATTGGATAAGGTTAACTCACCATTAGCACCTTCTTACACAGCACCACATTTAGTTATAAATAGAAAAGACAAGATTTTGTTTTGGACACTAATGGAATTTATGTTTATAATTTTTATAAACGGATCTCTTTTAAATCAATTGTCGTACTGTACGAATACTTTTTACACTCACTGTATTTTGATTTTTACTTTTTGATGGTAAATTAATTCTCAAATACAGAAGATGAGGTAAAATGACTTTGTAATAAAAAAATCACTTTATATGTTTATATAACATAATTATAAGTTCAATAAGTCTTTAAAAAAATTAATAGAACTTAAAGAATTTAAAAATATCAAAAATTCTTCTTAATCAAAAGATAAAAAGTTTAATTAAATAACTTTCTCTTATAGTTATCATTGCTAAAAATGCATACAACCGCTATAAATAATAAGAAACTATCCTTGCCTCTTGAGAGCCCGAGATGGAACTGTCTTAGACCTTCGACCAAAATATCGAGTAGCAAGAACTGGTGTGTTTATATTTGAAGTTTGACCATCCACTGGAGTGATAAATGAAGAATGATTTGCATTTAATTCTGTACAATTTGTTTGTGTATTACCCGTAGTTTCAACAATTTGTCTTGGATGCCTCTTCTGCAATAAACACATTCTATGTTTCCTATGATTTCTGTCCAAATGATTACGCAACTGTGAAATGAATAAAATCAAATTAAAATAATGAATGCTTACAGGTATAATACAAATATGAATGTTCTAAATTACATTTTTTCTCATTTTATTATAAATTGGGAAAGGCATTTTTGATAATAGCTTATAAATATTTATAGGAATAGCACAAGTTCTCTTTAACTTTAAAAATACATTGAAATTAAGCAGTATTTCATTAATTCATCAATGACATGAAATCACTGATGAATTTAAAATGTTTTTATCTGAATCTGAGCAATGCATTATAAATAGTTTACATATTTCACAAGATAATTTCACGATTAGATACAATAGATGAATGCTAAGAAAAAAAAATACAGAATAATAAAGTTAAATAAGGTTTATATAGGAATATTGTAGGGTGATAAAGGGAAGCTAACAATTAAATGAAATTAAATTTTTTTATATATAAAAAACAAGGTAGGATAAACAGAAATAAAAAAAAAAACTTAGGAAGGAAATTAAAGAAATTTATAAATCATATATATTAAGAAGAAAGCAATTATACAGGTCCAAATTTTAAAAAATGTATTTTATGCAAAATATTTTTAAAATACATTAATATTATTAAACAATAATAAAATAATTTTAATGAAATAAAAGATTTTTTGGCTAAAACAAAATGTTTTATCCCCTTTAAATGCTTTTATTTATTTCCCTCACTATTATAAAACAAAAAATCAAATTTATTATAAACCTACTTAAGCTATAAAAATAATATATATAATGTAAGTTTTTGAATTAACATCAATGTTCACTAATTCTAAATGTTACAAATACATAGTAAATAGAAGGGGTAAAAAATTTTTAATTCAAAAACCTTTCAATTCTTTAAGTCTGCAATGATCAAAACTTGTTTAATTCTCTGTTTTTTTGGTTTTTTTTTATTTTAGTTTTTTATTTTTTTAAAGCAAATTTCAAAATAGAGCAAATAATGAATGAACCTTTCTTGTACATGTCTATTTTTTTTTTATTTCACCTGTATAATGAAGAATCCAGTCTTTTAATACATTTATATCTACCAATATTTAAATTTTTGAAAACTTTATTAAAATTATTAAATCACATTAAGATTATTAATTAATCTAACTTTTTGAGAAAGTTTTATAGAATTAAAATTTATCTGAGCTCCTATACTGTTGCTTAAACATTTACAATAAAATTTGTTAAATCCAAACAATGCTGTTGTCTTTTGTTGCACTGAATGCTTGATTTTATGAGCTATTAATTTACTAATAATCAGGATTTCACAAACTAGTGGCTAAAAGTTAATTTTTGGACATTTTAAGTGTGGATTCAAAATAATTTGTATATAAAAAATTGATTATATGAGAAAAAAAACTTTTAAGGGTTCTTTTTTTTTTTTTTTCAAAGGGGGATTATCTTAAAGACATGGTTTCCCAGTGAAGTCCAGTAAACATTAATAAATTAAAACCAAACTAAAAATTTTTATCAATAACATCAATACTCTAGGGAAAAGTGTCAATAAACTTGCTCAAATGTGTTCATGTTTGTTTTCAAAATTGTAATGAACAATTTCAATATTTGCTGTAAAGGAAAATAAAATTGAATTAAATTATGTTTTTTATAAATAAAATCCCGGGATTAAGTAACACTGTACATCTGCATTTCTGTTTTAAGCTCACAAATAAAGTTGTAACAGTCTAATATAGCTTTAAAAATTGTCTCCCATTCAAAAACAAAGTTCAAATTATTATACTTAAATGTTAGAATAGTCGCCACATCTGTTAACTTTAAAGGTAATAAAAATATATTAACACTCTTTTAAATTAGTTTGACTTATCATGTTGAAAAAATTAAAATATTTTCTTTAGTCACAAATTAGATAACACCACAATTCCCTGCGATTTTTCCATGCAACCATAATTTTTTAAATATATATATATATATAATTCAAATTAAATCATACATTGTATAGCTGTATGATACAAGTTGGTGGCTATACAGCTTTAATGCACTAAACTTTCCGAATTCACACAAGATAATTATGTGACCGTCTCAAAGAATTTCAAAATCTCATGATTATATCACAAGTAAGCATACCTGTGATTAACAACCAAGTAAACAACATCCATGACTGATGTAGTAATCTATTATCAGCTCATATGACATAGAAAAAAATGGCAATTATTAAGGGAAAATATCAGAAACCACAACTACTTTAAAAATAATCATCTGCTGACAGTTTTTTTTTATAAAAAACAAGTATCTCATTTTTGAAATAGTTTTTAAGTAATCTAGAAACAAATGAAAAATTAAGAAGATGTCTACACTCCCTACAGACAATAATTAAGTAAGAATTTTTTTTAAGAACATGGCTGACCATATTGTAATTAATAAGACATAATATATGTAATACATACATTAATTTACATAAATTAAAATTAATTGAATTAATCTGGTTACAATAGGGAGTTTAATGGGAGAAAAGGTTTTTAAGCAAAATTTCTGAACTAAAATTATTTATTATTATCTTTTAAACTTTTGTTATTAAATTATTTTTTAATTGCATATTTATTTTGCAATATAATATTATGCAACTATGTTATAAATAATGGAATATCCTGAAATTATAATTTTTAGAATAAAAGTCAATTTATTTAAGTACAGTAAAAGTATATAAATAAAAGGAAATATATCATGGATAATAACTAAAAAATTTCCAATCAAATAATAGATCAAGCTACGTGAATAAAAAGCTAGTGGCAGTAAAAAAATTCATTTATATAAATTATAAAACTTTTCCTTTTCTCTGAAGCTATTGAACTTAAATTTGTTTTTCATAAAAAAATCAATGACTGAATTATTAATTTCTTTATGTACAAAATTTTTCTTCTTTTTAAATTTTTAAGTTACACAAATTTAAATTACTTAAAAATACAAAAGAATTAGATAATTCCTTTGAAAAAATCTTTAAAATTATGAGTATAAAATTGAGAAAAACTAGAAGAAATTTGTTATTCTTTGGGTCAAATTGTTAACCATTAATGAGTAAATTTAAAGTAAATTAATTCAACTTGCTTAATGTAAAGTAAATATCATAGATTTGGTAGATATAAATGTAACATTACTAATTATAAATTAATGAATTCTATAACTGTTTACTTCAATTCCATTCATAATTAATATAAAAATCACCAACTTTAAATTTTTGTGACATTTTATTAAAATTGTATATCAATTCTGGCAGTTAAAATTTGAAAATTTTCATTTAGAAAATATTTCTGATCCTGAATAATGAATTTTATATAAATCACAGATAAGATTTTGATGTTTTCTCAGTTTCGTAAAAATATATAATAATGTATTTATAAAAATTAGATTTGAGTTCCTTAGAACTGATCTAAACACGAATTAAATGCAAAAAAAAATTTTTTAAAACGTTGCATTTTTTAATGGATTTATGATATAGTTTGGCCTTTTGCACTCAATATCTTTCACACAAAGATCTAATTTACTAATAGTTTACAATTTAAAATAGATTCCCAGTTCAAAATTTGTAAATGAATTTGCTGAATAATATTTAAATTAATTCACAAATTCACTGGAAGATAGGGAATTTGGAAAAAAAGTATTCAAAGTAAAATTTATTTAATATAAATATTTAATCTTGATCAGCATTTCTTTTAATAAAATCACAAACTTTAACTTGACATTATTAGAACTCAAGTCATGTACATAAAATGACCATTATTTGATGAAAAATTAGAAGGATTACAAACCATCACCCATTTTTCAATGATCAAACATTATAAGACAATGATTGGTTTCTTGTCACTCAACAGTCATTTATTGCACACAAGGGATAATTAGACAGGGACCTACAGTTTGAAGTGGATTCCGAACTACTACAAACATCCAAGCCCAAGATGAGATTCAAACGCACTAATTGTTGAACCAAAGGTAAGAGCGATAAGACAATGAATACTGCGGCACAATTAAAAAGCATGACATTTACTACAAGAAACAATTTTACAGCTTGTAAACTTGTGTCTTTAAATGTTATTAAAAGATTAATTAAAATTCTTATTTTCTTTGATATACATTAGTTTGGATTCCAATTAGGAAATAAATTGGTCCTCTATGAATAGAATGCATTTCAGAGTTCTCTAAGTTTATATATGTATATCTTCACCTACAATTAACAACAGCAAATTACTGCATCAGGTAAAAGTATTCTTGATATTATTTTTTATAGCTTTTTAGGCTTGAAAGAAATAATTCATCTTTTCATATGAGGATTCTTTTATATTTAATTTTTTTTTTACTAAATTTGATTATATTCTCATGCCACATAGTACTATAAGCAACATTTACACATACCTGTAGCTAGAGTAAATACATTAATAATTCATGCTTTTACAGTATTTGGCAATATTGTATTTCCTTTTATTATTTGTGCAAATGGCACAGGTCATTACTGCAAGTTGTTTATCCTTAAAAATATTAGATTCAAAACACAGCTAAATTTTATTAGTCAAACAAATTTAACACACACGCACACAAGCATAAGTTTACTACATATAAAAACCTGCCAAGCTTGAGGGAAAGAAAATCAGTAGATTCTACTGATTTTGAGGGAAAAAAATCAGGAGACACTACTAGTGACATTTCATCTCGAAACAGAATGTTTAAAACGGTAGTAGCATAAAAAGGTCATTTTACTCTTTAAATTATACATTCTTAGAATGGTTTATTTTTAACATATTTTGTGTGTTACTCTTAATATTTTAATAAAATATTCATCAACCTCATAAAAGAACCGAGAAAGATAAAAAAAAATATTCAACATGTAAAAAAATAAACATCAACGTTTATGTCCCAATATTTATTTTATAGGGCAACTTTTACTACACTACTGCAATTTACAAATATTAAAATTATAAAATTACAAAAAAAAAAAACTTTACTAAATAAATTTAATTTAGTGACAATTACTTTGTTAGACAGAAATATTTTCCTAATTAAATTACTAATAACTAGTAATATTCCTCCTAGTTGAATTGCTTATGTAAACAAATATTTGGTGTCTGCTCTGAATGTTAAATTATATGACTTCCAGCTCGTAGGAGTCTTGGCAGCCTAGTGGTTACAGCATCCTCCTTCCACCCTGGACTCGAAACTCACAAAAACATATTTAAGAAATACATATTATCATTATATTACTGCGCTATCTGTTGATTATTTAAGTTCCTAAAACAACTTAATAGACTTTTCGTCCGACAAAATTCCGGTTATTTTTAAGTATTTCACTGAAATTGCCAAAAATTAGTAGATTTTCATATATTAGCGGGAAAAATCAGGAGTTTCCCGATAAAATCAGTAGAGTTGGCAGCTATGCATATAAATTCAGTAAAAAATATGCTCAGATATAAATATTATAACAGATAAAAAAATAATACAAACAATGAAAAACAAGATATTTGCAGTGATTATTAGATGTTTACCACCTTATAAGTAAAATATTTTTCATTAATTGCTTTACTAATGGGCATTAAAGTTTTGATTAATTCCTAGGCAAACACATTGGAATTTTATAATGACAGTATAATTTGCAGAAACTATCACTAGTTTACGAAATAGTCATACTTGTTAAATAAATCAGATCTTCCCGTGTGTTCAGAAGACACAACAATACATTAAAAAATATAGTTTTATATTTAAATTTGTATTTGGAATATATTTCCAAATTGAAGTGTTAAAAGAATTTCAATGACTTTACTTGAAATTGCAGAAATAGACTTCAATGAAGTTATATGACTGGAAACTTTTCACTGGTAAGAACATCATTAATTAAAAATTCCTGTAAGTGCTATTTCTCTTTCAATTTCTTTATGCATTTGTAAATGATGAATACTGCATAATATTTGTTCTCATTATGTAACACTGTAAAATTTCTGGTACCTTTTTGCTATAAAGACCATTAATAAAATGTTTTGTAAAGTTAATTTCACTGGATTTTATTAATCATACATTGGTTAATTTCATTTACCTTGCACAATATAATTTGGAACACATCTCATAATATTGCATGTATAATTTTAACAATAACAAAGTTCCATAGACAATTCTACAATTTTTTTAAGAATTGTTCACTAGGAAAAAAAGTGTACAGAAACCAAAAAATAAAACTGTACTTCCGTGCCAAAGAACCAATGATATGTAGATGTAAATTTGTGTTGAGAAAGAAAAAGATTAAATTATATTCTGAAAATTGATTTGCCCGACAGAGATTATGGTGATACCTGAATTTGGTTTTGATAATAGAAAAGTACAAATTCATCACATACGACAAAAATTACAGAATCGTTACATTCTGATGAAAAATTGAAATTTTTGTACCAAATTTTCATGAAAAAAAGGTTTGTTTTTTGACTATATAATTCATACAAAATATTTCTTCACACAAAGCATAAAGAATAAAAAATATGAATTTACATATTAAAATTGAGGACAAAAAATAATTACTGAAATAAATTCATCTAATTAACTATAGAAATAAAAGGTAATTTTAAATTTTGATACCGAAAAAAGGTGTGACAAAAACATCTCAATTTCTTCAAAAAATATTGTAAAATGTATGGAATCTATTTAAAATAACTTTCAAAATGGCAAAGATTGCAAAAAAAAAAAAAAAAAAAAAAAAAAAAACCCACATCTGATTCAATATGCTACAAGAAAAGAATGTTAAATTTTTAACTTCATATTAGTAATTTATGGAAAATTTTAAATAAAATGTAAATAATTATGAATTTTCAAGTCTAAGTAGCAAAATGTATTATTTTTAAACATGTACATGTTGAATAAATTTTAAAAAGGAGATAAATTTTCAGCTGCCTTTCTGTTTCATGTCCTACATCTGATTTTAAATATGTATTCATCTTTAAAATTTATCCTCAATATTTATTAAGACGGAAAATACTTAAAAAAATTAAAAATTCTTATAAATGCATAGATTTTACTGTGTGAATACCACTCCAAAATACAATTATGAAATAGTTAACCATATGAAATTTTTGATATTTCACTGAAAATAGTTGTAGAGTATGAACATTAATAAAAAATCTTCTCTTTCAATTAAAATAAATAAATAAAATACACATATATATGTGTATAAATAATATTTTATACACAGAAATTAAAATTCTCTGTGATACAAATCTAAATTTATTTTATTAGTATGAAATAATATTTATTAAGTATAAAAACTAATGAATATAAATTTTTATTTGACATTTTTCTACAGTAATATATTTAACATTAGGATTTTAGGTAGTAAATTTTTTCTTCAGCAAACTTAAACACTATTAGTACGTTTTTAAATTTTTTACAAATTAGAATAAATGATATTTTGAGCTCATTTTGAATCAATGGCAAGAAACACTTTTTAATTATGAAAAATTCTCTCAGCAGAAGGTAAATGATTTGTAACAGCTTTCAGCAATTTGGTTATGTGGTATGTATTGTAAAATTAAAATATATACCTTAAAAATATTAATGTGACAGCTTAAATTCTTCTAAAACAAAGATGTATAGTGATCCTGATTATTCAGTAATTTTCTTCAAATAAGATAATAAATATTTTGCAAAAATAAAATTTCCAATATTAGTTAATAAGAACTTTTAAAGTCTAAATTTTAATATAAATATTTAACTTTTAACTATATATTTAAATATACATAACATAATATGGTTAAATTAAATATACATAATGTAACACGGCTAATAATAAAGCTAAATTAAAAAAATAATATTCTTTTGTTTGCAAAACTTCTTAATTATTAACAATTACCATTTTAATGATGACTTCACAAAATAAAACTTTTTTAAATTGTAAATAAAATCATATATTTAAAATTAACAGAGTATAACTTTTCTCAAAGTTCATTCCCAATTTATTTTACCACTTTGAATAAAGATAAATACACATTATGTCTATAGAGTGGATTATACATCCTTCTATGTAACATTGAATGTAGTGTAGTGTTTTATATTTCATTTAAAGTTTTCCACATCCATCTCCCAACCCCAATATACCAACCTAATTTAAATGTCAAAATGTGATGCTGAAATTTTTAAAATTATGATTTTTAAATTGAAATTTTTAAAATTAAATATTTAAAAATAATTTAAAATTTAACAAAAATACTAAAAATGTTTCAGTTTGCACAAAAGCAACTTTATCATAATTTTTTAAACAAAAAAAATGCAAACTTGTACCATCACAGTCTAAAAAAATCAATATTTAAACTTAATTCATGCACTGTTATTCAACTTTGATTAAAAATTTTAATATTAATATTGAATAATTTGATGTGTAAAACTATAATTAAGCATCAATTTTAGAATTCAAATGTGAAAAACTTCTTTTATGATAGAAAGTTTTATGTCTCATGAAATAATATAGGAAATTGTAAC
Organism: Latrodectus hesperus; assembly: GCA_037975125.1. Lineage (NCBI taxonomy): Eukaryota > Metazoa > Arthropoda > Arachnida > Araneae > Theridiidae > Latrodectus > Latrodectus hesperus. Next base: position 63,084,252 of record CM075852.1, read on the forward strand.
TAATTATGAAAAGAAAAATATTCAGTTTAAAATCTACTTAACAAATAGCAGATTAGTTTATTGATAACAATCAAACAATACATAAAAAAAAATTTAACACAAATCTTTATAAAAAAAAATTTATTTAAATAGAATATTAAAAAAATATATTAACTATTAATTTTAATAACTATAGAAAATGTTTTATCAAACTTCTTTTTAACTTAGAATTCTCTCTGAATATTAATGATTTTCTTAAGTTTATTAAAATGTTTTTCATAATTAAATAGTTTAAATAATATACACAATAATATGTAAACTTCATGTCTTTAAAAATGAGAGATGTGAATATTTTGTGTTATTTAACAATGTTTAAAATTTTAACAAAAAATTATTAAAAGTTTTTTTTAAACAAAAAATCTTGCTCTTCTAAATATAACTTAAAAATAATAACAAAAGTCAACAAAAAGTGAGAAAAATTGCTTTATTTATTTTTTTTCACAAGATAAAAAGTACATTTATAATGAACAATACAATAAATTAAAATCACTGCATCTAAATTATTTCAAAATATGTTTAAAATCATATACTAAATTATAAATTCCATGTTTTCTATAATTATATTATTAAAATAACTGAATATCATTAGAAGAATTTTTAAAATAAACGGTTATTAAAATATTCATATATATTATAATTTACAACATTATATATTTCATTCACTATGGCATTTTTTCAAAAACTAAATATTTTAGAAAGCAAATCAAAACCACGGAAACAGCCCTAAAATTATGTACGCGTATACTGTTGTTTACCGTATCAAATTAAAATAAATTAACTTTGAAAGAAAGTTTCATAAAATATAAAAATAAATGGGCAGGAAAAAAACGTACAGTCTGATTATGACGCAAATAAAATCTATATTGTTTTTCATATTGTTCATTTTGTGTTGTATTGTTTTTAACTAGAAGGAAGAAATAAATGTAAAGACAAAAGTAAGTTTTCTCTTTCATGTAATTGCAATCAATTGACCAATTTGTAATAAATTTATTAATTGAAGAAATAGTAAAACTACTAAAAAATTAAATTAGCATGTACATTTTTTAACACTGAATATTTCTCTAGCATCTCATATAATTGGATTAAAACTATTACAGACTCATATATTCTTCAATTGTTAAATAAATTTGAAATATTGTAGGATGAATTAAATAAAAAAAATTCTATTAAGGTATTTAATAGACAATAAAATAAAATAGTGTATATAAAATATATTGTCTGACATATAAATGCAATGCCATATAGTATTTGATGGAATAAAAAATTAATTAGATATAAATCCTCTATAAGCTTGTAAAGTGATATTATTCACATAATGATAAATTTATACAATGAAAATAATTACAGAATAATTAGTTAGGAGTATAACCACTTTAACATATGGATGGTGTCATAAGGGTTTGGAAGTTATACATTCTACACCCAATCCTTTATAGTTTACTAACTTACATAGGACAGAGTATAATAAACAAATGATGCCCAATCATGTCCCAGACATGAGCTATCAATAAAATATAAGGAAACTTTCCAAACCAAAGAAGTAACTGGACGTTTTAAGGCTTATTCATTCACAAATACCATGTGCAATATCATGATGTTCTGCAGTATTATTTTGAAGCAGCTGAAAGTAAACTCAACAAGTTTCATAGTGTCATCAATGTATCATTGTGTTTTCAAAGTGTCTCAAATGAATGCCATGAATGTTCTGTTGCATTGTTGACTGCACTCTACCTCTTATCCCATGTCACTAATTGGGACAGTATTTAACAATGATGAAGAAATTGGCCCTGTTTACCAGTGCCATCATGGAAATACAGACAATATGAAGACTATCCCAATCTTTACCTTTTTAAGCACTTATTTCTAATATCCCATTCAATGATTATCAAATAGAAATATTCAGCAATAAATCTTTGTTCATTTGGTGCACTGATGAATACTTTCTATTATCTGTCCAGAATATTTTTATGACTCTATTCAACTCCAGTTCATTCATCCATTAACTTCAAATTTTATGCATAGTGAATTTAACAATGAAGATTTTAGCAATGAGATGATAGTAAGATGAATCACCAACATTTAAGTCTGCACTTTAAAAAAAAAAAACTTTTAAAAAACATCAGCTGGAACTACTTTCAATAACACTATTTAAACATCTTTTCATTTGTGTATGTTTTCTATATTTCCAACTTAATTCTAGATTTCCAAAATGGCAAAGACATAAGACTCTTGGTTTGTCTTTCATTTATTTCCCTTTTATCTTGTTCTATAGCATGTTGCATTTTATATCATCTGCATAACATATTCCACTATGTATCTTGAGAAATTAGCATAGTTATATGACTAAAATTCCATAGCACTCCATAAAGCTCAGATATAATGTATTCTGCATTCAATAATTTTTGCAAATATATTATTTTTCATTTTTCTTAAGTAATTTATTTTCTAAGGCAAAAATTGCATTATTAGTGTAAAATGAAAACTTTCAATTTAATATTTTTTTAACAGAAAGAACTAAAGTGATATTTTTGAAAAATAATCAGAAATTGATAACGTTTTTGTGAAAAGTCGTTCTGAATCAATCTGTTCAAAACTTTTATTCTACGCACAGACCCAAACACCAACTCCTTACGCAAAAGCTAAATTCCTAGAATCCCTAACAAATAACACCTTCATTCTCATTTGTATTCCTGATTGGATTTAACTGATCCCTTAAGTTTTTCTCTGATAGATGATTAGAGTAATAAAACACATTTACATTTGTCATTTTGTCAAGGAATTTTAAGTATTTGCACAACAAATGAAGAAAACAATCAACAAAATTATAAAAAAAAAATAAATTGTAGTAAAATTGACTTTGCAAATTAATAAGTTCACATTTAACTTTGTACTTTAAAACAAGCGAAATTATAATGTAAAAATGAAATATACTTTTGCTCATTACTCACAGTGCTACTCATATTTGGCATTTAACAAATAAAAATCAGACTGGATTATTTATCCAAGTAAAGCTTTATGATTTGGTATACCTGCAAAACTTATTAACCTTGCTAAAGCCACCTTAATCAATGTACAATGCAGGGTTAAAATTCAAGAAAATCTATATGCAAACTTTACAACTGAATGAAGCCTGCTCTAGGTTACTCATTTGCTCTTCATTCTAGCACTGGAGAAATGGATCTAAGATAGTGGTTTAGACCGAAGAGGCACTCTTTGGAACAGAATAACACAAATTTTAGCGTAGGCAGATGATATAAACATCATTAGAAGATCTGAAAGGGCAGTGAGAGAAGCCTTTCAAGCCCTAGAAATATCTGCCACAAATATAGGACTCACTATAAACAAAGATAAATTAAAGTTTATAGAGGTCTCATCTTCAAATGTGAGCTACAACACTCCCTTTTATATAGATGGTTATACCTTTGAAAAGGTATGTAAGTTCAAATACCACAGAACAATTATTAATGGTAAAAATAAGCTGAAAGCTTAAAACACCAACATAATCAAATCAGCTAATAAATGTTTTTTTGGACTGAAAAAGTAAAAAAGATCTAAACTTATCAATAGAAAAACAAAACTGAGAATTTACAATACACTCATACTACACATGTTGCTATATGCAAGCGAAACATGGACATTAAATGTTCATATACAGCAAACCCTGAAAACCTTTGAAAGTAAGGTATTAAGAAGTATCTATGGGCCTGTACAGGAACAGGGTTGCTGGCAAACCAGATATAATTTTGAATTGTATAGGCTGTATAACCAGCCCCAGATTACCCAGGTTATCAGAAGCGACAGGCTAAGATGGCTTGGCCATGTCTGGAGAAGCCAGGAAAACAACTCCACTAGAATATCAACATTTAAGAACATTGAAGGATCCCGTGCCCGAGGAAGACCACCAACAAGATGGCTCGTTGACACTAAAAATGACCTTAAGATACTGAAAGTTAGGAACTGGCGAAGTGTTGCTCTGGACATACTGGGCTGGAAAAGGCATGCTGTAGTGCCAGCTAAGACCTGTAATAGGTTGTTATGCTATTAAAGAAGAAGAAAGCTTTATGATCTGAGAATCATCATTTAAAGATAACTATCAGCTAATAAGAAAGTTTCTTTATTTCTTCAACAAGATAGCAAAAAGAAAATGAATTTCACACTTTTAAAAAATTTATTTTTTGAAAACATAATAAATTTAAATATGAAGTGAGAATTCTTATTTTAACAAAAAGAAAAGGAATTCCCTATTTTAGACACACATTTTAAAGTTAATATAATTTACCAGCACATTAATCCTAAATGAATAGAATAAACTCTGAAACGGACAATAGGATATTGAAAAAGATATTATGAGTAACAAAAAATATTGTATGTCACAGAAAACTATTTAAGCTTTGAATATTTGGATGATCTAGCATTGGGTGACTGGGCATTTTATCAAGGAGCAACAGTATTTGGAATTCTAAAATCTTTTTGCTCCATACATTTCAAAAGCTCTGGAATGAAATAATTATTGAACCAATCTGGAATCAAATAAAACATCACTTATGCCTTTTTATTCACCATCAAATGCATCTGAAGTTATTTAATATTCTTACCTTTTAAATATCACCTGATCTTTAGTCAATTTAAAATAGTGCCATATATATATTTTTCCAGGCATTTTCTTCAAGAATAATCCCATTTCACTAACATTAAATATTTGATCGAAAGTACATTTGCTCTGTTTAATTATTTTTGCTAGTTTATTCAAAAAAGTTTTTTGCAAAAGTTTTGTCAGCTGATGGTATTTTTCCTTTTAATTGTGAAATGTATGCCTTTTTAGAAAACTTTTTAACCATTCTCCATTTACATTAACTTTGAGATTCTTCATTGCTTCAGGATTTGTTAATGGTTCCAATTCCTGAAGTTGGTTGCATATTCTAAGTGTTTTTTCTTTTATAGTTCCATTTCAATAAGTCCCCCCCCCGAGCTTTTTATCCAAAATACAAAATATATTTCCAATCTCACGAAGATAGGATTTAGACTTAAGAGTATGCAAAAATATTGATTGTGATAGAAAATATCAAAATCATAAAATGATAAAATTTAAAAATACTTATCTGAAGATCACACACTTATAAAAAATAGAAATAGACATTATCCCACTAATTGAATTGTACTTGATATGTTTTTAATAATAACATGGTTAGTTAAATCTTAGGAGCTTGCACAGCAATAAGATGCGACAAACTAGTTTATTGCATTGCAATGTTTTCTTGCGCTTGTCTTAAGGGACTTGCATTTTATACGATGTGTTTGAGTACAAGACCGAAATTTGTTTGGTAATTCTAGATGTATTTGAATCGTGTTTTATTTTGTATTTGCTTTATTTTGAGAGAGTTAAATTTGATTATAAGTTTGAAGTGAATTTTTTATTTTAGGTTTATTAAAGTAAATTTATTATCAAAAGTTCATAAAGTAAATATATTTTCAAATTGTTTTATTATAAAATTTGAATTTCAGTATTTGTGTACATTTAGCGAATGGAAAAGTGGTGGTGATAAATTGACTTTGCATTTTTTAAGTTCGCCAAATCATGTAAGGTAAATACTTATATATTTTTTGTTATTCAATTAAAATTGCTGTTGCATGTAATAATTTATTGAGTGATGTGTAAAATGTTTGGGATAAATTTTGGTTTAGTAAGAACTGTAATACTTGAATTTTCATCAGAATGTATACTTAATAATATAATTAGAAATTGTAGTTTTTTTTATGAGAATATATGTTCTTTACCTTACTGATTTAAGGTATATTGCCCAGTTCTTTGGAATTAGATTGTTTTTACACTGATTTTTTTTTAAGAGAGCATCACTGCCGAGTTAATTAAAATACAAGTTTTCATAAAAATGTATTTTATTTACATTATAAATTTTGCTTTACTGTCTGATTGTCTCCATAGTAGAGTGTGCTACACTAAAGTTTATTTAAGGTAAACACTACTGTCAGGTTAATTAATATTCAAATTTCATAAAAAAATTTTTTTACTATTTATGTTATTGATTCATATATTGTCCATAATAGACTGATTGATATTTGGTTTATATTTGTTTTTATTATGTAATCTTAGTGTAATTAAATCCTAGTTATAAGTACTTTAATACTTTGGTAGTATAAGTAATTACAATGAAATATTCATAAATTTGATTTTGGAAATTCAAAATAGAGCAAGATTAGAAAGTTCAAAATTCAAGTTTGGACATGATTAGAGTTTTCAAAACCAGAAATTGCATGAAAGTGATATAATTTAGGTTGGCAAGATAACTATGCAGTTTGGCATGAAAATTGAAATCACACCAAACCCATGCAGGCTCCTATTATTTTACCACAAGATTTTTTATTAAAAAAAAATAATGTGAAGATTCACAACATGAGAGATTCATAAAGAAAATTTAAATAGGAGATGCACAAAGGAGAAAAATTTTGAGAACTCTCATTTGGAAGGAATGCAATGACTATTAACCATTATTTTAAGTAAAAGTATCATAATATTTTCTAAGATTTTTTACATGTAATAAAGTACATTTTTTCTTTCAGTTTTTAGGATGTACTAAATGCTTTTTTACTGTAAAAATCGCAAATTTTTGCAATATTTGGTTTCACTTCTTTAAACAACTTAATAAGAAATTATGTATGCATAAAATGAACCGGAAATTTTTTTTAGATTTATTCTTATTAAAGAAATATGTAATTTCCAAAAATACCACATTAATATATATATATATATATATATATATATATATATATATATATATTCACAAAAACATCACTTGTCTGCAACTTTAATAAATATAATTCTAATTACTTTTTTATTTTAATTATAGATAAAAAACATTCTTAAGTTTTATTAAAAATAAATCAAAATCTATCAAGAATTTTATACATTCATATCACAATAAAATTTTTCAGATATTATAAATCTGCTAAGAAGTTTTATTTCCTATAAATTTGTTTGATCATCAAAACTAATTATAGTCATGAGTACTATAGGAAACAAAAACATATTTATTACATATTGCACATTAGATAATGGAGTCAATTCATCACCAGATGGTGCTTCTGCACTTGGTACTTGTCATGTGACAAATTCCAAATATAGATTATTTACATTATATTATTGTGTGTATTAGTATTTGAATAGATTAGGATTATATTAGTTAGTTTGAATCCTGTCTAGTTAGAAAAGCATTATTTTTATGCTCTCGATTTTTCTTTCCACTGCTATTCGTTTTATAATATTGTGTATACATATTTTTTGAATTTATATATTTTTAGTTTACTTTTTGCAAGGATAATTTTAATTTCTAATTAATTTTTGTAATTTGTGAATTGTAAACAAATGGCACATAGAGGTCTTATTCCTTCTGAAGCAATAAAAATGCCTCAAAAATTGCCTTTTATTAGTAAATCAGAACATACGGATAGTAATAGTGATACAGTGGAATATGTTCCTAAGCCACTTGATCAGCCTCAGTCTGATAATGTTGTGTTGGATGCCAGTTAAAATGATGGCGATGATTTATCTCAACCAGGCTCCTCAATGCAGCCCCAAAACTTTACTTGGATAACTCTAAAAATTGAACAGAAATCTTTATTTTATTTATGGTGTAGAGTAGAGCAGGCCTTCTTGTGATGCATCCTGGACCATGCTAAATCTGCTACGCAGGTGTAATGCATTGTTTTTTCATTCATATGCAAAAAAATTTATGTGTATATGGGCTTCACTGCAATGTTTGCTTTTTATGACCATTTTGGCGCAGTGTTCCATGTGATGGAACAATCACAAAATCGAAATGGTACATGCAATCTTTACAAAATTTTCACTGTATACTCATTTAGGCCTAAATAGACAAACTACAAATTTTTTTGTTAATATTTCAACTTTAAAGGGTAGTGCGCTTGAAAGGGTTAAATTGAGATTGTTTATCACAATAGGTCAAATTGATTGAAATTTTGATTTACTAAATTACAAATCATTGAAAACAAATAGATAGCAAGTTATACAGCAGTTAAACCACTTAATATACATTATATAAATCATATCATTCATAAAAAGATGTAAAGAACTGGGAACTTTTTATTGAAAGAATAAATTTTCATAAAAACAAAGTCATTCAACAATATTTTTTATGTATAATATATATTTGAAACTCAATATTATTAAAAACACTTAAAATATTTTATTTCCAAATAGTTTAAAAAAATTTCCTATAAAAATATTTACGCTAACATTTAATATATACATAAAAATAATTAAATTAAAATTTGATTTAATTACTTTTATTTCGATTCAATTCTTCTTTTGTGACTTTTTGCATTAAGTAGTTAAGATTTTGAAAAATTTATGTGAATATAATGTTTTATCGACAGATTGCATAAGAAATAAAAAGTTGCACTAAAGATAAAATCAGTTACATGCAACATCAGAATTAATTTATATGAATTTCCATCTCAAGTAATAATTTGTGGTAGCACAAAAAGCCATGCTATTCCTTAATTTTTTTGAATGCCACTATAATGAATATTAGTATCATAGATTAACTTTTATCATAATGAATCAGCTTCAGCTATTGTCAGCAAGATGATGACAAGAGAGAAGGTTGACACTATTAATTAAGGAGCTATAAACTAAGAGCAATTCTATTTTGGGTGTTCATGGTTTTAACATCTCTTATGATAAATATTAATTTGTTTCAAAGAAATAATAAGTTAAAATTTAAGATTTACATAAAATATTTTAAATATATATGAATGATAAATTATAAACAGTGTTTGCTTCTTAAATTTTAATTATATATATTTCCATAATTAAAGTTTAAGAAGCAATTTAATCTTTTGAAAATCATCAAGTTTGGTTTAAATTTCCATTTGCAATTTTTTTCTCATTAAATAATTAATCTTTGACAAATAAGTATTATTTGATTGTAATATAGCCTGTTATTAAAGCAATATTTTTATAATTTCAAAAATAACTTAATGATTATTTTCAAGTTCTATACAAATATTCTTTAATAAAAAAATAAGATATTGTCACTCTTATTAATGCATATTTTACATGACTTTTCAAACATTATTTATAATGAAGATTTCTATTTATTATAAAAATCAAAAGATAAATTGCGAATTTTATTTATCTTTTGAGCTATACTAAGGGCTATTGCTCCATAAATTCTAAAGAGATCCATACCTACATAATTAAAATTTCTCTCTAATTATTTATTTTGATTAATATGGAGTCTGAGGAGAGCCACAAAATACTGATAATCCAGTAAAATATTTATATTGTAAACATAGTTATCAAAAGGGAGAAAACAAGAAATATTAAATAAACTTTTTTTGTGAATTGAACTTGAAAGCACCAGTCAAAGATGGAGACTTCAGCCTATACCAGTAGCAATCTATGATCAAGGGCTTCGTACATCATATCTCTTAATCAGGTATCAGTCTGTTTCAGGGCTCCTTACAAGAGCTTATTTTCCAAAAAATTCATACTAATCTTTACCAATTTTAATGCTGAGATAACCTTGGTCAGCCTTTAAATTGCAACTTAGATTTTTAACATGGCACTACTAGGTGTTGCTATTATATAACTGACCTTAACTAAAGATTTTGATTAAGTCTGCTTAGTAGTTTTTAACTTTTTCAGGATATGGTGCTTTTATCTACAGCACTTGTACAAATTAAAGAAAGAGTAAAAGTTTACCTTCCTACAAGAAGGGTGTATAATGTCAATAAGTCTAATTTAAGAAAAATATTCACAAAAATAAAGTTTAAACCCTACCACTATTATGTTGATATTAAAAATTTCTAAATTTAGAAGCATGACAACCCATATAGGGACTAAAGCTTATAGAGCTCTTATCAGTTTTCATGAATCACAAGAATTATTATTTTTTGGGTCTTTGGAAAATATATATTAGCACTACTAAATTTGTTTGATTTAGTAATATAAAGTATACTGTCATAATAATTTTGAAGGTTTTTTTAAATAAGAAAGGAAGTATATTATATATCCAAAAACAAAACAAATTAGGACAATACTGAAACTGACGGTAAAGCTTGCACACTGGAGAAAATAAAAAATAGTCATATGAGAAAACTAAGTTTAGTTTAAATATAAACAGCACAGAAAACCATCTAATGATTATAATTAAATGTTCACTGAAAGCACAAATACACATCATCTGCGCTCCCAGTTCATTTTCCCATAGTGTTAAGAACAGATAATATATTTTCTAAAAATAGGTATTCAAATCACCTGTTTTAAAAGTGTTAGAAAAGTATTTTTAAAAAGTTATTAAAAAGGATTTTTTCCAAATCCTCTTGATTTAAGTACAAGAACTTGCACATGGGTGTAAAATATTCATCAAAAATCATTAATGACCTCACCATCCATCAGTAAGCCTAATCATGTAAAAACACAATAGATCAACATAATGTAAATCACGTAAAAATACAACAGACACACATTACACTGTATATTGAACAGATAATTTTATTTCTTGTTCTGATCATCTATAAATGTGCATCATACAATGGTTCAACTTTTATGGGTTTTTTGTAATTTATTATTGGTTTATAGAATTATATTATTAAAAAATTATTGAAATCCTTATGTGAGATCTTGTGTACATGCTATTTCCTTTCTTTTGCAAATTTAGTTTCCTACAAAGAATCTCTCTATGCATTAACTATTCTCTTCTTTAAAATGATCATATGCCACAAGATTTTTTTTTTATTGTTTAAAGGTACTTCATGCAAAAACTATGAGGCATAAAACAAATTGCTCTGTTCTAGTTTCTCTTATATTGTGCTTTTGTTTTAGAATTTAAAGAGCTAAAATGTGTAAATGTAAGACAGTTGAGCTTACATAAAAATAAAATCATTTATAAACATATATAATACATTAATTAAATGGCCATTTCAAAAGGCATCAAAGTTCTATCAAACTATAAATATTGCTAGACATGTGATTTTGACAAAAGATCAGAGACACCCGAAACCTTAAACCAACTTGAATTATATATCAATGCCACCACAGTATATCAAGACTTCTGACATAGTCTGAAAAGCCAAAATTATCATTAAAATTCACTACACTTTTAATATTAACGGTTCTGCCTTGATTTAGATAGTTAACTTTCTGCACCACAAATCAATTAGAGTTAAATTCAACAAAAACTTTTCAGATCCCTTTAGAATGACAAGGCTCAGAGATTAGTCTTAAACCTTAATTTTTTTGACATGTTTTCAATTTTTGATGATGAATTGTTCTTTAGAATTCCAAGTACACTTGTGGATAACATCTAAGCAATTTTTAATTGAATAATTAATAACTACACTCTCTGAGTTTGCCACAGAACACAAAATAAATTTCAATCCAACTAAATCAAAACTGAAACTTTTTTATTACTAATAAACACTTATAAAACTAAAAAGAAACCCACAGCCCCTTAGACATGAAAAATACCCCAAATATCTGGTATTCATTCATGATCCTGAATTAAACAGCAACAGACAGATAGATATACCATTTTTGAAGGTCTGTAATCAATTAAATATCTCAAATGTTTTGTAGATTGGGTAGCTGACACAACATTCTTAGAAATACATATATTTTGAAAATAAGACTTATCCTAGAATATGGTATTTAATTCATTTTTTTGCATTGCAAATCAAATTTCAAAAATTAGTGTACAACTGAGTACTGCTTGAATTATTCTTGGGCTCAGAAGTAGCTGCCTTCCTGGCATAGCCTTGTTCGAGAAAATCTTCCAGCCATGGTAAATTAAAATAATGCCAATTTACAGTGAACACTCAATTTTACGAACACTTAACTTAAAAGCATTCACATTTTTACTAATTAGTGACTAGTCCTTACCCTAATACTATAGACACATTTTAAATCACAAACTAAAATTTTGAAAAATCTCATTTTGTGAATTTTTTTCCGACAAATAGTTGTTGTTGTTTTCTTTTTTTTTTTTACCTGATATTTTTTTAAATTCTTTATTTGATTTCTCTTTTGTGAAAGTATGTGTTGTTTTTAGATATGAAACTTATTTTGCATGTGTTTCTTTAATAATATTTCATTTATAAAGAAAAGGTGGCTTGGTAGAAAATTAGATCTTAACAATCCTATTTTTCTATTATTGTTTGCGTATATTATTTTTCTATTTTACAAACTTCTTTACCAGTTCTAAAAGTTCATAAAAACCAGCATTTACTATAGTTTAGTACTCCAATAAAATTTACAGTTATGCCACCAATATAATATTTACACACTTGATACAACAAAAACTTAGATAGCCCTTTTAGCCTGAAAGCAGAAACTCAAAACCTGATTTCTTGGAAGGTTATAATTCTATCTATAAATCTTGAATTGATCACTTTTAAAATTTTCTTATTTTGATTTTACTGGTGCAAGATCCTCAAAGGGAATAATCTATGCCGAAAACAAAATGTTTGATAGTTAAGTGCTTGAATAAATCATTGGATAAAAACTAATTGAGAATGTTGAGATGAATGACTCAGAAGAATAAAGGCAGTAAAACAAATTCATGAAATTCAGAAAAACAAGACAGATAAATGTTATACAAAAAAATAAACTCCAATGTTCTCCGAGAACTATATATGACAGTTTTATGAAATTAATGTCATTCACTACAGGTTTTACTTTATCGTTTTTTGTGCTTGTCTTTTCTACATTTTGAAAATGTCTTAGATGTAGAGGAAGAATCCATTTCCATATCTGTTTCAGATGATGATAGATCAATTGTTCTTTTAATACTTTTTATTTGAGATTTTTGTTTTTGTTTTTTTAATTTTTGTATCATCTTTAGATTTACTGATAGTTGAAATAGATTTCTTTGTGCGATTAGAATTTGATGGTAAAGTGGATTTAGATGACAAAGTTGGAAGTGGAGCAGATTTTGGTTGACAACTCTTCTTTGCTAAATTGTTGTTAATTTTTGCATCTGCTTGTAAAGTAGAAGAATAGATAATGCTAACATTTGGTGTTCTATTTTTACTATTTGCCTTAATTCTAGGAAAGCAATATTTTGTTTTATCTTGGTTTTAATTACCTCTTTCTCCAAGATCCATATAGGGCAAGATTTGGAAAATCCAGCATGTGTACCAGAACAGTTTACTACACTTGAAAATTTCAGAAATACAAGCAGTTTCGGGACCAGATTGCGCACATTTTCCACACTTAGGTTTAATATCCCTAAATACTTGTTGAGAGTAACCATCTCTGACATTTAAAACACCTAAGAGGGTTAGGAATGTATAGATGAAGTTTGTACTTTACATAACCTGCTTTTATGGTTTGGTTTGTTTGTCGCTCAACGGTCATTTTTTGCACACGAGGGCTAATTAGACCCCTGCTTTTATGAATTTTGGTAATACTAGTGTCTGATAAATTAAGACAACATGTTAGGTGGGAATAAATTCACCATCAATTGAATATTTATATGATATACAGCACAAACTCCTTGAGTACGTAGTTCTTCCAAAAATTCTGCTTCTATAACACATATGAAATTGGGGATAGAAAGGACACCATTCATTTAAAGTTTAATAAAATGATGTTTTTACTGGAAATGAACCTAATTTTTTTAATTACAGACTACTGAAGCTTGTTTTGTGTCAACCTGTATAAGAAGATCGCCTAATCGTAATCTTTTAACATTTCGTTTGTCACCTATCGAAAATGTGAGAAGTTTTGGTATAACAAAAAGCAATGTTCTATGAAAAGTACTTGGTGTTCTTATTAACATGTAATGCGTACTTGAATTAGTTTCAGTGATGAAAGTATTAGAACCCATACAATATTTTTAAAGGTTCAGGCTCGACGGCGCCGCCCACCAAGGAGCCTTACAAGGGATGGCAGCCAGCAGCTCTAGACATTTCCAGGTCTGACGCTTACAATAGTGCTAGTTGACACACACATGCTGGGAGTCACCCCTGAAGCCAGTGACCACCCTTAATGGCAAACTCAAAAATGTGATCCTTACACTTGATCCCTAGCAGACTAGCCATGACTGCAGCTAGGTATCAGCCAATTAATACATTGGGGACCACAGTGTACCACCCGTCCAAAGGGTTGTCACGCACTGTCAACACATGGGGATCTTGACTGTTCAGGAGAAGCAAGAAGCAAACACAGCAGATACAAGTACTTGTGAAGAGCTCCCTTGCTTCCCAATGCAGAATGGAAAGAATAAGGAAAAGATTAGAAAAAAAAAGAGGAGAAGAGAGGAAAAACAAAAAACTAATACAGGTCCCTAGTTAGTACTGAGACAACCTTATCACATTCTGGTTTACATCAGACTTCTTATTAGGGGGACTTAAAATTCAATACCCTTGATTATTCTAGATGTTTTAGTGGTCAGTAATCTTTTGGAGCTGATTTAACATGTTAGATTTTATGAGAATAAGCAATAGAAGCATGGTAATAAATTTTGCATGTTACATACTTAATATGCTTCTTAATTTCAAAAGTATGCTACAAAAGTTTTACATAATTTAAATCCTGAATGAATTATTTCTTTAAATTTAATTTTTTAAACAAAATGTTCAACTGAAGAATGGTATTTAATGAAAAAACAAAGTGACTAACAATTTGCTTACAACAGGATTTTATATAAAAAAATATATCTAAGATATTTCCAGAACTAAAAAAGAAATATATCTATACCTTATGATCAAAACAGTTCTTCAATTTTATCTTGTTGTAACATCTTTTCAAAAATTACGGTTCCACGGTGCTTTATTTTTAAAAATCATCAGTTAAATAAAATAAAATATACATTCTAAGCAAAATATACATGTTTTCTCAAACCAATTTATTCATGCTTATTAGTTACTTAATAGATTAATATAAAATTTATAATCAACTGCATACATAAACCTAACTTGTTTATATTTTCGCAAATTATAAATTCAAAGTTGGTATTACAATGAGCATTTTCTGAATAAGTGATTATTATTGAAATGAAGCCAAAAATCAGATTTCACAAATATTTTGTTAAAGAATTTAAAGATGTTGATCTATATAATTAAAATAAGACATTGATATTTAAATACAATGCAAAATCTGTTGCAAGATCAAACTTAATTTTCAAAATCTTTTCACTAGACAATTCACATTAAAACTAAACAAGAATCCACAACTGTAAACTTTAAAGCTGTAGAATCTCAAGTGTGACTTGATATAGAATCATCTCTTATAAATTTAAAATACTGATAATTATAAGTAATTATAATAATTAAATTTAAAATATTGATTATAAAAAAATTTAGCATGTTTTTCATTTTGTAACTGATTTCTAAGATTATTCGAAATAATCCTTAGAATGGTCGGAAAAAAGAAACAAATTTTGTTTTATGGATTATTTTTTTTATATAACATTATGTTTATATGCTGAAGAAATTTATTATGCATGTAATTAATTCTAAATGTGGAATAAAAAAAATATATAAAGAAAAATATTCAATATGAGATCAAATGATTTAAAAATGGAAAAATAAAATTATAAATGATTTTAACGGCCTCCGTGATAAAATGGCCAATAACGAAAAAAAAAAAATGAAAAGTAGCCAAACAAAAGATAATCGCAAACACATCCGATTTCTATTTGACAAATTGCATAATATTTTTTATTCAATTTAAACACTTCAAAAAAATTGCTGGTAAATTTTATTTTAATAAGAGTGAAGATTTTTTATTTCAAGTAAAAAATGCATTACCACGTCATAGTAGTACATTTACAATTTATCTTCACATTCCGCAAGTTTTTTACACTTGTGTCACTTTAAATAATTTACCAGAAATTAGCGGCACAAATGCTTTATAATCTTTTTGGCGAACTCTAAAATTTGGTGAATTTTTAGCGGAATTTTTTGGGATACTGGATTTTTTAATGGCGTCAGAGAAAAACGAGAATATTAACACATTCAACAGCATTCTACCATAGCTTATACGTTATCGCGGCACGATTAAAAACATTTTTTTCTTAGCTACGCATTTTCATTAGATTTCGTATGAGGATAAATCAAACACAATTCCTAAAATTTCATAATTTTATTTATGTTTTCATCATTAATACGATTCAATTTGATCATTCAAAAAGAAACTTTGATGTAATAATTACGTCAAGTCTTGTAGCAATATTTAATCGGCAAGAAATTCAAAAATACACCAAAAGGATTATACAGCATCTGTGCAAAATTTGCAAGAAATTTTTTACAAAAATCATTAGTGCATGATAAAAAAGAAATTAAAATATTAAAAACAGCAAAAAATAATAATAACTGTTACTTTTATTATCTGTTATCTATGTAACTGTTATCAAATATGAACCATATATATTTGGTTACTGATTAACAATCATTTTATCAATAAAAACTGATTGATTGATGAAACTTGGTTTATTATATGGATTTATAATAGAAAATATAAATTTCGTTAAAATACATTTTATTAACAAATAAAATATTTAAAAAAATAATTCTCAAACATGCTACATAACAAATAAAAATACCCCTTTTTTAGTGTATTAACATTATAATTCGTTCGCATAAATAATCAAAAAATTTGTTCAATATTCATACTTCTTTATAAATAAAAACTATTTAAACATTATTTACTGCTGCATTCCAATTTCTACAGATATATAGAAGTATTACAAGTAGAAGGGTTGAATAATAAATCAAAGAAGTGAAATCACTAGAAGAAACATCTCTCAGAAATATAAACATATAAGTTTGCATCACACTATACATTTTATTAATTTCAAATATGATGATTAAATTAACTATTTCAAATATGATGATTAAATTAACTATTTCAAATCTTTTGACTTGGTCTTATAAAATCTTATTTCTTTTGCATATTCATCAACAAATACTTTAACTGATCAATATTTTTTCTGGGCATTTTATTATATTTTTAAACAAATTTTAAAAAGTGAAAATAATATTTTTCACTTTTCACTCCCTATATTTAACTTTATTTATAAAGGATATAAACTTATAAAGAACATTCATGGATCATGGATAGTTTAATGCATGAAATTTAAACTGTGAATGTCAAATAAAAATCACTTAGTTTTAAGATGCATCTTTTCATGATTTTTTTCTTAATTACTAAACTTTTATTAAGCCAGTTTCATTCAACAGTTATAATTTCAAAGGTAAAGAAAAATTCAGTAATATGAAAAATTTTCTGAATTCAGATTTCAAAATTAAGGTTCTATTGTATATTAACAATATATTGCAATCTTAAATTAGTATTGAAAAAATTTCTATATTTATTATCTACTTTCTACATCTAAAACAATCTAGCCTTAAAATTTAGTACCTCTTCTATACATATAAAGTTATGTTCCGAAGTACATTACATAGTTTTCTTAAGCGAGCATGAACATTCTCAGCAATTGAGTTAATTAAAATATCATGAGAAATATTAAATTAGATTTCTTCTGAATATTTAAACTAAAAAGCTTTATTATTTAATTTAAAAGTTTAAAAATTAAATCTAAGGAACTACATTCATTAAAAAGAAAATGACATGCAACGTCAAAATTTTAATGAAAATATTCATTTGCTTTTCTATCACGTAATTGATCACAAGCAAAAGCCAGTCGTGAAATACATCTTGAAAAATCCAACACAATGTAAACACAAAATTGTTTTTTAAACAAAAAACAGTAAGACTTTCTGATAGCATAATGAGTAAAATATGATTTCTTGTAAATCAAGGATTCATATTAAATTGCAAAATATTGTGACTACTCAGAAAAATTATCACACAAAATTAGAAAAATATAAAACTAACCATATAAATATGCAACTTCTATACCATAGAATAGCATAATTGCTATTAATATTTTGCAATAAATTTCAACTTGAATACTTCAAGTATGAAATAATAGTTTTCAAAAACTTATTGACTGGATGGTTGAAAATACTAATTTTCTATCAATAGCTGGTAATAGAAGTTTTTTATAATTTGTTTTCGAAATTATAACCAAATTTTATGGAGGAAATAATTATAAAAATATTGTCAAACTTTCAAACATTTTTATGCTTTCTTAATAATTTTATGAGCACAAACATGTGATTTCAATGGATTTTATGAAAAAGGAATTAATTTCAACCACAAAGATGCTTGTTATTTTAGAGAATAAAATTTACTAATTATATTTTAAGCTATTTGATTTAAAAAATGAATTAAAGTGAATAGAATTAAAAAAGTTTTTATTTAAATACATCACGATCTTCGAGTTCTATATTAAGTGATAATAAAATAGAATAAATCAAGTTTGGCAAAAGTGATTTTTTTTCTTTCAGAAAAAGTTAAAATTTCAGGTTTGATTCTCAAAATAAATGTTTTTATAAATCTAAACTACTTTTATTTTGTAAAAAAATAAACATTTCAACTGTCACAAACAAATCACGCAATAATGAAGGGTTACCATAATTTTTGGTGAATATTGGCGAGATGGGAAAATCCAAGAAAAGTTTAAATAAATGATTTATATTTAGTATTCAAGCAAAATTTGTTCAGTGTTAAAATATTATATTCGAATAATATACATAAAATTATTGAAAACATGAACACATAATTTTTACGATAAAAATGTGAAAAATCCAAAAAGTTGTCAATTTTGTAATGATCGCATGGTAGAGCGATAAAGGAATAAAAAAGATGATAAATGCGTCACAATTTCGACAGTACGTTATAAGTAAAATTAAAGTAAGAATTACACACGTGAGCAAATCGCATAAAATTAATTTTTATTTTGAATGTGAAGAAAAGAATAAACATTCAAAAAATTCGTTTAAATATTGCTATACGTTTTAGGAGTGAAGTGCCCGTTTTTATATTAAAATGGCCTAAGCAATAATAGGCACTTACCCGTTTAATTACTTGATCCTTCAACGCGAGCTGTTTCCGTAGATTGCCAATTATTTCCGAATGAGATATGATGATTTGGCTTACTTCGCTTGATGTTATTTCTTTAGGACTGGACGGCCTAGTGGCGACATTTGTTTTGTTCCTGGTGTCACTACAGTTCGCATAAATATGATCAGTTTCACAAGAAAGATTGTTAACTCTAACTTCTTTAGATGCACTATCCAAAGTACAAATATCATGAGCTGCTTTCGTACAAGAGAGATGATCATGAAATGCAGCAGCTACAGCATAATTTAGTTCTCTCACAAGAGTCCGATCCATAGATTCGACGTCGCCATTGAGAACAGGCGAATTCTTCGACATTTTACGCCGGTGAAGCGAATGCCGACCTTCAGACTTCAGGCGATCTGCGTCCATTGAGCCTTGTTTCATAGTAACACACTATCGAATCAGTAGCATTTAATTAATTTTAGACTAGAATATACGAAAATTTCAAAACATTGAATTCACAGTAGAATCATAAGCCGGCCATTTGCAATCCATGACGTCAAGCTACACACCTAAAATGATTGGTTGATATCTAGGCGGTAAGACTTAAAAATTTGTGTTCAGGAGAGAAAATGAATTTTATGAGTATAAAAACATATAGACAGACAGAGGAGGAAATTCGGGCTAGTATCAGTGTATAATATAACCTAACTTCTCGAAAAGCGAACGATATGAAATTCAATAATCGCGGAATAAGGCAAATAGGCATCCATTGAAAACGTATAAATGTAATAGTAAATTGCTAGTGATAATATTATCTATATATAATAATCATGGTAAAGTCTGTTAATCCTATAACAAGTGTGATAATTTCTTAAATAAAAAGGATAAGGCCAACATTTAACAGTAAAAAAATTTAAGCTGCACATTAAATTGAGTAATATATATATATATAATGTATACATTCATTAGGAGTTTATTCAGTGAGGAAAAAATAATTTTCGTCGCAAAAAAAAATTTTTTTAAACTTATTTTATTAACTGAATTTTAAAATGTTTTCCTCATAAATTTCTCTATAGTAGATATTTAAACTTAGTAAATTTCACTATAGTAAATACCTATAGATATTTTATCGTAAATTTCTCAATAATGGATATTGTTAAATGCATGCCTCTATAAATAAAGATATATTTATGTTATGATTTATTTGATTATCTCTGATTAAGATGTCATTCAGTTAAAATCTTGGAGTTCTTTTATTAAATTGTTTGTGAAAAAATAAATATTGAACAAAATAAATAAATTGTTGAAGAGAGAGAGAGACATTTTTAAGTAATAATCTTATTAAAAAATTTATCTAATATTGATGATTTTACAATTTTTACAAAAAAATAAATAAATAAATAAAAATAAAAATTCTACTTTGATAAATGTGTCTACTGTTTTCTTAAAAATAAAAACAAGTTTTGCGTTCATTATTCTGCAAAAGATATGCTCGGTTTTATTTTCAAAAGACGTCTCATTTTCCTAACAAAATAATAATAATAAATATTTCTTTAGGTTCCCGAATTAAATTTATTCACGTTCAAAAAGCATGCAAAAAAACGGACAAAATCATTAATCCTTATACAGAAATGTTGCTTCTTTGGAACATCACCCTAATTACTCGAAATCTTGAATTCTGAAAAATATTTTTGACTTTCTTTAAGACCATTAGCCACAGTCTCTCGTGTTGTACAACAAAAATTTTCTTCAAATGAGTTCATTGTTTTATTCATTTAGACTGCTGTTAGGATATTAACAGAAATGTTCGTGAATTTACTCCATGTATTCTTGCTATTAATAATTATTTCTTGCAGCATAATAGCTTCCGAAAGTCATTACACGTATAAATGGCTTTTTTATTGTATTATTAAGAATTTCCAGATATTTTTTCCTGTAGTATGAGTATTATTCACCAAGCTCTGGTAGAACTTAATTAGGTCAATTTTTCTTTCTCCAAATAAGGTCTTTAAGTTTTTGTGGGGTGAATATTGACACAATTCTTCGCAAGCATATTTCAAACATTTGTTTTACTTGGCTGGCCCAACAAGTAAAGCAAATGTGATAGGAATAAATCGACCTATTTTCTTATTACTGCTTATGGTGAATTAAATTTTTTCCAATCTCAAGCATTTAAATACCTAAAACATATTCCATTTTTTCTTGCTTGCTATTAGAAATGATTAAAAGGAAAATTTTCGTCCATAGAGAAGAATGGTTGAAATACAGATAATACGATAATTTTCCAACCATTGGAGGTACATCATAAGAGAATACTTAAGATCAATCTAGTTTGAGATCCTTGACCCATAAACTTTCCCTTTTAATAAATAGCAATTATGTTTGAAAGTTCTTAGAAAAATCGATGCCTTCAATAAAACATGAATGCAAATGCCCATTTAATGATTTCGGTATCTTCTAGTTTAAATAAGTGGCTCTTCTTAAAGACAGTTCATATTATTGAAAGAAATCAATTATTTAGAGTTTATAAACTCTACATTCTTCTGCTGTTATTCCTTATTGGGGTATTATTGCAATGAAGTATGCTTGAATATCATTACTGCGAACAACCTAATACTGCACTTTATTAACAGATGATTTGTCAGCAATACATTAACAGATGATTGTTCTAATTCAAAAAATAATGGTTGTCTATTTGATCAATACTAATGTTTCTTAGTATATTCTGTTGTTGTTTCTAATTTCCCATCTACTCCAACGGAGTCAGACCATAGAGTAAAACCATTGACATTGATGAAGTCTGATGCAAGAAGTCGACAATTGGGGATATTTTCTCAATCAAGTCCAAGCCAGTCCAAAATGCGCTGAGGTGATGTAGCATATTCTTTATCGACTTATTGATTCAAGTTATTGTTCTCTGATCATCGTTTCCAGACTTCGACAAATTAACTTCTTTTCTGTACAAGAAGTTGTAAGGTTTTTATTCTTGGAGTTACATACAGTGCTTTTCTTATTCTCGAAGGAATGTTTTTTTTTTTTTACTCTCCTTTTGTTTGAGTGTCGCAATTTAACTTTTTTTAAATTTATAATGTTAAATTAAGTGCTAAAGATGATTGTTATCGTGAACACATTACAGGGTAACAACTTTACACAGTTGACAAAATTGCTTTTTATTGGATTAATTCTTGTCCAACACTTTTTATAATAATTTCATTTCCTTAAAAGGCCTTAATGCTAGTAAAACAAATATGTAGTTTTTATTTTCTTGTTTGAAATAATATGCCAAACCAACGACAACAAATAATTGCTTTATTTGAGCCTGGATTAAGGCAAATTCCGATTGCCAGAAGGTTGAATATCCACAGACAAACGGTGTCACGTACTCTAAAACGATTTTCGGAGCTTGGCCATAACGGTGATAGACCACGAAAAAAAAAAGAAAAAATAAACATGAATACAAATGAAATTCGCAAAATTATCAAGAAACGAATAAACCGAAATCCAAGAAACTCAATGAAAAAATAGCTAAAGAAATTGGGGTTAATAGAGAATCTGTTAGACAAATTGCAAAAGAAGAACTTGGACTTTAACCATACAAACTTCGAAAAGTACAGAAACTAACTGAGCAAAATAAACGTACACGGTTGCAAAGATGTTGAGCTCTCTTTCGAAAGTCCGCAAAAGGCGAATTGAAGCATTTCATCTTCACGGACGATAAACTTTCACAATTGCACAATCTTATTATCGACAAAATGACCGTTACTGGTCATCTGATCGTCCTAACTCTTCCACAAGAGTAGTACGTCGGCAAAAACCACAGTCAACTATGGTTTGGGGAAGCATTTATGAATCTGGGAAAACTCATTTGGTTTTTATAGATCAAGGCATCAAAATGAACAAGATCAGGTACTGCAAAGAGATTTTACATTCGGTTTGCTTTCTTGGGCCCCAAAACATTTTGAAAACAGCATCTGGACACTTCAACAAGATTCTGCCCCTTCTCATAGAGCAAAAGCAATGCAAGACTGGTGTCAAGCAAATCTTCCAGATTTCATACCTGTGGGAATGTGGCCTCTCTATTCACCTGACTTAAACCCAATGGACTATAGTATGTGGTCTATTTTGCAATCAAGAGTATGCTCCAAGCCATATTGAAGTTTGGAATGCCTAAAGACTATTCTTGCGAAGGAATGGGCGAAATTAACGCCTGATAAACTGCGGCCCATTGCAAAAAATTTTACGCGTCGTTTAAGGCTCTGAATCGATGCCCAAGGAAGCCATTTTTGAAAATACTTAAATATGTTATATATAAGTAACAAATAACTTAAGTAAAGTTAGTTTTTGGAAAATAAATTCCATATTTTTAGTTTAATACAACATTTTTTTGTCAACAGGATAAAGTTGTCACCCTGTATACACTAAATCCTTATAATGAATTTGATTACTTCGACTTCGATAATCATAATTAATATAATTGAAGTACAATACAAAAATGATATTCTAAGTGTAACTGTTATTCTTGAATAAACAGCTGTGTTTGATATTGAGCAAACTCTACATGGTTTTAAATAAGTATATTTTATCAATACCTCACGTAATCAGTGATGTCTTGAAGATGTCTTTTGAAATAGTATCAGGGAAGATCTATCTACTAGTTTGTGGTTAACCTACTACTCAAATAAAAATATCAGGCAGAAAAAAAAAACGATTTTTTAAAGTCTGGTGCTTTATTGGTTTTTTAACTGTCAACAAGTTTTGACAAAATTAATGCAATTTAATTGCATTAATTTTGTCAAAACTTGTTGACAGTTAAAAATTATAACACAAATTAAAATAACACAAATTAATGCAATTTAATGTAGGAGAGGAAAATTTAAATTTTATTTGATTAATTTCTATTTTTCCTTTTTAAAGCTTTCCTTATATTTCAGTTATAATTGTGTAAGGTTTTTTGCAATAGAGTTATATGTTTCTAATGTGGTCTTAATATTCGTAATGAAACGAATTTACTTCGTAATCAACTTGTAACAATCAATTATATGCCTTATTTTAGCTACCACGTAAAATGCTTATGTGACATTATTTTTAACTATGCATTAACCCTGACAAGTACCTTACCAAAATACGCACAAATGAATGCTGTAGTAATAGTAAAATATGTGTTAAGCAACGTGCTCTTTTCATTCAGTGTGTTCTATCTGCTAAGAATCTGAAGGTCTAGAAGGTTAGATTCAAATATATTATATTTGTTCTAACTATTATCCACCGTAAGCTCATTATGACAGTTATTTCTAGACTCTCGCATAGGTCTAAATTTGCTTAGCTGCAATTGTGTATTATCTTCTACAGTTCGAAACTTGTATCATCTGAATTCAGAAACTAGAATCCATCTATATTCTTTCCGAAGTAGGAAAAAAATATATACAAATTAAAAGATATTTCTATTTCCTTTTCTGCCGCATTAAAAGGGTTTTTTTTTTAAATTTATAATACTTAAATCTTTGCAGATGGATCAGACCTATTTAGAAAAACATTTCTCAATATAAAATTGGGAATACGGATACGTTAGATTTATTAGCCGGATTATCTTCTCATGATACTTAGAAAAGGATATTCATAGTTTCACGATAACTTTTTTGTCACTGAATGTCATTTTTCTGTATCGAACTTATAAAAGTACTTTATAACTTAATTATCATGCTGTATCACAAATATTTTTTCAAAAATTTTCCATTGCCGCTAAGAAAATAAAAAACTTCGCATTTGCATGGAAATAAATAAAAAATTCATTTTAGTTTCATTATCTTTTCAACTACGAAATTATATCAACATATTCTGATATTTCTTTATCATTAAATCTGCTAAAAGAGAACCTAAAACTGAGTTCTTTTAAATTCCACCATTTCAACCACAATGCTTTGCTTACATGCTTTAGCCATAAAATTTTCACTAAATAAATGGACCAGGGTTTACGCTGGTGTATTTTAAAATCGCAATATTATTTAAAAAGTTTCCCGCACATTTGAAATAACATAGCGATTTTACAAAGTTTTGTTGGAATTTTGAAGAAAATCTCTGTTTTAATCATTTAGAATAGAGAGGGAGAGAGAAAGATTATACATTAAATGTCTACACATACACAGACACGCACGCACGCACGCACGCACACCACACACACACACACACACACATTCATATTTTTCTCTAAAAAATCTTATTTGGATCTTTTATTGCATAAAAAGGCATATTTTCTGTAAACTATTTTCCCTATATCAATGATGTGTATGATTAGACACCCATTAGGGTCTTTAAATTTTCTCCTTTTCAAAAAATAATTAGAAAATATAAATTAATCTTTTAATTTTATTATGAACTTTTAACTTATTTTAATGCAAATTATTTAAAAAGTCAAACTCTCTTTCCCCTCTCTTTCTCTTTCCAAAAAATAATGGCTGGTTTACTTTCTCTATTACATTTTTTTTAAACATTTATTCAATAAAACCGATATTATTTGTAATTATGAAGACTGTTTTTTATATTTTATTTAAACACTAGGTGCTCTAAAATGAGAGATTCCTTTTTGTGAGATTTAGATAGTTAAAATAATTATTTTTGTAACCAGTCTTTGACTTATGATCTTTTCATTTTAAAAATATAATTCATATGCAAATACATTTTTAAAAAATCTCTAACAGCGACAAGAAAAATATTTATTGTAACTTTTATCAAAATACAAATAAAAAATAAAATAATCACAACAAATTTTGATGTATGTAGAGTGCCTCCAAAAATCCTATTCTACTTTTAACTATGTTAAGGTAGAAAAGGAATACTTGTATTTTTATTTGTTTTCTATTTGTCATGATAATTTAAAGTCGTTTGATTTTTATCAACATTTTAAATTTGAACATTAAATAATTTTGAGAAGGTTGTTTTCTAAGATTATTCAGTTTATCATTTTTTAAAACTTACATTAGAATAGTGTTTAAAAAAATAATAAAGAACTGAATATTAAACAATCATTTCCTTTATTTGTATACTAAGCATCCTCATAAATCTAACATCACTAAAAGTTTTATTTATATTATGACAGTCTTCTTTTCTTAGTTAATTTATTCATTCTAGCTACAGATGGATAATAATTATTTTGATATACAGATTATTTGTGTAAGGCAATATACTGAATGATAAATATACGGGTGAAAATTTAACAACATAGCAATGAATATAATTGCATTCATTAAATACTAATTCTAGTTACTCCATGGAATTTTGCTTGAAGAAGAATTTATATTTAAGTCTTGTTGCTTTTGAGTGATTTACAGGTTCCATTTTCTCATTGGCTTTTAAATGATGAGTGAAGCTAAGCGATGCTTAATATTTTAATTCTTAAAGAATTACTTAAACCCTAAAAAAGTAAATGTAAAACTCCTTTATCACTAAGTAATTTTTCAGGAGTTTGTGTTTAGAAAACCTTCTTTAAGAAATTGGCAAAAGTTTTTATCGTTAAATTTTTTATAGAAAATCCTTAACATATCATGTTGCATGATTAATTATGACATGTAAACATTTTTTATTAGAATGATAATAACTAGTAAATATGTAGAGTTATAGTTATCAAATATTCCAATATTATCAATCGAAATATATTCTAAATGATTTATTTATTTAAGAAACTATATACAAAAGGCCATTTTTTTTGCCTCGATTTCTTATAATCTGCTATACCTGGCAATATTTTACACCAAGAAATGAACAGTCTAATAGGCAAAGGCTGTACTAAAGCCCTTTAACATTCACTACATATTCGCCGTCTGAGAGCAATTTTATTAGACTGGGAGCTATATTTGCGTTTCACATTGGAAAAATTCAGAAAATTTCCAAGCACATTATCTCAATCTATATGTGTATACAGAAAAGTGGATCTATTTTCTATTATTTAATACTAATCTAAATCAGTTCTACTGATCTGATATTAGCCTGAGATTACGAAGACAGCAATTCTATTATTAGGTCATTTTCAGCCCTTATTTTTCATCATAATGCTTCAAGAAATTTGATATATTTTGAGTTATATTGGACTAGTATAATATGGTGCAGAGATATTTATCGTACTTCTATGTGGCCAAATTGCTTATGAGCATTATACGAAATCTTTAATCTTGCGGTATAAGAGCTGTAATTTTATTTAAAAAATTTATTAATTAAATACATAATTGAACCATTCGTTTCTTTAATTTCTTTCTTATCAGTTTTAATTCTTTCATTCTGTTTTAATTTCTTCAATGTTTAATAAGTATATTTCATGAAAGTGTTAGGAAATTGGATGGAAGAAAATATATCATTCACATTTGTAACATTTTTTATGTTTAGCTTCATAATCAAATATACTTTTCTTTAAAGATTACAGTAATTTAACTTTCGGCGTATCTGCAAAATCGCGCTATTTTAAGATGAACATCCCAAGATGAATTCCATTCATTGTTTAACATCAGGTGATGGGGTTGCATTTCTACTTTTTACAGGCTTAAGTATTAGAGTGGGATGCTATCTAGGAAAAGTCCTCCCAGAACGACAATCCAATGAGTATTTAAAGGATTTACAATAACATTTGTCTCTTAAGCTATCCTCCAAACTGTGCCAAATGGTAATAAGTGCCATAGTATGATATTTTATTGCGGAGAAATGAGCAGTATTAACATATTATTAGTTAATAATCATTTATAAGTATATCGTTAATAACTTTTAATATTAATAAATATATGAACTCGTTTAAGAATTACTCATTAAATTTAGCAACGCTTAAATCATTAAGAATTAAATTATTTTCGGAAAGAATTATTAGTGTTTAGTATTGAGGATGATTTAGATTAAATTTTTAAATAAGATAAGCACAAAACAATTTATATACATTTTTAAAAGTGAGCTTAAGAAAAGTTTACTTGAGAAAACATTGATATCAGATATGGGCTTAGAAACTATAAGCCACAAACAATTTTTTATTCCGATAATTATCGCTTCTTTGTTTTGCTTAATTGTTGGTACATATATAAGCGATTACTAAATGTCACTGTGCGAATCACTTATAATTAAAATACATTCAGGAAATTATAAATTTAAATATATTTACACATTACTTTAGAAAAAGGGCTATAATACATCAGTTGAAAATTATTTTCTTTTTTCTTTTGCCTAATTCTAGGGTCCATACATATAAGCTATCAATACAGTTATTGCTTCCCCCCTTTTTTTCCTTCTTCTTTCTATGCTAATTTTTTTCTGGTGAAATTCTCTCTTTGTTTCTTTCCGACTTTTAAAAATGTTTGCATATAGAAATGCAACAACCTTCAAAGAAGAGACATTTTTATATAGTTATTTAAAACTTAAACCACACCACAAATAAATGCAAGACTTTTCACTAATATCTGTTATTTGGATTCTTTTGTGGAAAGGAAATTTTACTGAAGGTGCAAAAGTTATCCAAGTACTTCTGCGATAAGTGAAACTTCAATGCGATTGTCGTTTGATTATTTCTTGGTGCCAAATACGACTGAAGTATTCTGTCTTTTAACTTTGCAATACTAAATTTTGGAAATTTTTTTTTTAGATACATTTTATCCTTGCCTATGACTCCCATACAAAATAAATTTCAGTGTTTAAAGTATAATCTGGAATCAAAATAAAAGAAATTTTTTTGATTTCAAAATTAAATTTATAAGCAAACTACAACATTTGTATAAGTGAATCTCAAAATTTTCATGAAATCGTAAATATTTTAGACCTATAAAATAGTAAACTGTATTCATATATATATATATATATATATATATATATATATATATATATATATATATATATATATATATATATATAAATATAAATGCAAAATCAGATGTGTAGCCAAAAGCTCAAGAATACATAAAATATAAGTGCAAAGTTAGACATATAACCAGAATCACAAGAATACATAAAATTTATGTTTTAAGATTAGCAGTACATTTAGCGCAAAAGCAGCTAGAATAGTATTACTAAGATATAGTTAATAGTATAATTTATAAAATATGCAAAGAATATAATATAATAAGACAAAATACAATGAAAAATGCCAAATAGAAAATAATAATAATATGTTAGACATATAACCAGAATCACAAGAATACATAAAATTTATGTTTTAAGATTAGCAGTACATTTAGCGCAAAAGCAGATAGAATAGTATTACTTTTCATTGTATTTTGTCTTATTATATTATATTCTTTGCATATTTTATAAATTATACTATATATATATATATATATATATATATATATATATATATATATATATATATATATATATATATATATATATATATATATATATATATATATATATATATATTGGTTTTTTATCCTAAAATAGTAAATTCCCCTTAACTTTTGTAATTTGAACCTGTAACAGGTCAAAATTGCAAAAATTAAAATAACAAAAATTGATTATCTCTTTTAGTCAATAACAATCCGAGCAAACTCATTTAGTTCATCTGGCTATAAAATAATGTAGTTCCCAATATCATTATTTAGAATACATCAAAGTGTTGTAATAAGGAGGATATTTTTTATATTTATTTTGGGTTCTTAACAGAAAATGCCTGAAAGATTGCGTATTTTCAAAATTGTTATTTAAAATATCCTTAAAATCTCAATAGCGTCAATAATCTATTTTAGCTTTCTTCAAAGAATCTTTAAAATAACATAATGATCAGCTTAACAAAAAGGGCTTTTTTAAGATTATTAGAGACATTCATTATATACCCATTCAAATTTTGAGTCAAATTGTCTTCAAAAAATTAAAAATTTTTGAGTTGCTTTAATGATCATTGTAGTTAATACTTCAATGTTTTCGCAATTAGCAATTCTTTAATATCTTTTGTAATCTAATTTGCACATTAATATAAACCAGTTGGAAGAGAACCCATTAACTATTTATTTATACATAAAAAGCTCAAATTTTTGTGTGTCATAAAATGCATTAATTTGCCAAAATAAAGAACAATAGAAAGTTAACTGAATCTGGGATATTGACTAAAAGGAAATATTTCATATTCTCAGCTAGAATGTTTAGTACAAATAGTTTGTGTCCTAACATAACTTTTAATTACTGTCAAGACAAAAGCAACGTGTGTAATTTTTTTTTGTCAATGCTATTATCGACATATAGGAATCTTTTTAAGTCAGTTGAACATCCTGGGTGCTTTTGCTTTCAATGAGAAATTTTTTTAGATAGTAAACTATATTTAAGTGTCAAAAGAGATGACGCCCGAATAACCCTTACCCTTAACCTAAACAAATGTGCACCCAGAAAGAAAAAAACGCAACACCCATCTCTCTTTTTACTAAATAACTGTGATCGAACCCAAGACCTTCCTTTCTGAATATCGTTGCATTCCTACTAGTCCAAGGTGAGACCGTATTCTTATGCTAGTGTCACTTTGACAATTATGACTTACCTTAATCAATAGCCTAATAACCTAAGACAATTGCAAGACTTTTTTAATGCGCACTATTTAAATTACCTTCAGGGCGGACTTCTCATGAATAGTCGGCAGCATGCACGTGTAGCAGCAAAAATTTCGCAAGGGAGAAATTTTCCTAACATCCGCTCCGATGGACGTGCATTTAGAAGACAAAGGCATTGTTATCTTCTGTTGTTCAAAGATGAAGAGAGTTGCATTACCACTAGACATCGGTAAGCTCCACCTCATGATGATTTGAACGTGAGGGTAGATTTATAAAAAGATAATCATTAAATGATATATAAGTCACTGCATAGATATTTAGAAAGAAATGCCACTTGCCAGTAATCATTATTAGCGTATTCGCCTGAAATCAGTGTCGAAAAGGTGTTTTAAATCAATAAATTTGTCAACATGCGGTTTGATACAAAATTAAAAATTCTGATAAAAAAATAATGTAACTCAAAAAAAATAAACAAATAAAAAAAAATAACAGTTACATTATTGGAGCTTTCCCCTTATCTCCACCGACAAGATCAATACGCTAAATTTTCCATATCGGGAGGAGACTTATGATAACGCTAACAGAAACTTTGAACGATTAGTTATAGTTTCAGTTTCTTCCGACTATGAAAACGCGCGCGCGCATCTCCCTTCCTTCAAACCAATCTGGCAACAATGGCGAGAGTTACGCGCAGGGGAAAAAGATTGAGTAAGAAATAATTTCTTTATATTTTCATTTTGTTTTGAATTTTGGTGCACTTATAAATATTTTATATTTATTCATGATATATATTTTACATGATATATATATATTTGATTACGTTTAAGAGTGCATTCATATAATAAGCTCTTATAATTTTATAAATATTTCGTATAAAAGTTTTTAGTATCCTATACTGTAGTGATATTTTATAATGCTATTCAATGAAAATATAGGAATACTATTTATAAT
Source organism: Latrodectus hesperus (assembly GCA_037975125.1). Taxonomy (NCBI): domain Eukaryota; kingdom Metazoa; phylum Arthropoda; class Arachnida; order Araneae; family Theridiidae; genus Latrodectus; species Latrodectus hesperus. The sequence continues at coordinate 63,115,695 of CM075852.1, forward strand.
TGTGTTGTTGTTGTCTGGTGCCAGAGGTAGGTTAGCAATATGAGTTGCGCTGCTCCATTTTTCCAACTGAACCGTTATTTGGTGTGAATTCCATGGAGGAAGGAATATAAGAGGAGCCGTTCTAACCACGAAATAGCGTGAGCGCGGGTGAAGTAGCTAGCAGACGATACCACACCCACCTTGACTTTCAAGAGAAACGGTACTTTCTTATTGAGGGTACTGTAAAAGCAAGCATTATTTTCGTTTTAATTACACACATCGAAATGAAACTGATCTAAATTACTTACTATTTGTAAAAAAGTTATTTTTATTGATAGTTAAGTGCTTATTTTGTATTTTTTCTGCTTATTAATATTATGTAATTCAATAAAGAAATTTTAGGCGTGTTATTCACCTTATTGACTGACATAAACACTTGAAAAATTATGAAGTAAATTAAATATCATATTATATTTATAATCATGGGAAAAAGTGTCAGTTTTTCTTTTCTTTGTTGTTACTCAGTGGCAAAGTTTCCTACCCATGTTATTTCTTGTGATTTTATCCATGCATGCAATATTCTGCTATTTGGCTATAATTTTTCTTTTTATAAGAAAGAATTATACTTCTGTATATAAATTTATTTATATCTATATAGTAAAAGTATTTTATTTTGATGTATTTTGAGTCCAATATTAGAACAAAAAGTTTTTATCAATTATTTGTAAATAAATTTCATTAAATAAATATAAAAAAAAAATTAAAGTCAACTGTAAAAACCCTAGAAACTAAATATTTTAATCTAAAATTGATTTTCAATAAATCTTGATTTATTATATTAAATAAGATTTATATAAGATTAAAATATCTTCTCAAGAAGTATATTTTAATATTAATGTAATGTTAAAAACTAAGTACTTTTGTTTAAAAAAATTGGAATTTATTCACTAGCAAAATAATTAAATGTATTCCTAAACTTATAAAATTAATCTCCTTCAAATTAATTTTTTTACAGAGAGATAAGTTTTTAATATAATGCAATATAAAATTTTAATTTTAATATAATTTTAAAACATTAGTTTAAAATTTAAATTTACTTACTTTTTTTTTTAAGTATGCACACACATTAAAGCATTTGTAAAGTTAAGAACATGGTAATGTTTAATATTACACATAATGTGAAGAAACTTGTAGAATTAAATATGTAAGTTGTCAATAAGGTTTTTTTTAAAATTCCATTTGAATTAATAAGCAACCTATATATGGAAAAAAATTTTTTACAGAAATTATCAAATCAACCAATATTAATTTGGCCTTAATTAATTACCATCATTAAATTAATCAGCCATTTTGTTGTCGTAAACTATCATATTATGATTTATGTTTTAAAATGTTTAAACTTTATACTTCTTTCATGTTCAATAGACAATAAATTTTAAAAAATGAGATTTAAGAATTTAATTTACTGTGTGTGTGTGAAACCATGAAAACTCATTTCCATTTTTTAATAAACAAATACATTAATAAAATTAATTTACATAATTATCAGTACATTACAGTTTCTTCTAAAATGTTTACAATAACACATTTACATAAATTGCAATATTGAGAGAATTGAAGTATAAAAACCTAAATATAAAGATATATTTAACATCATGCACTGCAAATTACAAATTTAAACATTATTATTAAACTTTAAAAACTGATTTGTAATAAAATATATTGATCTGGAAACATCAATAGGATTTATATAAAAATAAGCATCTCTTAAATATAAATGTTATAAAATTAAAATATATAGTTATCAATAAACATTGAAATTGACACATTCTGTTGAAATCTTCATACAATGAACACATAAATTAAAATATTGGAAGAACTTATAGTATATACTGATTTAAATATTCATACATACATATACATACATATATATTGTTATTGACCTTGAAAAAAATTGATTTGGTGTATAAATGTCTCATTGATCTTGAGATATCGATAGCATTTTTACAAAAATATGTATATCTTACACACAAATATTGTTTGATTATTGCATTAATCAAAAGTATAACATGATTTTCAAGTGGATCTGCATCAAACATGTGCTCTTTTAAGGAAGAAAATATAATTTTTCCCTCTAAACGTTTTAAAACATTTATTTCTAATTTTTTAACAGAATGTTTTGGCAATAATTTCCCACCATTTAAGCGAACCAGATGCCTAAATGCTTTTTCATCTACCTTGTTATTATTGCATCTACCTTGTGATCGAATACATGCAAACAACAGTTCAAGATGATCTTGGCTCAGTTTGTATGTTGGCAGATAAGCATGAAAAATGTCGATTTTTCTTTTCTTTATTGATATTCATTGGCAAAGTTTAATACCCATGTTATTCCCTAAGATTTTATCCATGCATGCAATATTCTGCTATTTGGTTATAATTTTCCCTTTATAAGAAGAAATTTTGTTTCTGTATATAAATTTATTTATATCTATATAGTAAAAGTATTTTTCCTTTGGTGCATTTTTAGTCCAATATTAGAAAAAAAGTTTTTATTATCAATAATTTGTAAATGAATTTCGTTGAATAATGTAAAGTAAAAAAAATTAATATAAAGTCAACTGTAAGAAACCTAAAAACTAAATAAAATATATTTTTTAATCTAAAGTTGAATTTCAATAAATCTTGATTTATTATATTTAGTAAGATTTATATGGGATAAAAATACCTTCTCAAGATATTTTGATATTAATGTAATGTTAAAAACTCAGTACTTTTGTTTTAAAAAAATGGAATTTATTCACTAGCAAAATAGTTAAATGTATTCCTAAACTTATAAAATTAATCTCCTTTAAATTAATTTTTTTACAGATAAAATTTTTCTTTTATAATGATTATTCAATAAACATTCATTAAATTTCTGTTTAAATAATAAGTTTTTAAACAGAAATTCTAATGTAAGTATATTTTCTTTCAAAATTTTCAATTCAACAAGAGGCTTAATTGTAATAGGTTTTAGTGTAATCTTTTGGAAGACAGAGGGGAAATGACACATGCTTCAAGCGCTGACCAATAGGGCGGCTCCACTTATATTCCTTCCTCTATGGTGAATTCCGACTTCCTGAGTACACACATGCCATAGGTACCCATTTATATAGGGTTGACAACCATTCACAACCCATTCATACAAGGAAAGAACAAAGACACGAGAGAGAGAGAGAGAAAATATATTCGTGTGCTCAAATCGAGATGCGAACCTAGGACCTCCCTAACTGCAGTCAGTCACGCTGACCACTATGGTTTTATGAATATTTGATTATGATATTGAATATACATATATATTACTGGTGTTCATGATTTTTTTTATTCTTAAAATTTTTTTATCTTAAATTGTTTTATGATATCTTACTATATATTTTATTGGTAATAGTTCATTGCCAAAAAAAAAAACTTATGTTAAATTTTATCTAATTTAAAAATTATAAATCATAGTCGTAAGCTTTCAGAAGGCTGTGTAAACATGTTGGCATGGATCAATGCATTCTTGAATAGTAGTTTTTTATTAAGGTAACCCTAAAACGTATACAATTAAAATTGTGCAGATTGAAGAAACTCATCTTGCGTGTTATTGGAATGCTCTCTTTAGATTTAAGTACTTGCTACTTTGTTCAATTTTAATTCAATACTCGTGTGGTCAACATCCCTGTGATTGCAAAATCCTTCACGATCCTACAATTAGATAAATGTCTAAATAGATTTGGTTATGATATCGAAAAGTGATTGATAAATACACTTCTTAATTTCTTTTTGTATTTCATAGTTTATTGTTGTATATCACACTGCGGTTAATAAATAAAAGGAAAAAGATGCGTTTTCTAAGAAAAACAAACAATAATGTATTGCTTAAACTCTCCATGAATATTGATCTAGTATTGCTTCCTTTTAACATATTTAAATATTTATAACTAAATAATTAATGTTTATTAAAATATTTGTCACTTGATTTAGACTAAATATAAGAGCATTATTATTTTCCATCGAAGCACCCAAAAAAAAAAATATTTGATTTTCAGTTAAAACAATATTTTTATCGAAACGATACTTTTAGAAAAAGAAGCTTAAATCTGTAGATTTAAGCTTATTTTTTCTAAAAATATCACTTTAATTTATTTTGACAAAAAAAAATTTTTTTTTAATCAGTTTTTTTCAAAAAAAAAATGTTACGTGGAACTGAGCTAAACAAATTTTAAAATAGTAAAATGTGGAATTTACCTGGTAAAATTTTAGCAATTCAATATATGTTTGGAAAGAGATTAAGAAATCTAAAGGTGTTGTGTTAAGAATGCATTAGAAAAGCTAGTTGCAAATATAAATAAGGGTGGTATGTGTGTAAAAAAGATAAGATAATGAAGGGAAGTTATTTTGGATCAAAATCAAAGATAATTTCACTCGATGAAACACTCATCTATCATTTTATTCTTCTGAAAAAAATTCTAGATAAAGTGCAAATGAATGTTATAAAATTATTTTTTAATCAACTTTCTTAATAATTTTTATATATTAGAATAGTGATTTCACCAAATAAATAAATAATACATTTAACAAAATGTTATAAAATCTTATGTAAAGAATCCTCTATTAAAGATTTACTCTAATTTAGAAAGATTTCATGTTTTCTGATGAAAATCACTTCAATATAAATTGACCGCATGGTTTCAGACTCTGTTGGCGAGACTTACTGAAATCAAAGGATGTTGATTCGAACAGTCGTTTTAAATGAGAATCTGTTGTGTTTAGGAGAAGAATTTCTGTTAGTGGAAAAATTTAATTAGTACTAATTTAAAAAAATGTGAAAACTAAGATGTATAAAAAAGTATTAGAACAGCACCTCTTGTCTATCATTTAGAAAGCACAACTATAAGTATTTAGGAACTTCATGTTCCAGCAAGATCAGACATCTTTCCACTTCTCAAAGGTTTCAAAGAATTGGTTTGAACAAAATAGAGTAAATATTTGAAACTGAGGGACGTACTCATTTTCAAACATTTACCCTATTTTGTTACTCTATTTTCTCATGGTTTAAATGTAATTAAAAATATCTGAAGACTTTTAATAGGATAAATTTATAGCAATGGGAAACAATATTGAACTTTAAAAGATCTAGTTAATTATATTATGATACATAGAATAAGCTCTAGATTTAAACTAAAAAACTTAAATAAAAAATATGCCAAACTACAGCAATATCTATGAAGAAAAGGTGGGATAAAAGATTGTTAATTCTTTTTAAAATGTCCTTTAAGCATTTGATATTCTCTGTGACCTTAAAAATGTAAACCATCTTACACATTTCATGTTTATTTCCATTATTTTTCCATAATATAAAATTTTTCCATAAAAAATTATTAAAATTTTACTGTTGTAATTTTAAATGGGATTTAACTGTTTTAATTTTTACTGAATCATAATTGTTCTTAAAATCATGAGACAGTTTCTTATTTTAGTAATTTTAATTTTTGAGTCCATATGTGGGTGCGATATTTTTTCTATTTTACTTGTATGACAATATAGTAAATTTATCTGCATTCCTAAAATATATTATATTAATAATTTCAAATATAAGGATTGTATTATATTTTTTACAAAAGAAATATCTATTCTTTCTTTAATTTTTAGGATCTCGTAAAAAAGAGCTATTTACAAAAAAGGACGCCAATTGGCAGTGTTTTGTGTGCAGTTTGAACTTCACTGGGCCTATACCCTTAGCCTCCCATTTAGCTACTAGAGCTCACACTCAGATGATGACTCATCCGAATAATCGGCGATTGTGGCAGTTAACCGCCTCTGAACTGCAAAAACAGCTACAGAACAGAACCCAAAGCCAGACGGAGTCTTTCCAATGCGAGGAATGCGGTATCACAACCACTGGATACGAGCCACTGCTGGAGCATATGAAAGGAAGCCAGCACGCCAAGAACACCAGGTGCAATGGGAATCAGGAGGAGAAGGTTGTGAAGGAATGTGAGAAGATTGAGAAAATCTTGAAGCAAGTAGAAAGGAAAAAAAAAGGTAATTTTTGGTGTCAGCTGTGCTCTAGAAGTTTTGATGACAAACCTTCATTCAAGTTTCACATGGAAAGTAAGGGTCACCAGAAGGCTATGAATGAATTGTCTTCCGTGGAATACATCATGAACTTGATACGCAATGTGGAGAACCAGTATTTGATTCATGAATATTGATAAGTTTTGCTGTTAATTGAGACCCAGTTTCCAAATTCAGGAAATAACCTTCCCGTAAAAAGTGAATTTTTGATCTTTAACTTTTTTAAATTCTTAAAAGAATTAATTCCAGTTAGCTTTGAATTGTGTTGATGTAAAAATTGCTCTTGCAATTTCTGTGCTGGAAATTATTTGGTTTCATTATCAGTATTTTAATTTAACTTTAATGTTTTAAATATAAATATTAAGCACTGCGAAGTTAGCATTATGTGTTTGAATGAATGTAAAATATTTTCAGTGCTTCATTGTATGTAAATCCTCAAAAAATACTATTGTGATTTGTAAGTTGTTTGCACTTATTTTTAAATGGTTTTATTAAATAAATGTGTTTATCATATCACAAATAATTTCAAAACATATAAAAGTCTCTATTATTTAAAATAGTTTATAAATTCATGGGCTGCTTTAGGTTATTTCGTGATATCATACTGCATGATATTTATGCCACTTCAACGAAAGAAATTTTAATTAATATATAGCCTTTAACATTTCATGTAATGTAGTAGTTTCTACAATTTTAGGTGTGCATATTAACATGTTACAAGATACTACTCGAAAAATTATTGATTAAAAAAATGAGTATTTGTTGACATTGGTTCTTTAAACATCAGTTTCCATACATTCATTAGAAAAAATAGGATATACTACTGCTTTTAATTTAAAAATTCCTATTAAATGAAGATATTTTCTCGTCAATGTGAGCAATTTTTAAATTAACAAACGAAGCATCAAAATTAAATGGAATTCTGCAAAGCCTTGTTTGTTTAAAAAAATTGCAAACATTTTTATTGATATTAGAATTTCAATTAATATATTTAAAAATTTAAAAGTTAAAAATGTCTCGTTATCAAAAAATTAGTAAGAGAAAAAAGTCGTGTTCTTTAATTTTTAAGCCTAAAAAGAATTCAAAAATATTTATTTGTGCGATTAAAGACGAAGGCTAAGATTTCTTTGGCATAAATTTTAAAGTTATTAATATTATTATTAACGTCCTTATTTCTTGATGGAAGGCTCTTAATGTTTCAACAAGCTACAAATGTTTGCAAATTTAAAGATCAAAAGGAAAACGCATTTTCATTTTGATATAATATTAAAAAACTTTTATAATTACTTCATAAAATGTTTTCATCTAATATCAACTTTGCATAAAGGCTTGAAGTAGGCATTTGCTCAACAGTCCTGATTAGGCTTGGGCAGGGCCGACTTAGACTGCGTGTACCCGAGGCAAATACTTCTTTGGGAGCCTCCTCTGCTTCAAACTTGGAGATATACGTTAAGGATGTGAAGTTAGCTTCGTTTTCAATTTCCGGTATACAGTGTTCCCTCGCCACTTCACGCTTCATGTTTTGCTGCTTCGGTGCTTCGCAGGTTTTTCCAAAATATTCATCAAAAAATAAAAAATGAAAAAAATACAACCATGTCTTCAGCCACATTGCGGAAAGGAACTTTTTTCATGTTGATGCGCGAGAGAGAAGGATCCCTGCAGGTCAAACAAAGAGAGGAATTGTCTCAGAGAACATACAACTGGCTCTCATAAAGATGCGTCATTGGTTTCCGGTACGACATCGACCCATGAAAGTCCGGTGAGACTAGCTCACATCATAAGGAACGAAGGATCTGCTAACATGACAAAAGAAGACATCAGCTCCCTCCATATCGATTGCTACTCGGACTCACTGACCGATGAAGATCTCCTTGAGAAGAGAAAATCTGCAAGTGAGGAAGAAAACGAAGAAGAAACTGAAATGTAGGCCTTACCCTTGGGAATCTGCAACAATTGTGCAACATGGCAAGAGCGATGTAACAATTTGATCAAGACAACATGATTCGAGCTATCGAGTTCGGCAATCGCGTTGACGGGGTTATGTCCTTATACAGAGGAATTTGAAGGAAATGAAAAAAAAGACAACTACCCATCCCCATGTTTTTCTCCAAGGTAAAGTCCCCGGCTCTACCGTCAGAGCCTAAAGCAGAAGAGCATCTCTTCTACCACAAGACTCTTCGCCTCTCTCAGAGAGCAATGTTGATTAATGTTTATTACTGTATAAGGTTTTGTAATTTACGTTATTAATAAGCACTGACACGTTTAAATAAATATACATACTGTTGTAATTTTTGTCTTAAATATGTAAAATATAAATACTATTTACATATTTAAAACATTCGTTTGCTGGTATACACGAATATTCCTAAGGACAAATCCTACTTCTCGGTTTTTCAACTTTCGAAGAAGGTCTTCGAATAACGAGTTATCACTATATTAATGTTTTACTTCTTTTTTTCTGAGAAGGATATTCTTCGAGATAGGAAGATTTGCTACATTCTGAATTCGTTGTATATGTGTTTATTGCGAATCCCCGTTTGCCTTTAAATTTTATTTATCATCTTTTATATTTGCTCCACGCAGGTTTGTTTGGTTTGGTTTGTTTGTCGCTCTACGGTCATTTTTTGCACACGAGGGCTAATTAGACCGGGACTTACGGTTTACAGTGGAATCCGAACCACTACAAACATCCATACCCAAGGTGGGATTCGAACCCACGAACTGTTGAACCGAAGGCAAGAGCGCTAACCATTCGGCTGCCAGCTCGGCTCTCCACGCAGGCATTCGCAGAGATTATTTTGCGTATCTCAGTCCACTTTTTAATTTTTCTGTTGTCCTTTCTATTTGCTCCAGCAGAACAATTAATAAATGATAATACTTACATTATTTTTCGATCTCAAAAAGGAATTTAATTTCAGTAATTTCGTAGTCACCAAGAAGAATGTTAGGTTTTCAGTTAATCGATTTCAAACGCTTTGCTTAATTTAAATGCTTCTAAATTATCACGATTTCATAAAATGTACGTATTATCATTTTTATCATGCAAAGGAGAAATTAACTACTAAACTTTATGGCACGCACAATCTTAATTTTTATATTATATGTAAATCTTTAAAAAAATTTAAAGGTTATTTACCTTAGAAATTACTTTTTCAATTGCTCTAAGTGATTAATGAGATTTTCTTAGCTGCGAATATTTTGTTAAAATTTATGTATATCAAAACATAAAAATTGTTGCCTTGCTTAAACATTTTTCCCTGAGTGTAATCGTAAGGGATGCATTATAGTCACAGCTATAGTATTTTTTAAAAATTCACTGCATCATTTGCCAGATGAGCTTCTTGTGCCGAATGGCTGCATTCACAAGTTGCAAAGGAGGAAAAGGAAAGTTGCCGAACAACTTTCCGAATAGATGTGTGCGTGTACCAAGAAAACTCCCTGTACTAATATCAGGCATGACTTATACCAATTACGGACGTATGTGCCTCTAAATATTGATTTAAGGAAGATATAAGTTACACACGTGTAATAAATAGGCAAGTATAAATAATAAAATAGGGTCGCTTAAGAGATGATAATGATCTCACAAAAATGTTACTGGCACTGAATAATTGCAAATAAGTAAAGTTACATGTCTTCGATTAATCTTTTTTCCATGAGAAAATCAGGTATATTTAGAGTATTGCTCGCCAGTTTGTAACCAAAGTTATTTCAAACATATATTGGGGATATACCAGATGTGATAAATTTACAAAATAGTATGGAAAATTTAAATCCCTCACCTTTATTTACCCAAAAAATACAGAGACATTTGATTGAGTTATAACAGACGAAATGAATTAAATATACTCCAAGGAATGAAATAAATTTTATACTAATTTATACTAAATTATGGCCGATACTGAAAATTTAACATTATTTATTTGTAATATCAGGGTATGGAGTAAGTAAATTCGTCTTACACATAAAGCTTTGGCAATTTTGTTTCTGTTTCTTATAACCTACAAATACCGATTTTTTTATGCGAATAAAGCTCTAATTATTTTTCTTCTTTGAATTTATTATTGAATAATAGTGTTTATAAAATAATTAATTCTTTTATAATTTTTTTAAAATGAGAAATGCGACTAATTTTTTAAAATCTGTCATGATGGAATCATTTTTGGCATAAAATAGACTTACATGGAACACATATTAGTGCATAATTTATACAACAAATTAAAAAAAATATTTTTAACATTAAACAATGTGAATATTAAAATAAAGGCTATATTACAAAACTAGTAAAATGCAAATATTTCAAAATTTTTAGGGAAATGTTCGGAAATAATATATTTTGTATTAAATTTCATTACATATATTTCATATTTGACCATTATTTTTTTCTCGAGTTGGAATTCTTCTTTCTATATCATCTTTATTCTTATTATCTATTTCATATACTCAGAGATTAACGCAAATTTAATTTATGAACGTATTAAGAATTATATGATCAGAGAGAATATAAAATATATTATGCGTGTATGTGCATTTTCCTCTTTAAATTACACTTGAAAGGCGAGTTAGTATAAAATGAAAACCCCCTTTTATAATACAGTCCAACTTCTTAAAAATATACAGTAGTTTTATTCTTCATTACAACCTTATAATAATATTGAAGAACAAACGGGCGGCTGTCTCAATTTAATGAGAAAATCATATTTCATATTAAATATCTTACATTATTTCGAAACAACACTTTTTTTTCTCTTACAAGCTATAAATTATTAACCTGATTACATTTGTTCTTTTTCTTGGGTCAAAAAGTTAAAATTCTCATATAAATTTTCATGATTTTTTTTTCTGCATTTCATTTTATTATAGGTGTGCTACCTAGTTTATGGCCACTCATGAAAGAGTTAGTTCACTGTTTCTGATATTTTCCGTAATATTTTTAGCAGTTCAGAAACATACGCAAATACAGGTGTCCAGAAAAGGACAACCTGATTTAAAAATTAAATATCTCGAAAACAAAGATCGATAGAGGAATGCAGTAAACAGTATGTTTATTGTGAAAACTGTAAGAATTTTAAACAGCAATTTGAAATAATAGTTACAAAAGCTGCTAACAGATGGCGCTATACGCTGTACAGCTCATATCAGCATACATAAATGAAATAATCGTATGAAAACATTCTTTGCAAAAAATCACATCACAATGTTTTTAAAATGTTCACCATTGGCACTACAGAGGTGGGGCAAACGAAGAATGAAATTTGCCATCACATTTCGTAGTGTCTCAACAGAAATGGATTCACATGCTACACACATCGTCGATTCAAGCTCATCCAGCATGGCGGGATGCTTCGGGTAGACAGTGTCTTTTAATGTGCCCCACAAAAAATAATCTCAGGGAGTCAAATCCAGCGAATATGGAGGCCAATCCATGCCTGCACCAGTAAATTTGGGATATTCCAAAGCAAAGATTCGATTTCCGAAGTATTCATCAAGAAAGCGAAACACTTGTTCGGTACGATGGTCGGGCTCCATCTTGCATAAACCATTCACTACGGGGTCGATCCTCTAATACTTGCTGTGTGACGATAAATTGTTCTAAAATTGCAACGTAACGTTCACTAGTGACCATTTCTTGAATGAAAAAAAGGCCAATAATGCCTCTGCTACATACTGCAGCCCACACAGTAACTTTAAGAGAATACGGGGCTTTCGCTTCACACCAATATGGATTTTTGGAGCCCCAAAATCGTCACTTCTGTTTATTCACGAATCCATTCAGGTGGAAGTGTGCTTCATCTATAAACCAGATGCAGCCAACTTCAAATCCTTCTCTATCAATCATTATGAGCATCTGATTAGCAAAGTCAACCCTTTGTTGCACAGTTCGTACGGGTATGGCCTGGTGAGTTTGAATTTTGAATGGAAACATGTGTGGGTTCTTTCTCAGTATTTTCTGCGTGCTGGAACGCTTCAAACCAGTCTCAGATGCAGTTCTACGTACGGATGACATTGGATTTTGCTGAACAATTCCAGAAACTGTGGCGACATTTTCAGGCGTAACTGCAGTTTGCTTGCGGCCAACATTCCCCACTAGATCATCAGTTACGCTGCCTGTTCATTGAAATTTGGCGAAGAGCGTACGAATGGTTTTCGCATTGGGTCATTTTGGAACATTAAATCATGCTTGAAAACTGCGCCTTGTTGCCGTAGGACTCTCTTTTAACCTGTGGTACTCTAGCACCAGAAAAACGCGTTGTTCAATGGAGTATATGGTTTTAATCTCTTCCTTTGGTACGCTAACCTCCTTTCACGCTTCAATAGTGGAACTGATCGCTCTGGGCTTCGGATCACTATTTATAATAGGCTTTACGTATGGGGATTACAGTGTCATCTATTTGCAGCTTTTGTAACTATTATTTCAAACTGCTGTATAAAATTCTTACATCTTTCGCTATAAACATACTGTTTACTGCACTCCTCTATCGATTTTTGTTTTCGAGATATTTAATTTTGAAGTCAGGTAGTTCTTTTCTGGACATCCTGTACATATATTTATGCATTATATATGTGTGAATTTATAACTAGAATAAAATTTGTAAAGGTGAATTTTTTAAAATTTGAATCCTTCATTCTATTACATTGTTTTTCCTAAACAAAAATGACGCGGGAACAAATACTATACCTTGAATGTATAAATCTAGGAAGACATTATTAAATAGATATTAACTTTTACAATAATTGAAAAGTCTTTCTTCAAAAGCTTTGAGCCAATTGTAAATGGGAAGAAATGATTTTTTAAAATAATGTCTTTTTTAAAATGATGTGGGAACTAAAAGTATACCTGTGTTCTCGACAGCCTATATGTGGGCCAAATCTACAGTGCCCATGACTGCTTTCCTGACCGACTACCCTAGGGTGCGAAATATATATATATATATATATATATATATATATATATATATATATATATATATATATATATATATATATATATATATATATATATATATTATCCTACGTCGAGACAGTGGCCTAATCGGCCATGAGTCCTCTGGCAGCCCAATAAAAATTAGGCTTATTGTGAAAGTTGTCGGGTAAACAGTTTAAAAGAGAAAGCGCAGGACAGCTTTTCAAATGAATAAAGTCCATAAAAGCTCCTGAAGGACACAGGGTACAGTACGGCGTCCCAGTTAGGTGGTCAGCCTAAAGAGAAATCCCTTGTATTTAGTTTCCTAGTATTTTGGTACTCAGTTTATTGACTCTCATGAAAGGATGAAAGGCTGAGTCAACCCTGCTCAGCTCTTGGATCGAACCTAGGACCTGCGCATTGGCAACTCGAAGCAATACCACAAAAGAACTATGTTTCATTTGTCAAGGAGATGTAACTAAATTGTGACTACCATGAATGATCTCATGACCTATTGTTTCCTCGTTGATTTAAATAAGTCATTAAATGACTTATTTATATAAATATGCATTTCCTGTTTTATAAGAAAAATAAATTATTATATGCTTAGAGGACTTATTATTCGCCCTTAGTTAAATAATAGTATATGTTCTATTAATCCTTTTTAAAAAAATCCAATTAGTTCATACTATTTAACTGGAACTTGTGCCAAATTTTTGTAACAAATAGTAAAAAAACAAGTTATTTATAAAAATTACATCTTGCCAACTTTTAACCATTAACAAAACTTATGTGATAAAATAGCTACACATCATCCCTGAATCATGTAAGCTAAAGGAAACTAATGAAACAATTAAGCATTCATAATCAAAATAATTAAAGTTTACTTCGGTAGTATGATAATGGAAGCCATCGTTCTCTAGTCTGGATTATAACAGGTTGTGATGATACCTGGCCTAATCAAAAACTAACGTTCTGCATTGACATATGCACATTAAGTGTTCAGCGATAATGTGCGGTGTTCTTTCAATGATATATTGCGATGAAGAAAGTAGATTGCCTAAACTTCATCACTTGACCAAGGTTCAAAATGGGAAGGTGATTGAATGTATTCAGTGATTACTGTAGGTAGGTAGAAACTTATCAGAACAAAGAAACGTAAAGCATATTGCAAAACTTACGAACGACATATGTGTTTAGCTGACATAACTGTGATTTTAAAAAAATTAAACTTGTTAAAAATTAATCATAATTTTCTTAATTAATATCTGTCTTACATTTGACAGCTAATATCTTTCGAACAATACAGTTTGGTTAAATTATGTTGCCGCTAAAAGCGTTCCACCATGGTCGCTGTGGGTATTGGTCATGGCACCGGCCGACCATCGAAGCGGCCCAGGTTCGAATCCCACTCAAGTGCTGTGGAAATTTTGAGATAATTTTAATAAATATATTTTTCAGTTGTTTTATAGAAAATTCTTTAATTTACTGGAACGGTGTTTCAGAATTTTCTATTAGTGCTCTTTTATACAAAAGAGCAAATAGATATGAGTTAGTTCTCTGCTTTGTCAACAAGTTCTGAGTGATCAATAAGACCCTTTGCGTTACTGTTATTCGAGTTTCCCTGTTATTCTACTAGACAACTAAGGTATTTAAATTCTTTCTTAATATTAATTAATTTTGTTCATTACTTTTATTACAATAGAATTTAAACTTCATGAATAATAAGTTACTTTTTAAATAGATTTTTTTCTTTCCATTTCCTTTGCGATTAATAAATATTCGAAGAGCAAATCAGTTATACATTATTTGATTCCTCATAATTAATTTAAAATATGGAACAAAAATATTCAAAAAAATTTTCTTTTCAAAGTGAAACTTTCCGACATTAATAATCTATAATTTCATTAAACATCATTAAACTGCGCTTTCAAATATCCTGTGTCTCAAGAAAATAAAAAGATGAACTAATCTGCACTTGGAACTCAAACTGTCACATAAAGTGAAACTATCAGAGTCGGCGTAAAAAATCATCGACCTTCTCTAAGAGACCATTGTTTTATTTGCCTGACGTCACGAAGTGAGTAAATAAAGAGACTTTCCCCAAACTACAACTTTGAAAAGGAAATGAAACTTTCGGTTTTGGTTTTGGTACATATATATCGAGAGAGAGAGAGTTTGCAGTGTTTAAAAAATCCATATTCATCATCCTTCCTTTCATCCGGCAAGCTTTACTTATGACGGTGACCGAAAATTAAGGTAAGCTTCTTTTTTTGAACATAGTTATTACTTTATTAAAATTCAGTCTTTTTATTACTTTTATTTTTATGAGCAATTATTGGTCACGATTTCAGAATTTTCAAAAAACTCAGATTTTATATCATAGATTTTGTTGTTGGAATTCAAATAATATTTACTAAAATATATTAAAAATCTAATTTTAGTTTTAAAATTTATTTCTAAGGAATTTAATAGCTTTTAAAATAATTATCTTTTTTTTTTATAAAACTAACATATGAATTAACATTCTGCGTTTCATAAGTATGATGGTTTAATTTATTTTTAAAATAAGTGTTTTATACTTATTTTATTTTTAAAAGTAAAAATTGAGCACCCTCATGTTTTGGGAGAGAATATGTGGAAAAAATATTTAGGACTTTAATTCATTTCAGATTAAAATATCCGTAAAATATTATATTGTAAATTTTTAAGAATATTTATAAAATAATGATGCAGGTGTTTGCAAAAATGCAAACACCTGCATCATTATTTTATAGATTAAATATGAAAAACATAGATTCAGGATCGCAAAACCTTAAATGTTGCTCTTGCAACCAGGAGGTAACGAATATCGAGGTCTCGGAGAGGAATTTTTTTTTTTAAAGAATAGTCAAACAGAGAATATATGATTAAAAACTGTAATATAATTTATTCACTCTGAAATATTTTATCGAGATTTGATTCATTTTGTAAGATTAAAGAAGCTAGGTAGTTTCATTAATTTCTGAAAAATAAAGAGGCTGAGAAACAATACAAGAATACAAATGAAGTAATTCAGATTTTTATACAAGAGTAAAGAGTATGTCATTAAGATTTAAAAATGTTAAAAATCATTCAGTTACCTGTTATCAGAAAAATTATTTCAATTGCTTGTTTGTAAAATAAGATAACACGCGATGTCCAATGAATGGGAGTATTGTTTACAATAAAAAATGACTAGTAAAATCAATCATTAGATAATAAACCTTTTGCTAAGAAAAGAGTTAGCTAGGCCATTCTTTCCTATTTATTATGAGCTGTCAAAAAAAAAAAAAGAGAAAAAGAATCTCATGAAATCAGTTAAAGACTGTTTAATAAATAAATTCTAATGCTTTGTCGAAGAATTACTTTTACATAAAATTCCAACACTGAAAATTTGGGAATTTTAAGTAAAGCTATTAAGAAAACACTTAATATCTTAAGAATATGCTAGAATTGAAAACTAAGCAAACTTTAAAAAAATATGTTTATATTTAAAATATATGGAAAAAATAATTATAATTGAGAATCAAAAAATCTATCATGTAATTAAAAGGGGCAAAAACACGAGACTGTGGAACATTTCCTCTTAACAAAATCGATCTGAAGTTAAGCATAAAGAATGGCACAAAATGGTATAGAGCAGAGGTGCCCCAGTACCGTGCAAGCCCATTAAGAAGAAAAAGAATAAGCATAAAGAAAATGAAACGCCCGAGTGCTGAAATGCGCGAAGAATAATAGAGGATAAACAAGAAAGGGACTAAAATTTTGATGATACACACACTTATCAAATTTTTTTTCTTATTTTTTAAAATATAATTATTTAACTTACAAATTTAAATACAAAAGAAAAAAATTGTCTTCATTATTTAAACTAGTTTCTCTATTTGTAAAAAAAAAACATACCATTGAATATTTTAGGTTTTGTGTTCTCAATATCAGAATAAATTCAAATTATTTTTTATGAGTATCTAATATTATGCAATTCTGTTCGAATATAGTCAGCACAGTGTATGATCTTTGGTTAGGCAAACAGCTTTAAAATATTTTTTCTAATATAAGTGCGAAGGTTACATGTAAGCTTCTTATTTATATAAATGTGAACACATAAGTGTACCATATAATTTAATAAATATTATTATATTTTAAGAAAATATTCGGTATTTTTTTCTTTTAAAAAACATGGCAAATAAAAAATAAAAGTAAATAATATGTTGTATATTTTATGGAATATCATAAAATGCCCAGCACATTAAAGATTTCTATTTTATGTGTAATATAAATAAAAACATGACTTGTAGGGACGTAAGAAAATGGAAGTTAGAACTATGCAAAACATTTATTACATTACACATGATTAAAATAATTGCAAAAGAAAATAATAATAATAAACAAGGCTATATATATAAAGTTAGAAGACACATTACAAATAAATAAACAAAAGTATTTATGAACCGGATGAAGTGGTTGCCGGCTGGCTGGTTGTAGAGGTCCTTGGATCGTCGATCCTCTACCCTCTTTACTATCAGGAGTATGCTGGAACTATAGCTGATTCTGATTGGCTTAAAGTATTTCAGTGTATTTAGGGAGAGGGGCTTATTTGTTATACGAAAATTTACAAGTATTTTTACATAGTTACAATTAAATTTGAGAAGTTATTTATTAAAATTAATTATCATTAGGATAAACTTTAGTTACTGAATCATTTAAATAATTGGTATACAAGAATTTAGAATTAGAGAAGTTGGAAATATTGACATTACAATACATGTATGAGCATATACAAGTTTGTTACAGAAACACATAAAAAGAAAATATATAAGTGTTAGTTTGTTAGTCATAATAAAATTTACATGTTTGTACAATTATCATATTTGACTATAATACTTTGTTAACAAATGAAAAAAATATATATACAAGGTTAATTTCCTAATCTTTATTTATTAATTTTTATTTATTTATTTTATAATTTTTTCAATTTTATTATTTTTTGTTAGTAGTTATTGGTTATTTCTATACACAGTATGTTAACTATACTTTAAAAATTTATGCTCATGCATGTTTGGTGAGGGGGCTTTTGATAGTACCCTAGCATTTGATGTTTTTCCCGCCGTTGCACTCATTATATTTCATTTTTGAGTTCCTACGAACATTTCTAAGATGAGAAACATCTTGTCCTCTCTGCTGTTGCAATTTCGGATGCGCCGTATGGCTTCAGACATATTGATTCCAGAGAAAACTTCTCTGATTTCTTTTAGTAGGGTGAAAAGTTCACCTATCTCGTTTTTATTTGCTTCATTATTTAAGGCATTTTGTTCTTTGGGGGGGTGATTGTTTCAGGTGCCAATCTAGGGGTGGGAGGATCTGAACGGCCAGCTGCCACTTGTGCAAAGGAGATTTCCTCCCTAATAAAGTTTGGTTTTATTTTTTGCGCTTATTTAATTTTTGGGGATTTTGGCATCTCCTATAACTGGCAGGGTGATTACCCTGGCAATTACAGCACACAAGTTTCTCTACTTTTTTCCCCTTGCGGCATTCTCTGGTATGGTGCTTATCAGCACATTTGACATAACGAGATGCCATATGACATACTTGGCTTGAATGATGGTACCTTTGACAATTAAAGCATTGTAAAATTATTTTTGGTCCTCTGTAGTGCTCCATTTTAATGCCTGAAATGTGGCATAAAGTCTCTATACTATAAATTTTTTAGATAAATAATTTCATATAATTCGACGAGAAATAGGGTGAGGGGCTTATTGGTTCGCCGGCTCGTCATCCAACTAATTTTGTGAATTTCATATCCTACTTTTTCCAAATCATATGCGATTTCTTCACATTTAGTTGACATGGGTGAACCGGTTGGCTAGTCTTTCACTTCTCACATCTCCCTTCTATATTATTGAATATTGTAAGTTGCAAGCCTATTGGGCAGTAACGCCATCTCTTGTCAGTAGAGTTAATTAAGCTTAGTTTTCTAACATATAATCTTTTTTATTCCGATAACTTGAGTAATAAGAAAAATATCAGATCTATTTCTGTAAGTAGCGACACATTATTGAAGCATTATCTCTTAATGTGTTCATATGAATATTATCATATTGATGTGTCTGCTGGCTTCGTAACATGTATGCAATAAAGTATTACATATTTATTTAAAAGCATCTAAAATTACTTAATTTTAAGATTATATTTGCTAGCAAGTTACACCCTAGTAGCAATTCAACACTGGGGTGGTGATTGGGTTAACGACTTGAACCGATGGAATCTCAGCGGCCCCTGTGCGGCAAAAGTGCATGGAACAGTGGACCTTTTGTCACCTCGGCCAGAGAGCGGCTGCGGTGTCGCCGCCCGTTCAGTTGAAGTGCACGGTGTGATGAGTTTATGGCGTATGGCCCGATGACTTTTTAAAATTCGATGAAAAGGGAGTGAGTGCATCGATGATATTTGCCATTCAATTTTGTATTCTACTCGTGTACCTGTGCTGTTTTCCGGCTTAAATATTAAAAATACACTATCGTTAAAAATAATTTAACAATAGTGTATTTTTGATAAGCCTGACAATATTTAGGAAAACTTATTTTAAATATTTATATATTTATAAGTGTTTTAAGTGATAAAAACTATTTGTGTTAAAGGATTTTTTAATACTTATAAATAAATTCAAAATGTAATAATTTATATAGTACAGTTATGTAAGTGAAATTAATATGAAATGTATTTTACCCAATATCTAATATTTTTTCACTATAGGACATTTCAGTATTTTCAAGTTTTCATTGCAGGACACAAAATTAACTTTCAATAATTTCAGTTTTATAGATTTGCTTTAATTTTTTTCACTGTTATGAAAAATCAAATAAATGACAATATTAAGATTTTTTTTTAAATAATTCCCAGTTTTAGAAAAAATAAATTAGCAGGTTGATTTTCCTAATGTTTTCTTAACAAGTTTTACACTGGAAATTTAATTGCAAATATCTAAATTTTTTATTGCTTTTGTGAGATATATATTTTAACATGCATGCATAGATTCAGTTTTAGAAATTAAAATCCTACAAATTCAATTAGTTTCAATATATCTGTAACAATAGGTATAAATTATTTATAGAACCTTTCTACACTAGATACATTTGATAAATTTAAAATAAAACATTGATTCGTTATTTTAATATAGAACACAGACAATATTCATTAAGATTTTATTTAAAAAAAAATAAATTAGGAAATTGTTCATTGTTATGATTTTCAAAATGTTTTCTTAGCAAATTTAACTGCAAAAAATCTAAATTTTTTTATTGCTTTTATAAGATATATATTTTAACATGTGTGCATAGATTCAGTTTTAGAAATTAAAATCATAGAAATTCAATTAATTTTAATATATTTGTAAAAATAGGTATAAATTATTCTCAACTAGATACATTTGATAAATTTAAAATAAAACATTGATTCTATATTTTAATATAGAACAGACAACTTTGATTCTATGGTCTTAGCTTAATGTTTTATATATATATATATTGATATTTTCTATTAATAGTTGAAAAATTGACTTAAATATGAATATTCTAGAACATTTCTAAAAGCAATATTTGCAGAGCTAAAAGTGATAAAAGAAATGAGTTACAAATTTTTGGTAACAAGTGTATTAAATATATTATTGTAATAAGATTAAAAATTCAGTTATATATTCAGATAAAGTGTCCCTATTTTACAGCATTTTTTATTTTAATATTTGTTAAACTATCTACTTCAATATTTATGAATTTATTCACAAAAACAAAATGTTCACAAAAGATAAATCTTTATTATTATTATAACATATTAACATTAGACTGGGCTTTTTCCAAAGCCCATTTCAAGTGCCCCTCCCCCCATCTCTATCTGGAGCACGCATCAGCCATTTCTTGATGTCCTGCTGTACATCCATATCTGTTATACGGCTGACATGGTGGCAAGTAGAAGCTACAAATAAACAAATTTTACTCATATAAATGTTAAATAAAGTAACATCAGAAACAAAGTAAGGTTAACATTTTTATAATTGATATTATTAACATTACATGGAAATATCACAAAAATTAAATTTTAAGTTGTTAAAATATTAAAATTAAGATTTAAATTTGGGGAAAAAATAAATTTATTAAATTTAATTTATGTACTACAATCAACATTTTGATCCAATGGTAAACTTGGCATTTGAAAAATACAAAAGTAATCCATAAATGAAAATAGAAAATAACAATTTTTCCCAATTTTAAGTTACAAACACAATATAAATTTAAATTACATACGTTAAACCTAGAATAATAAAAATATGCAATTAAAATTATTTCAGAAACATGAAATATTATGTTCTTATGATTTGTTACAGTGATTATGATTTAGAAAATTTTGATTAAATTCAATTCATAAACTTTTACGTTTGAATTTAATGTTTTCATATTGCACTATATTACTTTTAAAATTTATTTCTACAAGCAGTTAGCTTTAGAAAGTTTAAAAACAAAATGCTAACCTGTTATCAAATTCATAACATTCTGAAGGGTGGAAAAGGGATGCTTTACACCTCTACTGTCCTTCCAGTTGTATTGTTTTGACAACTTGTTTGTTATCAGTTCCATCAGAATTCTTTTTATAACATCACTGGAACTTGTTCCACCTTTATTAGTCAAAATAGTCATCTGAAAATAATAACAAAATATCAGAAAAATAAATTCAAATGAAGTTCCAGTTTCCAAATCCATGTTAAAGCTAATTTACCTGTCAAATATTTTTATATAGAAACTTAATGTTTTTAAACTTTATTTTTTTGTATTTCAATTGGTTTAAATTGCTAGGAAATTTAAATTATGTTGAAAAAAATTCCAGAAAAATTTAAAGCTAAATCAGCTTTCTAGAATTATTTCTAAAAAACATATCACAGTAAAAATTTAAATACAGTTTTCTTTGCAAAAAATAAATCAACACATATTTCTTCAATATAATATTTGTATATTATTTTGTTATATATATTACAAAATTTGCATCATAACTTATATTAATATATTGCTTTGGCTTACTCCTTAAAATTTATCATTGATCAACTAGTAAAACAAAGAAACTGGCATTTCTTTTTTCATTTTTGGATAAGAATTTTATTACTCTATTACTAATTTATTATTACTTTATTACTAAAAAGAAAAATTATAAATATTAAAATTAAACTTAAAAAAATCCACATCTTACAAAGAAAAAAACTATTAATCTCCTTATTAAATAAAATTTAAAAATACACAGAATTTTTCAAAATTGTAATAATATTTATGATGAACACAGTAATTACAAAATATAACTAACTTAAGTATGAACAAATCATAGCTAATAAAACCAAGATAATAACAAACCACAAGATGACAGGCAACGACATGAGACCTTCATCCAATTTTCATTAGGAACTTCAAAGTCTTCAATAGCACACCTAATTCTGTTAGGCGTCTTATAAGGAGGCCAGTAACACATATTTCCATCCATCCAATTAGATGCAACAACTGCCACACTTTTATCACCTGTTTCCTCTACGAATTCTACAACTTGAAAGCTATGTGAAAAATATTTAATGAATAAATTCTGTTTCTGTTTTTAGGATAAGTAGTTTTTTAATTGTAAATAGATTGTTATTGACCATTTTGTTAAAAATATTTTATTTTATATTCTTTTAATCAAAGTTTATTCTATAAAAACAATGATTCACTTTGAAGCTCACATATTTGGTAAAATTATGAAAAACACAATATTTATATGTAACATGCAAACTTTTTGCAAAATCCTGTCAAGGCATTATATATATATATATAGAAGAGTATGATTAAGTTTCAAAAATCTTATTAATTAATTAACCATTTAATACTTTTTAAATGAACCTATTTTTAAAATATTTAATAAAGTATTTTTACATGTTTCAAGTTTTAGTAAACTGGAAGTGTTGATCCCTAATGATTACAAAAACAAAAATGGAATACCTCTTTACAATTTTGAGAGATGCTTCCAAAAAGTTCTATAATTTTGAATGCAAGTCAAGAAATCATTACTGCATATTATTTCCCAAATTTTATATACCACCATTTTCATTTGCTGATATGAATTTTATCATTAAATGTAAACTTGCAATGAATCTCACCTTGATTATAGAAGGTTATAAAAAATAGATATGAATTAAATAAAGTATATGAAGATAATTATACTTACTCTGTAAACATAACTTAATACTTTCTTATCAAAAATAGAATTTGATCATCTTTAAGGTCTCAAAGACATTTTATCTATTACTAATTTTGCTGAGAATGATAAAGTAACCCAATCAACAATTTAGTTCTCCAGTTATAAAATAGTAACACTCAAAACAATACATTTTTACTCTGTTTAATAAAAGCTTTTACATTAGATTTTCACATTAGTCTTTTTACATTAGATTGGATTTTACGAAATTTATTCCGTCTGGAATAATTATTTTGATCGTTTAATTTATATGAAAATTCTAACCTGTTCATTTCCAAGCTTCAAATATTAATCTTAGAAACAAAAACAAAAAAAAGTCATATTAAAAATAACACATACCAAAAATACACAAAAAAAATTGTCAACATAACACTTTATGGATGTTTTACCATGCGGTACGATACAAGTATGCATTAAATTTTTTTTAATTGTTATAATAATTGTAGATTATTAATGGATATTATGGGTATTTATAAATTTCAAAAACAATGAACAAATTAAAGCATAATTTCACAATAAAGTTATTTTGTATCATTTAAAATAGACTGTTTGCAATGTTTATTCTAACTTAATTGCACAAATACAATGATTAGCTTGATAATAATGTGACATAATTAATTACAGGAAATATATTTAATTTTAAGGATATATACTCGTTATTTATTTAGAAAACTGATAGTACTTACCAAAAAATTCTGTAAAATATAATTCCTCGTAAGACAATTAAGAATAGCTAACTACCCAGTGGAAATAAATATACAGAGAATATTAAAGTAAACAATAGGTTTAAAATATGGCCACCACGCATGCGTAGACCTATTAATAAGTCTGCGCATGATTTTACTTTCCTTCAATCTCAATGGTAAATGCTGCAGCCGACGACCAGCGACCACTCTATCAGTGGCCGACGACGGTGTCGTTCAGAATACGCGGTAGAAAATACAGTGACCGTGTCATGTGTAAGTTAATGGGCACACACCGGTGAAAAAATCCGGTGTCAAGTGAGTTACCAATGAAACCGGTAAATGACCACTGTAGTACCACTCAGCCTCTGCTATTAGGG